>JBAJFG010000479.1:1458750-2125000 GCA_037903475.1 Ancylostoma caninum
GTAAGATAGCGAGTCTCGAAGATTAGTAGCATGGCACGATTCTCGATGTTATCGAGATTTTTTGGCCCGTTTCCTCTTTGCCTGGCGTAATATTTGGCATGGATTACTTGGCGAGAGAATTGGTGATGTGGGCTTAGCGATAGATTTGGAAACCCTCATCGAAATGCATCTCTAGAGGTTTGCCTGGCAGTACGTCTAAAGGGTAATTTATACTAGCTGCGTGCGTCAGTCGCGCATCAGTCGCACGCATCCATTTGCATAGGATTTTCCATGAAGACCAGTCAACTCAGACAATTTCGGGGGCAAATCCCGTTCCAACCGCCGGCAAATCCCCGACGGAACGTTTGAACGATGACCAATAGCGGACAAACAGCGGGCCGAACCACGCATGTTGCAGGCCAAACGCGCTGTCGGGCGAATCGCGGGATGAACGCAGAGTCATTCGGGCTAAAGCACCACCGTCGGGGTTCGGCCCGCTATGTGAAGAGTGTTGGGCATTGGCCCGCTTTTTCCGGCCACTGACCGCAGGCAAATATCTCCGGCCTGAACGACTACATATTTCGGCTCAATAGGGAAATGGCACGGTCGGAATAGTTGGTTGGTGATGGTATGGGCGTATAAAGGATGAAGGCAACACCGGTCTGGAAGAGATCAGCGGCATGGATGGCCTAGCGGATAAAGCAGCGGACTCTCACTCATTCATAAAGGACGATCAGGTTGGTTCGAATCCTCTCAGTAATAGAAGAAGGCTAGCAATACGAAACCATGGATGGACCTTGCAAACAGCCATCTTTTGTATTACTGATGTGAAATTGCGTATTTATGTTGTTTTTATGCTCCGGTGGATCACTGTGGATCCGCTATGGCGTCGAACCCGGCACTCATCAGTCCGAGACTGTGCGCGAGGTGTGACCGATCCTCGGGGGTTGTTACGGTGCCGGCGTACAATCGACAGGTAATTGTGAAGAATACTGCCTTGGGTGCTGGATTAGGAGCGGTAGCGCCTGGTGGTTCGCGGGCTCATGGCGGCCTGAACGCGGACAGTACTCGGACGGATAGGAATGCAAGCCCCGTTTTCAGCGGCCCTTTGGCGGCCTGAACGCGGTCACTTCTCGAGCCAAAACACCCAAGCGCTCGCTCCGACCCTCGCCCCCCCGCTCGTTCCGAACGGGATTTGCTCCCGAAATGTCTGAGAACAGTGCATGTAGATCCTCAATGAAAAGAACGCGCTGCTGCCGCGAGGTCGTAAACGCGTGCGTCTGAGCTGCGACTGCGATGCGACTGGGCCCTATTGTTCATCATATAGACGCACGCGCGTCAGTCGCACCCATCCAGTATAAATTGCCCTTAACGGAACTCCTTGTTTAGTATTTGATGAACTCCGTTTGCCTTGCTATTTGGCGACCTCCCCTGCGAAGAAACCAGACAAACCACCATCATGCTCTAAAAATGTGTGTCGCCACACATTTTCAGAGCATAATGAATAGATGGCAATAGATGGCAACCTGCAGAAGATGTCAACAGAGCTGAAGTACATGAAGGAATCAACGTATTGAGACTGGGATAACGTACTGAATTCTCTGTAATGGTTCATAATATATTCGCTTTTAACAGGTCCACAATAGCATTGCAAGGACGCCATGTTGACCGCTGTGCAGTAAGATACTCTAGGTGAAAAATGAGTTCGCACCTCATCAGCAATTCTTTTATACCCAATGGTACCACGCTATCAGCAGAATGTTTACAGCATTATTACAATCCCACCTTCTGTCAATAAACGGCAACAGCGAAAAGCGGTCGATTATTACTGAATCTATCCGAGGAAAATGCCGGAAGTGTTTGACCCTCTTCCCATGAATTTTCCTCCTCGCAGTGCAAGAACTGAATCCCAGCCGCTTTTCGTTTTGAAAGCGGGGTCTGTTTGTCGCGCAATTTGGTGCCACGTTATAGGATAAGATATATGTATACTATATAAATATAACACATGAGGCCTGTGACATACTTCACAAACACCATCGCTATGAAGAAAATGAATCAAAGAACGAAATAATGATGACAAAATGCTACAAGTTGTCACTAATGTTGCATTTGTTTTGCCTTGGAATCGCCTCCCCAGCGAACAATGAGCTAGGGGTTCCCGACGTTTTCTTCCTACGATTTTAAAACTCTAATGTAACAATGATCGTAGTCGCGTGATGTCGCTTGACGATCATGCGTTGAGGACAGCCGTGGAACCTGAACCGGATCTTACCATCCGGACGACGAGAGCAGGGATGGACCTCATTACATCACAGTTTCAAAACATCTGACTACAGTCAACACGGTGAGAAAGGCGTGGACGCGAACACCACACGATTTGATCGATGAACAGCGCCTTACCTGGTGTGACATCTCTTGTAACTTAATTTTTCGTCCCAAAAGACTCATTTCTAGACCGAGTTATTGCCGTAGATGAAGCTCGGTTTCTGTACAATAACAAGAAATGCAAATGGATGTGGGTAGTGACGTGCTCCACCTCTATGTTCTCCTAAACCAGATCTTCTCTCTAGCGAGATTATCTCAGTAGTTTGGCTGTGCTGTAAGAGTGTAATCCGCTGCAGCCTTCTCTAACCTAGTCAAGCGTTGACAGCAGCAGCAGAGTCTTAGGATTGTAAGTTCATGCTGATTTCCGAAAATATGCTGAATATGTGGTTGGCAGTGGTGAACTGAATCAGGTTTTCCCCTGTTCCAGGGTGGCACTAAGCCTCTCAGTCAGAAACTCACCCGGCAAAAACTGGCGCAGTAAGGCATCGAGCTTCTCATCAATTCTCCTCATTCCTCATACCTCTCCCTTACTGAATATCACTTTTCCCGAGTTCCAGATGCAAACCTGCGACAGCAGCAGACTGCTGATGAAGAGCATGCCAAAATTGCCTTGCAAAAGTTTTTAGATTTCTGCGATCTCAGTTCTCATTGTAGTGGCATATAATTTTCACTATATTGTTGGAGAAGATTTAACGAATTAAACGGACATTAAAGTGATAGAGATAATTGTGTTTAAGCCAAGTTATAACTCTTTGAACTGGAGTGTTCTTTTTGGCAATTAATTTCGCACCAACCTATAGAATTTTGTCGCAAGTAATATGATTAACCCGACTATGCACTTTCACTATTGGCACAACCCTGCCATGCGACAACGTAGTAATCGTTGAATTAAATTCATAATATTCTGAACAACAAATAGCTCAAAGATCTTCCTACTCATACATATTATGACAGCCACAAGGTTCTTTCTCTATGTTAAACTGACTCGTAACCAGGTCGGATCTCATACTTCTTTCAGTTCCTGTCCATAGCAAACACGAAATGCTCTTTAGCTCACTTACAGCTTAGGGAATCGCATCCACAGCCAATTCATCCCTAGAGATAATCTTTCGACAATATTTTACGACGAAAGCACTTTTTTGTTAGGGAAAAGCTTCTTGCATGAAAACACCGAAGCAACTTCTTCTCTAATTGTGATTCAAGAAATTTACAGCCGATCACTGCCTGTATGTCATTTTCGTAAATGTAGTAATCAGGTCAGTGTGTTGTTGCAGAAAACACAAGCTGTGCAGAGTTGCTTTATTCTCGAACTACTTCTGCATTCAACATCGGTCTTAATTGCTCCAAATGTAGCGGTTGAGGAACCAATTGCATCAGAACAACTTCTAATATGAATGTAGCTGAGACAAAAGTTCAGTTGTACATTATGGTTGCCGTCTGATAACGCATACTGGACAGATCTTGTTGAGAGCGTTGATAGATTTGCTGGACAACATTGGATTTCCACGTATTTCGAACGGCTTGGTGCCTGTTCGGTACAGCAGTGTTTCTGGTATGGAAACATCACTCAAAATAGGGTTGCCAACGATTTTGATCGCAGGTACATCTTAAAGAACGGCATTATTTCAGCTGTTGAAAGCGATTACATCTCAGTTCACTAACCAGGTTTGCACGACTTTAGCTCTCTGAGATGAGGACACCTCAAGGAACTGAAGTCTGAGTTCCGGATTATGATGCAGATTTCCATGTAAACTGCCCTTGAGCAGACTGCGTTCATATCCGGCTCCGACACCGTATCGCTATTCATGACCAGCATGTAACCGTTTTCAGGCTTGATGATAGTCTTTCCTGCGAACGCTTCAACCATTTCTGCGTCTGTGTAGTTCCTTTTCATGAGTCCATATCCTGAAATATATACAGCCCGAAATAGTCTATATACAACACCAGTTTCGAATAATATTTTCTAGTACGGTGGCTGATGTGAAACTAGCTTTTTTCTAATTATTGGATGCTTCCTCGTTATTACTAACCGGTATGCTCGGGTGTTTTATTACCCCTGACTATTTCACACTAATGTGCACATTGATGTGAACAATTGCCCTGATCAAACTGATGAACTGATATTATCTACAACTCAATCCAGTATGCTCATCATTTGACGACCAAAATGCAAAAAAACAACCTCAATGATCCTCCTTCTCCGAGCAATAAGCGCGAAAGTATGCAAAGCATATAATCTGTACCAGTGGCGGACGCAGAAAGTGGGCGGGAGGAGGGGGGCGTGGGAAAAAAGTGGGGTCTCCGCCGTTTTGGGGACCAAGACGGAAAATAAAATTAATAAAAATATCAATTATAATAATAAATAACTAATAAAAATGATATTAAAAATAATATTAAAAATGGACAAGTAAAAATAAACTAATACAAGATTTTTATATGTATTGTAAAGCAATTTCAAAAAGACTATAGTTTATTTTGTCGATTTTATCGTGTTTTTGCTGTTTTTGCCCAGTGGTCGGTAGGCACATGTCTACTGGGATTCCTTAAAGGCAGCACCCACGGAAATTTTCATATCTGAGGTTTTGATCGTTTTTGAATCTTAGCAATAGTTCTAACAACTTGGCGAAGAAAGTACCGCGGAAAACTCAACCGTTTCTGGGATATAATTAGTGGAATGTCCAAGATCCTGGATCAGCAGGACCATTCTGCACGAAGTATTGGTTTGTTAATTTCATCGATTTTCTTCTACTTTTGCTTGGGGATGGGCGAGGGCGTGTGTATGGGGGTTTTCCAATACGCTGAACACGAATATGACAACAACTTTGCACAGGATATCGATTTATTGGTTTTATTGATTTTCCGCCATTTTCGCCCACGGGAAGAAGAAGACCTGCCTAATAGGAGACGTACCCATTATTATTCCAGTATGCTGAGCACGAATATGACAATTATTTTGCACTAATACATCGGTTCAGTAATTTCTGCTGTTCCTTTCCAACCTCTGGAAAAGGACTGATTGCGCTTACTGGATCAATCGAGCACGTCACCCACCCATACACAAATATGGCAATTGCTTTGCATGGATTTGCCATCGAAATAAATTGGGTAACTTTTCCCTTATAAGTGGTGAAAGAGTTAATTAAACTCTGCTGATACGCTCAGCACAAAAATTATGGGCAGTCCTCATCAGCTTGAAATACCCGGGGTACTAACAAACCCCGAGCAAAGTGGGGCATGCCGTCTAGCTTGATGCTAATTTCATGGAAGAACCCTGCTATGCTCGTGTTCAGCATGTCTAGGAACCCCAGAAAACGTGTTATCACCCGTCCCTGTACAACACATGAACCCCTCTCAACTGTGATGACGCAAGATACCAACCGACGCATGAACTCTGGTGTTTTGCTTAGTAACGAAAACTTTTCTTTTGAAAAACTTACGGTAGCCGTAAACACATGTAATTTCAACTTCAAAAAAGTTAGTATACTGGGATTTTTTCTAAAGGATACAGTAGGAGCTTCCAGCTAGTCTTAGCATGCACGACATTTAAAGCTCATTTTATCATGGATGACGCAGGTTGCACGAAAATTTCTCGGTGGCATTTACGGGAAAGATAACGGGAAGTGAGGTGGCGTGGACATGACCAAAAAAATTTTATTTTGAAAACAAATCTTCATAAAGTTATTTCATACTTCGTCGCGTGCAAGCAAACTGTTCAAAAGCTCACAGCCCTGAATGGAAGCATGTATGACCTTTGGTCGCGTTGTAGTAGCTGGCGTTTATGCTCGAGACGCGGCCGATCTCCGTCGCTCCCTGTTCATACTTTTCCCTTGCTAGCAGATGCGACCTGTTAGCAGACGCGACACAATTATTTCGTCTACTTTCTCCACTGACGTTGGCCGTTATTTTGTTGTTTTTCGCCTTATCGGCTCAGAACCAGTGTATGGTAACTCCGAGAGAAGGTGGTAAGAATGGTGCATTTGAAACAAACATCTGGTACATGATGAGTGAACCGTTGAATTGTCGATCTTTTCTCTGCTACAATAGCTAAATTTGTTGGATCTTAGCACTATTCCCTTCACCAATCTAACTTAGCTTCGTTCTCATGAGGGCGTACGCTTATTCTTCAATCTAGTAGTTGGCTTTCAGCTGCTTGCTGCATTTTGTTTTCTGTTCAAACTTTCATTGCTGAGGTGTTTCACTGCTTTTCAGATGAGTGAATTCAAAGTTGTCATCGAGACTGGCAAAGATCATTTCATTTCTATGGCGTTTGTCATGGAGTGAACAACAGTGCAATTGCGTACCCAGTACAAAGGCTACGCGCGAGCCGCTAAAAACGTAGCCTTTCTACTGAGAATTTGATCTATAGGAATGGATCAGCTTGTGCGTATTGCAATGCGATGTTTACTCTGAGATGAATGCCCTGTATGTACCGTTTTTATCCTATGCCATCATCCGAATGTTTCCTACCATTTTGTTAAATTTCTATCGGTTTGATTAAAGGCAGCACTCACGGAAATTTTCACTTCTGAAATGAGTCGCTTACCATGTAGCCGGCCGCTAGACAATCGCAACAGTAAGTTGAACACCTTGAATGGCCACCTACCTGCGAAGATACTGCCGTGGACACATATGCCGCTCTGGACATTAGGGTTCCGTCGCGCCAACTAACGCCTTTGACAGGGTGCGAGCATGTGTTTCAGCGGGGGCGTGTCTATGAAATTCGTACCGTTTGCAGGGTTCCGTGCCGGGACCCATCGCGGAACACTCGTCCGCGCTGTGGACACACATGAAATACCGCCATCTTTTTCTGTGTTTTTCGCGTGTTTCACGCTACTTCATCGTTGTCAATGAGTTCATCGTCCCTAAAAACCCCGATATACCGCGAAATCTTCAAAACAAGAATTTCCGTGAGTGCTGCCTTTAATTCAAAGGTATGAGAAACGATGTACGTTACACATACATATCATAAATATAAACAGGGCGACGAGGTTCAAAGCAGTCCACAAAGTAACATCTCCCTCCTTAAATCGATGTGTGCATTAGTTTTGCATGAGAATGTAAATTTGCGATGGCGCGACGGCGCGTCGCGCGTGTTGTGACCGTCGCCACGACTTCACCGCGTTGCGGAAGAAGTATAAACATTTCTTAAGTGGTGACGTTATTTCAGAAAGTGTGCGAGGAGAGGGGAGAATCAGCTGTGGTGGCGTACAAAAACCAGTGGCGGCGGGATATGGTCAGGAAAAGAAGCGTAATTGCCATAAAGCCTTTCTCATCCAAGCCAAAGTCAAGCAGAAAAGGCTTGAATCAAGATCATTCCCATGTTCAGATAACAGATTTGAGATATGTAAGTTGAAGTGCGGATCAGCAGTATAGTGTTCTTAAAGTTAGAAAGAAAAACTATTACGCTGGCAGGCAGTGAACTCACCAGATTCTATCAGAAGCGCAATCAGAACTAGACGGCCTAACATTGTGTGCCGAGAAACAATGTCTTGACGCACGTGGAGTTGACGCAGTCAAGGCGCTTTATACGAATGATTGCTGCCATTACTATTTGCATTTATCACTTATATGAATGTTATTTCCTGGTTGCTGCCGCCAGCCGTACGACCGTCTCTCATCGATGATATGCGGAATTCGATATCGGCACACATGCAAAGTCATGGTACTTTTCCACGTCAGTCGTCTTGATGAAGATTGCTAAGCTGACGATTGGTGTTATAAGGACGATGTCACCAACGAAGCGAAGATGGTGGAGTCACTAGTTATCAACTTTCACTCCCATGTTATTCCATTCTTGTCTTCGCATGACGTCCTCGAGAGTGGCACTGAGTATGTAGCTTTGGCGGCAGCGTCACCTTGCCGAGCTCCTCCTCTGGGTCGACAGTGATGTCGTTATAGAATGGGAAAATTTCGATCGTGACCGTAGAGCTCACATGAAATACTGACGCAGTAAGATACCGCTTTCTAAAGATAACTGCTTTGAGTGATTACTGATTCTTGATACCTTGATTTCTTGATTACCTATTATTGTTTCTTTCTTTAGAAGAAGACAAAGCAACGAGTGATTTCGAAAAATCAAATATTCAACAGCTTTGCTTTTAAAAACGTTGGTGAACCACGTTTCGATTATAAGTGACGAGCCAATATTTCCATTTTATTGACAAATCCGTTAATCTTTCCTTGAGACTGCAAGAAGAAACAGTGAGTGCTGAACTTTGAACAGGGAAAGCTCTGCGACCGAAAATGTCCCCTGTGTATGCAGTATTGTTGCGAAACATTTTCACACATGCACGATCATGCACTTTCTGCGTTTATAGCTACACGGGGCCAGCATGGATATCGGCTTCATTTTTAGCTGGTCACGAATGTGACATCAAAGAGTATGATTATTATTCATACGCCACAGACTTCAGGCAGCCATCCCTCCAAGAGTGTTTTGGCCGTTTTATCAGAATGTGTCCAAACTTATGATTCACAGTCTCATGCTCTGTATACCATACCTTCCATTCTCATGAATAGAAAATTACTGAGCCTCTAACTCCACCCCTTATGCCGGTTGAGAGAGATAAAAAGACCCTGCACCGATAATGTTCGGTGACAGCCTTGGATAGGATAGCTAGACAAGTAATCCTGTACAACTTCTGGTCATTCTACAATAATCAAAAGGCAAGTTAGATCCTATACTTGGGCCATAATCCAACGGAAGCGACCCAACAATTCCTAAGGTAAACCGCAACAAGTCCAATCTCAAGGTCATTACTCTCTCCCCATTTCCTCACTCCGTAAAATCACTTAGATACTAGCTTAGAACAATAAAAGACTGGTGTACTAGCGACAGTTAAACCACTAAAACTCTTCTGGACCGTAACGCAGTCTAAACAGATTGAATGCACTTCTGTAAAATTGGGACAAGCATGGTGTTGGTTATGTATAAGACTATGGAACTCTGCATGCGTTAAACTGACTTTGATCTATGTAGAATGTTGCGAACATACTCTTTGGTACTATTTAGATGCTGAATTTGTGACCAGCATTTAAAAGACAAAAAGACATAGCGCTTTCCTCCCACCATGTTTCCTACCATGTATGCCTGTGGAGCATCGTTGCAGCTCCGCTCTAGCACTATAAATTGGGAGCAAAAATCGCAGAGAATGCGAATCATGGCACAATCCGATTCCTGCACGATGATGCTCGTCCCCCCACTGCAAGAATGACTTGCCAGATGCTAGTCGACTTTGGATGGAAAGTATCGACTTAGCTAACGTACAGCCCTGACCTTGCTCCAAAAGATTACCACCTTCTCATGTCGCAAGAAAAAAAAAAGGGTTCGATGATGAAGGTGACTTAGATCGCTGGCTGAACAATTTTTTCAAATCAGTGGCGGAACGATTGCCACGTCCAACTTTCACTGAACCTCGGCATATATAAACTATTCGTTTGGCGTAGTTTTGTTGAGCTGACACGGGGTTGTTATAGACGACTTTATTACGCTGACGCATTTTGGCGAAATCGCCTTCTTCAGAGCCTGAAAGGTCAATATCGAGCAATCTAGCCGGTCAAACGCCTCTCTAACTTCACACAAATTCGTGACCACCTCGTTATAACTAGAAAGCCAAATATGACACCATACCCACACCACGATCCACAGCTGGGAATGGTGGACGCAATCGCTACAGAGTCAACAAAGGCGCGATTGAGACGCATCACAGATCAAAATAGTATCTGTAGAAAAGGTGCTAGTTCCCGTGTGATAGAAGTGCATTCCTCTTTACGGTTCATTTTAGGAGCCTTGATGTTTATCCAAAGTGTTCTAGAGTTTTGCGGGCGGACATTTGAGACTCGTGGGCCAGGATCGTAAAATTTAATTAGCAAACTATCAGTTAATATCAAAATTAATATTAATTTAACTCAGATTTCATTTCACCAATGCATTAGGAGAGCGAGATTTCGCTTTCGCCTCCAGATGTTCTTCTACTCGAGCACACAGTGAGCGCACTGTTTCGCCAATGCATTCGTCCCCGCACTTCTTGCAGGTGATTGAATTAACTACTCCCGCGCTCATACAATCCCCATGCTTCCCCTCTGGGCAAATTACACAGCCCGGCAACATGCAAAGGCGCTCGTAAGGAGGATTCCGGACTAGTGCTCGTTTGAGGTTGTGCTGGGGTAACTTCACAAGTGCAACCATACTATTCAGATTCGCCTTCCTCTAACACTGCCTTATTGTAGTGCTTACCTCATGAGAAATGAATGGAAAGTAGAATGGTGTTTTATCTCAGGTAGATCGGTTGCCTGCTTGTGATTGTGGCTTGTTGTGGCGCCTGCGGGGATATGGGGATATGCGACTTTGTACCCGTTGGAATAGCTATCCTTTTTTTTTCTTCAATCAATCAATAGCTATTCCTGTTGACAGTTCGAACGAGTCGCTCCTTTCTTCGCCTCAAGTGCAAGCATCATTTGCGGTCCTGAACATGTTTCGCAGTAACGATCTTCTAACTTGTTTTGGGTGCGCTGATAGGTAATGAACGATGATGTTTTTTATTTTCTGGGTTTGCGGTACCGTTTGGTCTTATAATTCCCCTGAGAGCAGTGTTTTTGGATATTGAGAAACGATGGCCAACCACCCTCAGGCTTTTCCCGGATGAGTTTTATATGCTCTGACTGTGTGTTTAACAACTCAAAGCACTTGTCCATTTCCTCTTGTGTGAAAGGAACGACGAAGCAGTCGTCTACATAGCGACAGTAGAGTAGTGGTCGGAATTGTAGTACAGAAGCTTCAATCTTAGACATGAATGAAATGGCCAGGACAGGTACCAGCCGTTGTCCCATCGCCAAACCTCTGAGTTGGGGTTAATAATAATAAAAGTAATATCTTTTCTAGTTTGCTGTGCTGTTACTACAGTGCGTTCCCTGAAACGTACACTGCCATCCTCGCCCCGATCGAACAAAGCGGCGCGTGTGTGTTCAATCAGGGCGCGAACGGATCATTCAGAACGCGAGGAGAGGCTGATCGGCTGTTGCAGCTTCACGCCCAGATTGAACGCACACGCGCCGCTTTGTTCAATCGGGGCGAGGATTGCAGTGTACGTTTCAGGGAACAGACTGTAGAGTGAAGAATTTGTGTGAAGTTGAAGAGGCGTTTGACGGTAGATTGCACAATATTGACCATTCATGCTCTGGAGAAGGCGATTTCCCCGAAGCGTCAGCTTATTAAAGTCATCTATGACAACCTCGTGTCAGCTCAACAAAACTACGCCAAATGCCAGAACAGTTCGACGCCCAAGGAATCGAAGGGCTTCCTGAAAATTGGCAATGAGTGATGATGATGATTTATTCATCTCCTAACGTGTTTTCCTCTTTCTAGAAGGCCAGTAACAGTAAAATGCAATGCTTCAAAAACCGCGAGAACTTTCATGACAGCCTAATAGAAAGGGCAGCTCCGAAATGAGCTGTCAATCACATTGAACAATAAGTTCGTTTAAAGAGATCAGGCGAGGAGATACGGTTTTCCTAATGCACACATGCTACATACGTCCAGCACTTTGATCGTACTCATGAAGTGTTACCTCCTCTACATATAGTAATTTTTATTAGTGTTACTTTGAAAAATATGGATTAGTTTCTGTCAAAACAACTGCTGACAAAACTTCCATCAAGGAGGAATCCACTATAACTACAATGACATGAACAATCATAATTCAAAACTCATGCAGTAAAAACACGTAGAAACAATGAAAAGCAAAAACAGTATTACAGACAGTGAAAATGGATGTCGCTTCAGTAGCCCCGAGTAATCATCATTGAATTGCTCTCACGCTTCAATTTTATTTTAAAACCTCTTGTGTTCAACAAATAATAATGATCATCTTCCTTTTGCGCTCTTCGAATGAATGTTTCAAGCACATAGAAAACTATCTCCAAGAAAAAGCTTTTTGATACAATTGACTTTTCACGCTGAAGGGCGGTTTCCTTGACGTGCAGGTATTTGATGCATTGGTAGTCATCGTTCTCCCAAAGCTGTAAATAACTACAACTGAACTACCACTGGGATACATGACAAGCATGCAACAGCAATGTCCACATTTTTGATTTTTTTTTACATCAGACTTTGATGCGGTTTCAATTCTACAATAAAATGGATTGCAATGGCAAAGGCTGACTGGAATAGAAGTACAAATAAAAATGCACTATTATTAGCGGTACTTCTAATGCAGCCGTTATGCTTTATCCGGAGACCCTGCATCGCCTTAGCTCAGCAACATGAATTCAGATACAGCCTGGCAGCTTGGGGAGCGTCTTTAGGACTTCGGCCACAATTACGGCTGCGGCGCGGTGTCGGGCGTCTGACCAGCTAGTTCGATCCGGTTTTTACTTTTTTCTGTAAGCTCTAATGTGCGTATGATGTAATTCCTTCTATTTTGATGTTTTACTCTCTCATTTAGTAAAACTTCTACCCTGCAGCGTCCTTACCTCGATATTTAGAACCAGTGATCAGCCAGTGGACATCGCATTGCAGCATTAATTGCGGACAAACTCGCGTATGCCCCCCCCCCCGCTAACCTATCAGGCTATAGTCATCGATTGTGAGGTGACCAACGCTGCGCTGCGGTACCTTCCGCCAATAAATGACAGAGGTCCTAATCGCTGTTTCCCAAATCACGACGATAAAGAAAAACCGTAGAAGAATCTTTTTTTTTCAATACATGAACTATGACAGGATCGACAAGAAGAAAATAAGTTTCAGAAAAGTTAAGAACGAACCCAGAACAATAGCTGTAGGTTGTCGGGGTCAAAAGCACGCATAGGGAATAGTCGCATAGTTCTGCACACACCCGAATTTAAATGACTAATGATGATGGCGCATATCTGTAAAAAGTGGTTGTTATTTCATGATAAGACTAGGTGAGCATCTTGACAAGTTTGAATTCTTCAAGTGTGACACTTTCTCTAAGTATGCACAAATACATTTGTGCGGAAAGCCACAAATCTAACTGATTCAGCTCCAAAAAGTTTGAACAACCAATTAGCACTGAATAGCTTAAAAAGCAGCCGTGTACACACCGATACAGCTACGGCTAAACAGCCTATCAATAGTATTTCATCCTAAACCTTTCAAGCAACCTACTCATGGATTTTAGATTTTGAGTTCCAAGAACTGCAACGTAGTACTTCCTCTCTCAAACACCTGATCAATATCATGTCCTAGTTCAGATTCTGCTTGTTATTGAAAAAAAAAAAACAATCTAGGTGGCCCTAGCAGCGCAGGAAGGTGTTCTTTTAGAAGGAAAAATATACGGAGATGGGTACCTCAACAGCATGAGCCAAGTTTACGGGCCCGTCATTACCGGCTTTATTAATCGCTGACTATCTGAAATCACGAACCATGATGTGGAAATGCATTGCTCAAAGCACAATCTACAGAATATAAGAAAAGACTCCAATCATAGATTTTTCATTGAAATCGGCCTTGAAGCAACAGTCCTAGTCCACTAGGCAGGGATAAAAAAAATTCCCCGAGATAAGAAGAAGCAAATGCTGTTCCTCGAAAACATCAGCTTGTGCCAACACGATCACAGACATCCAGATGAGTATGATTGAAAGAAATGCATTCGCATGGTCAAAGTATTTTCAACTAACTTTCCATGCAAAAACTTCAAGGGTGCATGCTACTTTGCACACTCCTTCCGAGCAATTCTGCACTTAGAGAAAAATATGGAAGAGAACAAGAGTTTGTCGTCGTTACCAAGAAAACAAAAACGTTACAAAGACGTTGATTAAAGGAAGTGAGAGGAGAGAACCTTAACCGCATAAGATCCAAATGCAACACTACACAGGCAAAATAATTGTAAGCGAGGTCTGCTATCAAGAGAAAAAGAATAGCCCGCAACATCCGAAGTCACAACAGTGAGTAATGTCGTAGCTATCGATCTATTTTTGATTCAGAAAATCAAGGTTATTCAGCTTATCAAGTACATCTGTAAAATAACGTCGCAATACCCAAAGCGCAAGATTCCAGGGACCTGCAGTGCAGGCCAATTATACCGGCATCACAGAACCCCGTCCATCTAGTCTGCCGTGCCGCATCGTTTACGCGGCGCGGCAGACCAGAAGGGAGGCATTCTATTGCGAAAATGGTTGATTGTACAACTAGCATAAATAAAATGACAGCTTGCTGAGCTCGCTGCCTCAGCTTCTTAGCACAACAAAGAGAGATCGAATTTACACACCTTTTTAATAAAGCCGCTATTGACCAGCTTTTCACAGACTCTCGGTTCGATGGATACGTTCACAATCACAAGCTTCTGGACCTTGCAGAGCCTCAGAAACCTGATCAGATCACGAGCCTCGAAATGGAATCGACAGTGCGCGAATTCACACTGCACCACCGTCACACGTGAGCTCACAACAGCATGCGTCAGTCGTTCCAACAGAAAGGACGATAATTTGATCTGGAATGGCTCAGTTACACTTGGTGGCGAGACCAGAAGCTGTCAAAAACGGGAGACAGTCAAGAGGTACCCGACCGCGCGAAACAGGCGAGAAATCCGCGAAATCAGCACCCAGTTTCGCCAGTGACTGACTCCCACCACGACAACGCCAGGCGAACATGTGCATGTGACCGAGTCAGCGCGAACTGGCGCATCATCACAGTATGAATACATTCAGGTAGGTGAAGCCTGATTGCGATTCGGGGTGTGGGTCATGATGAAGCAAAAGTGGGCTGACAATGTGTCTGCGACTAGTTCAATCAAACCCTCGTCCCGCCCTTCAGGACCTACTCGGACTAATTCGCGCGCGATTTCACTATATTTGCCCAGCGATCCCAGCGCTGCGTGCATACAAGGGGAAGTCTATAACAAACTGAGCTTACCTTATGAAACGACAGACAAGGTATGACCGCTCCACGGGCGCAACGCAGTCGCTCTACCAGAGAAGAGCAACTAGGTAAAACCAACCACTTGGTGTAAGCGCTCCATCGCTCTGACTGAAACATAGAAGGTAAAGTTCACACAAAAAGAAATGAATAAAAAATGAAGAAAGCACTACATGGTAGTCGACCATAGTGTTTCTAAACGTTCTCGGGACTCGCGACCAGTAATTTCGTATAAGGCTGTCCATATAGCGCGAAATAAGCCTCGCATCTGCCTGCTCTTTAGAATTCAACTGAAATTATAAGACATCGCTAGCTGAACCAATGAACCGCAAACATAGGAAACCTTGTCCCGGTAATAAAGATGTGGGACATTCTGGAGTATCAGCTCACATTACGTATTACTTCACATCGCAGCTCTACTGGAAGTTCCATCAAAGGGAAAACATTTGGTGGACGTTCTTCGCAGTTATCTGGCTTCTTCATGCCTGAAATGGATAGATTAGGCAGTGGCTATGTAGCTTGTGTCTGCTCACTTGCTCTATGTAGCACCAAATTTGCTACAGTTGTCATTTTACTCCACATGAAATGTGCATCGCATTCTGCGTCATTGTCGCTCAAGTGACATCGATTTTGATACGTATTGATCTGAGTAACTGGGACTTGCGCAGTTGCGACACCAGCGGTGTTCCTCCAGAATCAACAATTATCTCAGGGAATATAACGTGCGACCCGCGTGCCATGGACGTCAAGCGTGCGATCAGACACCGGTTCCACCGATCGCACGCTGATGACGGATCACTGCCGTCTGGAGTGTCTGGGATGGTGATCAGTGCGGTTGCCGACAGCAATGCATAGGGCCATACTTCACGTGCAGTAAAGCGGCAACCCAATCTAATAGATCATTAAGGCTCGAACAGTGCGATTTGAAAATATACTTATTATTGTGAGAATACAATGTCGTAATGATCACAACCTTGTATTTGCCTTGCTTTTCGTAAAATAATATCCCCAGCTAGGTTAGATATAAATAGTAGCCTTGACGAGCCCTAATGCAAGGAATATACAGGAAGCTCCAAATGTCCGCAGTCAAGAGGGACGTGGCCACGACGCGGCTTTAGACAGAGACACAGGCGCTCGGCATGCTGCCACTGGTTGGCTGCAGAG
Source organism: Ancylostoma caninum (assembly GCA_037903475.1). NCBI lineage: Eukaryota > Metazoa > Nematoda > Chromadorea > Rhabditida > Ancylostomatidae > Ancylostoma > Ancylostoma caninum. The sequence continues at coordinate 1,475,093 of JBAJFG010000479.1, forward strand.
TCAGAGAAGCCAGAGGCAGCATAGAGAGCGCCTGTGTCTGATCAAGGAGCCGCGCCGTGGCCACGCCCTCTTGACTGCGGACATTTGGAGCTTCCTGTATGTACTCTTAAAGACAGCACTCGCGGAAATATCTGTGTTGAACTTTTCGCGGTATGTCGGGGTTTTCAGGAACGGTGAACTCATGACAATGATGAAGTAGCGTGAAACATGCGGAAAACATCGGAAATAGTAGCGGTATTTCATGTGCATCCACAGCGCGGACGAGTGTTGCCTGATGGGTCCCGCCATGAAACCCTGAAAATGATACGCATTCCATGCACCACCCTCCGCTAAACCACATGCGCACACCTAGTCGATGGCGTTAGCTGGAGCGACGAGACCCTTCTGTCAGAGCTGCAGTTGCGTCCACAGCAGCACCTTCGCAGGTAGGCGGCCATTCGACTTATATACTATTGCGATTGTCCAGCGGCCGGCTACACAGTAAGCGACTAACTTTAGAAGTGAGAATTTCCGTGAGCATTGCCTTTAAATGAAAAGTGACAAGAAAAGAAAAGTAGTCCATCGACAAAGAGGATCTAAAACGAAGATGTAGTTCCAGACATCTGAAACGCGCGTGGCAAGATGGAATTGGTGAATGTATATAGGTCATGTGGCAACACGAAAAGTTGTGGTTCAACAGGACTTTCTATTCATCTCCCTTTTACTCTCTTCATCTGTCGGAACACTCAGACCTAGGCTTGCACTTAGGATAGGGCTTAGATTCATGTTTCCGGGAAGACGCCTACGACCACTCCCTCTAGTATGCATAAACGCAGCCCAAACGACGTAATTATTCGAGTAGAAACCCTTGCAGCAACGGTTCCCAGTGGCTGCCATCCTCATCTCGATTGCTGCTCAAGCTTCCATTCCTTTAGCAGCAATTGCTGAGGGATGGCAGCAATCGAAGGGAGGACGGCAGCAACTAGGAACGTTGCTGATAGGGTCTCTAGTGTAACCATTATGCCGTTCGGGCTGCGTTCGTGCTGCACAGTTATAGTGTGTCCGAAACGACGAGTCCGCCCACGCACGCGGGGATCGAGAAGCTGCTACGTTTGCCAGCGCTCCACGTCATCATTCCTGATCTGCGTATCACGTTTCATCGTTATCTTCATGGTATTGACCAATGATCTGGCTGTGACGTGGACGACGTGGTAGCCAACAGCATCCGTGCCAGCCGCGCCGCCTCTCGATCCCCGCGTGCGTGGGCGGACTCGTCGTTCCGGACAGACTATATCAGAGCTTTCAGTGCCCCCTCCCCCTACCCCATTTTCCGACAACGGTACTGCAAAGTGTACGCAGAGTTTACGGTGTACAGTGCCTTCGATCCGCCTCGTCCTCAAGGCACCGCCTGAGATCACACGTGGCGTCCCGCTGGCAGCATTCCCGCAGCCAACCGGGTGAGTATCGGTCACCAGCAGGACGCCAAGTGTGACTGCGTCCGTTTGGAGTTCTCTGTAGTGATGCTGCCACCTTGTAAACGGTGCAGTAATGATGCATGTCCACTGAAGACGCAAGATAAACCCACGATATGAGCGATAACTGACCTTCAATTTCAATTCTGCAGAAAAATGATGCGGCAAAGGTCTTCGGGGGGGGGGGAGTTACCATAGACTGTTTATTTTCAACACAATCAGGTCATGTATGCATCATGTATGCGTTATGGACGCATTCTAAGTGTCTTTCTCTTTCTGTTATTCCTCAGTTGTCGCAAATATTTGTTGCTCCGTTCAATTCTCAACTTTTTTTGCCAACTGTGCCTTGCTGTAATTTACGCCTCTGTTTTTTACCTGGTGAACTTCATGTGCATTAAATTAATCAATTAATTAATTAATTAATTAATAAAGATGACGTGAACGATGTTTATCGGTCACCGTGCCCCTTTGGTTATCATCACCTCTCATGTTTGGAATCTCCACAATCACCTCGTCGGCGCGCCTATCAGCGCCAAAATGTGGGGATCAGGGGTGTGCGGAATTTTCCGTTTTCCGTTTTACGCTTTCCGTTTTCCGCCCATTTTTGGCCTTCCGTTTTACGTTTTACGTTTTACGGGTTTTTGGCCCGGAAAACAGAAAATCCCGGAAAATCATGGAAAGAGGGATCGTTGCTTTCGGCGTGCTTCCCTATCCTGAGCAGAGTTCTCGTGTTTCGATGCGCAGTGTACATGAGTTCACAACAAAAGTCCGAACTATTTTGAGAAGCCATTATCCGTAAGAGGGTCATCAAATTAACCACCGCGTACCGTACGCTTTGCAACCAGCCGGCGGCACCGTTTACTGCTGATCTCGACCTAGCGCATTTGGCAATCGCTAATATGAACCTATCCTTGGTTAAGGATCGTTTTCGTCGGATTTGCACTTATTGAACAGAAACGGCGTGGTTGAACGACAGCTTTGCCTCTGTTCGATACATCATATCGTTTTTTTTAAGTTGTTCATTAAAATATGAGAAAAAGAGAAGCAACAAATCAATGCCCATCTGAGATTACCTCTCTGCTCTCCCTTCCTAAACTTCCCTGTGGTCATGTCTTAGAAGCACAACTCGGGGTTATAGTCATAGTTCAGGGTGATGAAGGCTACGACATAACAAATTCAATGGAATCAAAAGATTTTTCGTATGAAATTTGTACTAGGTTCGGAATTGAAGTGCTAGACAAATCATACGGTTAAATTTCATTTCCCACGTAACCTCGACACACTTTTACATTTTCTTATATGATAATCCTGAGGTTGTTGATAGAGGAAATAAGCAAAAGCAATGCAAAAGCAATAACTTTTAATGCGCTAATCTTTGTTCATAGGAATAGCGAGAGAAGGAGGCTTCTGTTCTGTCTCATGTGAGATTTTGGCAGTCGTTGGCAAGAGTCCTTTCTTTAGTGGTAATAGCATTGTAAGCATTGTTGTCAGAAGCAGAATGTGAAAGGGGATGTGCACAACCATAGGTAGTGACTTTCCTCTTCACTTTCAATGTAATCTTCCACTCTCAAGGAAAAGCAGTTGGGTAAACAACATCAGCAATTAATCAAAAACTTGTAAAATACCGGAGTGTAATTGATAATATATGTGGTGTGAATAAATGAAATGAAAGTAAATGAAGTATCGAACAGAGGCAAAGCTGTCGCTCAACCATACCGTTTCTGTTCAATAAGTGCAAATCCGACGAAAACGATCCTTAACCAAGAAGGATAGGTTCATATTAGCAATTGCCAAGTGCGCTAGGTCGAGATCAGCAGAAAACGGTGCCGCCGGCTGGTTGCAAAGCGTACGGTACGCGATGGTTAATTTGATGACCCTCTTACGGATAATGGCTTCTACTATTTTGTTTCTTTTTTTTGTGTCTCAGCTGCAGAATAAATGTCCCGTCGTGGTTTTGCTGGTCTTCATCGTAGTTCCAAATATGCCATACAAGTGCCCTGCTCTCTTCGAAATTCTTAAAGAAGAAAAAAAGGTTCCACAGAAGTGAGGAGTGGACTCATACAAAATTTCCATGAAACTGTGACCTGTTATGGTGAGAGCATCAAATATTCTTGCAAATCAACGCATGATGATGCTTTCTTTCAACTTGACAAAAGCATAAGGCTACACCGTAATTGTCACTGCTTTAATTTGAAGGTGATCTCCAACTCTACACTGGCGCCGCTGGCCCCTGATGTCTTGCGCAATGTTGGGACTGCTTGTGTTTCACGTTCCTCACACGCTTTTCTTCTCCTCCTTCCTTCATCGCTGACTCGCCCCAACAGGATCCGTTGTGGATGAAGTGATCTTTCTCGGATCCCTAGCGTATTAATTACCATAGTTACCTTTTTGTCTGAATTTTTGCAGAATAACTTTTCACACTTTACAGCTTCTCATATACTTAAACATTCAGTGATAAAGATGCTTATCGATTATATAACCCTGATAATCTTTCGTAACTAGGTGAGGGATAAATACTCCTCAATCTATCTATATTCTAGGCCTTTGAAGTACGTACCATCAGTGGGCTTGAGGTTACTTAATTACTTGAAAGAGTCACCACTTATGCTCATCAAGAAGATGCCTAGAAAATCCAATGCTGAAGAAGACTTTTGATCAAAAACCTATGTTTGGGCAAAATTTTCCGTTTTCCGTTTTACGCTTTCCGTTTTCCGCCCACTTTTGGCCTTCCGTTTTCCGTTTTACGTTTTACGGGATTTAAAATTTTACTTCCGCACACCCCTGGTGGGGATTCGCTAAGACCTCTGGAACGTTAAAAAACACACAAACCTGCTCCCCTTCTTGGTCGCGGCTTCTTTCCCTTCTTCTTGGGCATCACCTCTTAGTTACACACAAACTTCACCTTCAATCAAGCCAGTGTTGGAGAATCCAGCGGATCTGACAATGATTCTGTGTTAGCGTTAATACGAGGAAAAAGATAGTATACAGTCTCTCTCAAAAGTCCTTGCCTCATGCTGCACCGTCCATCTGCTGAGCCGCGCGGCATCACCTATGCATTATCATACATGTAGTACATATCGTAGACGTCAATGGCGATGGCCCATCCGCGAACTCGAGACGTTGCGAAACCGCGCCGCGTGCGCCCTTTCCGAGTCCTCTGCTGTTGTTATGCTATCTTTATCAGCTTTTCTACCCGATTTTAAGGATTTTCGACCAGATCGGCAAGAAAAGCGCCTAGGAATAGCATTCCGCTGGGAGACGACACCGATCAGGATGCGGGCGCGGCTGCGCGGCGTCCTTCTCGGAGCCGCGGATGGGCTACCGCCATTGCCGTCCACTGTGTGTGGTGTGACGTGGCTCAGCTAACGGGAGATGCAGCATGAGGCAAGGATTTTTGAGAGCTGCTGAATGTAACTAGCTCTATAGGAAACTCCAAACGTACGTAGACAAGAGTCGAGACCGCGGCGCGGCTCTCTTGGGCAGAGACGCAGGCGCACACTATGCTGAGCTCCCGTGACTCTGCCCAAGAGACTCGCGCCGCGGTCCTGACCCTTGTCTGCGTCCGTTTGGAGTTCTCTGTACGTATGAAAGCCATCGAAGTCATAAGTCACGTAAATAAGTCATTGTAACGAGTTTTTCGCGAAGTTTCCCGACTTTGCCAGTTCAGAATGAATAAAAACGAACAGACAACAATGATAAAAACTATGCGTAGCCACTCTCATCTCCACTCTCAAAACGAATCAGCTGTACAGGGAGCAACAGTCACAACTGCACTTCTCCAGGGCCTCGAGCGCCGCACTGTCTCCGCGAGGCGGGCGAAGCAGCACCCGACATCCGCAGCGCTCAGTCGCGCGCGTAGGCGATGCGGCGCTCCAGACCGCGGGAAAGTGCGGAGAAATTGGTGGGGGTGAAGAGGAAGACAGGCAACGTGAACTATCCAACTGTCGTCGCGTTTGGAAAAGGCTATACAGGGAACTCCAAAAACCGTGCTCGTGTTTAGAGAGCATGACGAAAACATTAGCCGCAGATAACCAGAGTGCCACGCCGCCCCACGTCGCGGTGCACATCCACTTAGCCGTTTGGAGTTCCCTGTAAGGAAAATGCAAGAGTTCAAATGCATACAGGACGTTTGGAAACGAACATGTCTGAGATCAGCTGGAAACAACCGCATCTCATTCAAGGATCGTTCAACCATGAACCACAATTATCTGAATAGCTCGTAAGAAATGCCTTAGCTGCACTCATCAGACTATAACATAGTACTTGATATGATCACAGGCGTCGCACTATTGGCACACTGTGAGACACTTTGATTGTCTGCGCATCCACATTAAAGGCAGCACTCACGGAAATTTTCGGGTTGAAGATTTCGCAGTATATCGGGGTTTTAGCGACGATGAACTCATCGACAACGATGAAGTAGCATGAAACACACGAAAAACACAGAAAATGATAGCGGTATTCCATGTGCGTCCCCAGCGCGGACGAGTGTTCCGTGATAGGTCCCACCACGAAACTCTGCAAATGGTACGGATTCCATAAACCAGCCTCCGCTGAATCATATGCGCACACCCTGTCAATGGCCGGCGTTAGCTGGCGCGACGAAACCCTTTTGTCCTCAGCGGCAGATGTATCCACGGCACTATATTCGCAGGTAGCGGCCATCCACGGTGTTCAACTTACTGTTGCGATTGTCCACCGGCTGCTACATGGTAACCCATCTCAGAAGTGGGAATTTCCATGAGTGCTGCTTTTAAAGGCAGTGTGTCAGCTCAGGGACAACGTTCGAGATCCCCACGCCAGTCAAACATAGGCGAGCCGCTGAGCACAAAGATGTAAAGTCCTTCGGCGGAAAGCGGAAAATCAATAAAATCGATAAATCAACGAATTTCGTACGAAGCGGCGGTTGCCATATTCGTGTTCATCGTACAGCGAAACCATAGTAGACATGTCTTGCCTGTCCCCGAGCGAGAATGGAAAAATCGATAAAGTCAATGAATCGATATTTCGTGCACTACGGTTACCATATTCGTGTTCAGCGTATTCAGGAACCCCAGTAGATGTGTCTTTACCGCCCATTGGCTAGAAAGACGAAAAATCAAAAAGAACACGCTGTCGACGCGAGGAAGTTAACGCGTGCGTCTGAGCTGCGACTGCGATGCGACTGGGCCCTACTCTTCATCATATAGATGCACACGCGACAATCGCAAGCATCCACTATAAATTGCCCTATGAATGTAGCTTTTCGGGGATGTTGAGGAGAGAGGAAATCTGCATCGGCTCTGTGCGCTTGTGCTGCGCAGCAACGAGACCAAAATAGTCACCTCTGTAGTACAGCTGCAGCGTTCCTCTTGTTGATAACTGCCTTGCACAGCAAACAGCCTCCAACCACAAGAACGACTGAATGAGCTCACCGAGTTCTTGCACCGTCTCAGGCAATTATCATCTGTTATCATAATCATAGCCTTACAACTAAAAACTATAAGATTATCATCTTACTGCTAACCGGTATTGGAGTATTTCAGCCTATCTAAGGGGAATTTGTACATATTAGGTTGGTGCGAAATTAATTGCCGAAACGAACATTCCAGTTGGAAGCGTTATAACTTGGCTTAAACCCAGCGTTCATAATCGATTTGATACTCTTTAATTCGTCAAATTCTCCCTAACAACATTTTGAAAACGCTATGCCTCTATTACAAAAATTGAGATCGCGTAAATCACCAATATGCTGCTGTCGCAGGTTTGCATCTGTGACTCGGAAAGTGATATTCAGTAAGGGAAAGGCCTGTGGAATGACACGAATGAATGAGAACATCGATGCCCTACTGCACCAGTTCTTGCCGGGTGAGTTTTTAAGTGAGAGCCTTAGTGGTACCCTGCAGAAGGGGAAAATCTGACTTCGTTCACTCCTGCCAATCACATCTATAAATACTAGGACTCTGCTGCCAAGCTTGAGAAGGTTGGAGAAGGCTGCAGTGGAACACACCCTTACAGCACCACCAAACTCCTGAAATACCCTCCCTAGTGAGAAGAAGTGGTTTAGGAAAACTTAGAAGTGGGAACACGTCTCCAGCCATACCCATTCGCTTTTCTTGTTATGGTACAGAAACCAGCTTCATCTACAATAAGTACGTGGCCTAGAAATGGGTCGTTTTGAGACGAGAAATCAAGTTAGAAGAGACGTCACACTAGGTAAGGTGCTGGTCAACAGTCAGATCGTGTGGTGTTCGCGTCCACACCTTTCTTACCCAGTTGATTGAAGTCAGATATTTTGAAACTGTAGTATAGTAAGCGTCCATTCCTGCTCTCATCGTCTGGTTGGTAAGATCCGGTTTAGGTTCCCCGGCTGTCCTCAGCGCCTAATCGTCTATCCACATCCCGCGACCACGACCATGGTCACATTTGAGTTTAAAATCGTCGGAAGAAAACTTAACGAACCCCTGGCTCATTGTCTCTTGAGAAGGCGATTCCAACTTAAAACAAATGCAAGATCGCCGGACACCTCCGATCTAGAGTGATCGAGTTTGAAGTCATTAATCATGACCACCCCAAAATTCTGCCGACTAATCATTTGTTCGCGGCTCTACAAAAATGTACTGAAAAGACCTAGCCACAATATTCAAGCGGCTCTTGAAAGAGGAGAGGAAACCCTTTCAGAAGGTCACGCAAGTTGGCTTGAAATTCTTCAAACTCCACAGGAGAGAAAAGTTCATTTGTGCATACCCCAAAACGGCAGTTAATTTCGCACCAACCTAATACTATCAGGTTGTTGCAAAAATAATTGCCGTTTGCCGTGTATGCTCAACTAAACTTTTTTCTTTTGTCCAATTTGAGCAACTTCAGCGTAGCTTGTGCGACCTTCTTGTAGAGCTTTTCTTCCTCTTTCGAATGCTGCTTGAACATTTTAGCTAGTTTCTCCTGAGGATTTTTGTGAAGTCGCGAACAAATGATGAGCCAAAGCGATTTTCGGGTGATTAAGGTGACGACTTCAAACTCCATCACTCTCTGAGAGATACGGAGGTTTGCGGTAATCTTGCGTTTGTTTTGGCATGAATCGTCAAAACATGTTTTGGCATGCATGAGTTGCTTTCCCAACGGACAATGAGCCAGGGGTTTGCGAAGCTCTTTTCCTACGATTTCAAACTCAAATGCAACCATGGTCGTGGTCGCGGGATGTCGCTAGACGATCAGGCGTTGAAGGCAGCCGTGGAGCCTGAACCGGATCTTACCATTTGGATGATAAGAGCAGGGGTGGACGCTCACTATACTACAGTTTTAAAACATCTGACTTCAATCAATAGGGTACGAAACGTGCGGACGTGAACCCCACACGATCTGAGTGATTACCAGCGTCTCACCTGGTGTGACATCTTTTCTAACTCAATTTTTTTGTTCCAAAACGACTGACTTCTAGACCATTTAACTACTGTGCATGGAGCTCTGTTTCTATACAATAACAAGAAATGCAAATGGGTTCGGGTGAAGACGATTTCCCACTTCTAAGTTTTCCCAATCCAGATCTTCTCTCTAGGGAGGTTATGTCAGGAGTTCGGTGGTGCTGCAAGGGTGTGACTGACTGCATCCTTTTACAAGCTAGTCAAAAGCTGACAGCAGAGTCCTAGTATTGTAAATTCGAGTTGAGATCCGCAAATCTGCTATAGATGTGGTCGGCAGTGGTGAACAAATGCTGGTTTTCCCTTGCTCCAGGGTAGCGTTAAGCCACACATTCCAGAACTCACCAAAACTAATGCAGTAAAGCATCGAAGGTTCTCGTTCAATGCACTGCATTCCTCAGACCATTACCGTATCATTTTACCGAGCTCCAGATACAATCCTGCGACAGCAGCAGGTTGCTGATCTGGAGCCTGCTGAAATCGCCTTTCAGAGGTTTGCGGATTTTTGTGATCTCAGTTTTTATTTAGTCATCGGATGAACCGACCTAGTATGTACGACGATGTTCTTCGAACTATCCTTGCGATACCACTTTACAGGAAAGGAAGCTAACCTTCTTGGGGGTCTCTCTTGTTAACTTCACGTACTGTGATAGCTCTTTTAATATTCTGAAACATCTCATAACACATACGCGAACGGAGCGAGCACCAAAAAAAAAAGCCTGGCGTCCGGTCGCGTGTGACGCAGGAAATTTTCGACTTAAAATTGTAGAATTTTCGACTGGATGACTTGTAATTTTTATTAACAAAGGAAACTATGTATGACAGCGAAGTAAATTAAAAAGTGGTAGCTGTTATTGATCACAATAAAACCACGTAGAAGCAAATGAAGCCCAATCAAACATATCGCGAGTAGCGCATCACCATGTAGCTGTTCGTGTGACCTTTCTGCAAATATAATTCGAAGATTTTGTCATACACGATTTAACTATATAGTCTGCCTTCAACTAATTATTGTTAGAAAGCTAAATCACACTGCAGAAACTCAAGCGCTAGCCCAGAGATCTAAGAGGTGAGCGAGGGTTGAACAAAGCACAGAAACGCGGGGTCTTCATTGTAACTCTTTATCTGCTTGTGAAAAGGAATCCAAGATGATTTCCTAGATATTTCCTCTTTCTAGCAGGTTCAAAGTCCTTTATTACATTTTTTCTTCTCTACAGTAATGCTAATTAGAAGGAATATGCACGGAAGCAAACCAAAGGATAGCTGAAAGCGAGACGTAAGAAGTCACAGACAAGCACAGATAGAGTGGTATGCTAGCTTCGTGGTCGCATCCCTGGTGCTGCCAACAGGTTCCTGGAAAACAAATTTAGGACACTGTCAGCGAATGCTATGCAAATGTGTGGAATAGGCAGTGAAGGGTAATAAGTTCTTTTTTGGTTACTTACGAATTTCGAGTATGCAAATAGTACGGCAATCACTTTTCAAGTACATACTGAAGCCAAATTTGAATTTTAAAAAAACTCTTGTTAGTGTTTCAGGTATCTAATCGAATCAAAGCAATCCTCGAATTGTTAGGTGGAAAGCGTGTGCTAGAAGCATGCTTCGACAAAGTGGAGTGGAAACAGAAACAAAGAAAGGGGTAAGGCTTGAAACCCCTAGTTTTCTTTAGCTTTATCAAACTAGCTACGGGTAAAAAGCAAAGTAAGAAATAGAAAAATTCTGCTTCATCGAGCAAGAAATGCTTTCAGTTGGACCTTCAACTGGTCTAAGAGTGGACCTTTTCAGAGCTACATATACATAGATGCCCACAGGGCAGTATACTGGGCCGCGGCGAAGTTCTGCCTGTTTGCGGCACCACATGACCAGGGCCTCCCTCCTCTCGTTCCCTGCCAAAAGCTACCCGCGCCACGGCGGAGCGTACTGCGTCATGCGGGCTTGACAGCTCGAGTTCTCTATGGTTTATTAAGGAAAAGGATGGAGATTTACATCAATAATATTTTTTATCTCATAGCTCGCATTCTGCTTATTCTGATACCCCGCAAGTTGAATATTTCCGCATTTATTGCAGTTTAATGTAAAGAAAGGAACATGCACAAAACAAGGAGTCTAAGGTTGTCGCTACTTTCCACATGGGACATAGCACCCCGCGCTGTGGTCGCCAGGCAACAGCAAAACTGAGTTATGATTCATGAAAAGTTAGTTTGCTCATCTGAGCCTGGGTACATCATTGAGATTACCCAGGGTAGACATGTTGACGCCTGTGTTAATGATAGGTAAATGTGAGGGGTGTTGAGCATGGCTCAAGATACATGAATCTTAGCCCAGGCTAGCATACTAATTTTCGCATCCTGGGTCTCTCAGTGTTGTGGTCTCTAGGATAGCCATTAATGATCTTGGCCCGTAGTAAAGTGTCGTGGCGGTAGATGAACTCCAAAACACATCACCACTCTTTAGGCAATGATTTCATGCCAGTTCACGTCCATAAAGTGTAGGATAGCAGATCACTGCCAGCCGCGCCAGTGCTGAAGCAAGTATATGGCAACAGAGGAGATCATCACCCTTCTAGGAGCTGATCGCCTTCTCATGTAACGGAAATGGTGGAAAAGGTGAATAGACGCAGAATGAGCTATCCCGACCGTCTCACTCTGCATCTACTCACTCTTCCACTTTTTCCACAGCATGAGAAGGCGATCAGCTCCTTCCCAAAAGGGCGATGATCTTCCCTGTTGCCACATGCGTGCTCTAGCAGTGACATAGCTGGCGATGATCTGCTATGCTATACTCCAAGGATGTGAGCTGGCATGCAACCATCGCCTAAAGCGTGGTGATGAGTTTTGGAGTTCAACTCACCGCCATGACACTTTACTACGGGCCTTGGTCGCCATTCGATGAATCAAAGCCATGATAACTGTTGATTTCAGATGCGGAATCACTACATTCACCATCTGGGCCGTATAGTCATTGAAAGAGTGGGTAACCTCATATCAACGGATAGGTCACCCACGGGTAGCAGCTAGATAACGTTACGTGTGAGTAAACATCAGTGGCGGAGGCAAAAAGTGGGAGAATGCGGGAGGACGGGAGGGTAAGGGTAAGGCGTGGGAAAAATCGGGTCTTCCTCCACTTTATGGGCTTTTGGAAGAATAAAGTCACAGTAATTTTATATATGTGCGTAAATAACAAATAATAATTACTCGACAATAATGATATAATACAATGATAAATAACAAACAATAATAAGTATGTATCTAGAAATTAACTGATGCAAAATTTTAATCTATTCTATAGAGAGCAGTTTCGAAAATTCCACGACCCATCCTCGGGGAAGGATTGATGGGTACCACGTAAGGGATAAATTTGGCGCTCCGTCAACATGTTTATCATGGGTGATTTCAATGATGCATCCAGACCATGCTGGATCAGGACCTGTAAATAATCGATACGTATCGAAATTGCTTTAGTGCGACCGACTATAGCGCAGCATGCTTAGACCCATGTGGAGTATAGTTGCAACGTAAAAGCCATGCACATCACACATTCCATATGCAGCTAGCTGCCACACAAAACCTGTAAAGCCATGCCTCAAGCGTTTGCAGAAGCGGATGTCAGCGTTCTGAAAGCAATACACAGTATGACGTATATGGACCTGATCATGAACGTGCCGTGCTCTGTACGGTAATGCCAGACAGAGATCACACACATATGTGTAGTGTAGATCACACGATGCATTGTACTCGAGTGCGATTTCGTGTGGATCTATCTTATGCCCATGCTGCAACAGTGAGTGAACAAAATATGAAGAGTGTAACAAATAGAATATAAAGTATAGTTCGTAACATAAAATCCCTAAAAAGTTATTTACAGATGCAGTAAGCGTCGGTGGAAGTGCGTATTTTGCGGACTCGAAGGGCACGCGACGCAACCGCGCCGCTCGCGCTGGAATCGCCGCCGTATTAGTGGATCGTAGGGTTTTCCTGATTGCTTTCCACCCTTCCTGACTATAAACTATCAAGAAAGCTAATTCACTATCAAAAAAACCCTATAATTTGCTACCGGAGCGACGACTTAGGCGTGAGCGGCACGGTCAAGCCGCGTGCTTCCCGAGTCCGAAAAGGCACTGTGACAAAAGGCACCTGCTGAGCTGTGATTGGTCGATTCGTGTGCGCGTCGCGGCTGCACCTTCTAAGGTACAAGCAGTGCTGCGGGGAAATGAACGAGTTTTCTAAGGTCGAGTGGCACATATGGATGCGAACCCAAAAACTGCGAAGACGTGGTCATTGATGTCATTTAGGGCATGGGATTTAGAGGAGCAACCCAATTCAAGAAGCATACGCGTGCGGTGCGGTCGCGTCGCGGCGTACGTCTTGACCGGCTTCTGTCCAAAAATCCCATTTCATCGGCGCTCACTATACCTGCAGAATCAGAGAAAATTATTTGACCAGGTCATATCGGTGCAATGTTTCATTTTTCAATGGTCGAAGTGACATATTGTGCTTCACAGCGATCTTCACAACAGTTTCATGCTAGTGCGGCTTATTGTTTATTGAACGCGCTTAGATGCAGTGCATCACCTCGAAATAATTTTTCGGATATACTTGCGAACAGAATGCTCGGATATATGCTGATCGCAGAGGTACACATGATTTCCCACAAAAATGCCAGAAAAAAAAACACTCTTCTAGGCCTTTCTTCTCCGATGAATTCGAATGCCTATCAGACATCTGCCTCAAGGAGGCCATAAGAGTCAATACCAAGGAATGCAAGCCCTTGTAGCGATTGTCACAGTTCAAGACCCCGAATTCTCCACAAAAGAACGGGCTCACTGTGGGTTTTCCTACGCATTTGCTAGATCATGCTAGATCATGCTAGATCATGTATACCAGCGTAATCAGCATCTTCCGGAGATTCTTTTAGTACAAAAGTGTCAAGAACGGTTGCGAGATAAGACAATGTCTTTGACGCACGACAGCAGAACAGCTGAAAGCAGTACTCAAAGAAATTTTTGTTTTTTTCAAGTCCTCTCTTCGCGAAATCACTTCAATGAAAGCGGGATGCTGAAAGTGTGCGAAACAAGCGAAAAATCCAAGAAATTGGGGGCGTTTTTCCGTGTGTTCGGAGGCGTTGCGCTGTGAATGTCCGTAGGTTGCGCACGACAGCAAAACAGCTGAAGATGACTGGACTGTAAACTACCGTGTTGTTGGGCATTATTTTCCTAAGCGTTCGTCTTTCGTCATGCTTTCGATAGCAGTCTCTTCCTTCTTGGGTAGACAACACAACAGAAACAGAAATTTCTCAATGTGCCTTCAAGATATTCAAAAACTGAAAACATTTTCGGTGCTTTGTGCTTGTGCGAGTGAACAAGATGTGCGCCTGAATTGTGTTGTGCTGCTTGCGTCTCCTTTACTTGAAGGTACCACCCCTCCTCAGCATCGTTTTCGTATTTTTACACAAAAGAAAAGAATCACCCGGAGCTGCTGACCACAAGGGCATACGTGATTCTGGTGAAAATGCCGAAAAACACGTTACCTAGCTACACCCTTTGGGGAGCATGTGGGTGGAGCCAGAGCAGAACTAGAGGGTTCACGCACCATGCAATCCCATGCTGGTCACATGTCGAACACAATTTCTATGAAATCTCAGGAGGAATACGAATCTCTTCAGAAGGTGTCTTTCCGGTAGTGTATTCAAAAACCTCGGCCTTCGGCCTTACTTCCGCCCACGAACTCTCCGAGAATTGGGAAGTTAAAAGGCAATTTCCGGCTGTGGTCAGCAACTCCTGGATATTTTTTTATTTGATAGTCTCAAACACGATTCTGTGGTGGAATGGTACGTTTAGGAGAACATGGCTTGCAAACTTATTCATGCGAGTTTCCGGTATGGGTAATATGTGGATATTTCTGCAGTGCGCAATCAAAGGAAGCTTCCGGAGACTAGTGCCTCTGTTGGCCTGCTGATAACTTCAACGTTCGGCATCCCTGTGTATGAAACGTATGGTGACGTACATAATGTTTCACAATTCCCATATGAAAAGCTTTCCATGCAAGAGTGAAAGGCTAACTTACCCGAGAAAAACAAACCAGTACCATATATTAAACAAAAAGAAACATGTAGGGAATATCACCGACGAAGCCTGAAATGAAACCACAAGGTATTGTAATATACTCTCCTGGTCGAAAAGATAGACGGATTGCGCGTGCGGTTTCATAGCGTAGCGGCCGCTGAATCGTTTCAGGACCTACTCGACCCTCCCTCTCGTAGCATACTTTCTCCGCATCCATCGTTCAGGTCCCACCGCGTTTTTGCAGCCACGGAATCAGTCTATCTTTTCGACAAGGATTGTATGTAGGGTAAAATAGTGTAATGGAAATAACTATTACATATAATGAATAGAACTTGTGTTACTTGCAAAGTAGGAATGAAATATAGCATCATTTGTTTCTACAAGAGGACCAAAAATCATCTAGGGAAACTGTACACTTCGTAGAAAAATGACCATGTGGTCTGCCGCGTCGCACCACCTACGCAGCGTGGCAGATCAGCTTGGCGTTGGAGTAGTCGTGCCGGTGTTGATGTTTCGCTAATGTTTTTCACCGTTTTTCTTTGTGTCTTTGTTTTCATTGCGAAAACCACAGCGCTGAGCTGATCTGCTGCGACGCGTGGGTAATGCGGCGCGTCAGACAAGATAGGCG
The DNA here is from genome assembly GCA_037903475.1 of Ancylostoma caninum. NCBI lineage: Eukaryota > Metazoa > Nematoda > Chromadorea > Rhabditida > Ancylostomatidae > Ancylostoma > Ancylostoma caninum. The sequence goes on from JBAJFG010000479.1 coordinate 1,490,630, forward strand.
ATTTTCTGTGGTGCAAAAATGATTGGGCACCACTATCTATCTAATGTATGAGATCTAACACAAACCATCTAATATAGAAAAACTGTCCTCGTTCAGTATCGTGCACATACCTTATCAAGCTTCATTGCCGTCCAGTCACGGCATTTTGTACACAACCAAGAACAGTGGCACCTATAACAACTTTGATGTACGATCTTAGGGATGCTCTTGTAAGGGAAAAGGATGGATTAACATATTCTCTCCATTAATTTTCTACCCCTAGCTGCTTCATTTCTACATAGCTGGGTATAAATATGTGCATAAAAAAGATTAAGTAAAAAAAGAATAAAATGGAAACGACGAATCGCACTTAATAGCGGCATGATGACCATCTCTTGAAAGATAGCCGACAACGGCAAGTTCGATGAGTGACGCGAAAATGAACGCCATGGAGCTGAGAATCCAGACGTCGATTGCTGAAAAATAAGCTTGTGATAGTTTATTTGAGAATTTGCCATTCATCCTGTGATTTAGTAATAGGACGAGCCAACATATTGTTAGCTGCCTTCTTTCTTTCAACTTTTATATACAAGCCTAAGCCTTTGACCATACCCTATCAACGAGGTCGTATGAGAGGAAGCGAGGGGTCATTCTGACGGGGTGAAATTTGTTTCATATAAACAAATTAGAGGGAAATGCCGATTTCTCTCGGCTGAGATAGGGTAGCACGTTAGATTGGGGGTAGGGGCCGTATTTTTGCGTCATACAGGGGTCGTATGGGCAAGGTGATCCGTATGACTGCATGCGTTTGTGAGAGCGAAATGGGAGTTCATTGTTGAATAGGGTTTTGTATGCAGTAGGTCTCCAAGCTCGTATGTATGTCGATTTTTTATCCTCAAAACGCTTTCTGTTTGTATTAAGCTCTCAAAGCTCTTTCCCTGTCAATATTAGAAACAAGTAGAACCAAAACAGAATGTATTAAGTTTGCGGAAAACTAAAGCAAAGTAATAGGCTACTCTGTCTGATTGTACACCTTTATCATACGTATCTAATTCGGAAGCCAGATTATGGACTTCAATGAGTAATTTTTCTTCCAACATTTCTTCCGAGATTCAAAAAAATCACGTGCGAACACATGAAGCGATCAAAGTGTCATCTATTCTGCACCGATCAAAACGCCATCTATGTTCGGGAAGTTGTTGACAATTTCAACCAATATTAGTTGAATCATAAGTTCGAACCGGCGTTTATCAAACATTTTCCAGCAAAATAAATATGGAAAGCTGGATTTGGACATCCTGGAATTCCGGAGGTTGAGAAGGCTAGCTGTATGTGCCCAGGAGCTCCAGCCTTATGCGGTGGCTCACATTCTCATGTCCCAGCATGATAACGCAAATCTTTCGGTATAAGAGCCAAATATTTCGACCCTACTATTTTTTTAGTTGCCTAGAAACCTTGCTGCAGTTTAGTGGAACATAAATGTGGTTTCAGACCAACTAGAAAAATTAGGAATTAGAGATTTTTCGAATAAATTTTTTGGTATCAGCATCCTCAGGAAAAATTGTTAGATTCAAAACTGCTAGATTCAGGAGGACTTGATATCGCTCAAAAATATTATAATAGTTCGCGCTTCAATGCACATGTCCGACCCTGTTCAGGCTTCAACAGGGTAATTCAATTTCATGTACGTTTTAAAAGTACTACCTCAGTTTAATTTGGCACAATAGTGTTTTAATCTCTCGCTGCGAATATAATCGGATATTTTTAACGGTTTGAAGCGTAAGCAGCAGGTCCTGGGCTCACTTATGAACGGAAGGACACCTGTCGACAGTTAGTAAGCAAATCAGCGCTTACCTTTGACGTCACTGGTTTTCGGTAGGTTGTTGACGACAGATCCAAATTGGAACCTGAATGTTTCCCATTATCACTAATTTTGCTAGATTAGCTGTGTACGTTTTGTTGTACGATTCCACCAATCATATATTTACCGAATTACTAAGAATTCAAACTTCTTTTTTCCTCTCACAACATTACTCTCGTAGCGATTTAACTTTTGAGCAAACGCAAGTAATGTTCCGTGATGGGGCAGCATTTAAAGAGATGATAACGTGTGGCTATTCCGCAGCAAATATGCCAAAAAGTTGTTTTTTTTTATTGTTTCCATCAATTAATTGGTTGGTTTCCTATGTAATCAAGGAACATTTAGCAGTTGAGATGTGCTACGCCCACTCCATAACTACATATCTATCCAATTACGCCTTAGCTACCGTTCCTTGAAAAACGAGTGCTCAAGAAATGAAGGATGAATGGGTAGTTCCGTGTTTCTCGACTGTTTGGATAGGTACCTATGGATTAAAGTGTGGAGAATGAAATTGCGCTCGACAAATGATCTGGTGAACGTTTACATTGACGCGTTCGTGGATTTTCTGTAACAAGTTCAAAGGATGAAACGTACGTGAGCGCAAGAAGTGAATTCACACCGACGGTAGTCCTGGAAGGTATTTGCTCTGCACCGAGGTAGAATGAAACCTACAATCATATTGGTTTGACGAATGGCAACACAGATTTAGGACAGTCACTACTCACCCATGAAATGAACACAGAAATGTAGGCAGGAACATAGACCTAAAATGATCTTGTTATCCTTTCAAAATTCCCAGTAAGGAGATCCTATGGTCTGTGTAGCCAATTTAGAAGCAGTAAAAAAATAATAATGTAACAGTAATGATGCAATAAAGATTACGACAATATTTCGGTAGGTCAATACTTCCCAATATAATAGGCAAAATAAACAAAAATTAGTGAGAATTTGAAGTAGAAAGGTTTCAGTGGAGAATGCGGGGGTGCGGAAAAGAGATCACTCTCAAAATGATACTGATACTAGTCCAAATAACACTAACTCCCCAACATTACTCCTTAAAATTCAATCAAGCTGCCGGATCTTTTCTGTCCGGGTCCATCTCCATCTTTCTTTGTCAACTCCGACCCACATTCTTCCCTCCTTCTTCTTCTTCAGGGTTTGTCCCGTTTAGTAGCGGGGTCCGCTCTAGAGGTCTGTTGACGCCATTTAGCCCTATCGCGCGCTTGGTCCGGGTGGATACCAGCTAGCTTAAGATCGGCGTGGAGTGTGTCAAGCCAGCGTTGCTTTGGTCGACCTTTTGGCCGTTTGCCGGAGACTTCGAGATCAAAGCCGACTTTGCGGACGGTTCCTTCCTCGGCACGCAGAACGTGGCCATACCATCGCAGACGAGTTTTGCGAAGTTTATCAGATATCGCCGCAACGCCAAACCGATTTCTGATGTCCTCGTTGCAGAGTCGATCGAGCCGCGTTACTCCAGCCATCCAGCGAAGCATCTTCATCTCCATAGCGCTGAGACAACGTTCTACTTCTTTGGTTGCGGGCCAACATTCGGCGCCATAGAGAGCAACGGGACGGATGACGGTGCGATAGATCTTCGATTTCAGTCGGTCCGGGATCTTCTTGTCACACAGAACACCGGTCAACGAGCGCCACTTTCCCCATGCGGAATTAACTCGGGCTACAACTTCATGATAAAGGCTACCGTCAGATGAAATTCCTGACCCAAGGTACTTGAACACTTCCGTTCTCGGTAATTGTGCGCCGTCTACGCTTATGGTACCGGGCTGATCCACGCTGGTTGTTAAGTACTCTGTCTTCCTGACGTTAAGACGTAGGCCGAAGCGTGCAAGTTGGTCACTCCAAGCCTGTGTCAGCCGCTCGAGTTCTTGCCTGTCTTCAGACGCGAGCATGACGTCGTCTGCGTACAACAAAGTCCATGGCGTGGGTTCCTGCAGATCCCGTGTTACAACATCCATCACCACAATGAAAAGGAGCGGGGACAGAGCAGAGCCTTGGTGCACACCAACGGAAATGGGGAAATCCGTAGACATGCCAGCAGCCGCCTGCACGTGACTTCTTGGACTGGTGTAAAGAATCCGCACCCATTCGATAAGTTCTTCAGGAACGCCATGCTGCCGAAGAGCGTACCAGATGACTTCATGGGGCACGCGGTCAAATGCCTTTTCTAGGTCAAGGAAGGCGAGATGCAGCGGCTTTTGTTTCTCACGGTGCTTCTCGACCAAGAGACGTGCAGCATGTATGGCATCAGTGGTGCCGCACCCAGCTACAAATCCGCACTGGTTAGCGGAGAGCCGCACGATATCGCGAATCCTGCGGTCAATGACATGCTCAAAAACCTTCATGGTATGGGACAGCAGGCGGATAGGTCGGTAGTTAGCGCAGTCAGCGGGACTGCCTTTGCGCTTCCATATCGGGATTGTGGTGCTCCGCTGCCATTCCGAGGGCACTATCTTCTCCGCCACTATCTGGTTAAAGAACCTCGCCAGCCATTCAGCAGATCCCCAGCATTGCGACTTCCATAGATCCACTGCCACGTCATCGGGACCAGTCACTTTATGTGACATCATTCGCTTCAGCGCTGCCTCCGTCTCCTCGGTAGTGATTGCCTGCACGGGCCCGTAGGTTGGCGATACATAGGGAATAGGTGGATGGGCGAATTCCTCCGTCGAGACATTCTCGAAGTAATCACGCCATCGCTTCATTGCCTTCCTGCGGTCCATTAGAAGGTGGCCATGCTCGTCGTTGATGCCATGGAACTTTTCGATATCTTCCATCTGACGTTTACGAGATTTCGCGAGCCGGTATATGAGCCGTTCGCCTTCCTTCGTGTCTAGCTTCTTTTCGACATCCGCGTAATGTGCGGCTTTCACCACCGCTACCGCCTTTTTCGCTGCTCTCTTCGCTTCGCAGTATTTACGCCAGCGGTCGTCTGTCTTGCTGTCCAGGAAGGCATGGTACATGCGCTTCTTCTCCCGAACCCTCGACTTCACTTCGTCCGTCCATAGCCAAGGTTGCTTGTCGGTCTTCCTTCGACCTGGTTTAGTCGCACCAAGTTTAGACCGCGCTGCCTCTACGACCACATCTGCTGCTTTCCGCCAAGTTTCCTCAACACTCGTTACAGGCGGTAGCTGAATGCGAGATATGACCGCGGCCTCTTTCTGCTTCAGTTTCCACCACTTGATTCGAGGTGGTCCGCATCTCTCCTCGTACTTCCTCTTCGGTGGAGTGATTTTCAACGAACAGATCAGTGGCCGATGTTGTGTCGCTACTGTCTCATACGGCACGACTTTCACGTCCGTGACCAGCTTTCGATCTTGACGACGCAAAAGTACATAGTCGATCTGTGTCTTCGTATTGCCGCTATAGAAGGAAACAAGATGAGACGTACGTTTTTGAAACCATGTGTTCGTTACGACGAGGTTGTGAGACTCGGCGTACTCCAGAATACGTTCACCGTCTTCGTTACGTGTACCGTAGCCGAACCCACCATGACAACTGTAATCGCTCCTCGTTTCTCCCACGTGACCATTGAGGTCTCCCGCAACGACAAGAGTATCCTCCTTCGGCACCTCTGCTGTCTTCTCATCAAGCAACGCCCAGAAGTCGTCCTTGATACGCTCAGAACAGCCAGTTTGCGGAGCGTATGCCGAGAAGAAGTGGAGCCGCAGTTCAACAGTGGCGATGACAATTTTCATAAGCCGATCGTCGAAACGCTGGACTTCTGCTATTGCGTCTCGGTAGCGTTCTGAGACTACGACTCCGACGCCACTTCTGGTACCTGCGCTGCCATGGTAAATGAGTTTGTAGCCACATCCTATGTCCTTCGACTTACTGCCTGACCATCTCGTCTCCTGAACCGCGCATATGTCGATTCTTCTGCGCTCTAGTGCGGCTGCTAACTCGCACGAGCGACCTGTCAACGTGCCGACGTTCAAAGTCGCAATTCGCGTCTTGGCTACGTTGTCCTCCTTAACGACTTGCCTGCTTGCCCCCCGATGCCGCCGTTCGCGAAGCATCGGGGACCCTCGCATACTTTTCACACTAACCGGGCCCCGAAAGTGCGCGTCGACTCCCGTGTACGCCGTAGTTTTCTTCTCAGGCACTATTGACGTCATAACCATACGACGTGCGTGAGTCTTCTTCGGCCGGCCTGTCACCACGGCCTGTCGCCGGCATTCGACTATTGAGGGGAAGGATTCCCTTCCCCGTGGACGAGGGACTTATTTGTTAGAGGCGGCCCCAGATCGCCTCTCATGCGCTTCCCAGTCGTTAGAATGCAAGCTTTTGGCCAAATCCGGACTGCAGGATACAGCCAACATGAAGCATTAGCACACACCCACACGCGCGAGTGCGTGTTCACCCTCATATGCCGGCCATATGTGTCGAATCCAGCACTGTCGAACTAAGGAGTCCATCCCCTAGATCTACCCGCGTCGCAGGGCAAGCGCATGGCTGCTTTTGGTCCGCGGTGAACCCCCTATCCGCCACCTGGGGTCGCCCCACGTAGCCTCGCAGCAAATCGGCTGGGATCCCTCGTAAGAGGGAGATCCGGGGCCACATTCTTCCCTCCCACACAGAAAAATAATTTCTGAGCCCACAAGTGGGGAACTTATATTTTGCACTTCTGCATTCTCTAAATATTCAGCGCTAGGAGGGGCTGAGGTTTATCACTGGTCAATCGCCGCCACCGGCCAATCACAGGGCTGGGCCGAGCCGCTCACCAGGTAAGCCACTTCACTGTTTTCCAAAAAATCATACGTAATGCTTCCAAGCATAGATGGTTTACCTCACAAATTTTCCTACCTGTAAAATGTAGAAACCGTATAATCGTTGGAAAGTGAAGGTTGCAATCAATTCATTGAATATTCCAGGTGGATATAACTGAAAAGGTAGAGTGCGTGTCGAGCGAATTGGAACGCATAGGTTATTGAATTGTAATGCTATAGAAATTTCCAAAATTTTCTAAACAGGCGCACAGAATCGTTACGAGTTGGCTCTCTTGTATTTCTATGAGCAGATGGAGGTCTTATAACTCACGCGCAATTCGCTACTCGCTGAGAAATCCACTAGAACATAGTCGGGCAGTGTGATGTTGCCTTTCATAATGGTGATAGGCGGCACCGTATCGATCCACTCCATCTCCACCTGAAAATCAATATATCGATCGGGAATTACTCTTGCTCCAAAATCAGTGCTCCAAAATCCTACCTGTTCATGGTTATGCGTGAAGCTCTCGTAGAATAACATGCATCTTTGCTGATCGATAGGAAATGTCCTGAAATGTTGTAATGCGGAAATGGAATCAATTTTTGATTGCAAAGCATACCTTAACGTGTTTGAACACGGTCCAGTGAGTTTAATTCGGTAATTGTGCCAGATGCTGCCGTTACTGTAAATTTGAAGGAAAATGTTCTTGAATGGGCTTGAGTGGATATTCGCCAATTTGCTGTTCACAAAGCATGCATGTGGGTTCCAGATCTTGTCCAGGATTGTCCTTCCGTCCACCGACATGTTACTGAAAGTGTGCTCATCACTAGAGGCAGGCTGGAGCAAAACAAGCGAGTTTTGTGCATTTGCGGACAATTTTTAGTAGTTTGGCTGCAGAGAGCGTCAATCACGATTGCGACTCTCCACACCCTACAGCGTCGCACTACGCGGCGCGAAAGAGTAGCCAGGTGCTGTGGGGCTGCGACAACACCAGACGCCACAGCGTCCAGCCGCGCCGCGTAGGCGATGCGTGGCGGCAGGCCGCGGGAGTGGGTGCAGTGGTGACTGACGCTCCTTGAAAAATAAACAAAAGACTTTAAAAAATGAATAAGTGACTACATAACTTGATAAATTAGTAATAGTAAGTAATATTACAAAAGTACCACACTAGAATGAAACACTATATTTTTCTTTTTGACAAGTGTGTAAGCACGCAATTGCAGACATTGGTTGAAATTATTGGGCCGGCTGTGAACCACTCACCTCTTGCACGGGTTCAGATGTGCATACGCCAGAGCTGGATCTGTCCATCTCTCCGTCACATAGATGTCTAATTCAAATTCAGAGGTGATCTCTATGATTTTCGACACTTCTTGCACCCAAATCTGGAACACTCAGCTACCGTAACTAGTTGCTGTGGGACCTTCAACTACGTTGAGATTAGCACTTTCGAATTAGAGAGCAGATCATTTAAAAAGTTAGGAAAGTATAATGCTCTTCAATTCCAATTCAGCCGGCCAGAGTGGCTGTCACGCGTTAATTCACTACGTTGTCACGAGTAGCTTTGACGTTCAAGACAGCTCTTTTCACTAAATTGAAAAAAAAAAACGCGGTTATTCATTCAAAAAATCAAATACTCGAAAAATTGAGGGTACCAAAAAGGGAGAAATTTCGAATATTCTCAATAATTGTTTCTCGTAGCTCTTCACTCTTCACTATCTTGTGAATGAAAAGAAAACACAACCTTACAGTGATTCCTCAAAATTTGAATAATCAATAACCCAAAGAAAATTTCGCATATGAAACTGATACCTCCACAGAAACTCGTACATGTCCACCGCCAGGCAACTCGAGCTTATTGTAGCCATTCAAGATATGTTCTGAAAGAAGGACATTCGAAAAAGGGAAGAAACGAAGAAGCAGAGCTCATACCTATAATGGCATCGTCGCCAGTGCACATCCCACTGCCGAACGGAGCAATCGTGAGATTATGTGGAGAATCATAGGGACAACTGCCGTATGCGCTAGAACGTAACATTTCCCAATTATTCTTTCTCCTTCTTTTTTATTTGTAAATAAACAAATAAATGAATTCTCGACAGTACAAACTGATTAGATGGACTTTTTGTCTATATCTCGCTTCAACTGCTTTACTTTAGGCAGCTTCAAAGTGATGCTAATTGAGGCGAGAATAGCAGGAGCTGAGGTGAGGGACAGATGTTGGGTGCTCGTTTTCTATCACATTTATTTTTTTTATTGCGACAACTACAAAAAAGGCCCCTCCTCGACCATAACCGAAGTGCAAAAAATCAATAGCATCAACTACTACTTTACGAAGGCACCTGTATGGTGTGAAGTAAAAAAACGAAATGAATAAATGAACCAGCAAAAGTCACCAATCATCGTCGTCTCCAAGCGCATTCAATAATGTTTGACAGAATATCAGTAGAATACTGAGAATCTCTATGTCCATAATTGTTATTCACGTCATTTTTGCGGTAGTTCTGCTGTTGTGACCAATATCCATTAGTAAATTGATCTAAAAGTGGATTTATTAATTTATGCACTGCGACGTCATCGGACATATTGGACGTGGTTACACAAAAAAGGTGTGCATCTACGTGTAGAGATGTGAGAAAGTCGGTATGATTGACAGCGGCAGAGAATGGAAACGATATCTTTGATCTCTTCATTTTTGCACCATTCCTAGCGCGATCCTTGAGAGAACTAGAGGGCGTGAAGAGAAAACAGACATCGGTTTAACTACCCAAGTCTGAAGTTTGTATACTGTATGGATTTCTGGTGGTGCTCGATGGATATTTTCTTCCTCATGGACTGTCACACTTTTTTGCTAGATTTATATGGATATCCACAATCAGACTAGTTTTTTTCCTTTGAATCTGAGTTCGACCTCCCTTCGCCTTAGTGAACACAGAGGGAGGCCTATTTCATAGGGTTGTTTAAAGGCTTCGTCCCAACTCAAAATATTTTTTTGTTGAGATTTCTATGTGGAGGGAATCTCCACGAGCTGCTGATCATAAGGGTATATGTGATTCCCTGCAACACTGCCCAGAAAAAAAAAACCGTCCTCTAGCCCCAATTCTTGAGGAGCTTGTGGGCAGAGCCGAGGGGTGGGGCCAAGGCACTGTCTGAATAACTCACTCCCGGGAGCGCACCATCTAGGGGAAATTAAAATGAAGCTCTCGTGAGAGTTCCTCTTCCACTACCTATCAGAATAGATACTGCGCTAAATCCATGACGAGGAATATATTGAAAACCCTGTGGTTTTGCATTAGACCCGCCCACAAGTTCCTCAATTGTTGTGGCTTGAAAATGGGTCTTATTGTATTATAGTTTTTCACGGAATTGCATATATCATTGTGATCTGCAGCTAATGGAGATTCTTTTCATGCAAAAGCTCGGGAACGATCCTGAGGTGGGATGTTGCCTTCAATAGACGATTTTTGATGTTGGAACTTAAACGAAACAAGAACAGAAATATTACCATAAAAAAGAAATCTGAATTAAATGATTCTTATCAGGCTCCCTACCGGGGGGTTAAAGGCAGCTTGCCATGGAGAATAGGGTTTTGAGGTAGTTATATCCATATACTTACCGTAACGGTGCCTGAATTCCACCCTGAGACCACAGTTTTGAAAAACCTAGAGCTCCGAAATAGTTGGCTGTGAACTAAGACATCAGTAATTGAATCACTGCCGAAGAGGGCTTGATTTTCGGAAAACGAGGCAAAAACACTGCAATGGCAAAGGGCACTACTGCTTCGCAGACATTGATGGCCCAGAAAAAAGCGGTACTCAGGCAACTCGGAAAAAGTAAATTTGTACAAGTTGCTGGATGCAGCCGCATCTCGAGGGAGGTACGCCTGCAGGGCCATCAGGCTAAGCTTCTTATGCCCGCTGCGCTCGTCGCATTTCTGTCACCTACAGGAAGTATAAATTAACCGTACCAGGAGAATAATTTATCCATTTATTCATATTTTTATTCATTTATTTATTTACATACGCTCGGAGACGCTTGAAAAAAGGAAAAACTACAACAGGAACGGTAAGTGAAACAGAATTTGCACCTTCTTCCCCGACTAAAGGGTTATCGTTAGTGGCAACCCTCACTTAAAATAAGTGATAAGGCCGCTCTTCTACTACGAGCGGTGGAAAGTCCCCTACTGTGATCCTTTTTCCACAGTTTGAACGCAGTATGCGGGTTCAGATATACCAGGCCTTGGATAACCAATTTAACCCTGAGCGGACAAATCCATGTGATTCCATGCGCGGAAATCATGAAGGACCTCAAGGAAGTTTGGAATATATCGGCCGTAGTCGACAGTATAGTGGCGCTATCGACACCCACTTGGAAGTTGAATGCCGAAAAATACGGTGATCCTTCTTCCAGTAACTGTCGTGTGTAGCAGGGCACTCAAAAACTAAGGAGGTTTACAAAACTGCATTGTTAAATACCTATGTAGATAGAGGTTTAGTACTAGCGTAGTCATAGTTTCTTACTCATTATTATTGTTTTAGTTGTTTACTGGTGGTTAATAAAGCATAGAATTAATCGGTTAGTAATTTTATCTCTATCTAAATTTCGACAACGAGGGTTCAAATGTTTGGAGAGAAACCTGAAAAAGGAATGGCACCTAGAGATAATAGATACATAGTTGAAAATCAGAATGTGAACCAAAGATAACAGTCTCGGATTTCCTGAAATAATCTGCGAGTATAGGTAAATGACAAACTTTGTCAAGATTTTTGAAGGAAACAAGATGTTTGATGAAAGGGTAAGGGGAATTTCCGATGCAGTGAAGAGAACTGTGGAATTAATAGGGGGAGGAGGAATTTTCATTTATTTGCAGACTAAATAATGTTACAGTGGTTTACAAAAGTTTCAGCAGGCGCCTAACGTTTATACACATACAGATAATGGAGTGTTTCGATAATTGAATTTACGAGAGGAGACGGACTTACAAAATTCCTTGAATAAATTCTCTGCCAAAATGCATTGAATGAAAAAGAAAAGGAAAGGAAGTGAAACTCTAAGAAGATGACAAAGCATAAACAGCATAGCATAGCATGACATGGTATTAAACCTTAAGCAATGAAGTAAAAGTCAGATAATACTCGATGTAGTACCATGGATAACCTAAAAATTGAAAGAAGTGTAGAAAAAATGTAAAAGGTGAGGATAAAGCAATTTGGGTAAAGAAGAACAGAACCGCCATGGGAACTTCATCTCCTCTTATATTTAGCATTGGTAGGAAAGAAAAGAAGAAATGCTAATGAATAAGCTTAACAAAGAAAGCCAACGGAGTGGAAACAAGGGCAAGTGAAGATGAAGAAGAAGTAAAAACACTGAAAAAAAAAACGTTAAATGAGAGTTTATTTTCGGCTACGTTCCCAAAATGTAAGCGATTGCCAAAAAGCTTCCCATCCCATCCCGATCACAAAAAAAAGCTATTCCAACTTCTGTGAGCGGGCAACCTGAACACAGGTACGTTTAGTAAAGTTTTCTTTACCTTTTTTTCCCATAATTCCATATTTTAGTGTTTTCAACGAGCTGCGGATACCTTTTTATGTTCTGCTGCAATAATTCATCAACGAAATCACATGAAAAGGTCAGCTAATTTTTAGATCAATTCTTTTGAATAGATAGAAATTCCAGAAAATTCGCAGATAATACAACTAGGCATTTCTTGCAAAGGCTTTTACTTCTCTCATAAAACGCAAGCACACGAATCATTTCACTTTTAGCCATCATTTTTTGCATCATTCTCCGATAGGAAACGGCATGAAATGAAGCGATGACGTGATGGCAACGAAAGAGTAATGCGCTTCAGAAATTCTACGATGCCACGTTACGACGACGCGGCGATTCTCTTTGACTGACGAATGAGCGAATTCGATCCGTTTTGTTGGTCGTAGGGGAAAATGTGAATAAATCATCGGCTCCTCAATGCCGTAGGCAACCCGACTCGTCGACGCCGACGATGTCCCCTGAGAAGCGCCCGCCGCGGCGTCTCCGGCTGCGATTTCGCCCCGTCGCGTGAAACTTTGGCCGTCAAATCGCCGACATCAGAAGTAAATTGGTGTCGGCTTAGTTGAGCCAGTAGGGAATTGGGACGTCTGGCATGAGTGGAGTCATTCGTTTGGTCAGAAGTCTTAAATAGTTAGGTAAAAATCGCTGGAAAGGACGTTTTTTAGGGAAAAATTGCTGCCTACGTGCGCTCCCCCTCCGCTGCGACAAAATTTGCCACGGCCGCTCAGCGCCCCACCTAACGAAGTCGTTACAAATCGAATTCGAGCGATGCTAACTGAATCATAGACGATGGATGTGCGCGTACGGGTGGAGCCAACGAAAGAACGCCATCGTTTGGTAGGCGGGCGGATATCCGAGTCGCTGAATGTCGCCAAAAACTGGCTATAACGTGGGAAATTTCTTGAAAAACGACTGGAATGGTTAGAATATTCCAGTAGCAGCGAGAAAATCACAGAGAAAAAAGCCGCTGGCTAGTAGTCAAAGCGCTAGGTACAATTATAGAATTGTAGCCAGCGTACTCGTGCATCCAGCGTTCGTCCTGCTAAAATTCTACAACTTACGATGATGGCCCGTCAGTCAGAAAAGGTTCGACAAAGTTATCCCAATCAGGACCGAATAATCTCTGGATTGTTCATATTCCGTTGAGTATCTCTCGTTCCTTAGAACATTGTGCATAGACTTCCTCTTCCTCGAATATTTGAATGTCCGTGCAAGCTTCTAGGTTCTTACTTGTTACAAAGAATAGCAATTGCTGTATATACCTACATATTTGTGCTTATATGCCGCTTGCAACGAGGTAGATATAATGTCGTCGCAGTAGTCATTCGTCGTGCGATTGAATCTCTTTCTCTCCAACTTTCTGTGCTTCCTGGAAAGGCCTTCCAAGGTGCTCTTGTACTTTAGAAACCGCATTTTGTGAAGCATTCTGTAGACAACGTGCTTACTCAAAAAAGAACTCTGCACGAAGTTACTCAAAATTGTGCATTTTTGAGGTTAGCTCCATGTTTTTTGCTTCTCCGCAACACACATAAAAAAGTAGTCGTCAGGAATCAAATTTCTCGAATATGAGGGCCTCAGCGAATAGAGCACGCCCGTAAAAGCTCCAGGAAGAAAGTTGAGATGGAAGAGTAGCTTAAAAAAGAAGAAGATCAAGAAATTGTTAGCGAAAATGGAAAGAAGCGCAGTAGAGAGGTTCTGATCCTTCTCAGAAATAGCGTAAGTACTCTTATAAGTCTATAAATCACCAGAGGAGATGTTGTACTCCAAGTGGCTGCTAGAAAAAGAGAAATTGTGTACAGAAACATAGTGAGTTTGGGGAAATGACTTTTAGGACCACTATTTGTTCATTTTTTGGCGGTACACTACAAGTAAAAGTAGATTGAAAAAAATACAACGATGAAGAGGATGGATGGAACATGAGATGTGTCATTAGCACAGCGCCGAACAATTCCCGAATTTTATTCATTATTCATGTTACTATCTCAGTTGTTCTACAGGTTATTGTTACTTGAACGGTTATTCAAGCACATATCGGAGGAATTGTCAAACCCCTCCTGGCAAGCCCTTGCCTCAAAGAGTAGTTCTGATACACTCAGGACGAGCTGATGACGCACGCTTCCTTACTTCAGAATGAAAATTAAAGCCCATGGATCTTTTGATTTCAGAATTGAAATGATGAAAGCTGTAAGAAGCAAAGTCGCTGGAGAAAAGTGCTCATCGCTAGAAAAAAAAATCGGCGGGAGAGCATCCCTGCGCTGCTGCAGCGTACGTCGTAAATCGCATGGATACATGTCCTTAACGAGGCCTAATTAGCCCAATTCGATAAAGTGAAGAAGTTCGAGGAGAGAGAGCCGAAGTGATTAAATGTGTATGTATCGACATGCAGGTGGATGAAAGGAATTTTCGACAGAAAGAAAACAGACAGAAATTATCGGACAAAAGCAGAACAACAGACAGAAAGTTGACGAAGGAATAAGGATGAGAATAGGCTAGAATGAAATGTGGTCGAAACTGAAGCAGAAATTGGGCATAATGCAATTTACAAACACTTAGATGGTGTTTTTAAAAATTGTGGCTCTTCCTCCCCCTAAACTAACTTTCGCACTCCACTGTTCTCAACACTCATTTCTATAGCCTGTATTGAAGGAATTCTCAGCTAAAAGACGCTGTTTCTTACAGACGAACTCGTCCAACGTGGATGCACGGGTAGATGAGCGCCTTCGCGGGGACACTCATGGACACCACCACTGGAATGAAGTGCCAGGATCTCATCAATTCGTGTCACATCCTTGGATAACACTGTATCTCAAATAACCTGAGGAAAGAGGAGAAGGAACATATAGGAAGTAGTCTGAGGTGGAGAAGACATTTTTATCTGGCACAACATCAACACTAAACGACACCAGGGGAATTTGGATGCGTACATTCGACGCGCATGTGATGAAAGATAGGCACAGTCGCAGCCCTGACGCAGCTCAGGCGGAAGTCAGACGCACGGGTTCGCGCTTCACGGCTATCGTGGTGTTTTCGTTCAGGGTGGCTCCACAAATACATGGAACCGTGCATCTAAAGTGCGACTGACGCACGCATCTACTATAAATTGCCATATAAATGTATCCTAGGCAAATCAATAGGATACGGTGTTGCAGGTGTTGAGAGAAGTGTCGATCACACTCTTCAAAAATACACTGTTCCTAAGACTACTCATTCTGAGAACAGGCATCATGGATATCAAATAACCTGAAAAAAGGGAAACCGTCCTCGTGGATGTATATACGTTGGACGTATTTCCTGAACAACAGCTCGCTGGTGGAAGAAAACGCCGACTGACGTCATATCAGGAAACGGAGCGCGGCAATTTGTCCTAGGGGCGTGACTGGCGCGTGGTCCACATACTCCAGGATCAGTGATTAGGCGGTGAATGTCAGTTTGTCATAGTCTTGGCATTCACAAAGTGTACTAGTACTTAGAACAGCTAGGAGGACAAGTGACTGAAAAGGAACTTCTCTGAAATTCAATTGAAATACTGGAGATAGAAAATTATGAGAAATGAAAACATGCAATTCTCCTCGAGGCATGCTTTATGCTTTTTCAAAAGGGAGAATGACGTCATCTAGCCAACGGACTACCCTGGCAACTTGCTAGCGACACATGTTACAAAATGACGCGAAATAAATCAAAGATGGGGAGGAAGATGTCGAAGTGGGATGTCCCAGAGGTCTAGATTGAGTTTCTGGATGTCACAATTACAAAAGAGACGACTCCGTGGATCCGTATGTCATCTATAGGTGACATCCTGAAGTAAGAGGTTGGTCCGAAAGTTTTGCATCACCACCACCACCACAATCTTTTTTCAAACGGATATAACACTATTTTTCATGAATGGAGCCTGGTCTGCCATTTCTATAGTTGAGAAGAAGTAGAATATTCTAGCACATTCTAATGCCAAAAAACTTCAATTTAAGGTCAAGAAAATCTGGATAGAATAAGAAATGTTG
Organism: Ancylostoma caninum; assembly: GCA_037903475.1. NCBI lineage: Eukaryota > Metazoa > Nematoda > Chromadorea > Rhabditida > Ancylostomatidae > Ancylostoma > Ancylostoma caninum. Next base: position 1,506,746 of record JBAJFG010000479.1, read on the forward strand.
GTGAACTACTACCGGATCAGCCTAATACAAAGATAGTATGGATAGTTACAAAAATAGTAAATAATAGACACGTACCCAATAGCCCGCAAATTCAGTGCCATCTCTATAATGGATGAAAAAATATCCACGAGAAAATCTCTGAAGATCCCAGGCGATAACGAGAAGGCATCGGAAATGCGTCGAGTTCTCATTCAGTGCAGATTAATGCGACGCGCTCCGCAGCAATTATCCAGAAAGTACGTGAAGGATGAGATCTCGGCTATTCTCAGGACAAGTGAATGGGTGAAGACATGGCCGAACGACGTTCGCTAACTAAACAAGCGCCAGGACGTGTAACTCGTAGAGCTTGTCAACGAATCGATGTCGATGCCACCACCCACCCCCGAAACGAACGTCTTTGAAACTTCGTGTTGTCACCGGATATGTGCTGCCAGCGTGTGTACGTGCGAGTGTGGCCCAGACGTGACGAATGTGGACAAAATGCGCTAGAGAAATAGATATGCAGACGTTCTTCACGGATCAGATTCATTGGAATGAAGGCGTCGGAGGTGACGCCATGCAGAAAGGCGATTTCCAAGCACATTTGGAGGAGATTAGGTGTCAAGAAGATAAATATCTCATATTTCTTCCGGTGGCCGTGATCCATTCCAGCTCAAATGATGGAATAGCCTCGAAAAAATATAGCTGCCGTCAATTTGAATGAGTTTTAAACCCCTCGGTGGCGCCGCTGCGCAACTGCACTGCAGCTACACAGTTTTGCTGGTTCTGACACGTTCTGACAGGGCACCACGTTATCCCTAACTGGCTCAGACATGGGTGAGGCTGTCACGATCTGGTTGATTCCAGGCAGTTCGTGGTAGGAGATGGTCACAACAAGCAAGTCGTAGTGGCGAAACCGCGATGTAGCCGTGCTGCTGAGCTGCTGCGACGTAGTCCTAGCGAGGATAGCAAAGCGCATACAAAATTGACGAGGTTTGCTACGATTGCTTACGGACCGCTTCTGTGTCTGAAATTATCAAATTTGTATACCCATGGGTCGATACATATGGTTGATAGTCTCACGTAAGCTGCAGTTTAAATCTGTAATTTTATCACCTTTTTGAGCCTTCCATGACCTTTCTATGGTACCTCCTTAATTTACCTTCCTTGCGAAGGGCTGCATTGTGACTTGTCATGATGTATAACATGAATAAATAAATAAATAATGCGTCGAAGTTCCGGCAAGCTCCCATGACCCGTTGGATGGCGCTAAGGGCATCATAGCCGGCTGATGTGGGTACTGCTGCTGGCTTTCGCGTCGATCTCCTTGTCAAGTTGATTGGGCTCACTTCTAAGTGCTATATCTTGCTCGGCGCCAGCAGGGGATCCGGGTTTACATACTGCATTTCTTCGAGCATCTTTTTTGAACTGGCTAGCTAGAAGAGTCCGACGACACTCTTTGTTCAATTTGTATATTAATTTGCTCTGTTTGATCGTAGTTGCAATTTATGGTATTTCTTCTTTTTCCCTCTGTTTTAGCACGTTATGAGACTTATGAGACGTATGAAGGGCTATTTTCCTTGGATGGGAATGGAAGGGAAAACCTCGTAATTCGGATTTCGGGAAACCCTGGGATAGGGCTTGTTTAACGACGCTGGATCGCCATTGAGTACTTGGGAACTAAAGATTTCCAAATAGACATCTATCATTGCCTAACGACTGTGTTCGCACATTTGTCGCCAGTCCATGGAATGAGCGACGATTTTATCCAAGAATTATGTTTCGCCTAGGGCAAACAATTAGCAATCGCTGCGACTGGGTGGGTACGATTTGCAGTTGGCGTCGCCTGCGACTTCAGGAGGAATTCAGCCAACATTTATGGAAAATCTAGTGCTCCGTGCCAGAAGATCTTGCACCGTTGCTGTTGTAGGGTAGGACACTTTTTAACTTTTCAGAGAATAAATATAAAAATAGTGTAAGAGACAGAAATACAATTATGGCAAGAGAATAGGGAACAATAATCTCCATGTCCTCTGATTTTTGAACCTGGGCATTTCGATGATCGTGAAATAATGCTTCTGCTTCTTCCAGGTTGTTAGGTGGATCTTTTATTATTGGCCTAACGTTTCGACGAGAACGTCTTTGTCAAAGGCCTGAAAGTGGTGTGGAGTTCAAATTCACGTTGTTAGCCACCAAATGTTTCCTCCCTCCTGGCTAAGTCCGGCATTGTTCTGGACTCACCAAAGAGAACCACTCTTAGGGGCAAGGCGAACCAACCTCTAGAATCCACCGCTTACTAAAAGCGGTGGATTCTAGAGGTTGGTTCGCCTTGCCCCTAAGAGTGGTTCTCTTTGGTGAGTCCAGAACAATGCCGGACTAGCCAGGAGGGAGGAAACATTTGGTGGCTGAGAACGTGAATTTGAACTCCACATACGAAAAGCGGTGGATTCTAGAGGTTGGTTCGCCTTGCCCCTAAGAGTGGTTCTCTTTGGTGAGTCCAGAACAATGCCGGACTAGCCAGGAGGGAGGAAACATTTGGTGGCTGAGAACGTGAATTTGAACTCCACATACGAAAAGCGGTGGATTCTAGAGGTTGGTTCGCCTTGCCCCTAAGAGTGGTTCTCTTTGGTGAGTCCAGAACAATGCCGGACTAGCCAGGAGGGAGGAAACATTTGGTGGCTAAGAACGTGAATTTGAACTCCACACCACTTTCAGGCCTTTGACAAAGACGTTCTTGTCGAAACGTTAGGCCAATAATAAAAGATCCACCTAACAACCTGGAAGAAGCAGAAGCATTATTTCACGAGAATAGGGAACTTTAAAAAGGCTAAAACCAAACAAAACAGCAAGAACTTCCAACAAGAATATGTTCCTGAACTCTTGAACGAGCTCACTTCCTTCTGAAAGAGAGAGGAGGAAGGGGGATAATTAAAAGGATGAAGATGGATTTTTTTTTTCGAATTATTGGTAGGATAGACAATGAAGCAATAGCGTGTACTAGAAGAAGAGAGTGATACTTAGACTAGACACATCCACGATCGCGTGGTAAGACAACATCTGACAGCCTGAAATCTGGCGAGACGGCAAATCACAGTGGAAAATTATACGAAAAGAATGGTTAAAAATAGAATATCTGCAAGTTTCTGCTGATTTTTAAGCTAGTCTCATTTTTTCCTTCTTCTTTCGTTCTCTCTTCCAGGCTACGAGCTTCGATTACTCTTAAGCCCACTATACCTTCTTTTCCATTTTGTCTTTTCTTTTTTCTTACAATGCACACACCAAGAATCCACAGATCCCCGTGGAGGTGGCTGTGGTGAGAAATGTGGGGAGTGGGGATTTTGGAGAAGAAGTGGGATGTCACTCAAAATAGGGGTCCTCTCATCAGAAATTCTCAAAATTACCCTTATTCTAGCAATTTCGAGTCTTAACGGCTACAAGCAAGGCACTCAGAAAACAAGAACAAGAGGAGCTGCGGGTATTGCGAGCAAACGAAGTGTGTGCCGAAGAGCACGGTGCATACTTACCTAGCTGTATCGATAGGACGCAGCCGTGCCGCGGCCGTGCGTACCGCGACGCAGCTGTTCGAAATTCTTAAACTAGGCGCGGGTAGTAATCTTTTTTCTCTATGAGGTTTTTATGACAAGTGAAACACGCACGAAAATTGTGAGGATTGACAGTGTTTTAATGGAGGAAAGGGCAAAAGTGAAATTTTAGGACAACTATCACTCAGACGCGTAGCGTCAGCTTTGGATTCGTGCCTAAACAACGAGCAAGTTGAGGATTTCACGACATAGAACGTTACTGCAGTGTACATTCAGTGCATGTTTACCGAGACATGAACGACAATGGCATCACATCGCGTGATAAGTACAAAATCAGCAATTAACTAGCAATTAAACCCAACACTGGGTGAAAACATCCGTCCAATGAGCACTTTCGCGGAACAACTCTCAATTTGGAATTGCCCAAGTTGTTCACATCCACACACCATACCTCTACATTTCCATATGCGCATCTAGCAAAGCGTCGTGACCGATGTGGTTGTTTACTTGTACATGAATACTCCATAGTATTCCCCAGCGTGTATGTGGTAGTTGTCGCACGCTCCATGGCAACTCGTCCGGCAAACATGTATAAAACTCGTCATCGTTGGGTTCTTCGACATGACACAGGTCTTTTTGCATACATGTCGTAAAAATAACAAGCTGATGCGACCTTTAAGGGTAGGAAGGGAAGGAATAATTGGAACAATAACAGTACTTTTCTAGGCATAGTTCATTCAGTAGCGGAATATCATTCGAGGGAAGATCCTAGGAGTTTCGACGGCCAAATTCAGCTAAACCATCATTTTCCAACTTCTCGAACATTAAACTCTAAAGTCCGAGTTAGATTTAGCCGTCGAACCTTCGAAAATCTTCATTCTTCCTCACTGCTTTCACTTTAAAGGTGAGCATTGTGTCTGTCGCTGTGCATCCAGCGCGGTTTTCTAAAGGTTCACCGAATCGTTCTGATTATGCAGAGACGTGCTCACCTAGAATTGGTTTTGTCTAGGTAGATGATCAACCAAACTTCTAGTCTATAAGGCTGAGTATGTTTTGCTACGGATCTCCGAGAAAAATTCTTCAGCTTCGCTTAACAAATAAAATTTATTTATTTCACTGCAACAACTCAACTGTGAAGGCAGCACTCAGTTTTAAACTAAAAATACCATGTGCTTGCTCTCTACACAATCCTCCCTATTCAATTATTCAAGATTCATGAGAGTTGTCTCGTTTCCTGGCATGAAAAGGATCCTGAAAAGGGATGCTTCGCCAACTAGAAAGAGGTGAAACAAAAAACAATGAAAAAAAGGAGGACATCGAGCTCGAAGCACCTGGGTATTGTTCTTAGTATTGCAGAAATGTCTGGATAGGCCCCGTGTACCAAGTTGAGGGTACTTCGACAATTACTAAAGCTCAAGTGTTTAAGATTAGACGTTAGAAAATAAAATAAAATTAGACGTTTAAAGTTAGAAGTTTAAAAATAAAGTGTATATCAAAATTCCAGCAAGTTCTGGATCCGCTGATGTAGCTTCTGATTGTGCAAATTCTTTTTTCTACCGAAAGCTTATTGCATTCGCATGAACTCGGCTTTAAATTACAGAATAAAATGCAAGTTTGTCACCAGTATGTCAAATGAAAACCACATGGAAATTTCGGAGAATGTCTTTAGAATTTTTAACGACATGTACGAGGATTAATGGCGAGACCTTCTTCTGGAATGAAAATGGAAAGTTTCTTAGCAATTCCAGCGTGAAATTAACAAAAACTGAAGCCGGGTAATAAGAATAGCAGCAGGGATTCTAAATGAAAACAGCCAAGATTGGCGATCCACAGAGATAGGCTGGAAGCAGACGGAGATGGTGGCAATTAGGAAAAGCGCATGGTCGCTGTGCTTGCGTCTGAGCGCACATAATGAAGGAGCAGTTCTCAGGGGAGTGGGTTCGAATGAGCTTGCTAGAGCTGAGCGCGCTGAGATGAGATTCGTCACCGATGCTATTCTAGGCCGGTGGGAATTACGTAAAATTGCAGAAAACTGGAGAAGTAATGAGGTGAAGTTCACTTGGAGGGAAATACTATGTTGAGGAGAAAGCAATGGAAGAAATTTTTCAGGCATAGCCTGCTGACATAGTAGCAGATTCCCCAAAGTGTTACCATGTGGCTATTGGAGGACCAGGAAGCGCTTGTTGCTGCAGTTACGCTTCCATTCGTGAAAGGGTGCTTTTGCCCCAACCTCTATTATGAGCTGCTCTGCAACACTTTTGCCAGCGCTGGGGTCAGTAACAACAGCAGTGCAATCGAAGAGGGAATGGCTAAATATTCTACAATACCCGACCACTCCACTTATTTCAAATCTTGAGATATGGGTCTTTATGAGGAACCACGTCTAGGACGCTCTCACTCGGTAACCCACTATTTTCATTCTTCTGGCTTGTCACTCTCTGATCGCTATCTCGTCCCTCCCCTCAGTTTCTTCTTGGGCGAAGAAGAGCCCGTTGATTTTGACCATTTTCGAGCAGGAGTCCCTTCGTATGACCAGCCGCAGCCAGCGCATTTCTGAGAGGAGAGAAACAGCGTTCTACATATGCGTTGGAGTAATGTTATAGATTTCAAAGTTGTATACTCAATTCATTGAGAAAAACCCTCTCAAATGTTAGGGAAGAAAATTTGAATTGGATGCTATTTCTTCCATTACGTTCTCCTCAAAATATATAAAATATCGTGACAATGATGACAATGATGCAGGCGAGCTACGCTCTAATAACTGATGCGATTGACGTAACTGGAGCAAGCTGCAGTCCTGTGTATCTTATCTAGTAGCGCGGCGAAGAGAGATGCGAGGAACATGAGAGGAAAAACAGCTTTTAATCAGAGTGTTTGCTAAGAACTGTATCCATGAAATCAATTAGCTAAATAAGAACATTCCACAGCATATGAAAGAAATGATGCTTGATGGAAAATCGAAAAGGCATATTCTCATTATGTTTGTTATGCACGTACCCCCACTAGTGGGCTGCAATTGTGGGCTGCCATCGCTTAAAAACCTTAAAAACAGCATGTCACCTCGTTTCATGGGTTCAAGAGTCGTAGAATCAATGGACTCTGGGCCTCTTCTTCACTTTCATTCCAGTGATGTACGTCAAAATGCATAATATTAACGAGAACCGCGTTTTCGAAGGGTCCGAAAGTGCAGTTCCCGGACCACTTGGGCGGAGCAGTCCGCGTGAATGCTGCCTGCCCGCCATGGCAGCAGTGTTGGCCAACACGTCCTAACATGTTCGATCAATAAGATCAACGGCTTCACGCGTCAACTCGCTCGACAAACTGTTCCAAATCCCGTTTTGAAAAAAAAGAGCTAAAAACGGGTTTAAAGACTGTTCTAAAACACTCCATGAATCCGCTAAGACCTAAAGCACGAAAACAAGGTGGTACACTGCCTTTAAAGGCAGCGCTCAAAGAAATTTCTTTGTCGGAGATTTTGCGGTACATCGGGAGGGATGATGAACTCATCGGCAATGATGAATTAACGTGAAACATGCGCGAAACACAGGAAATGATGGATGACTATATTTCCTGCATGTCCAAAGCACGGGCGAGGATGAATGGTAAATGGTACGCGTCCTATACACCACACGCACTAGATCACACGCGCACACCCAGCCGATGGCGTTAGCTGGCGCGACGTAGTCTTTTTGTCCAGGTCGGCAGATGTGTACACGGAAGTAAGCCAGGTAGGCCTCTATTCGGTGTGTTCAACTTACTATTGTAAATGTGCAGCGGTCGGCTACACTGTAAGCGACTTCTTCCAGAAGTGAGAATTTTTCCGTGCTAGAGAAGGGAAGTGCACGAACTTTGAGGCACCGTACCAGCTCATAGTCATTCTTCTGATTATTACATAAAAGATTTGCAGGAACAGCTAATCACAGTGGTATATGTAATTCTGTGCAAAACTGCCGAAAAGGCAAATTTTGAGCCCAATGCTTTCTGGTGCTCGTGGGCGGGGTCCAGCAGCGGAGCCAGGGTTGGATTGGACGAAATTTCTCGTGATGCACATCCGAGAGCGCACCTTCTGAGTGAATCTGTGCTCCTCGTGCTAGATACTCATCATTCCTTTGCTATTGGGACAGGAAATGAGCTACATATGTGACCAGCCATGGAGTACATGATGAGGGAAATCCGTAGCCTCGGCTTGGTTCCACCCGCAAGCTACTCGAGGGTTGGTGCTTGAAACGATGTTTTCTGGCAGTTTTGCACGTATACCATTGTGCACTTCTTGATGTGGAAATTCCAGAGCCGATTCTAAAGTGGAACAGTATCGTGATGTTTCAACACGAGGCCGATATGATTAGATGGCCAGCGCAACACAATACCATAGTTTACATAAAATCTGCTGACTGGTTTCCAGAAGCTCAGAACACCACATCGATTTTCTACGGCGCTGGTATGTGATCTTCTTCTTGAATTGAGTAAAAGTTGGATAGAACAGGACTGTACATGGACAATTCTCACATCATTTCATACGTCACCGCTACACTGCTACACATGTACCTAGCTAACAAGATTGTAAGACTTTCTGAAGATTCCTTGAAATTTCCACTTCTAAATTCTTAACTATACACAAGATTGAGCCGTCCATTTATTCATATGGAAACATTGAAAATTATGAAATTCAGTTCATGAAAGTTCCACAGGACGTCTACCAGCGGCACAGTGCCTGACCGTCACACTGCCCTTTTGGACAATCGGAGCATACCGCTCCAACTTTATAAACTTGCTGGTCGACATCATTGCCTCTGAAATTCCAACGTTGACTGCAGTTTCCAGAGGCGATGTGAAGCGTCTTTCAATCGTTACCCAGGTTTGTACATGCAAGCAGTGAGGTAGAACCTATCGCATTTGCGCACTGCACAACCGATCTCTTTGTTGTTCCACCAAGCCATCTGGATAATAACTTTTACGGTTGTTAGTTCTTTTCGAAGTATTCCGTCGAGTCAAACCTTTGACCATTTGAGGACACTGCGAGCTCCTCGTTCGAATTCGCTTCTGTAGAACATCATGTTCGATCTCATTCCAAATCTCGCCAGCTCACTCCACCATGAAACCAGCGCCTGAAAAATGGTCCAGCAAATTTTTGAAGTCATGAACTGTTTACAGCCACACGGCATGATAATCTAACCAACATTCTGTACTGCTCCAGCCTCGGTGGTGTCAACGGTTCGTAGAACGTGAAAGTTGACCTTGTAACCAGGATGAGTATCGTCGGGCAGGCCGCGACTTTCGCATTTTGCTACATACTGTATAGCATATGATTCCGCGTCACAGGAGTACTTCTTCAATTTGATGTTTTCAAAATAGGGTTTTGATAGAAATCAGACAAAAAATTTTCTTACCATGCGGTACATAAGTGCAGCTGGAGGAGCTATGCCCCAACCTGCGCTGATTTCGGTTTGCCCTCTGGCAAGCTTTCCTCTGAAATCATTATATCAGTTAAGTCATAGAAACGCGGCAAAAACACTACGCTTCTGAAAAATGTGTCCTTTCTCTCTGAGATACGGACGTTTTGGTTCAAGCAGAAATGCCACAAAGCGTTGTGCTCTTTGCATGGGCTCGAGGGAGAATTTCTCAGTGACCATGCTCTGTCTCTACCGAACTACTGCACCACATCCGGGCACTTCTTCAGGTCCAGACAACGGCCATAATACAGTACTCATATTTCAAGCTCTGTTTGAAAACCGTGGCTACAACAGAATTCTTACCTGTAGTTATTATGCAAGTTGAGGAACAATACCCTTAGATCATTTGTCAAGTCATGACTATCGCAGTTGGGCTCTTAAAATAAAATTTGGATATCCAGCATGAATGCAGCTATGTACATATATCTGTGTGAATAGACTCACTTGGCCATGGTTCTCCCGTTGTGTTCGTCCCATGTGTTGAACCACTGGTTGCAGTAGTTGCAGGGCCACCGGTTGCTGTAGTAGCAGCGCCTCCCGATGCAGTAGTAGACGCACCGCTAGTTGCCGGTGCAGCTGTAGTAGCTCCTGGTGCAGCTGTAGTAGCTCCTGTTGCGGATGTAGTAGCCCCCAGTGTTGTTGTAGTAGCGCCCGGCGCAGCTGTAGTAGCTCCTGGTGCAGCTGTTGTAGCTGTCGGTGCAGCTGTACTGGCTCCTGGTGCAGCTGTAGTAGCTCCTGGTGCAGCTGTACTGGCTCCTGGTGCAGCTGTAGTAGCCCCTGGTGCAGCTGTTGCAGCCTCCGCTCCTGTTGTATTAGGTGTTAACATGAGTCCTTGCTCTTTTTTCAGTTGCGATTTTTTCTGCCCCATCGTCATTTTTGAGTAATATGTTACCTATCCCCTGAAAGCGCTTTCTTTCTTCTACGATTCTATCATCGAGCGTTTCCACAACACTATTGAAGTACTCAACTTTCAGGCTTAACAAGAAAAGCGAAAATTCGAGAGGAAATACCATTTCCCCCTTGTACAATACTGCCCACTTGGCAACCTTAGAACTTGAGCAAAGAGTCGTTGAAAAAATTCTTTGAAGAGGACTTGTAGAGGAAGAATAGCGCATTGGAATCATATGTGAATTGTACCCAAAAGCTAACAACTAGGTGAAGAAAAGTGCTTCCGAAAAAAAGCGCAGGGACATATGTTAACACCTAGTTGTAGCAGACGGCACAGCTGTAGTAGCAGCGAGTGCCAAACCTGTGCGTTAATAATATCAATATGTTACTTTCCTTGTCTGATCATAACAACGTTAATGCACTAGTACAAAGCGAGGAGGCCTCAACGTGTAACAACGTTTAGACTTCGTGGAATTAAGTCTGGCTTTTTTTCGAACAGAGCTTATTGTTAGAGAGAAATGGATAAGTAAGTGTAAACATCAACCTGAACTACTAGTTCTTCAATTTGAATATCCATACAGTTAACTCCGTATGTTCATGGCATTACCAGTTTCCGAAAACGCGTGTTTACCACTGCCAAAATTTTAAGAAGATAATCAAGGCGTATCATTCGTACTGAGTGCAGACATTATTCTCCTTTGAAAGTAGGCACAGTAACAGCCAAAGTTATGCGACGTCAATGAGTAATAACTGAATTCACCTCCTACTAAACCCAGGTCATATGCACCGTAATAGGATTGCTTTATGTTAAGTTCTTGCTTGTAAAAGTAAAGAGGTTGCATGATTTTGGGCTGTACACGCCCCCATTTACGTCCGTCAAAATGTAGGTGTCTCTTCATCTCTATCAGTTTCGAATAAACTCCTACTTTCTAGCAGTGACCCTCACAAAACGAGTCCAAGAGAATTTTACTTAGAAAACATTGCAAACCAGATGCTACACATCATTTTATCTTATGATCCGTTATGTGTTAAATAGTCTTACCTTGAACTCCACTCCTGGAAAGCAATGCGAGTACAATCTGAAGAAAAAAAACTCTTCAGACTGTTCAAGAAGATTCTAAAGAAACTTACAGCAATGCGAACAGTGTTGGCCGCCATTTTCGCCAATGTGACTGATGCTGTGTTAAACAGTGACTGCATTTATCGAGAGCTGTAGACTGCCACCTGGGAAAATAGCGAATTCATTCTACATATTATAGCAGAGTTATGCAGTATTGCTGTACTAGTGAATTTTTCAAACATTTTTAGCTCAATATTATGAAACAGTTCACTTCTTTCCATGGTAAAAATTAAAGGTTCATTGGAACTAGGTCGTCAACTATGAAATGTCTGATTTTATGAGCGAGCAGTTTGACCGTCTCTACCTTCGAAGCTTTACTAGATCATTTATCATTTTTCATTCCATTGTGAAGGTACATCCCCCCCCCACCTCTTCCAAAATTATCACCTTGGTTTTTGATAAGCTTACGAATTTTTGATTGAAGACATTTCTTGTGAGACTGCTCAAATACCAAAAATCGTGTCATTTTGGAACATGTGTTCCATCTTCGAGCCATCACGTTAGAGTGAGCTGAAAACATCATTGAAGTGTTCAGGGAATATTTGCCTAGTGAACAAACTGAGAAAGGTTTGCTTGAGAAATTCCGCTCAGGTGGCATGAAGCTGCAAAGTGAGCTTAATGACGAACCTGGATATCGATGAGCTGGAAGCTGTAGCGGAGGAGGATAGGAGTCAAACTAGGCCTGCCCAAGCAGCAGGATGTGACCTCCATAGTTCAATAATATTTAAGTAATCTACTAATACGACAATTAAAAGTGGTTCGGTAAACAAATTTTTCACACTTTGGCTCTCAAAAATGAGTGCCGATTCCGGACCATTTTTCACAAATCCACGCTGCTTAGGCCAGAAGAGCAAGAATGGGCACCAACCTACCACTAGTTTTCCAGGCCAAATCTTGCTCTAATTGATTACAACTCCTTTCAGGGATTAGTCCACTTGTTGCTGGAGAAAATGTTCAATTTTCAAATAATTTTTAACATAATGTTGGAAATGTCCTCCGCCACTTCATTGCCTCTAGCTTTCCATGATTCTGAGCAGTTGGAGCAGCCACGCCACCGTTACGATTACAAGGCTGTGCCGGCAGTATAGCGGCGTATTTGGACTGCTTGTAGAGCATTTTGTTCTAAAGCATCACTCGAAGCTTCGTCACTCACATTGGACATTTCATACTTGACGGCCTAATATTATGCATCAGCAAAATGTGTTCTCGGAAAACAACATCAAGAACAGCGTTTACCTTTCCCATTCATTCTCTCACTAGCTGGCACACCTATTTTTTCACTTCGTATTTTTTATTTCTTTTGGTCACCTTTCAGCACATGCGAAAATTACCAGTTGCGAACACGTGTACAAAAAGGTACCAGTTTATGTGTCCACAAGCATTAATGATCAAACAAGACATTCATGAACTCATATACAGTGGACGGCAACGGCGGTGGCCCATCTGCGGCCTCGAGAGGGACGCAACGCGACCGCGCCGCGCGCGCCGGGATCGGTGCCGTCACCTGCGGAATGCTATTTCTAGGGTATTTTCTCTCCGATTTACTCGAAAATACTTAGAATCGATAAGAAAAGCTGTAAGAAATTGCATAACAGCAGCAGAATACAAGGTTACAGCGCGCGCGGCGCGGTTGCGCGACGTCCTTCTCAAGGCCGCGGATGGGCCAGCGCCATTGACGTCCACTATACGTACATACCACGACTGTGCGTTACTAACGTAATGATGTAACGCATTAACAGCCATTTCTGGCCTACAGTAACGAACTAAAGATTCAACAAAAAAAAACCAGAAATCCCGTTGAAATCCATTTCACCAATAGACCAAAAATGTATGAAATGCGTGCTTTTCTCACTCCACGAGATTTTCTCATACTATGCTGCGAAAATTATATGCATAATCACAGAGATTGCAAAATATGATATGCAGTGAGGCACAAGAAGAGCAATCTGCTTTCTTTCATTCTTTTTTATCGTCTTAGCCTTCATTGATTAAGGCATGACGGCAAGTATAGCTGTAAAAATGTTGAGGCTAAACATACCAATGAGAACTTTCATGAGTCTGCAAAAATTTTAGGAAAAGGACGAATACCTTGTGCAACACTCTCTAGTGATCGCCATTTCTTTCAAAAATCAAGGAGTCCTACTTTTAGTGTTAGGATTTAGGACATGGCAGATTATGGGCACCGGTCACTGATCAAAAGGTGAACTTTCGAAAAAATCGGCTCAAGACTTTCTTACCACCCTAATACCTTGCCACCAGTGGCAGACGCAGGGCGGGCGGGGAGGGGGAGGGGGTGGGGAGGCGGCCCTCCCTCCCGGGATGGGTGGCCAAGTTTTTGAAATTACTTTACAATACAAATAAAAATTTTGTATCAAATTATCAATAATTGTTTATCTTTACTATTATTTTTGATAATATTTTTAACAATTGTTAATTATTATAATTAATATTTTTATTAATTTTTTTCTCAGTTTGGGTCCCCAAAACTTCGGAGATCCCACTTTTTTCCTACCCCCCCCCGCCCACTTTCTGCCCGCCACTGCTTTCCGCATCGGCAATTGTGGCGAGCGTCGCTTCTCAACAGCAGCCTTGAATGTGTCAGATCTAACAATAACAGCCAGCTTGAATGTAGAAAACTTTGAAAATCTGCTCTTTTTGCAGCATAACACACTTACACTGTAATTCTGAGTATGCCTACGCGCATGTGCTTTGAATCTCTTAACTTCCCTCATGAAGCCTGAGATCTTCAGAGTTCTCATTTGTTTCCTAGGATTTGTGAAAAATGTGAAAGGAAATAACCCAACTCTCAGAGGCATTTCTACTATTTGTCTTTTTTTCAGTTATCTGACGATTGTCCATTCTTTGACTGCCGAAACGTAAGCCGAAATAAACTAGTTGCTAACCTCGCTTGAAGCTTACAAAATCAACTAAATGATTGTCTATTCTAGTTTTCTGTGTGCACTGAAGAGAAATTATCATTCTAATCCGAAAATGTTTTTATTTTGCTATGCCGTACTTCCAGAGCAAGAAGAAAGCAATGTTACCTTCAATTTTTTCTGTTGAATCGCAGCTTATTTGCTCTGAATATCAGTCAGAGAACTCGACTAGTTGTTACAGCCGATGAAACTTATCAAAATATTCACAAGTCCGTTTTTTGACGGATTGACGGATGAACGGATTCACGGATCAACGCACCAACGCGTGGTGTCCGATTTCGGCTCAAAGAAATCTTAACGGATTAAAGAAATTTGAAATTTTTCCAACGCCCAGCCCTGGTGCATACGAATATACATATTCATCGTACAGACAGGCAAATACGAAAATCGTCAACCAACTTACGCATTGGATAGTCGAATATGAACCGTCCGTTTTTGGATGAGGAGGTTTTATTCATTTATTTCAATGCACTCAAGGTGCTCCAAAAATTTGTAAAAACAGAACACAACAGGTCATCAGTTAACGTAAAACAACCAACATAGTAAACACCAGTTAGGTAGCAAGGTACCAAGCCAATTTTACGCATGATGCTGTAGGCAGCTTACCTCGAAAGTAAGTAGAAATGAAATCTAAACAGGAGATTTGAGGATTGTTTCCTAAACCACCCTTGACATCTTAACGATTGCCTCGCTGCGCAGACATGTTAGAAGCGTGGAAAGCAAGTAGGATGGATTGGCGATGGGCGTTTCCAATATCATTTCTTCAACAAAAGCGGTGGGCTGATAACTAGAAGGAACTAGGATAAAATTGAGTAAGGCTTGGCCGAAACACTGAGTGGTAGCCGGATTGTCAAGGAATTTTGATAGTTGGCTCCGAATTGTCATCCCCAGCGAAACAGAAACTTTTTCTCCAAACAAGGTGTTTTTTTTTAATTTCGGATTTCGTCAGTCCGCCAATTCGTTACGTTAGGCCGAAATCGGACGTTAAACGTTACTGCGTCAATCCGGTAATGCGCTAATTCGTTAAAAGACGGACTTGTGAATATTTTGATAAGTTCCATCGGCTGTGACAACTAGTCGAGTTCTCTGACTGATATTCAGAGCAAATGAGCTGTAGATTCAAAAAAAGCTAACATTGTTTACTTCCGCCTCTAGGAGTACGTTGAAGCAAGACAAAATTATTTTAGAATGACTGCTAGCGATTTCTTGGAGCATATAACAGCAGAAGTCATTGCTGAATGTGCTCTGTTCTAAAAGTAGCTTTAAAAGGATCATCCTCGTAGAGTCCCAGAAATAACGAGAAAATTGCTTTGAAAAGTACTCATCCACATCCCTCCAACAGCAAAGCCGTTGCTTCAGAGTCACATATGGAGTAAGTACTAACTGCGTGACTTAACACAGTACCTAAAGAAGGTGTTTAGGTGTTCTATGGCTGGCAGTACTGCTGAAAAATCCTCAGAGTTCAAAAATTGATGGCGAGATTTTAGGAAATTTTTAATCGTTTTATTATTCCTAACTTCACCCGACATCTCTTATGCGTATAGCACAAGAGAGCTTGCTTTACTTTATAAGGCATAATCATATCTGGATGTCATACTTTGTCCAAAGACAGTTACACGTTTTTGAAAAGAAAGCACTCCATTTCTTCTGCACCAACCTAAAATATGGTTTTTGTAGCAAAACTCTATGTATTTATTTTTTCTTCAACATGGTTTGTACATATTTCTTGCCGTAAATCTATGGCTTGCGACTTCGTCACTTTCGAAACACTTTCTGTGGAATTTTCAAGGCCATAGATGTAGAGAATTTTCCCAGGAATGTAAATTTTTCTTTTTCTCAGCAATATTAGCATAAAATTCACAAGCTAAAGCAGTATTCTAAGTAT
The DNA here is from genome assembly GCA_037903475.1 of Ancylostoma caninum. NCBI lineage: Eukaryota > Metazoa > Nematoda > Chromadorea > Rhabditida > Ancylostomatidae > Ancylostoma > Ancylostoma caninum. The sequence goes on from JBAJFG010000479.1 coordinate 1,522,546, forward strand.
AGCAGCAGGAGCTCTGAATCAAAACAGCCAGAGCGACGATCCGCTCGGAAAAGAACACGAACTTCAACTGGGGGAAAATATATGTTTTATTCATTCATACAAATAAACATGTTTATGCGGTGCATATTTATTCATTCATACAAATAGACATGTCTATGCAGTGCATAAATATGTTGAAAAGATGAAAAACAATGGTATCAGAGGAAAACAAAACAGCGCAAAAAGGTAAACAAAGAGAATACCATAATCTACAGCAGATGGTATGAAGCCACTTTGGGTTTTTTGAGACTGGCTGATATCAATTGCTTTAAGCTAGCTTAGCATGCTCCGAGGCTACCTCTGTGAAAAAATGTGAAGAAGTTCCTTCAAAGAGATGAATTTGGCTTTTACACAGAGCTTTTGAGTTTCAATCAACATGTAATTGTTGGAGACTTCTGGAAGATACAGAGTTCATGGCTGAGGTATAGGGCTTCCTTAACAAAGTGTAGTGTCCATGGCCTAGTCTCACATTTCATACATCAGTACACTACTGCCAAGGTTACTGCCCGACTAGGATTGTTTTGAATTTTTCTGTCTGGCCTTTTTTGTCTTTGAAATTTTGACCATGCACAAGATTGAGCTAACCATTTATTCCCATGAATACATTGCTAAGATAATTGTGAAATTCATTTTCTGGAAGTTCCACATGACATCTACCAGCGGCACAATGCCTGTCCATCGCATTGTCCTTTCGGGCATTCGGAACATACCGCTCCAACTTTGTACACGTACTGGTCGATATCGTTGCCTCTAAAATACCAACGTTAACTGCAGTGTCCTGGGGTGATGTGAAGCGTTTTTGAAACTTTACCCAGGTCTGTACATGCAAGCAGTGAGATAGAACCTATCGCATTTACGTACTGCACAACCGACCTCTTTGTTGTTCCACCACGCCATCTGGATAAAAGCTTCTCGGTTTTTAGTTCTTCTTGAAGTACTCACAATATTCCGAGTCAAACCTTTGACCAATTGAGGACACTGCGATTTCTTCGTCTGTACTCGCTTCTGTAGAACATCATGTTCGATCTCATTCCAAATCTTGCCAGCTCACTCCACCATGAAACCAGCGCCTGAAGAAGGGTCCAACAAATTTTTGCAGTCATGAACTGTTTACAGCCACACGGCATGATCCTCCAACCAACATTCTGTATCGCTCCAGCCTCGGTGGTGTCGACGGTCCGTAGAACGTGAAAGTTGACCTTGTAACCGGGATGAGTATACTCGGGCAGAGCTCGACGTTCGCATTTTGCAACATATTGTATAGCATATGATTCGGCGTCACAGGTGTACTTCTTGAAATTGGTGTTTTTTTAAAGGTAGGGTGTTGGTAGAGAACAGACCGAGATGATATAGTTCCTACCATGCGATACATAAGTGCTGCAGGAGGAGCTATGCCCCAGCCGGCGCTGACTTCGGTCTGTCCTCTAGCAAGCTTTCCTCTGAAATCATTACAAGCCACAACATGAAGGTCTCACTAGTACTTTGTTGCGCTGTATTCATGCAGGCTTTTTTTCGGGTATAGGCAAGCATTCCATAATACTGTGCTCGTAATTTAAACTCCATTTGAAAAGTTTGGCAATGATAGAATTCTTACCTGTAGTCATTATGCATGTTAAGGAACAATCGTCGTAGACCATTTGACAGGTCACGACTGTTGCAGTTAGGCTCTTAAAATTATAATTCCGGTACAGCGCATGTATATTCCTATGAAGGAACTCACTTGGCCAAGGTTTTCTTGTTGTGTTCGTCCCATTTGTTGAACCGCCGGCTGCAGTAGTTGCTGCGCCGCCTGCTGCAGTAGTGGCCGCACCGCCTGCTGCGGTAGTAGCTGCTGGTGCAACTGTTGTGGCTGCTGCTGCAGCTGTAGTTGCTGCCGGTGCCGAACCTGTTGATTATTCACATACTACATATACTTTCAAAACCTGATCGTGACAACGTTAATACACTGGTACAAGTCCGGAAGACCTCAACGCTGATAATATTACATCGACTTCATGGGTTTAATTTTGGTTCACCGTTAGCGCAGACAAAGTTTATTGTTAGCGGAGAGAAATGAATAAATAAATGAAGATTTTGCTAGAGCTAAACTTTTTTCCAACTCAAAAGGTCATGAAAATAATTAATTATTTGGTGTGATACGAGCACCTTGAGCGCGCTCATGTCCACTAATGTCAGAAAATGGAGGAAGATTATCGAAACACCAAATAACATCAAATTCGAACGGTGTTCTTCTGGAAGGAGTGGATATAGTCCAATTCATAGGAGTTACTTAGTGTAGCCACAGGGAACTGCAGACGGACGCGGGTAAAGAGCGGGACCGTCGCGCGGCTGTCTTGGGCAGAGACACGGGCGCTCTGCATGCTGCCTCTGGTTGCCTGCTTCTACCAGAGCCAGAGGCAGCAGCGGAGCGTCTGTTTCTCTGCTCAAGAGAGCCGCACCGCGGTTCCGCCCCTTGCTTGCTTCCGTTTGGAATTCCCTGTACATAAGGCCTGCTATCGACCGATATTCAATTCCGCCGTAACGCAATCAAGCGTTCTACTCCTTCGAGGTCGGCAACAATCCGCATCCAGTGCATCTGCGGTTCTGATTGGAGTGGTATACTGGAGCAAAGCAAGAATGGGACTGATCAACACCAATTACTTTGTTCTTTATCATTTTTCGCATCTATATGAGCTATGTTGTTGCTCGTAAATACTCAATCACTGGTTGCAACCTGGAGGAGAATCAGAGAGATTACATGATTTTGTCCGAAGCTTTCTATATTTGTACTTCCATCCAATAACAGATAGATTCCCTTTCATCTTTATAAATTTCTTGCATGATTATCTTAGGTTCGAAAAAACACATGAAGCGACACTGGTCAATCCTTTTGTTGCATGTTACCTGTTCCTTGAGGTGCATCGGATCAAACTCATTCATTCTTCCTTTTCGCGCATAGTAAGCCTTAACTCAATAATTAGGTCCTCCTAGAGTAGGTAGAAAATGGAATTTCACTGCTATCGGCGAGCGTTCTGTCTACACACTGCATGTTCCGTGTTTCGGATCACCTTGATTCAATTCAAGTTTTTGACTTATTCTCACGGGTGCAAGTGAAAGCTTGCTGTGTTAATATCGAATCTGGATTCTGTTTTGCACGCTGAGGTTATTCTGTAGAGTTGAGCTGTCCACATCATGCAAAATGTACTTACCGTATGGACAAATAAAGTTTTGCTCGTGCGAAGCTTTGCTAGATTTTTGAAGAAAATACACCATATCTACGTTGTGTTGTGCCTACTGTCTCCCCGCAGTGATGCGCTACGGAGCAAAATTTATGACATATTCGTGATCAGCACATAGGGTTACCCTTAAAATATGAATGCGAGAAAATTCCCCTTAAGAAAAATCACAGAACAGGCATAACCCATGTATGGATCTCATGGTCCGATATGTGTTGAAGACACTTACCTTGAACTTCATTCTTAGCTAGCAATGCGGATATGATCTGAAGAAAAATTCTCTTCAAAATTGCAGGAGAACTCTAAAGAAACTCACGACAATGAGAACAACATTGGCAGCCATTCTCACCGGTGCGGCTGATTCTGTGTTAATCAGTAACTGCTTTTATTGAGATCCATAGACTAGCATCTGGCAAAAATAGCGAGTCCATTCCATTGTTCGCTAAAATTATCTGATATTTACTGCTGGGTTTCTAACCGTTTCCGGCTCAATATTATGGAACTGTTCATACACTTTCATTGTTCATATACCGAAAAACCAACGGTATATGTTTGCATTAGGATAACTGTGGTGAAAATCGTGCTCATCCACTACAGGTTCATTGGAACTATTATGCATCAGCAAAATATATCCCTGGAAAACAACTTTAACAGCAGCAAACGTGAATAATATTTACCGTTCCCCATTCCCTCATTCAATAGCTGGCATACACGACTTTGCTCCAATATTTTACTCCTTTTAGCAATTTTTCAATATGTGCAAAAATTACCGCTAGCAAACACATGCACAAACAAAAGGGCACCAAATCATGTACAAACATAAGTGCTCAAACTATGTATTTATTCATGGACACTTATGCATACTCATATACACATAAATTCTATGCACAGACAGATATTAAGAATCTTCAGCTACTCATTTACAAGCACAAGTACAAGAGAACACTTCAACATGGCCATTTAAAGTCTTGTCAAAAATTTCGATCTGTTTTGTTTCTATCTTAATTTCACCAATAAATATTTCAAACAAATATGTGGCCATAACGGTAAGCACGAACCATAGCATTTTTTTGGACAGGTCATTGATTCCACCCTCCCAGAATTTAGCGCTCCGGGAGTGGAAGAAATCACCAAAATTCACCTTTATTATTATTATTATTATTATTATTATTATTATTATTATTATTATTATTATTATTATTATTATTATTATTGAAAAGTCTTTTTTTAGCAGGAACGCCCTAATGAGTCGGACCAAATTGTGTTTAGAAGAGTCAAGGGAAAAGAATAAGGAATGCAGGGAATTGTGCTTCAGCCTAGCTGCCTATATCATAGCTGACCCCGTTATCACAAGATTGGGGCAAAATTGGTGGGGAAAATGAGCGGTGCAACGTGGGGTTTTCTTCTTTTTTGTGTTTTGCTAACCGCTCTAGTCTGTTTCTGTGCCCGGCCTACATTTTTGGTGGCCATAACTGTCCTGCGTAGTGGTAACAACTCAAAGAGACTGCAGCTTTTGCATCAGCATTGCGATATGCGCTCGTACAAAACGTAGCAGCTCATGGAACCTCATATCTCGGGAGTAAGAGGATCAGCAGGAAACCATTAAATAATTGAAGACACTGTCTCTGTGGAAGTGAACTCTAACATTGTTTGGGCAACACGCTCTTTTCCATCAATCTTCTAGTTGGATGGATAGAATTCTTGAAAAATTAGAACTTGGTTTCCTTGCTAACCTGACGCCATAAAACCAATTTACAATAAATATTTAGGAATCTCCAAGGTTAAAGCACTTCAAGCGCGTAGACATCTTTAGTTTTACTATTGGAGCACGAGTATTGGGTTGGATAAGAGTAATTCACACTAGCTGCGTGCGACAGTCGCGTATCAGACGCACGTATCTATTTGCGAAGGATTTTCTTTGAAGACCGGTGAAGCAGACGTGCACCTTCTCAGTGAAAAGAAGCGCGACACAGCTATGCCGTAAACGCGTACGCCTGAGCTGCGATTACGATGCGACTGGATCCCATTTTTCATCATATAGATGCACGCGCGTCAGTTGCACGCATCTGTATATATAAAAGTGAAAGTTTGTTTGTGTGTTTGTGTGTGTTCGTATGTTCCGTATATAAATCGCGGAGCATTGACTGATCTGGACCAAATTTTGCAGGTAGACCCAGCAGGGGCCGCTGGAGGTTATAAGCTACTTTTGACCTGGCTTTATCGATCAGCTTATCGATTCATCGATTTTATTGATTTTTCGCTATTTTCGCCCCGAAGGTGGTGAAGACTTGGGTGATGGGGTATTTCAATACGCTGGACACGAATACGGTAACCGTTTTGAACGAAATGACGATTTATCGATTCTACTGACTTTTTGGTATTCTTGCCCACGGGTCGGTGAAACCAAGTCTTCTTGAATCTTCCGGAAAGTTCAACGTGAATATGGCAAGTATCCTAGAAGAATTTACCAAGTTTACATTATTTTTGAGAGGAGAGGACGGGGTGAAGTGTCATTTAAGCTGATCACCTAATGATGAACATCTTGAGAGGATTCTTTTGGCTGTTGGCATCAGCTTTAAATAGCCGGGAGAAATAGAACACCCGAGCGAAGCCGGGTACACCGTCTAGTCTGGTATAAATTGCCCTATAATGAGTCGTGTGGTTTTTTTCATCTTTTTTTTACTGGGATCAAAAGCTCGTTTGATCGCTTATCATCTGTAGCTCTTGTTCTGCTTTTTACAGTTATTATAACCGAGTTTCTCAATTCTTACTGCGTCGCCAACCACGTATTTCGTTTATTTTTTCAGGCACTTTACAGATTTCTATTCAATAGTTTAGGCCGAAGGCCACAAACTGAGCCATCCCAAATAGTGTGGCTTCTTACGGTGAAGAAATTATGGAGATGCTCAATAATGTTCAGCGCAGACTGGGGTATTGCTCCGCCAGCAGCGCTGATGTACCGAATGGTGAAAGCAATATTTCTCTATACCGTCTTCAGACCCATAATCTAATAGTTGAGAACACCTTATTTTCAGAAATACAGCTGTGCTGCGGATCGTATGCCATAGAATATGTTTCTGCCTGCCGTGGTCGCAGCCTTCCTGAGTATACTCACCCTGGGTATAAAGTCAACCTCCACGTCTTAAGGAATCTTGCTACTAACGAGGACGGAGCCGTGCGAAACGTCAGTTGCAAGGCCATATGGGATGTCTCGTGAAGGAACTGAAAATGTACAGAAACAAATTCATAGGCAATGGCTGAGTGGTGGAGTGAGTTGGCACGCTTTGGAATGAGGTCAAATATGATGTTTTACGAAAGCGAGCGCAGACGAGGACGACGCAGTGTGCTCAAATGGTCGAAGGTTTCGTTAATGACATGTAGACCATCTGAGGGTGAATTTTGAATGGTAAAATGGTAATAGCTTTGCTCAGATGGCATGGTGGAACAATAAAGAGCTCGGATGTGCGGTGAAGAGATGTCCTAGGTTCCTTCTCACACCATGCATGTACAAGCCTGGGTAAGCATTTGCAAGCGTGGGTAAGCATTTTATTGATTTATTTCTATAAATATGTTGCAAGGAAAATTATGGAATTATGAAGTAAGTTCCACATGACATCTACCAGCGGCACAGTGCCTGACTGTCGCATTGTCCTTCTGGACAATCGGAGCATACCGCTCCAACTTTATAGACGTGCTGGTCGACATCATTTCCCCTGAAATTCCAACGCTGTCATAGGTGTTCAAAGGCAATGAGAAGCGTTCTCGAATCATTACCCAGGTGTATACATGCAAGCAGTGAGGTAGAACTTGTCGCACTTGCGTACTGCACAACCGATTTCTTTGTTATTCCACCATGCCATCTGAAAGAAAAAAAATCGGTTCTCAATTCTCTTGATAGTACTCCTAATACCTCGAACCTTTGACCAATTGAGGACACTGCGAGCTCCACGTTTGAATTCGCTTCGGTAGAACATCATGTTCGATCTCATTCCAAATCTCGCCAGCTCACTCCACCATGAAACCAGTGCCTGAAAAAGGGTCCAGCAAATTTTTGTCTTCACGAACTCTTCGCAGCCACCTGACATGATTTCCCAACCAACATTTTGAATTGCTCCAGCCTCGGTAGTGTCAGTGGTTCGTAGGACGTGAAGGTTGGCCTTGTAACCAGGATGAGTATACTCAGGGAGACCGCGACGTTCGCATTTTGCTACATATCCTACAGCATACGATTCGGCGTCACAGGAGTATCTCTTCAAATTAATGTTTTTTTTTCAAAGATGAGGTTGTTGGCAAGATTATATAGTCCCTACCATGCGATACATAAGTGCTGCAGGAGGAGCTATGCCCCAGCCGGCGCTGACTTCGGTCTGTCCTCTGGCAAGCTTTCCTCTGGAATTCTAACAGTACACATGAACGTCTCACTAGTACGTGGCAGATAGAGTCGCAATGAAACGGCCATGCCTCGTGCAAATTTGTTGTACACTCTTAATTACGGAGAGAATCGGTGCAAGCAGGAATATTGTACCACAATGCCGCGACACGTTTGTGTGATCGGGAGGGAAGAATCGTTTAGTAATCGTGTTCCGCTAAACTACTGCACCACATCCGCGCGCGCTTCTTCGGGCCCAGAACACAGCACTCACAATCCAAATTCTGTTTCAAAAGCTCGGCTATAACATAGTTTTTACCTGTGGTTATTATGCATGTTGAGGAACAGGGCTCTTAGACCGTTTGTCAAGTCATGACTATCGCAGTTGGGCTCTTAAAATAAGATTTTAATATCCAGCTCGAATGCAGCTAGAGTTCTATGAAAAAAAGAAAGCTCACTTGGCCATGGTTTTCTAGTTGTGTTCGTCCCATTTGTTGAACCACTGGCTGCAGTAGTTGCAGGGCCGCCGGTTACAGTAGTAGCTCCTGGCGCTGCTGTGGTAGCTCCTGGTGTAGCTGTGGTAGCTCCCGGTGTAACTGTAGTAGCTCCCGGTGCAGCTGTTGTAGCTCCCGGTGCAGCTGTTGTAGCTCCCGGCGCAGCTGTTGTAGCTCCCGGCGCAGCTGTAGTAGCTCCTGGCGCAGCTGTAGTAGCTCCCGGCGCAGCTGTAGTAGCTCCTGGCGCAGCTGTAGTAGCTCCCGATGTAGCTGTGGTAGCTCCCGGTGTAGCTGTTGTAGCTCCCGGCGCAGCTGTTGTAGCTCCTGGCGCAGCTGTAGTAGCTCCTGGCGCAGCTGTAGTAGCTCCCGGTGTAGCTGTTGTAGCTCCCGGCGCAGCTGTAGTAGCTCCTGGCGCAGCTGTAGTAGCTCCCGGTGTAGCTGTGGTAGCTCCCGGTGTAGCTGTTGTAGCTCCCGGCGCAGCTGTTGTAGCTCCTGGCGCACCTGTGGTAGCTCCCGGTGCAGCTGTTGTAGCTCCCGCCGCAGCTGTAGTAGCTTCTGGCGCACCTGTGGTGGCTCCCGGTGCAGCTGTAGTGGTAGTGGCTGACGAATCTGGATGATAATGATTTCATGCCCTTTATATACTTTCTGGGCCTGGTCGTAACAACGTTAGTCCACTGCTACGAGGTCAGATGACCCGTTATTAAATGGGGACTTCGCGGACGTGAGTCTGGCTCCCCATTCGCCAAGCAAAGCTTATTGCCAGTGGAGAGAAATTAGTAAATAAATGTAAATATTGCTTAACGACTTGTTGTCCAGTTCGAACGTTCATACAGTTAACTACGTATAGTATATGGTCTTACCACTTCACGAGTTAAATCAATTCAGTCAGTTTTAAACATAAGTCTTCTACATGGACCGGGTCATATGTACTATAAAAAGGGGGGTTTGGCTTGAGTTCCAGCTTGCACAAATACTAATAAGGTCGTATGATGTTGGCCGGTACTGTATACATCTTCACTATCGCCCTTCAAAAGGTAGGTATCTGGGTATGTCTTCATCTCTGTGACTTTCTAGCAGTACCGAATAAGCTCTTCGAGCAACACTAGCTTCCCTTTTGTTGTATATTACATCTACGTGCTCAAACCTATCTATCCTTCCTGCTCATGTTCAATAATCTCCAACACACTGTCAGCAATTAGGCTCTCATCGAGCAGTCAGACATGGAATTTCACAACCGTCGGTCAGCGTTCTCCTAACACATTCGCGACAATAGGCGTTCTCCGTTTTGGGTAACTTCGAACCAACGCAAATTTCTAAGATGGCGGTAGCGGTGCATATTTGGTGTGCTGATACGGATGTCAAGTCGGCCAAACACACTGGATTCTTTCTGTGTAGTGAGGAGGAACGTACTTAATTACTACCCCTCTCGCTTCAGACCTTAGTTTAATGAATGGGTCTTTGAACTCTCTCGCGATAAATCCTGAAAGTGCAACAAAATTTTTTAGAGCGCGGGCACGAAGGGCCAGCACGTGATTGCATTTTTTTTTTACCAGGACGCTCTATTATAGACAGTGCTCGCAGGAGTACGAAGCTGACGAGACATTCGGCCGATGTTTCTTCGCCCAGATGCGTGCACATTTGCAGAGCACGGGTATGTCGGTACGTAATGGTGGGTAGAACGCCAAGATACGAGTTCGCCCATTGTGAAGGGTGCTTCTAGGCCCAACCGCGAAAACGACGGGTATGTATAGCCGGGCAGTCAGACTGATAGAATATACCCATCTCGCACGAAGAATTTCGTATTTGAGCGCAGTTAATGATTAGTTTCGCTTCTTCTGGACTTTCTAAGGATTTCGAAGGTCTGAAGGCTCAGCTTATACCTCACGTGGCTGCCTCACCCCACTTTCTTGCGTCCCATAGGGGCGCTAGCAAACAAGTAATTGAATAAATAAACAGACGAACAAAAAAGGAACGCATGCCCACATTGGCTGTGCGAAAATGTCTACTGGCATAGAGCGAATGTCATATTCGCCTTCAACACGTCACTTTAGCAAGGTTTCATTAGATTTTGGAAGAAAACATGGGCATAGGTTCTTTGGTACGTCTACTTTTTCCTCTCAGTGCTACGAAACGATACAAAATGGATGTATTAATTGTGATTAGCTTCTAAAGTGACTCTCACAGAAGAATCTTAAGAGAGTTTCACTGTGGAAAGGCTACAAAGCAGTCACGACACACCAGCTTATCTTATGATCCGCTATGTGTCAAAGAGTCTTACCTTGAGCTTCACTCCCAGGCAGCAATGCGAATGCAATCTAAAGAACTAAACACTTTAAAAAAATCCAAGACGATTCTAGAGAAACTCACGGCAATGAGAACAATGTTGGCAGTCATTTTCACAGATGTGACTGATGCTGTGTTAAACAGTGAGTACTTTTATAGGGAGCCGTAAACTAGCATCTGGAAAAACAGAGAGTTCGTTCTATTGTACGTTAGAATATACTTTTGGATTCCTAACCGTTTCTGGCTCAATGTTATGAAACTGTTCATACCTTCCATTATTAATCAAACCCACCGCTACATTCATTTTTAGAATAACTGTGGCGAAAATCGTTACCATAGATCAGTGATCATCCGAACTATTAGCATCGGCAAAGCATATTCTCGAAAAACAACTTTCACAATAGCAAATGTGAATACTGTGAACGTTTCCCATTCACTCTTTCACTAGCTAGCACACACGGTTTCGCTCGGATTTTCTATTGCTTTTGGCCACCTTTGAATACATGCGAAAACTACTCGCAAACACGTGTGTAGAGAAGAAGACACCAGTTTATGTGTCCACAAGCACTAGTAGCCAAACAGGGTGTTCATGAACTCATGTACCTATATCCGCATCTACAGATCGTCCGCCAACTCACGTATTAAGTCGTCGAGTATGGAATATCCGATTTTGAATGAGAAGGCGTTGAGTGTTGTTTTTCAAGCGAGGCGCAGTAGAAGCAATCTAACTGATATCGGCACAGCCATGCGGTCTCAACGGCTTCTTTGCCAAACAAGATATAGAAGATTCTAAGATAAATCAAGTTAGATATAGAAGATTCTAAGATAATTCAAGTTATGTTTGCTTTCCAGTTTCCGCGATAAAGCCCATGCTCCAGAATGACACTGTTTCGGGTCTTCGAGTGGTTTCAGTGTCAGACAGAATTGTATAAGCCGATCAAAAATCAGGGAACTGATTCTGAAAGTCGGAGCATGTATCTTCATGAAGGAAAGAAAAATGAGTTCAGTGAAGCTTCCACGATACCGACTGTCAAACTGATCACTTTTCAAGCCCGACATTTCATACCTAACGACCTGCTCCAGACACCAGTACAATACGCACATGTCTAACACTGCCCCCCTGAGGCACAAAATTTCGATAATTTTTCTATCGTATCTTTGGCCAATAACTCATCCAAACAACAATGTAACGGTGACGGTTAGCGTGGATCATGGAATATTTTCAGGGCAGATCACCTACTTCACTCCCTCAGAAACTTGATATCGTTCTTTGAAAAACCTTCCTTTGACAGGAAAGCCCAAAGAAACCAGATCAATGTAAGTTCGAAGGAGCCAATTCCAAAGGAATAAGGAATGCAAGGGATGGTTTTCCAGTTCAGCTCGATTCGATTATACTTGGCCTCCTTATGATGAAAATTTTGAAATTATGAGCTCTAGCAGTTTCCATGCCTAGCCAACATAATGGTGGTTTGCTGCATCGTAGTTCACCAGCCGAGCGTGTCAAATTGATCATCTGTACGGTATTCCACGAGTCATCGTGTCTTTCATTAAGGTGGTAAGAAAGTCTCGCGCCTTTTGACATTTTTGTGCTTTATTTTATTACTCAGAGCACAACGGAGTTAGCTCAACAATATAATCAAACCGAAGAGGCTGAGAGTCAAAGAAATTGCTGACGGCCATTCCAACAACTTCAACATTGGTGGACATTTTCCTCTTACAAGGGAAGGATGCTTGGTGGCAGTGGCCATTTGCGATGAGATGTAGGCTATTATCAGGTTGTCGGAAAAGTTTCCCGCCATTTTTTATTCGAAGTTATTTTTCTTCCTTAATGCAATCAACCATTAACAATTATGTGCACCATCATATTCGACAACATATTGCCATTCATCGGGTAACTTTCGGATCCCGCTTGTACAGAAATCTTGGGGTACTGAATCCTAGATACTAAACAAGGTGGCGAGAAACTTTCCCGACAACCTAGTAGATGCAGTTTTTGACGGTGATTCGAATCCGTAGTCCAAATTGCCTGAGGAGTTTTGTAGAGCCAATTATAGCTATTTCTTCTCGCCCTGATTTAACGTAGAGTATTCATGTATTGGCTCCAGGTTGTGCTTAGTAGCTGAAATAGCTCTTACCCACGTCGAACTACAGAGTGCTTCAGAAGATGACTAGGGCGTTGATTGTGCGCTGCCGATGCAGCTGTTTGACTTTGATTTAAGCCCGCATATGAGGACCCTGAGTGGGTTAGTTAGTTAGTTTGAGGGCGGTCCTTATACATGAACTCAAATCGAGGTCGGACAGTTGCTCCGGCAGCACACTGCGGTTGTACCTTTGCTCTCTCCTTGAGCACTCTGTAGTTTGAAGCTCTAAACAGCTAACAAGCACACCTTGGAACCATTACTAGAGTACTCTCTGTTGAACCAGCGCGAAAAGAAGCAGCTGTGACTCACTCTACAGAAGGCCTCGGGAAATTTGGACTAAGAATTCGAAATCAGCGTCAAAAATTGCATCTCGTAGTCCACATCGCATCACGAATGGCCTCGGCCACCAAGTATCCTTCTCTTATTAGCTAAAAGTGCCTTTAGGAAGCGAAATAGGTGGTAGTCGGAGGAGGTCATGTCAGAAGAAAGGGTGGGTGAGAAACCGTGTCCAAGTCTAGCTCCTGCAATTTTTCGCGGGTCTCTTTAGCTCTATGTGGGCCTTGCGTCAGCGTGGAGGTTGTGTTCAAAATCTCGTCTCGACCGTTTTCCTCGAACAGCACCCGCAACTTTCTGGAGCTGACTGGCGTAGGTGGAACCGATGAGTGTATATGCTTGCAGGAGCAGCTCGTAATACAGCATTCCTTGCGAATCACAGAATTAGCAAAGAAGACACTTGCTTGGGCAGGAGTGCGAATTGACGGGTCTTCTCCTCGAGGGAGCACATGGCACGATTAGAATCGTAGAGTACCAATCCTCTTCTCCAGTAGACAAATCTTCCAAGAACTCCTTCCATGCGGGAAGCGAAGAAAAAATTGATTATGGCTCGGAAGTGCTCTTGCTGAAATGACATCGTGATCAAAAGTTAAGGAAAGCAAGACGGCTATGCAAATACTATGGAGAATTTTCGAGAGTGAACTACAACTACCACATAACAGATCACGGGTACCGACCAATTATCTAAAGTTCTGGAACTTTCGAAAATGATAGCTTTCAAGCAATGATACTGCTCGAAAGTAATGGTCCTAAACTATTGAGTTTAGACCAGCCGTTATTGGACCAGCTTAATCTTATGGTGTCCTGAAATCTGGAACACATTCTCCTCCTACTTATTCTTGTGGTCCTAAACTCGAGGATACAGTCGGTTTCGCAAGTAATCGTAGCGAACACCATAGACAATCCTGAGTCACTTTGTTACCATCACTAGGTCTATCTCGCAGCAGCCAAGCAACACAGCTGTGACATGACTCCGCCATGAGGACTCGTTTGTTCTGCTATATCCTAGCGCGAACCACATAGGTTGAGCCAAATCCAAACAGCCTCACCTCCATCTGAACTGGTGAGGTGTCATGCGGTTTGCCATGAGAAGGAGTCAGAGCTGGCAGTTTAGCGCAGCTGTGCCATTGGGAAGAGTTGACACTGAATGTTTCAGAACTGATTCAGGTAAGGTCCCGTTACGTGCCTTCCAGGTGAAAGCTGGTCTTCGGCAAAGGGTGAAAAAGCACCCTGTTATAAGAGATGAGATGGAAGCAGCAACGGGAGCGGATACATGTCAAACCTGGCCTGTCCAAACAGCAAGGTTCGGCTTTCGTATTGAGCTATTTGAGGCAATTTGGCAACACAAAATGACTCGATCAACGAATTCTCCATGGCCCTCAAGGACTGGCGCCATTTCCCTACCATTTTTCGTAGAGTGAAGCTGTTTAGACCTAGAGATCAAGGATGGGAATCCTGTTGTCATTCGGTGTACTAGCCAAACATTGCTCCACTTCTTTTCTGAAGAGTTTAGTTCTCAACATAATGTTGAAAACACCTTTCGCCAATCGGATTATATTCGGATTATATCTATTATAGATTGTTTCTACTGCTCCTGGTTTGAGAACCAATACTCAACACCTTCTCACTCAAAATCGGATATTCCATACACAGCGACCTAATGCATGAGCTGGTGGACGATTCCTTGTGCTTGGCTGTCTGTACCTGAGGACGTACCTATATGAGTTCATGAGTAGCTTGTATGATCACTAATGTTCCTAGACACATGAACTGCTGTCTGTGTCTTTTTCTTCGTGCATATGCTTACGAGCGGTAATTTTCCCATTTATTCAAAGGTGGCCAAAAGCAATAGAAAATCCGAGCGAAGCCGTGTGTGCTAGCTAGTGAAAGAGTGAATGGGAAAGGTTTACAGTATTCACATTTGCTATTGTGAAACTTGTTTTTCGAGAATATGCTTTGCCGATGCTAATAGTTCGGATGATCACAGATCTATGGTAACGATTTTCGCCACAGTTATTCTGAAAATGAATGTAGCGGTGGGTTTCATTAACAATGGAAGGTATGAACAGTTTCATAACATTGAGCCAGAAACGGTTAGGAATCCGAAAATATATTCTAACGTACAATAGAACGAACTCTCTATTTTTTCAGATGCTAGTTTACGGCTCCCTATAAAAGTAGTCACTGTTTAACACAGCATCAGTCACATCTGTGAAAATGACTGCCAACATTGCTCTCATTGCCGTGAGTTTCTCTGAAATCGTCTTGGATTTTCTGAATTGTTTAGTTCTTTAGATTGCATTCGCATTGCTGTCTGGAAGTGGAGCTCAAGGTAAGACACTTTGACACATAGCGGGTCATAGGATAAGCTGGTGTGTCGTGTCTGCTTTCTGGTCTTTTATAAGCAAAACTAATCATTAACTGCGCTCAAATACGAAATTCGTCGTGTGAGTTGCGTATATTCTACCAATCTGACTGCCTGGCTGTAAATACCCGGCAAACGAAGTTTTCGCGCAGTTGGGCGCAGACGCATCCATCTCAATGGGCGAACTCGTACTCTGGCGTTTTCCGCACTATTACGTGTCGGTATGCCTGTGCTCTGCAAATGTGCACGCATCTGGGCGTTTACATGCTATATTGAGCCCCGGCACAGCACTCCACTGTCGAAGGGCCCGTATCCAGGGTTTCCACAAACTTACCCTCCATCGTAGGGCTCGTATCATAGGGTTTTCCCCATTGTTAAGCCCGGCGCACCACTCATCGCTGGACCCATATCCTGGCTTTTTCTCCACTACTGGGTCACAGAGAACTCTTTCTGCCTCGGCGGGGCGCCAGAACACCCATCCTCCATCGTTGCACCCGTTTCTCGTCGTTTTCCGTAGTACTGGCGCACCTTCCTCAATATGGAACGAGTATATGTATTGGAGTTTTCGACACCGCCCCGGAAAACCTGTCCTTCATCGGTGCCGCCGGACCCTTTGTAAATCTTGAGGGCATTGGAGGAGAATTAGGAAATATTGAGAGAGTCTGATAAATCACACAGTTGGTTACCACAAATATCATAATAAGGTATCACAACGTGTTTACCCTAGGTACATATGTACCGTTCGTCTCAGGAGAAAAGGGGATTCTGTGGCTGCAGCACTGAGTCTGATCTTGGGCAGTGGACGCGCGCCTGAGGGTTCGACTGAGAGGGCTGACTTGGCATCACCGCTGCTCTGCGACCTCGATACCATGAAACATCTCACTGAGTTATCCATATCGCTAGAATGACAACCCTTGCTTGCCACACATTCCTGGATCGTCGCAATGGAAAGGAGGGGAACGGCATTTCTGTTACGTATATTATGCCGCCTAAAAGTTTCGTAAATGCCGTCTCACCCGCAGGCTGCCATACTGCAGGCGCAGGACGTTGGTCTCAGTGCGAAATCCTGGAAACACTGTCTACGTCTCTCGCTTTCGTCATTGGCGACTTTATAGGTCAGCATCGTGACCAGCGGAACCATACGAAGACGGGTCCCTCACGACTTCCACTAAATCTATACACTTACGTCTGGCGAAACATCGGCCGAATGTCTCGTCAGCTCCGCACTCTTGCGAGCACTGTCTATAATAGAGCCTCCTGGTAAGAAAATGCAATCACGTGCTGGCCCATCGCTCCCGCGCTCTAGAAAATTTTGTTGCACTTCCAGGATTTATCGCGAGGGAGTTCAAACACCGATTAATGAAACTAAGGTCTGATGCGAGAGGGGTAGGGATTAAGTGCGTTCCTCCTCACTACACAGAGAGAATTCAGCGTTTTTGGCCGACTTGACATCCGTATCAGCGCACCAAATATGCACCGCTACCGCCAACGTAGAAATTTGCGTCGATCCGAAGTTCCCCAAAACGGAGAACGCGCATTGTCGAAAATGTGTTAGGAGAACGCTGACCGACGATTGTGAAATTCCATGGTCTGACTGCTCGATGAGAGCCTAATTGCTGACAGTGTGTTGGAGATTATTGAACATGAGCAGGAGGGATAGATAGGTTTGAGCACGTCGATGTAACATACAACAAAAGAGAAGCTAGTGTTGCTCGAAGAGTTTATTCGGTACTGCTAGAAAGTCACAGAGATGAAGAGACACCCAGATACCTACCTTTTGACGGGCGATAGTGAAGATGTATACAGTACCGGCCAACATCATACAACCCTATTAGTATTTGTGCAAGCTGGAACTCAAGCCAAACCCCCCTTTTTATAGTACATATGACCCGGTCCATGTAGAAGACTTATGTTTAAAACTGACTGAATTGATTTAACTCGTGAAGTGGTAAGACCATATACTACACGTAGTTAACTGTATGAACGTTCAAACTGGACAACAAGTCGTTAAGCAATATTTACATTTATTTGTTAATTTCTCTCCACTGGCAATAAGCTTTGCTTGGCGAATGGGGAGCCAGACTCACGTCCGCGAAGTCCCCATTTAATAACGGGTCATCTGACCTCGTAGCAGTGGACTAACGTTGTTACGACCAGGCCCAGAAAGTATACAAAGGACATGAAATCATTATCATCCAGATTCGACAGCCACTACCACTACAGCTGCACCGGGAGCCACCACAGGTGCGCCAGGAGCTAATACAGCTGCGGCGGGAAGTTCGCTACTTTTCCCGCAATTTAGGTGGGAAATCGATAGGAAATTTGCCAAATTTCCCATCGATTTCCCAACGAGCTCCCAGAAAAAATTTGAAGGTCTAGAAAGTTGAAACTTTGGCAAAAGGTAGAGCTGATCGTCCTCTATGGACACAAAGAAAAGCATCTGCTGATTTTGAGTCAAAGAACCTCAGTACGAGGTCCAAGTAACCCTAGTTTCCCACAAATCGATCGATTTCGCTTCCCTCACTTCATTTTCAAATCTTTCCATACTCTCTACTCCAGACTAAATCCTGAACGGTTCCAACCTGTGCAGAAATTTTTTGGAGGCGTCGGGAATCGAACCCGTGGGCGCGCAAATGCCAACGCTAAAACCGATTCCTCCTATGCGCTGCCAACCAGTTCTGTTTTGACACGTAATGACATGATCTTTCCTGCTGGCAGTCTGGTCCGATCGGATAAGAAAGGATGCACATCGACTTCAAGGTTGTTTTAGTTCCAATTTTGGGTTTTTAATGTGTTTATTTTGTGTCTTCTTCCTTAAAACTGTTCAGTGTACAAGGAAAACATGCGGGAGCAAAAGGGGAGGGAGGGGGTTCGTGAAAAAGTGGGGCTTCGAGCGAATAGGGAGGGGGTCGTATTGAGGGTCGGGTTTTCCTATTGGCATGCTTGACCCTGAATATGACCCAGGCCATGAACTGTATGAACGTTCAGACTGGATAACAGGTCGTTAAGCAGTATTTACATTTATTTATTAATTTCTCTCCACTGGCAATGAGCTTTGCTTGGTGAATGGTGAGCCAGACTCACGTCCGCGAAGTCTTCATTTTATTACGGGCCGTCTGACCTCGTAGCAGTGGACTAACGTTGTCACGATCAGGCCCAGAAAGTATATAAAGGACATGAAATCATTATCATCCAGATTCGACAGCCGCTACCACTACAGCTGCACCGGGAGCCACCACAGCTGCCCCTGGAGCTACCACAACAGCACCAGGAGCTTCTACAGCTGCGCCAGGAGCTACAACAGCTGCACCGGGAGCTACAACTGCTGCACCGAGTGCTACTACAGCTGCACCGGGTGCTACCACAGCTGCGCCGGGAGCTACAACAGCTGCACCGGGAGCTACAACAGCTGCGCCGGGAGCTACAACAGCTGCACCAGGAGCTACAACAGCTGCACCGGGAGCTACAACAGCTGCGCCGGGAGCTACAACAGCTGCGCCGGGAGCTACAACAGCTGCACCGGGAGCTACAACAGCTGCACCGGGAGCTACAACAGCTGCGTCGGGGGCTACAACAGCTGCACCGGGAGCTACCACAGCTGCGTCAGGACCTACTACTGTAACCGGCGGCCCTGCAACTACTGCAGCCAGTGATTCAACAAATGGGACGAACACAACTAGAAAACCATGGCCAAGTAAGCTCTTTTTTTTCATAGAACTCTAGCTGCATTCGAGCTGGATATTAAAATCTTATTTTAAGAGCCCAACTGCGATAGTCGTGACTTGACAAACGGTCTAAGAGTCTTGTTCCTCAACATCCATAATAACCACAGGTAAAAACTCTGTTATAGCCGAGCTTTTGAAACAGAATTTGGATTGTGGGTACTGTGTTATGAGATTTTTGTCTGGGCCCGAAGGAGCGCGCGTGCGGGTGTGGTACAGTAGTTCAGCAGAACACGATTACTAATCAGTTCTTCCCTCCCGATCACACAAACGTGTCGCGACGTTGTGGTATAATATTCCTGCTTGTGCCGATTCTCTCCGTAATTAAGAGTGAACAACAAATTTGCACGAGGCATGGAATTTTCGCCGTTTCATTGCGACTCTATCTGCCACGTACTAGTGAGACGTTCATGTGTACTGTTAGAATTTCAGAGGAAAGCTTGCCAGAGGACAGACCGAAGTCAGTGCCGGCTGGGGCATAGCTCCTCCTGCTTCACTTATGTATCGCATGGTAAAGAATTTACAATCTTTGTGTGACTTCCAGCAACAATCCTATTTTGAAAACATTAATTTGAAGAAGTACTCCTGTGATGCCGAATCGTATGCTATAGAATATGTAGCAAAATGCGAACGTCGCGGTCTCCCTGAGTATACTCATCCTGGTTACAAGGCCAACCTCCACGTCCTACGAACCACTGACACTACCGAGGCTGGAGCAATTCAAAATGTCGGTTGGGAAATCATGCCAGGTGGCTGCGAAGAGTTCGTGAAGGCAAAAATTTGATGGACCCCTTTTCAGGCACTGGTTTCATGGTGGAGTGAGCTGGCGAGATTTGGAATGAGATCGAACATGATGTTCTACCGGAGTGAATTCAAACGTGGAGCTCGCAGTGTCCTCAATTGGTCAAAGGTTCGAGGTATTAGGAGTACTATCAAGAGAATTGAGAACCGAATTTTTTTTCTTCCAGATGGCATGGTGGAATAACAAAGAAATCGGTTGTGCAGTACGCAAGTGCGACAAGTTCTACCTCACTGCTTGCATGTATACACCTGGGTAATGATTCGAAAACGCTTCTTATTGCCTTTGGACACATAGGACAGCGTTGGAATTTCAGGGGAAATGATGTCGACCAGCACGTTTATAAAGTTGGAGCTGTATGCTCCGATTGTCCAAAAGGACAATGCGACGGTCAGGCACTGTGCCGCTGGTAGATGTCATGTGGAACTTACTTCATAATTTTATAATTTTCCTATTGATAGAAATAAATGAATAGTTCAACTTGTGCATAGTTAAGGATTTAGGAGTAAATATTCCAAGCAATGTTAGCTAGGCGCATTTGCAATAGTGTAACGGTGGCGTACAAGGAAGCTTGGGCACCTTTCCTCCACAAATATGGAGTCGTTGAAGTTGAAGCCACAGCACTTACGTTTCTGAGGCTCGTTCCTCTGAACACAATGATCACTTTGTGTTCTGCGGCTCGTTTCTCGGAGCACTACATATATACCTAGCAGGACCATTTTTAAGGGTACCTGATTGTCCGGCCAACGCCGGACTCAGGGCTCGCTTCGCTCGCCCCGCTTTCGTGTGTGTGCTCACCTCTACCGAGCGCTGGCATATCACTCTCGCAGTTGTGGAACCATCCGTGACAACTTCCCCTATTTGTGACGCCTTTGGACTCGATGCCAGGTGTTTTCCTTCTTTCCAATGCCGGCGCACCCTTATCTTATCATTGGACCCCATTCCAGGCGTTTCTCCACGGGTTTGTGAAGATGTAAATTTCGATCCAATTCCGGCTAAGTGTTGATAAAAGTATTTTTCGAGGAAGTTCCCAACATGGTTGAGTCCACGTCGAAAAGATCTGGGACCGATTGATTCCTTTTCCTTCTGAGAGCAGTTCATTCCACTGCATTTGTTCTTTCTATAGGTAGCAATACCTTTGCGACTACTGTCAAAATAGGGGTGAAGCCGAGAGGGTCGTGCATTGGAGCTTCGACTTCGGGCGCTGACCGTTTGGTGATGTGGCCGTTTGAGCTTGACATAACTGTAATTTTGTCAGTGGGAATATTATATGTTGGTCCTGATACTTTTATAGTTTGGTTCCACCTTGGTCTGTCCATGAGACTGGAGTGCTGCGTTAACTTATATGTAAGATGTCCACTCGCGAGCGTTCATGCCAGCCAGGGTAAACAGTTTTTTCGTCTCCAAATATCTTTATATGGCTTCGTGGGTGTAGTTAGCGGAAAAGAATATATTGTCGACATACAACTCCTAATTCTCAAAAGTTCTTTCGCCAATAGTTCTCATAAGAGTTAATTCGTAATTAGAACATGAATACAACACGAGTTACATGTCGTAATGCTGCTTTTGTGGGTGTTAGTAGACGTTTTGGAAAAGCTTGGACGAATGTGCAAATCACGACAGAAGATGTTGCTGGTTTGCAGGATAATAATGATAATCTTGATCAATGGTTGGGTACACCAATGTGAAAAGTTTCAAAAACTTTTTATCATTCCATAACGTTTTGGACTCCGAGCTCTGACTCTGGAAAAAAATTGGCCGCTGAAACTTTCAAAAATCTTCTATCGTTCTCCTTCACTTCCTTCACTTTGAAGGGTATCACTTTGTCTTGCCGCTGTGTATTCATCGAACGGTTCCGAGAACTCACTCAAAAAATGATGCTATTTATGCGGAGACGGGCTCAGTTATAATTTGTTTTCTATAGCCAAGTGATCAAGATCAAGATAACGCGATCAAGATGATCAATTATACTTTTTGCCTGTAGGCACAAATATTTTTTGCACCGGAACTCTTCAACTTTGCCAAGAAAATTAAATGTCAGTCCACTACGACTACGCATTGACTGCACTCGTTTTGGAACATTCAGGAACAGCATGCGCTCGCTTCACCATCTTCCTTATTCATCTATTCAAGATTCTCAAGACTCACTCGTGTTTCCCGGCATTAAAGTACAGTGTCATCACGAGTGTTCATGAACTGTCCATATAGAAAACGAAAAGCAAATTGTTATGCAATCAAAGGGTAGGGGAACAGAAGGAAATAACTGAGTTTAGGAAAAAAATTTCCTTTTTTTTCCCGTATTTTTCACCTGACAATGAAAACGGATAATAGTGATGAATATTACTGGACTTGATGGACGAATAGAGCATGAGAATAGCAAAGTAGGAGAAATTTTCAATATTTGCGAGGAAAACATTTGTGATGTGGTGAGGGAAATGGAAAAAAAATTGCATTGAAAATGAAGAAGGAAGAGTTGAAGTTCACATACTGCACCACGGGTGTCCTGTGTTCGGAGCTATTCACCAAAGTACACATGAGGCGTCTCGGCTTCCTTAGCACAATCTATCGAACTGGCCTCGTACTAGGAACCACTCGACATGTTCACCTAAAAATATCTTGAAATGAAGAAACTCTTCAGGCCACAGTCATGCATCATGTTTCATGATAAAACTGTGACCCATGAGGCTCACATACACTTCGAAATCATCAAACTGATCAAGAAACTGATTTTCAAAAATTAGTTTCTTGATTTTCGAACACGGAAAATTTCGAAAACTACAGCTGCATCATGTTCCATCATGCAACAGTGATATCGTTACAGCTGCATCATGAAACATGATGTAACTGAGGTGTTTGAAGACATACCGATGTGTCTTCATCATGTGATCAAACTTGATGAAGACACAATGGAGATAAAAGAACGAATGGTCCACAGTTCAACACAATGTGGTTTATTTTCGAAAATGACGAAAATTATTGACGTCTTCGCATTGTGTCGACCGCGTCAAGCATGGGCGCGCGATTTGAATTTTTACCCAATGGAGCCTTGAAAGACGCTCAAAGCTGAAAAAATGCCATGAGAGACCACGTATGTGGCTCACCTGTACTTTTTCACTCCTGCGCGGTGTTTGAACCGTACGAAATTTCTCGCGTGACGTCATGCAGTCTTGCGTACTGGCGAACAATGCCCTGTCGAGCTAAGAACCTGATACAATAAAAAAAAACCTGATACAGGGCTAAGAAGCTGATACAATGAAAAAACGCCTAAAATGCGCCCATTGGCACCGAAATGGGTAGGAAAACTGGGCAAACTCATAAATGTTCTTGAAAAGTACAAAATTCAGAACATCGCCCAGCGAAACAAGCTTTGCTTGAGATTGACTAGGATTTTCGATTCAGAGTACTATCAGGAACTTAAATCGGCAGTTATGCATGTGATAATCATGAAACCATATAATCTTGAACGCTTTGGAAAAACGGGGAAAGTTCCGACCTGTGTTACATTACTGGAACAATCCCAAGTGAAGAGGCGCTCTTGACAAGTCGCCCACTTTCTAGCTCGTTGGTCCCAGTGGTTTTCAGCTATCTGACATGTTAAAGCGGTCACGAAAACGATATGGCAGTGGAACACATGCTTTCGGTGAGTGTGATACCTAGCCCCCGATGAAATGGCCTGTGCATAAGAATAGGAGTTCACAGTAGTGGTAACCAACAGTGGCGGACGCAGAAAGTAAGTGAGAGGAGGGGGCGTGGAAAAAAGTGGGATCTCCGCCTTTTTGCGGACCCAGACGGAAAATAAAATTAATAAAAATACTGATTATAATAATGAATAATCAATGAATATTATATTAAAAAGCAGAAATCATGGCAATCTGGTATCTGGGTATGCACAGGGGCTGTCTGGGTATGCATAGGAGCTGTCTGACACAGGCTTCGTTCAATTTTGTTGCAACATGAACATCTTTCGCACCAAATAGGAAATGGGCTGCTAGTAGAATAAAAGATATATCAACATTAAATGCTTAATGTTGAAAGCGTGTGGAGAGCTCATCGGTGCTGGGCAATGGCGGTTAATGATTCTATGAGAAGTTTGGTTTTTTGCCTCATGCGGACTCACGAGAAAATGAGAATCACCGAGATGTGGTTCACGTGAGAAATGGTATATGTTTATCTCTACGTCTGCTAGACATTTGACATTTGTCAATACTACGAATTTTGACTCGACCGAATCAAAATTTGTAGTATTGGCTATTTGAAAGGGTCAAAAATCGAGTTATTTTAAATATCGACTATTCGAAAAAATTTACATCGAGTCAAATTTCTACTGTATAGTATGATAAAGGCAATATTGTTCCAATAGATTAAGATGCTACCATCCGCCAAATACATAAGTCGCCACAACGACCGTAGTCGAATACGCCCCACGAGAAAGCGCAGTCACGTGTTTTCAAAAGCGATACTATTCAAGCTTTCACGAAAAAGCGAATTGTGCATGTCATTATGATTCTGACCACGCAAAATTCCCACTATCCTTCAAAATTTACTGCAAAAAATTACCTTTGAAAAAATCAGATTCAGATTGAAAAATTTATGAAAGATTCTATTCACAGTTGTATGGGCATGATCCAGGGGAGGGGGTGGTTATGTTCCAGAATGTTTGCTGAAACTTGCTATGATGTCTCACTACAGCATGGAACTGTTTCTTAAAAAATTCATGAAAGATTCTATTCGCAGTTGTATGACATTATTTTTGATCTAGTGATGAGGAATATTTGGAGCAGTATTGTATTTCTGTGTTACTCTTTCTTGAATTTCAAACCACACAGTGAAATCTTGCGTTACATTTATCGTTGGAACTGAGAGAGAAAATGAACGTCTACCAGCGGCACAATGCTTGACCGTCGCATTGTCCTTTCGGGCAATCGGAGCACACTGCTCCCACCTTGTAGACGTGTTGACCGACATCGTTGCCTCTGAAATTGCCACGCTCAATGTTGCGCACAAAAGCAAGGAAAGAGCATTTACAAATGCTTACCCAGGCTTGTACATGCATGCTGTGAGAAAGAACCTAGGACATCTCTTCACCGCACATCCAAGCTCTTTATTGTTCCACCATGCCATCTGAGCAAAGCTATTACCATTTTACCATTCAAAATTCACCCTCAGATGGTCTACATGTCATTAACGAAACCTTCGACCATTTGAGCACACTGCGTCGTCCTCGTCCGCGCTCGCTTTCGTAAAACATCATATTTGACCTCATTCCAAAGCGTGCCAACTCACTCCACCACTCAGCCATTGCCTATAAATTTGGTTCTGCACATTTTCGGTTCCTTCATGAGACATCCTAGATAACCTTGCAACTGACGTTTCGCGCTGCTCCGCCCTCGTTAGTGGCAAGATTCCGTAAGACGTGGAGGTTGACTTTATACCCAGGGTGAGTATACTCAGGGAGGCCGCGACCACGGCAGGCAGAAACATATTCTATGGCATACGACTCCGCAGCACAGCTATACTTCTGAAATTAGGTGCTCTCAACCATTAGATTATGGGTCTGAAGAAGGTATAGAGAAATGCTTTCACCATTCGGTACATCAGCGCTGCTGGCGGAGCAATACCCCAACCTGCGCTGACCTGTGTCTGCCCTCTGGCGAGAGCGCCCCTGAAATAATTGTAAGCCAGAAACTAGCCAAGAAGACGTTAATCTTAATAATGATCTTCACCTGTGGTCATTGTGGATCTTAAGGAACACATTTCTGAGATCGTTTGTTAAGATATGATTGCCGCAATTGGCCTCTAAAAGCAAAACCAGTGCGGCACAGATTAGTAACCTTGTCCTGTCTCATAAATGAACTCACTTGGCCATGGTTTTCTGGTTGTGTTCGTCGCATTCGATGATGGTGCAGTAGTAGCTGCTCCGCCCGCAGCGGTAGTAGCTGCACCTCCAGCTGCAGTCGTGGCAGCAGCTGCTGCGGTAGTAGCTGCAGCTGTCGTAGCCGTACCTGAGATCTTGCAATGACAACGCATCTTGCCAGACTCATTACAAAACCTCCACAACTAGGATATGGACATCTGTCGATGATTTTCAGGCCTTACCAGCACCTAGTAACTTTCATGTCCGATCCTTTCAACATCTGTTTCGTTCCTTGAAAATTCGGGACATAAACATTAATCAGAATATTTAAGCCAGAGCTGGTCAAATGCGTCCGCGTTTCCATTATGTATATAGAGTGGTTAGTAGCAGAGAAAGGGGAGGGGGTAGGGAGCGAGCAAAAGCTTTTGACGAAATAGCTAATAACTTTGCTAAATAATAGCTTATTCTTAGTTTTGTTACTGCTAATTTTTTCGTTATCATTTCTGATCAGTCATCACTAAAATTGATATTTTGGCAAACTTTTTCTTTAAGAATAAGGTCATCCTGGTGATAAAGCTGGTTGAAGCTCTAGTTTTCTTCCCACGCACCCACTTTAGCTGCACATTTCTGGTTCGACCACTGAAGAGGATGGATGTCTATCCGTTTACTCTCTGCGTGAGCTATAGCACGACAAGATCGGCAATTTTGTTCGGCAACGCGTTCCCTCAATGTAATAAAACTTGTTTTCTAAGTTTATTCAAAATCATATTTTTCTTTCTCAACCCTCCCATCATTTCCTGACCAAACAAGCTCGCAAAATCATGTTTTCTGTCAGTTTGGACAAAAATAGTTGGACAAACTCAGCTAACTGCATTCACATTCAGAACATGTGGATCTTCCAAATAATATCCAAAACACCTCGTCCGAAAACATTTAGCACCAGTCACTCTCTCACCAAATAACTGCTGAAGGCACAGTTCGAAGGAGGGATATATCAAAGTGTTGGTGATTTAATGTTTTAGAAACCGCAAACCATTAAATCGTCTATAGGCAACTAGTACCCAGCCTCATTCCTTGCGAATCGCGGCTTGGAGTGGTCCTTCTTAGCAATTTCTGTATGCAGAAACTGAAAGTCAGTCCAACTGCTCAGTCGAAGGGTTTTGGGTCATAGAGTAGTCTCAGTTCCGGACAATTCTATGGAAGGCCTTAAACTATAAAGGAATTTCAGTCTTATTGATATCAGAAGTTCATGTAGCCCTTGTCGATGCAGAATGACCGCAGCAGAGGGTCGATATATGACCTCAACCAGAGTTCTTCAGAGTTCGTTCAAGAGTTCTTCAGATTCGGTCGATCCTGGCATCCCTCTCAGACGTTGCCTGATTAAATCCCTGGGATAAAATTTCTTGTAAATGACCTCCAGTCATATTGCCTAATGCTCGTAGTTAGCCGGCCAGTCATAGCAGAAGGTTGGTCATTAGATTTCCCGCACTCCCCGCAATTCTGAGTTACTCTTCAATCCTTGCACCAAAAATTGTTCTTTAGAAGTAGCGGCTGTGCTGAGCGCACCATAGGAAATTTTTGGTTTTTTTCCTAGATAGAGGGGGGGCATTCATTCATCTTCGCATGAATACTCACCTGAAGGTCAGTCACCGTCGAACAGTCCTTATGATTCTCAAAATTTACTCTCCTCCACACATGTGAATAGATACAAGATATTTATGGGATGGGAAAACATTTCTATGAAATCTATGTCTATATGATGAAGGGCAAGAGCTATAAGTTTAATGCACCGCCTTGCTCTCTGCCACACCTACTTGTTTTAAGTCATTGAACACCCTACATCATTTCTTATTTATGTTTTAAGTCATTGAACACCCTACCTTCTACATCATTTCTTATTAGGGAAGCGAATGTGATCTGAAAAGAGGAATTTGCCTCACGAAGAAATAAAAAAGAACTTCGGAATAAGCTCACCGCGAAGAGAAGTATATTGGCAGTCATTCCTACCAATGTATGTGATATCTGGCGTTAGCCATCGGCTCTTTTATTGAGACCTTCTGGTGTTTTCGGCGGAAGTGCCTGGCTCATTTCATTGTTTTAATATATTTACTATAGTCCTATAATTAGAGTCTGCCAATGAATTCAAAAGCCCTTTCGACTAAATATTTTCTAACCTGCTGCACTCTACAGTGCCATTGTTCGTATAGCGGTGAACTGAAAGTGTATATTTGCAATGGAAAGTGGTGGTGGAAGTAATGGAACTACAGTATAAGGGTATGCCAACTGCCTAACTATGTGGTTTATAGTAAAACAGTATTTATAGCAGACCGCTTACGGACATTTAATACCCATCCTTGTTCGTGGCCAATCGCGGCGGGCACGTGTAGCCGTCTTTCTTAGCATTCCCTGTAAGTAGTAGCTTAGGAAATCAATCCAAATGTTCGGTCGAAGACTTTTGAGTCTTGGAGTAGTCCCAGACAGGTTCTATGAATATCAAAGAGCTGTACGGACTTTCGAATCTATTCAGACCAATTTGCTGAAGGGCCACGTAATCGGCCAGGCCAGGCCATGATGATGGACTGATGACCTCAACCAGAATTCCATACTGCTGGTCGTCTGATTCAACCGTGGCAGTTTTTTTTGAAGGGTGATTGGACAGAAGAACTCCACGACCAAGTGTTTTATAGTCGCCGCCTAGTCCTATTGCCTCCTGCTTGCATCTAACCGGTCCCGCCCCGTAGCAAGTTGGGTATTAGATGTCCCGCAACCACAGCAGACAGATTAGGGTGCTAAATTGGAAATGCACGCTATTGCATAGAATGAAATATTTTCTTAAATCAAAGCTACATTACCTCAGTAGAAGATCTGCCCAGAATTAGTACTGTTGAACTTTTGACATATCCCACACAGAGAGTGACTGCTCTCATGCGGGATATCGCCACGATGTGTATCGCCACGCCTCACCCGAATCTTGTTTTCCTTTCGGATTTGTAGTTTTTTCTCTGCCTTGGAAAGCTTCACCAAAAGATGAGTTCTTGCCTGATAGCGCAAGTCCTGGGCTATAAGGCAGTACAAGCGCGGCTTTTGATTCCAGATATGAAGGCCAGGGCAGTCCAAGAATGGATTGCCGGTCACATTTTCGTCTCAGTTACCCAAGTTCGGAATCGTTTCGGAGTAGCAGATTGTCGCATGAACTTGTTCAGGTACCACAGCAAAAATTCTCTTGATTTCTTAAATGAATCGCGGTGGTGCGCCGCTGCGATTTCACGTTCTTTAACTACATGAAGCACGGGCAATGGAACTTCAAAAATTTCGGTCAGTCTTCTTATAAAATTCTTTGAAAATCATTAATGAAGAAGTATTTGATAGTCTCTCTATCGAAAAATTCTCCACGGAATCCTCTTACAGATGGATCCAAAGGTATGAGTTTGAGAAAGAGTTCAAGAACAGATTCATAAAGTCGTCGAAACTTCCTTGTCAAACGTTCGCTTTGCAGCGGTGTTTAAAAGGACATTCCACTTCAATCCCGGAAATGCAAACAATCAAAGGATTGATTGGCACTCTCGGCTTCAGTGTGATTACCAATGTTCAAATATGTTTTCATGAAGAAGATTCCTGCACGCATATGGATAAGTGACAGAGAGATGATTTTCCGATAAGAAAAAGTTTATTCTGGATGGCTCAGATAGAAATATCTACAATTGGAGGGATATACGCTGTTCCTCAGCAAACGAAACCTCGCACCTGGCACTGTTAAGCTGTTATGTGGCTTTTGCGAAGAAGAAGTGTCGGACTTCGCCTTCTTTTTGACTCAAATAAGCTGGTTCGTCAACCTGGAGGTGGAGCGTCTGGCTCTTACTTTCGCTGGGCTAGCACAGTGGAAAGCCATTGATTTTCCGAGAGGACAATACAACCATCTACATTGGGCATTCGAGAAAGGCATGGTTTCGGGATTACAACGTGATCGTTAGGGGGTCCTCCACCTACCATATGTTCTATGCGAACTGCTAGAGTCAAAATCTTGCATGAGGGTGCCGATGGCGCTCCAATCCTGGCGAACGTGAGATCCTGAGTCTGTATAAGCTCTCATAGTGAATTGTCCTTACCTGCTCATGTTCCGCCTGAGAACGATCCGATCTCGGTGAAAATGTAAGTCTGATTGAAGAACACTTGCCACTACTTACTACAATTTTGAGATATGAATTCCTGGATGAGTGAATGTTTTTATCCTTTTTCTACTGAGGGTGCCCGTATACATAATTATGATACATTTGGAGATGGGATCAAACACTCAAATTAGACGGCTACTCTTGATTTTTTTCATTTTTCATAGCAAAATGTAATGACATAAGGTTTTCGGGTACGCCGAATGCACTTTCAACAGTCTGCCAGGTTGCGGTTCGACCTCTATATTAGATGAGGAGGAGCTGTTTCGAACCAAAATGCTTGTGGTCTTATTGGAAAAGCACGTAGAAAAACGCGAAATAAAATTGCAGTGTCCGTGAACTTCCGGGTACAGTCCGTCCGAAACGACGAGTCCGCCCACACCCGCAGGGATCGAGAGGTGGCCACGCTGGCCAGCACTCCACGTCATCATCTCTAATCTGCGTACCACGTTTCATCGTTATCTTCGCAATTTTGGCTGTGACGTGAACGAAGTGGCAGCTAACAGCTTACGTCTTAGCAGCGCCGTCTCTTGATCCCAACGTGCGTGGGCGGATTCGTCTTTTCGGACAGACTGCAACTGCTTTTCTCTACAACGGGCACTCACTATTCCCACGCAAGGGAGGCAAGGATTTGTTCTACAAGCTCATTAACATATCTAATTGTTATAAGATACACAGGAAGAATTAAAGATTTCCGAGAAAAACAAAACTTTTGCACCAAAAAATATGGATTTCACCTCAGCCACACTAACCTTCACCAGTTCCACAGACACATTATCTTCCACTGAATTCTTCGTACAACACGAACCATTAGGTCTGGTTTCATGACGCACACGCACAGTACAAAGAATTATGAGTGGCTTGTTCTCATGAACTGTCTAAAAGTTTTTTTCGTTTTCCTAATGGTTAATCACTCAAACGGAGATCAACATAATCTTTTTTAAATCATGAATCTCGAAGGGTTGTGGGAACCCTGAAGGGCCGTAGGTGTTTGTACATAAGTAGCGCCCTTTGGGACGCTAGAAAGTGAGGTGGGGCAGCCACTTGGGGGATGTGCAAAAGCTTCGCACTTGCCAATTCCTAGAAAATTGGCAAAGAAGAAAAACTAACCATTAAATGGGCTCAAATATGAAATCCTTCTTATGAGTTAAGTATGAGTATAAGAAGTCCGTTCTCCATCGTAGGGCGTACTCGTGCGTTTTCCTCACTTCTGGACCAACGCAGACGCGTTTTCTATCGGCGGACCCATATCCTGCCGTGCGTCCTCCACACTATTGGTCCGAAGCGAAATTGTATCCTGGCGTTCCCCACACCACTGGGTCAAGGCGGGTCTGGCGTCTTCTTCACTGTTGGGCCGCGGAGGACCCTTTCTCCATCAGGGGACCTCTATCCTGGCGTTGTCCATACTAATGGGGCACGGCGGACCCTTCTTAAATCTCAGGGCCAGCGTTCTGGCGTCTTCCTCACAGTTAGACCAAGCCGGACCCGTTCTCCATGGCCGGACTCGTATGCCGCCTTCTCAACACTACTGAGCCAAAGCGAACCCGCATCCTGGCGTTTTCCACACCATTCGGCTACGGCGGAACCCTCCTCCATTGGTGGACCAGCATTTTGGCGATTTTGTCACTATTTGGCCAAAGTGGACCCCTTCTCCATCGGCGGACCCGTATTCTGGCGTCATCTTCACTGTTGGGCCACAGCGAACTTGTATTCTGGCGTTCTTCACACTATCGGACCGCGACAGGCCCTTCTTCCATTTGAGAGCCCGCATTCTGGCGTGTTTCTCAGTGTTGGGCCACGGCGGACCATTTCTACATCAGTAGACCCCTATTCTGGCGTCCCCCACACATTTGGGCCACGGGGGACTGTTCTCCATCGGCGCACTCTCATACCGGTATTCTCCACACTATCGGACCAAAGCGAATCCGTATCCTGACGCTCTCCACACCATTGGGCCACGGAGGTCCTTCTTTCGCCTTAGGGCCGGCATTCTGGCGTCTTCCTCACTACGGGGCTACACCGGACACTTATTCCATCGGTGGACCCATATCCTTCCGTTCTGCACGTTACTGAGATTGAGCGAACCGATCCCATAATGACGAATGCTGGTACCCATAATCTACCCCACACTATTGGCTCACAATGGGCCTTTCAGCCGTCGGTCAACACTTATCCTGCTGTTTTCCTCACAATAAGGCCAGACCGGAGCCTCTCTTTATCGGCGAAGCCGTATCCTAGCGTATTCATCATTTTTGGGTCACGGCACACCTGTTTTATATCAGATCTCCCGTTCCCTTTGTAAATCTCGAGAGTGGTAGTATCTCCAGACTTCGCCAGCTCGAAATGAATAAAAATGAACCGGCGATACAAGAGATGATTATCGTAGAAATGATACGTATCGATTGCTACGTTACATCGCCATAGATCTCTGCCAAACGAATCACATCGCCCGTACTCTCGAAAATGTGCCCAAAATAAAGAGGCGATGTGATGATAGCGACAGCAGAAACGATGTCTATCGATCTCCACGCCACATCAGTTACCATCTACCTCACGTAGCCTCCTCATTCACTTCATCCATGTGGGAATCGCCGGCTGTCGTGGTGATAGGGATGACAGGGTTGTAGTTGCGATCGCCACGATTGCTGGCGAAGTCTGGGGATACTCTAATGGTAAAGGCTTTGGATCAACTATTGGTTGATTGGTTACACAGTGTCATGCCTTGCTGAATTGAAGCGTTTACTCTGTATGTTAGTGCACAAGCTTTCTAGAGATGAACGGATCTCGTGCCTGCACAATCGCATCGAACCCTCAGCATGGATGCAGCAGAAGCATCCACCAAATGAGGACACCGCATTGCTCCTTCCACCATCCAACGCTACAGGCATTCCTTCAGTGGAGGTGGCTACACCGTCGCAACAGTGGAAGTTTGGTTTTCCTGTTGCGTACATTATGCAGCCTGAAAGCTTGTAAACACTCCCCCACCCCTATGCTGCGAGACCGCCAGGGATGAATCTGCGCATCAAGATTACCGCTGTCTATGAGTGGAGCCCCGTCATGGGACAATATCTCAGACGCTCTAGCCCCTTTACGACACTTTGTTTAATAGGTTATACTGCAACGCCGTAAAACTAATCGACGGAGGGGTTAGAGAAAGCCCTTGTTCCAGGTTAGGGAAAGCCTTTGTGTTATGGACACTATTGCTCACTTTACTCCTTTAGTAGTACATCTGACTAATTGGTTGACACTATTACACATGGACATATCCAACTTCCACCTGATTTTTCATCCATCTACAAGCACGCTAACGTCTACCACATGTATGTAGCACTGTGCTTGCCTCTGTCTTGTTGAAGAAAAAAGCAGAAATCTCAGAATGTGTCGTTCCTCATGTATTTGCATTGCACACCTAATGCAAAAGCGGTTCAGCTCCTGTAATATGTAGGGTTGCGATAAAGTCCTTGTATGACATCCACTTCTCGTTAGCAGAAAATGAGATTATCTGCCTTCCCGGATTTTTTTTTCGAGAATGCATGCACAAAAACGTGCTGAGCCTAACTAATTGCTAAATTTCACTTCTCTTTCGACTGGTTTTACTTTCTGTCGTCAGTGACGCCTAGTTTCACTGGGATACAACAAATCATGAAGGTCATGCAATGCAAATTGATAATTGGATCTCCACAGTTTAGATTCTCCCAAAGGCGTGCCTCCAATTCTCTAGAAAGAATGATGCAGTTGTCATAAGACTATGAATTTTTCACACAACTTGCTTTTACTACGTACAAATACATATGTGCATGCAGGTTACGTGGCTTAGCTGATTCGGAGAAGAGCAACGCATCTCGTAGCGCTGCGAACAGCGCTCTAGTCGTCAAGGGGGGGGGGGTTCGATGTTCCTCTCCTTCAGCTCAGCCCGACCGATTTCCCGCCTTTGCACGTATCGAAAATATTAAATGTATCATGTGTGTTGTTCAAGAGATATCAAATCAGGTTATCTGGTTGCTTTGGTCTTTTGGTTGGTTTGGTCTTTTGCTTTGGTCTTTTGGTTGAGTCCTTTTCAAATGTCCTTGGTGTTCTCGCTGAAAAAATGTGAACTAGAAAACGTTTGAAGTGTTGGCAATATTTCACAACATTACGTTTTATTCGACAGTTCGCGTATTTTCCAACAGAACCGTGGAAGGCCTTCCAGAGCTTCATATCTTCTATGCAAACAGCACCACCACCGCGTTTGAATTGTGATTCCTGTGATTGAAACACATCCAAAATATTCGGCTAGTTCTGTGCTAACCTTTGACTCACTTGTCTATTTATATCCCCGATACAAACAGCTGGCACGTCGGCATTCACAGACACACCCCATTTGGAGTGGTCCTTGGTGTACGAGAACGACTTCTCAAGTAATTTCACTACTTCAACATCATACACCTGGAACAGTTTGACATAATGGCCACGGTAATGACGCCCAGGAAATATTGCAAAACTAACATTTTGTCGCACTTTATTTTTGCTGCACTGTGATCCGATGTCCTTGCCAGATCCTTTTCTCCACGTCTCCACGGACATTGATGTTTTGAGGGTTGGTGCAATAAAGTTGTACCATAGGTCTTAAACATTTATTTACATATATGCCTTGAAGCAGTCAAATCTGAGAGCAAAACTAACCTTGTCCAAAGTTCTTGTGCTTCGAGAATCCTTTTGCTTTTGTGCCGTTAAGTGTTTCTAATTCACGAATTGTTTTGAAGACAGTAGCAGAATTAGGTAGAGATTTCTTAGCAACGACGTCTACCAGGGAAGGTGCTCTGAGAAAGGAAGAAGTTTAGCAGTGCCTTTGGTGAATATTTTCTGCAACTTACATTATTTTGTGGAATTCTGGGAGATTGCTCAAAAACGGTGCCACGTGAGCGAATCGCATATACTGGCCGACGTCCTCCAGGAAATTCACGCTCAGGGAGAGGCAGAGAAAGGACTGAGCATTCGAGCTTCCGCTTTTCGGAAAATCATATCCTCCTGGAAAATAATGTGGTGTACTGGAAAAAAATCTGATATACTGGTTTGATTGCTTGCACACTGTTAAAGGCGTGGAAAACACGCTTTTTATTCCTCAACTTCTGATCATTTAAGAGATGAAATGAGAGCTGAGGAATAGTCTAAATCCGAAAAGGTCATGGAAATGAAAAGTTACACAGGACTAAGAGTGTAATGACTGTTGGGTTAGCGGGTGCAGGTTTGCGTGCGCACTCACGATATTTTTCATGTCCGGTTTTTGAGAGTATCAGAGCCTAAATACTATTCACAATAATTTCATAGATGTTGTAACTGCAAAGAACTAAGTATTCTCAAGACACAAAGGATTAGAAATATTTCATTAGGATTTAGGTGATATCCGAACTCAGCTCAGGACAAGCGGGGAAGGAAGCCGGACGGAGAACACTTTCTACAAATGTGGTGACTCAGCTCCGAACAAGCATAACAACATTGTCTTGCCTGTAAAATCCCTACACGACCCAAGAAGGAGAAGGTTCGAATAGAACAAGCCGATATTTTGAAAATAATATCACTCCAACTATTAATATCAAGGCAAAATATAATTATAATGCTCCCGGCTAGTGTCATGATGCAATCAGCTCGCTCACTACCACTGCTTGAAGTCTGTTCCAGTGCTGCGAAAGCAGTGACAGTCATACATTCTTTTCAAAAAAGAATTTAGTCATTCCTTACCACGAGTCACTGGCGATTATGTGTGGAAACCCTGCCAATAACGCTGTTCCACACACAAAGGTAATCGATAAGAATTTCATCAAATTTCTCTGCTAGAACGCTAGTCGAATTCCTTGTGATGTTCCATAATGAAGGAAGAAACCTATTGCGGAAAGGTTAGGTGTGGCGTAAAAGTGAGACCTACATAGATTAGAATACTACTACATACTTCAATGTTGTGAAAGTAGAAATGGCTGTCGAAGCTCAGCAATAAAAAAGCTGGAGCATTTTGACCATTCATTCACTCGCATAATCAAAAGTCCAACATTCGAATAATTTGCTCACATGTACATTTGAGAAAGTTCGAATAATTAAAGAAATGAAATATTTCAGAAATTATTCGTATTTGAAATACTTGATTTTTTTTTGATTCCCCAATAATTCAAAAATTTAAATGAATTCGGAGTAATATTGCTAGCACATTCTTACATTGAATGCAGAGTGAATGTCGAATTTCAATACAGCAGTATCAACCGTTATGTAATTTTACTGAATGTATAATATTTACCTCCTTGTTGGGAAACTATCCAATAAAATATGAGGCATTAGCATGTATTCCTACAGAAGTTTGGCAAGCGTTAATTAGTTTGTCCTCTGGTTATACTAGCCGGCTGGGCTGGGATTCACGAAACGATATGCAAGCAAACCAAGGATGGTTAGCGTGATTGGTTAACGTATTGACTACATAGTGCTAACTAGGGAAGGATACTTAGAGTGTTCGGCATTTCGTAAAGGGATGTATACTGTCAAGTACAGTTTCTGATGTTGATCTCAATTCCCTTTAGCTTATCTGCTGCGGAGCACTCTATGAAGAGTTACACCGCTTAATTAGAGTTTGCGCAAGACAGCCCAAATTTGGCTTCTAAGATGTATTTCGCTAAAAGATCGCTGGAAATCACCCGAATTTAATCACGCTCCGGAAACATGAATCAGTTTTAATTCATCTAAATAGATGTGGAGGTTTTAGAGCATATTCTGAGCAGAATATAACTCGGAAGTCAAATTTAGCCGTTTTGGAGAGACCGCAATTATGCCATCGTAACTCTTCACTGAAGACTCCGCAGCAGATAAAGTAAATAGTAAGTATTTGAGATCAGCGTCAAAAACTGCATATGACAGTATACATTTTGTTACGAGTCGTCGGACCCCCGTAGTATCCTTCCCTGGTAAGAAAAGCAGACAGCAAAACTTGGTTAGGTAATCTGGGTTTGCTTGGTTATCGTTTCATGAATCCCAGCCCTGGTTTACTAGCTAGCGGCCAACGCGTTAACCTCGTCAGCGTTGGTGAATAGCTGTGTTTGAATGGAGGAAGTTATTACGGATCCAGCCAGAAATCGAAGAAGTCTATGCGATTCCACTAGTTCACTCTAGGAAGTTAAGTGCGATCGATCCGGGAGGGGAAAACAGTTCAGACTGCACCAACACCAACATTGCAGATCCTACAGTACGAGTGGTACTGAGCGGATCCAAGTACTGTTTTGCGATAGACAGTGGCTGGCAATTGCATCCTCAAACCTCAAGAGACTTTGGATTCAATTTGGCAGAAGAAGTCGCGGTCATCCTGTATAAAATTAAATATAACCGATTTTGGCTGGGAAAAGAATTGCAGCACCCGCCGTTCACCTAGAAATGCACCAGTTCTACTGAAATTTTGCCCAGCGAGTTCTCATCTGGTCAGGAAGCACGCTGCGGAATAAAAATGGAGTCTTTTCGTTGTCGGCCGAGATACTGCTACAAATCAACTGAGCAGGTTTTTCACTACTGAAATCCACATATTTTCCACCAACATCAGTTAGCTCCGTTTTTATCGATACGGTGGACTCAGTGAAGTTTTCTCTAGCTAATGATTAGCAGAAGTTTTGGGTTGCTCTACTACTTCTGAAACGAAAAGTAATTTCTACTGCCATTCCCACGGGACTCCTTCAAATGTATCGGCTTAAAGGCAGCACCCACGGAAATTTTCAACTCCAAGATTTCAAGATAACCTTGGGTTCTCGACCATGAATAACACGAATAAGAGGTTCAATTCCACTAGAAAGTCACAAGAAAACAATTTTCGGAAACTCTGAATTTGCTGCGATTGAACAAAACGGTCGAGTTGTCAGCCATGGGGTAGGGCAAAAAGTCGATAACACTGACTTGATCGCCACGTATTTCCTCGACGGATTTGGATATTTTCGTGGTTTTGCAGCATATTCAAGTCAGAAAAGAACAGAAATCAGAAGAAAATGAAGTGTGGGCTGCACAGACTTACTGGTGAAGAAAAAACGAGTACAAGTGGGAAAGAATGGAAGAAATGGTTGTTATGAAAAGAGAAAACGGAAAACAGCTGGTGAAAAGTAAGATTAGAATGCAAACAGGCAGCTGCAGCCAAAGTAGTGTAAGAATGGTACTTAAAAGTCCGCGAAAC
The DNA here is from genome assembly GCA_037903475.1 of Ancylostoma caninum. NCBI lineage: Eukaryota > Metazoa > Nematoda > Chromadorea > Rhabditida > Ancylostomatidae > Ancylostoma > Ancylostoma caninum. The sequence goes on from JBAJFG010000479.1 coordinate 1,560,493, forward strand.
AAAATTTTTTCAAAGAAAAACTGAGCGATTATATATGAGAGCAGCTGATTCGTTCCAATATCGCCCCACGGCTATTTGTGCGCAGCAGGTCAACTCGTACTAGCGGGCTGGGTTCGAACTGTTGAACTGATGTTATACTTGCGATATCTCATGGAATGCGGGGTTTCTGACAGCATTTCCATCACAGAATTGTCGGGACAATGCCTGAGGTACGAAAACTCTCAAAAGTTCGAAGGTAAAGATTATCGTGGGTGCTGCCTTTAAAGTCGTCTATTTTCAAGCTTATCTCTCGGCTTGATTCATAAAGGATTGCTCTATCAAACGTATGGCAGATGACGTCGTAAGCTTGACCCGTTTCTGAATTGCATGCTAACAATTAGAAAATACAACTTATATTGTTCCAGGCCAACGAAAGGTTTGCACTTTTTAGCTCACTTCCTAACAATTCTGAAGAACGGACCAATCTAAGATTGTTATAACATTCTTAACGGGCCTCCATAAGTTGTTAATTTAGGTCACTGTGGAGTTTGCAATTTTCTACTGCTTGAGACGCAACGTGGCTAGACATACCTTATCTTGGAACCAGTCTAATAGGCGAGATTCGTGAAGAAGACAATAGCAAGAGAAAGTTTGCTATGAGCGCTGCAGAACCATAAGTTTGATAATCTTATTTCCCATTCCTGCAGATCTTCACTCTGGTCTGAATTTACAAAATACTTACTTGATGGCGGGAAATTTGGGACACTGTGTATCATCCAGAACCCGACGTCATTGTTAAACACAGCGACTCCTTTGCTGTGAGCATGGTTACCATCAGCTCTGCCATCTGGGCTGTCGTCATTATAGGCAATGGTGAAGACGTCCTAAGAAGGATGAGCTGGTTCCACTCTTGGTCAGTCTCCGCGCATCAATATGAATGCCTCCGTTTACCTTGTTGCTTTCATAGAGCTGCTTAATGGTGGCTCCAATTGCCGAATCGGTACTATTTATGAGCTTAGGACTCCATTCAAACCCTGTTTGAGTCGAGTCAAAGTACACGAAACTCCTTCCATTCGTCCGGTCCAATCCTGAAGGTGTCTTAAGTGCGGCGAACCTGTACAAAAGAGCTTGTTGGATGTCACATTCATGAAAGATAAACAGGAATAAGAACAAACCAATCTACATCCTTTCCTTCCATATTCTTGCATCCCAACTTTGCGTCTGCATAACTTATAAATGCGGCAAACAGGAAATGAAGCGTCAACATTTTCCAGATATTCACCAAGCCTGTGAGGATAAGCTCCAAACGGTTTTTCCTGCTAAACTGAATATTTTTCAGAGCGAATTGCTACGTAAGAAGTCAGAGTTGTTGATTCTAAAACTACGTCCTTACTAACTGAAAAATTAGATAAGTTGAAGATATTTAGGAGCAATTTGGATCTCCCAACAATGTGACGAAACGATTCTCGGCATCAACGAAATTAGAAAGTGCATTCTGCTCCGTGAACATGAAGCAGAAAAAACGACCTGCGAATAACATCGCAGAACAACACACTGTGTTATCAAGGCACATGGCTCTTTTTAAACCTGAAAGAATTCACACGTGCTTATCAGCCTGTAACAAGACACATGAGCATTATGAGCCCAATATGAAAAAAAAATTAAGAGAGGGGTGTGGTTGCTTTGCAAGATTAAAACAAGAAGTAGCACTCAGACAAACCCTCGAAACTTTCGAGTTATGTGGTACCTCATGGCGAATGAGCTGCGGTGTGTTGGCAAGCTCTAGGGAATTCGTAATTTCCAATCAGTTTTAATATGTGTAATTGACATATTAATGCTAGCTATGTGCAAAATTTCCTGAGCAATTGATGGTAGTTCACTGTTTAGCATCGTTTTGCTCCTTGTGACTGCGATATCCAGCGATGATTGTCATGTATGCCGGTAGCCTGGAACATCTGTTTACTACACCTTTTTTGGCGAGGATTCGCCTAATAGCGTTGCTGTGATTTAGGTCTCACACCAACATCTTCCGTAGTGACCAGTTCGTGGTTTTTCCCTCTATGAATTCAAATCCACACGATCAACAGAGCTAGCGACTCATAGCACCAATGTTTGATTTGTGAGGAATATTCTCCCCAAAATGGCCGGGGCTCGTAGGTTTTTATGAAATTCAAGCTAAGACGGGAGGTTGAAGAATTCTTCACGAGCTGGTTGGCAGCTTGGCCATTACAAGGCATCCGGATAGAGCAATTTGATTCAGACCCAATGGAAAAAGAACAAGAGATCACGGAGAAATTACTCAACCACGTCCCGTTATTTGAAGTCAACTGGTAAGACGGTAAAGGTTAATAGATGGATTTTGCGCAAGCTGACCGAAGAAGAGGAGCGTCAACACCTGCAAGTCTGCAGTTATTTGATCAAGAGATACTCTAACAATCCGTTTCTCGACTGAGTTGCTATTATTGATAGAAAATGATTTGTGTACGACAATAGAAGCAGATCGTGCCAAGATTTGGGCTCCAGCGATGCACACTGAAAATGGGCAAACCATCGCTGTGCCGTTGGAACATTTCTCTGACGTTTTTGCTGGGGTTATCTGCAACGGATTTTTTTTAAATTGGCCGTCCAATATGAATCGACTAGCGCTCTTCATTTCCTCAAGTACTGAGAAACAAAATCCTGAATATAAAGCCAACACTGGTAGACAGATGGAACTCACTGCTGCTGCGGGATGTATCACTACAGCATGCTTCATCCTTTTTGAAATCAATAAGATTACTAAAAATCCTTATTAAAATTGACCAATGGATTTCCCAATATCTGACTTATTCCTGTACCTCCAGAACCTGTTTCCAACAGATTGCCTCCTATTACTGTTGGAGCTGGGAAATGAAGTGAAGCAAGCGGTTAAACTTCTGAACAATGTGATGGATGGTAAACCGTTTGCAAACAAAGATGTCAAATTTAAGGGCAGACCCTGGAAACAAATATGGGACGACTTTAGCCGTGCAGAAAATGAGCCTTCCGCCATCTCGGCCTTTTTTCTGTCGAAGCATCTTCGACTATTCGTACCACATAACAGCAATAGTTAATGCCTAGTGTACTGCTCCAGATTAGCTGGATTGAACCATCCAGCAAGATTCCCAGAAAAAGCGAAGAAAATTCATCAAAAAAGGGTTGTCTGCGTTTCTGCAAGAGGGAAGCCATTAGGTCTGAGCTCGATAATGGAATTGATAGCGACCTCTAGGTTTAATTGAACGGAAGGTGTTTTAAACCAAATTGCTTGTAGTCTTACCGGAAAGTCACACAAAAATTCGGAAACTGAAGATATGTTTTCTGCGAATTTTCGGGTATTTCCTACCTCCCGCCCGCAATGGACACTATCCAAACAAATAGCAAAGAGGAGCAGGATTAGCTTTACAAGGCCATTACCATATCTAGCTGTTACACGACATCTAGGAATAATTCTCTGTTGAGTACTGCATATCGTTCTTGCCTTCTCCGAAGAATTTATAATACTAAAACCTCGACGACTGTATCACACGAGGGCCGCAAGTTGGCTAAGCAGTAATGCCCTCGTTCTCTCTTTAGACCTACACCAAGAAAGTTAGCGTCTCAGTGGAAATTAACCTCAATCCTATGTTCTAATATGTGCATACTAGATATTTAGATGTTTTATTTTTAGGGAGTAAGTTAATCAACGGGCAAGTATGACAGATATGGTGAAGTCATTAACTGGCGGTCTGTGTTGCTTTTTTCTTCGAAATTTGATGAAAAACTTATGTCAAATGTTCGCTATATTTTAATCAGATGTGTTCGGGACTATTGAGCAACATACGTCCTGGGATTCCGTTCTGCCTTGTTTCGCCCCTTTCTTTGCGCTTTTTAGTGGCGAAAGAAGGGGAAGTGGTAATTCTCTGGTTAACAAAATTCAAGAAAAGGCGTCACCAAGAATCAACTGCGAATTTCTAGTTCTACTTCTTTTCCTGTTTGCAATTCATACAAGATTCAGGTAGAGCTACGGGAAGATGTAGACGTATGTATGCTCGAGACAGTCCGGGGGTCAACACGAATTCAAAGTCATGAGGGTCACCGCCGAAGCGCAAGAAATAATCCCAGCAAATCTTTGATCAAAGGCTTTGTTACCATCCTGTATTTATAATATTTTCCGATGAACAAAAGGTAGACGCATTATCATTCGATTTCCTTTCCACTTCACCTACCATATTTTACTGGAATGTCTTTTTATGTATTAGTATCGTTAGAGAAAAGTGATTATTGCTTGCACAAAGAAGGCAACCGTATGACAGTGCAGAGCAAACGAAGTCGTTCATGAAATTTTTGAACTGACTGACTTTCAACGTGGACTTTCGAAACTTTCCAATATTTTTTCTTTAGCGTCATCAAGCCCGGAGTGGAAGGTGACAGTAGCTCATAACTGTAGTAGGGGCTAACTGCGTCTATTGCATACCTACTCCTAACTTTTACGTTTGAAAACCACTTACTGGTCTTGGATTATTGAAAAGAGAAATACCTCTGCAAACCGTCACTACACGCACCTTTGAACTGGAAACTACTGAAGAATTCGTTGCCGCTGACAATCCTTCGACATATCGAAAATTCTTCGAGAAGGAAGTGGACCCGAAGCACTTTTTTTCGTTTTATGTTTGCTCTAAGTTCTGTATAGGAATATTGACAACATCTCTTTTGATGCATAAGACGCGCAAGACCAAGAACAATAAAGAAACCCTAGCACGATCGCGTACTTACTCTGATAACTGTGCAGCCTGAACGGCGTAATGGTTCGGTTAGAAATGCTAGCAGCTACGGTTCCCAGTTGCTGCCATGCTCCCCTTGATTGCTGCCGTCTCTCAGCAATTGCTGCCAAAGCGCCGACAGCTTGAGGAGCAATAAAGGGGAGGATGGCAGCAACTGGGAAACGTTGCTGCTAGCGGTTCTAACCAAACCATTACGCCGTTCGGGCTGCGTTCGTGCTGCACCGTTACCAGAGTAAGTCTATACCTTTTGCGAAACAACTATAACACAATTGCTGTTTTTTGTTGTGCATGGAAGCAGGAACTGAATTTCGACGTTAGTTAGTGCTGTGTGTTTTAATGCGTGCTCTGAATTTTTGATCAGTACTTTGTGTGGGCTTAATTTTGCATTAGCCATTCGCTAAGAGCAATAAGGAATTGGCTGGCTAATCTTCTTAAATGGTTAACTAAGAGATCGGAAAACGGTCTGATTCTCCGTATTTTTCAACCAGATTACTGTGGATGTTTATCTAATCAGTACTTCAATGTGTGTCAAAGACTCCTAACTTCAAGCTGTTTCAGTTTCAGAGGAGAAGTCAGAGAATACGCCGCTTTTTCAAAATTACGTCAGCAAATAATAGAATGCTGCCTTTCTCTTTTCAAAGTAAGGAGTTGCAAGCTCAGTAGCGACCAATTATTTACTTATTTATTATTCAATGCAACAAACACTTCTAGCCTGCTGCAATGCTAATGATAATTAAAGTGCAATACATAAGCATTACGCAAGGAGGTAATAAACTTGCCCCACCAAGAGTGAATTGATATATTTGGACAAAAATCTAGACCATCACGATCAACTTCTTCTCAACTTACGAATAACAAGGAGCACTGCTACGTGAAAAGAGTCAGATTGTAGTCCGGTTGCCAGTTACAACAAACTAACATGGAGTTATTATGCTGCAAAGAATAATACATATGATGACATGACTCCTCCTGACGTCTCAACTCACACGATTCTCTTGTGAAAGCGCTTTTGTTAGACTGCATGCGATCTCATCGCGAAGCTTGTGCGCTGTGTGTACATTCTCAGCCTACCCGTTCATATGTAACGGTATTCATGTGCAGCTTCACCTGAATCTTCAACGGGCAATATTCTACAACCTCGTGTTCCAACAGCTTGTGCGCGCTAGTTGAACTCAATGCTCACTGAGCAAACCATGGTCCATCCCCGTGCAGGGTTAAGTGTGCGATAAAATTTCCGCTGTAAGAATTCACTTAGTGTTGCAGATAAGCTCAAAGCACTACCGCAGTCGAAGATGGAAGTTGCTAACTACAGAAAACGGACCCACGACGTCTCGCATATAAGGTCGGCCGGACGAGCTACATATGGACTGAGGGGAACGAGCGAGATGATCCTCACAGTTTCGGATCCAGCCGCCTCTACTTATTGTTGAAGCCGAAATCTTTTACGCTAAATGAACTACGGATTGAGCTATTCAGACTAGATTTGAGGATGTCACGAGGGTCGAAGTGTTATTTCTTCGTGCCGTATAAGATTGAAGTAAACTGCTTTCGATCGAAACTATCGTGCTCCAAGTGCAAATTCACAACCTTCGTCAACACATGGGTTTCTCGTTCGTATCGCTTCACTTCGATTTGGGAAGAAATATTCTAGCTCTTATTTTAAGTAGCTAGTTTGCCTAAAACTCGTCTCCTGTAGTTCTTCTCCTTGCACAAAAAAAATGAGGATTGGACCAATAAAAGTGAGAAAAAGAATTTTCACTAATTTCAAAGAACGGGCAACCATCCCGCGAGAGGATATTCCTATAATGTCAGTTACCAACAGCTAATCTGATATTGAATAACAACTGTAATGCTGTTAATATTCTTGAGATACAACAAAAAATGTACATATTTTGGTATACGTCGTCGATCATATTTTGGTATACGTCGTCGATCAGTTATGTAGCTTTGTCCTTGCATTTGAGCAGCGAAGAAAAGTCCATCAATGACATCCGATGGAGAAAATGGGTAATTGTACGTCTCACTCATCAATTTTTTGGACTCTTCAATTATTCGGGAGACGGTATTGAAGATATTGGACAAAATCAACGGAAGCTGGGAAAATTGAAGTTTAGGCTCAATAATGCCACTGGAATTGGGCCTTTGTCCAAGGTAAGCTAATGTTAGGAAGCACCCGTTGACTTTCAATGCATACCCAGATTACAAAATGATAGCTCGATTCAGAGTTGAGTTGTACCGAAAAATTCTCTTCTTTTCTTTCATTTCAAAAAATTCTGATCATATCTTTTTGGCCGCTACTGCATCTTTCAGTGCTGTATTTTATAACGCTGTCTTGATTGATAAGCTTAGCACTTCCGTGTAGTTACCGGCCATTGCGGAAATACCACATATATGGTTTCGTCTTCTAACCATGGAAATTCCTGGTCATTCAAGTGTGGACGTTCTACTTTTCATTTGTTCAGCAAAAGCTTTCCTCATCGGTTTGAGCTTCACGTTGTTCTTGAAAAGTTAGTTGTGTAAGAGTATAATGCAGAACGGTGGATAATGTGATATTTGTATATTCCGTCAATGTTTTTGCATCCTCACTTCAGTTTTTTTTGATTAAACCTCTGTGCTTGATGTCGTTTATTATTCTGAGTACACCGCTAAGTGAATATGCGCGCTCACAGGAGTGTAGGTCCCGTGCTCGACTGTTCGGGCACGTTGTCGCGCCGTGCGCGACTCTGCCCTGTGGCGGGGTCCCGCCGCCCTTCCCTGGTGCACGGTAGTTTCCACGCTGCTTTCGCGTGCGGACGGCGCGGCGATTTTCGAGATCAGTCGCTGTCGTGTCGCCGTGCCGAACGGTTGGGTTCTCCGTTGCTGTCGCGTCATTGATTCCATCGTTGTCGTTTGTGAAGATTTGAAGACCATTTCAGGAATAGCAGGTCCTCCTCCGGCTTGCCATGCCGTGTCCCGTACGCAATACCATTATACCACCTTCTACTGTTGAGCTGGCCCTACCATTCTCGTTGTAATACCATTATTGATTGCCTCGTATTGATGTTGTGTGTTTCTTATACCATAAAATATCATTCGTATCGTGTTCTGTCGTGCAGCAATATGTTTTTGTTCATATTCTACTTGTTCATAATCACCTTGTGGGCGGGGCTGGTGTTGGGGGCGCAGCGTATGGACCTTGTGAGGGGGACGGGAAGTAGGGAAACGGGATCCTAGGTTTCCGGCCGGGTACGTTTGTGAAGATAGGCCGTCATTAGGTAAGTAGGAAGCGCAATCTCCACGAACGCCACGGACGCGGCCAGTCGTGCTCGGGGTCTAACCTGAGCCACTGAACCGCGACGGGCCCTGGGTACGACACAAGTGGTCCCACGTGGTGCTAATTTTTCCTTTCCGTGAAAAATGCTAGATTCCTTTATGGGAATCATTTTCTCAGTTATAACCCTTGGAAGCCCCTTCCATGCTCATTGCTTTTCCATTCGTTACTGATTGTTTTTTGCTCTATTTTCCTCTTGGTCGTGTACGTGTGTGGTGAGTTTGGGTATATGTTAGTGCGTTATAGAATAGAATTCATTAACTCCGAAAGTTTTACAGAGATATATCATAAAAACGAGTTTGATTTACCAGTCGTGCTGTCCCATGCGATACCGACATACACCTGTCGTTCTCCTTCAATTTCAATAGTATTTTCCCTCACAACATAGGAACATGTCCGACAATAATAGTGAACCCACAGTTTCCAGTACAAAATTACGGTAAACTGCCACAAATATTGCATTGTTTTTGATATTCTTTTCTATCTCCGCCTTTGCGCAGTATCCGTTTGAATTAGCTGAATCAGACATGAGCTACCAAAACACTCTATAAGTCACATTGTAAATAGAATTTAAAATGTCTCCTTACAGCACCTTTTAGCCTCAACATCCCAAATTTCACTCTTTAATAGAATTGTTGCCTAGCAAAATTACTTTACATGTCTGACAGAACGGCAAACAGAAGAAGTGTCTTATCCGGCTATGCAGCAGAAGTTTTCTGGGAATGTCAATACACTGATTCGGTAACATCTTAAGTGTTGACGTGAATGAGAACAACTAATACTTAGATAACATTTTCGCAGTGTGTTTGAAAGTCCGATCCCTTCATGTCCTGACACTCACCAAAGCAATCCGATGATGTGGGTTTTTTGCTCAGCGCTATTGAAAATCCCGCTTTTGTCGGTTAATAAACGCGGAAGAAAATTCTTCTGGGAGTGATTCTTTTCTGCAATTTCCAATCAACGTGAAAAGAAAAGTCACTTCCTAATTTTCCTTTTTTTTGTCTTCTTCTGAATTGATGTGACTAAAAGCACAGCCGTAAAGTCATTCAGTCATCTTCTACGTAAACGCACAATTTTTAGTCAACTTCCAATGAAGATATATCATAGTATAAGAATTCAGGTCCATTGATCACGCTCCATTCATGATCAAACAACTACATGAGCTTCGTTCAAGACTTGTAGGACGATGCTAGCTGATTTTGAAGAATTTGCAGGAAGAGAATGTTGTGAAAATTTTATTGCAGGAATAGAATTTTCTACAATATATTCTCTTTCTTCAGTATAATGAAGCGATGTGATCTTTATTACCGACGTTGTTCCGTCTGTAGCGGTCACGTCCAATATCTGCATTTGTGGACCTTGATAGGTACGGTATTGTATGTTTTTGATAGTTGTGCTTTTGCGAGAGAGGTAAAGAATTTTCGTGAGGTTGAAAAGACGTTTGATCGGGAAGCATGCTTGATATTGACCTTTCAAATTCCGATTTCGTCGGAACGAATTCAGAACTATATCAACTCCGTGGCACTACTCAAGAGCGTTATTCCAACTACAAATCACAACATTCTTTAGCCGTAAAACCTCAACATTGCATCGGTTTTTGTAACGTCATGGGTTACATAAGCAGCTTTTTTCCTAGATTATTTGGAGAATCTATTAATCGTTTGACAGCGGGGTAAAAAGATGTGAAGATTCTGACGTTGTATTGGCAAAGCTTCAAAAACAATAATGAAGATATTTTTCGTCGGAGCCAAAAAACCACAGAATTTATGAAGAGGTGAGGTTCTGTTAGTTATTGATGCATTAACCAAAAAAACAGCGATCATAGCAAGCACTAAGAATCGCTGTAACACTGATACCTACAGGTAAAGCAGAACAGAAAATTAGAATAAGAATGTGATCAGCAATCGGGGCACTTCACGCCTGCCACTGTTAAATTTTCGTTATGCCTGTATCCTTTGCATATTGTCCTTGCTCCTGCTGTTACCTGCTGCTTTACGTTTTCTGCTTCTTGGAATTCTAGCCATAATTGCAAGATCTGGGGCGGCGTTTCTTTCGTGATTGCGCCATTTCCGTCACTGTTTGTGAGCTTCAGTAACCTCTATCCTCTATCCTATCTAATCAAATTTCCAGTTTTCCTCTCGGTCTGCGTCCATCCTGGATGGCATTCATAGCTGATTTGGCGACTGAATTATCGTCACTTCTCATCACATGATCGTACCAACGTAGGTGAGTCTCACACATCTACGCCGCGATTGGCGTGACTTCGAACGAAATCGTTCCAAACTCTGGGATGTGTTGCAGTTTTTGGCAAACCCACACTGGTTCCATGTAATTTCAACAATGCCGCATAGTCGTGTAATCCGTCAATCATGGAGAGAGATCTCCATGATTGAGGTCGCACGAAGTACCGACCACTTGGGCTGACAGCAGCCCAACTGTCGGTACTTTGTGCAATCTGCGATGTCTCCTTTTCCGTTCAAAATAGATTCTGTCTCAAGCAATCGAATGACTCGCTAGGATTTTTTGTCGTACCGGCTCACCTGAGAGGCCACATTTGAGAGCGACCCGAGCAAATTTTTATTTCGACCAGATCAGTCCAGCGACCTTTTTGCGGCAGTGCCACCGCGACCCGAGCGATCTTGATGAAGCACTGGGCGACCTAGGGAATTCTGCTAGATCAGCAGTCGAATCTCAAAAACCAACTTTTAGCTGGACCTTTCCCAAAATTGTTAAATATGTGTTAATTCTTATCACCAACCACTTACATGGGAAAATTAAATGAACCGAGAGTGACACCCAAATCACAAAAAACTACCTACAGCGACTGCGCAAGTGATTCAGTCATGTCATTTCGGTCACCTCCTACATCTGAAGAGAGCAGCCTCAAGGCAGTCCTCATAATCAGGAATATTTGGCAGCATTTCGTCAAAAATGGACTTACCTTGTATTCACAGGCGAATACAAGCCCTGAAACAGGAAGCGCTCTAACAAGGGCATTGCGGCTTACAAACGACATTGCTTGTATTCCTTTCCGTAATTTGAGTTACAGAATCTGACTATGATGAGATCTTGGCAGTATTATGAGAACTCCTTGAAGTTGAAGGATTTGAAGAAAAAAGTAAGACACTCCAGAACGCATTTGAAGCAGGCCATCCGAAGGTACGCATCGGACGAGCGGAGGGCATCCAGCGGGTGACGCTAGAGGGACTCATTGGCACACACGAGCATGGCGCGGGGGATCACCTGGTAAACGCTTCTTGAGTTTCTCGATTTTATTGCCTGAGGTATTGCTGATCAGTCGACGGGCCGTTTCCCTACAGCTATTATTTCGTTGAGGATTGGAGAAAGCTGGAGTGCTTTTGCACCTTCTGCTATCTTTCAGATTTCAGAGAAAAAATTATTTAGACCAGGTGATCATCACTGCCAACGCAGCTGCAAGCTCGATGGTGCTTGCGCCACCGTTCAATTATGCCAGGAAGGCGAAGGAGTAGACGTCCGTTATTGCACTTGATCTGCACAACATGTGCAAAATCTTCAGCACCGCGCTTTCTCGCTTCAGCATTACAATAGGTCTTCTTCTCCCCAATAGCGGTATCCGGCTCCTAATACAGGACTCTATATCGTGCTAAGATTGCTAATTTGACTTCTTTTCCTACTCCCTTACTTCAATGTCGTCTGTGGTACTTAGTTTCATCAAAGTAGAAGAAAAAAAGTCATGCAATACAGTTTGGTAGCTGGATCTTTCTAATTTAGATGATCCCAAAATATGCTGCGATACCTCTGGAGAGATTGGAGCATTTGATATTGGACAGTGACATTTTCTCTAACAACTTGCTTTTATTACTTACGAATATGTGCAAAGCAACAGTAGCTGAGCTGATTCGGTGATGAGTCGCATCGCGTGGCGGTTCACACAGTGGTCTGATCACCAGGTGCGGTGTGATGATCCTCTCCTCAGCTCAGACTATCACAGATAAATATGTGTCATAAATTCTTGACCATTCCTATTCAAATGTGGTACCTTTCAAGCATATCACCATGTCATCAAATATCATCAGCGCCAGGTAGTGAATGTGCGAATGCGTAGTGCTCCGGGGCGATGGCAACTTCATTCACCGAACAATGAAGTTATACCTTGCCTAAAACAATTTCATTCACCAATGAATGAAACCATTTTTGGTCTGCAGCACTACCGCTATCGCACCAGCTCTCACTACTGCTACTTGAGGACACAGTGAAATGGTCTCAGAGAGATCACATCTGAATTAGAATGACCAAAAATGTATGCTTTGTCCAAGAGCTATCAATTCAGATTGTCTTTGGTCGCTTGCTGGTGTCCATTTCAATTCCTTGGCGTTCTCGCTGAAAAGGAGAAATAACAAAAAGTCTCAAAAAATGCTAGCAACACCACGCAAATCTACGTTTGGTTCTACAGTTCCCTTGTTTTGCAACGGAGCCGTAGAAGGCCTGCCAGAGCTTTTTGTCTTCTATGCAAACTGCTCCTCCACCACGTTTGGATTGTGATACCTAAGATTGAAATACATCGAAAATTCCAATTAACTCTATGGGAAGATGTGGCTCACTTGTCGATTTACATCTCCAATACACACAACTGGCACAGTCACATTCATGGACACACCCCATTTGGAATGATCCTTGCTGCTCGGGAATGTTTTCTCAAGTAATTTCACCTCTTCAACGTCATACACCTGGACCAGTTATTTTGATATAATAACTATGGTATTTACGCACAGGAAGGATTGCAATACTGACATCTTGTCGCGCTTTATTTTTGCTGCACTGTGATCCAACGTTCTGACCGTTTCCATTCCTCCACGTCTCCACGGACATTCGTGTATTGAGATTTGGTGCAATGAAATCGTACCAGAGGTCTTTAACATTTACATAGCTTCCACAATGGTCAAAGGTGAAGGTGGAACTTACCTGCTTCAAATTTTCTGTGTTTTGAGAATCCTTTTGCCCTTGTACCACCGAGTGTTTCTAATTCACGAATTGTGGTGAAAACAGTGGCCGATTTAGGAAGTGATTTCTTGTTAATGACGTCTTGTCTTCCAGGGAAGGTGCTCTTAAAAGAGATTTTTCCCCTAGTGCTTTTGTTGATCATTTCCTAAAACTGACACTAGTTTATGGAATTTTGGAAGATTACTCAAGAACGGTGTAACTTGAGCGAATCGCATATACTCGGCGACATCCTCCAGAAAATTCACGCTTAGAGATAGGCAAAGAAATGACTGTGCATACACGCTCCCACTATCCGGAAAATCATATTTTTCTGAAAAAAAAAATAAAGTAACGGTGTGCTGACGGCTTGGAACAGTTCGGTTTCTGCCAATTTTCAGTTTGATGAATTGTTTCGAGTGTGGGAAACTCTCTCCATGTAACTACCTCAATTCAAGAAATAGTAGATCATTCGATGTAAGGCTCGAAAAAACCATCAGAGCGGAAGAGCACATGGAACTGAGTGTAAAACAGCTCAAGGTTAATTCTCAAAATCTCATTACAACATTCTCAAAATTTCATTGTAACCGAATGAGTTGCAACATGAAACTTATGTTAAAACTTGTTTTCTTTACCATTTCTTCCTGTTTCCATCCCGAACAACTCGGTCAACCTTTTCAACGAACAAAACTTGGGCCAATCAAGCCGGCCTCTGCTAGGCATACAGTAAAATCTATGACAGCGAAATCACCATGGATGAACTGAATGTTATTTCAGTGAATAAGATTCATATCATGACTCATTATGATATATTAATTAATTAACCAAAGACTCACTTTCGAACTCTTCTAAATCCCTAGCCTTTTCAGAAATACTCACTTGATGGCGGGAAATTCGGAACACTGTGTACCATCCAGAATCCCACTTTATCATTGAACACAGCAACTCCTTTGCTGTGAGCACGGTACGCATTGGCTTTGTCGTCTGGACTGTCGTCATTATAGGCAATGGTGAACACGTCCTAAGGAAAACCAGCGGTTTTAACTATTAATAATTCGTCTCCGTGCATCAATACTAGCGTCTCCTTTTACCTCCTTGCTTTCATACAGCTGCCTAATGGTGGCTCCAATTGCGGAATCGGTACTATTTATGAGCTTAGGACTCCATTTAAACCCTGTTTGAGTCGAGTCAAAGTATGCAAAACTCTTCCCTTTCGTATCATCCAACCCTGAAGGGGTCTTGACCGCGGCGAACCTGTACAAAGGAGCTTGTTGGATGTCACATTTATGGGAGATAAACAGGAATAAGAACAAACCAATCTACATCCTTTCCTTCCATATTCTTGCAGCCCAACTTTGCGTCTGTGTAACTTATAAATGGCAAAGAGAAAACGAAGCGTCAACATTTTCCAATTCTACACCAAGGACCCAAGGACAAGACCGAAATGGTTTCTCCTGTCAAAGTAAATCTTATACAGGAACAAAAACACACAACAAGAAAACGATGTTGTTCGTTGATGAAAAAAAACTCATTTCTACTGAGTAATTGGATAAACCTAGAGATTTACGAAAAAATTGGGCAGGAGTAAATCAAGAACTAGTTTTCAGACTAACATTTGGAACAACTGAGCTATGCTGGGACATTTCAACGAGTCAGTTAAGGTAGTTCCTGGGATGGCTCCATGGAAGGAGAAATTCCGAGCTATAACAAGAACCAAACAGAACTTTCTAGCTAAGCAGAACACAACACTAGAACTAAAAACTAAACAGAACACAACACTAGAACTAGACACGGAAGTTTCAAGCAAGCAGAAGTGGTGTATGTAAAACTAAATTACTAACAACTAGTGCTCGAGGACTATGATGTGTTCCGACAGCATACATCGATGGTCATCTATGTGACCACAACGAAATCTCCACTGTGAATTCCTGCTATAGTGTTTCTATTATAACCCGCTGTTTAACTGTTTTGTTTTTGGAGTCACATATCAAGGATAGGTGTCCTCCGACTGCTCCTTTTACCTAGCTGGGTCTCGATCTTGCTCTGTAGAGACTTGCCCCGTAGCACCGCAAGCGGTTTTAGGTCAAGCTGCCATTGATCGCCTCCACCACCTTCTTTGCCCCGGCACTGATCTGATTGCAAAAAAAGACGGGGAAGCAACACACCCAATGACGCCTTCAAAGGTCTACATGCGTGCGCGACCAGAAAACTTCCACTGAGACATGTGATTTTCCAAGGAAAACGGAATATTCTGGATTCTGGAAAGCTGAGACCAGTGGTAAAGCGATTGTGATGTCGCAAGCCAAGCCGTAGTCCACATAACACCTGAGAAGTTCCGCGAAAATTTCTTCAGCCTTGAGTAGTAAAGGGTGTGTGTGTGTGTGTGTGTGTGTGTGTGTGTGTGTGTGTGTGTGTGTGTGTGTGTGTGTGTGTGTGTGTGTGTGTGTGTGTGTGTGTGTGTGTGTGTGTGTGTGTGTGTGTGTGTGTGTGTGTGTGTGTGTGTGTGTGTGTGTGTGTGTGTGTGTGTGTGTGTGTGTGTGTGTGTGTGTGTGTGTGTGTGTGTGTGTGTGTGTGTGTGTGTGTGTGTGTGTGATGAATAGAAATCGCGGAGGGTAAACCGATCCGGATCAAATTTTGCACGCACATCCTACGCGGGCCGGCG
Source organism: Ancylostoma caninum (assembly GCA_037903475.1). Lineage (NCBI taxonomy): Eukaryota > Metazoa > Nematoda > Chromadorea > Rhabditida > Ancylostomatidae > Ancylostoma > Ancylostoma caninum. Next base: position 1,576,181 of record JBAJFG010000479.1, read on the forward strand.
AAGGTTATAGGCTACTTTGCACCTGGGATTATCGATTGATTTATCGATTATGTTGATTTTATTGATTTTTCTTCATTTTAGTCCAGAGGGCGGTGGGGGGCATGTCTTCTGGGGTTGCTTAATACGCTGAATACGCACATGGCAACCATTTTCCACGAGAATTTTCCACGAGATGTTGATTTTATTGATTTTCCGCTATTCTTGCCCACGGGTGGGTAAAAACATGTCTGCTGGGGTATCTCAATCCGCTAAACACGAATATGGCAACCATTTTGCACGACATATTGATTTATTGATTTTAATGATTTTTCGCTCATCTTGCCCACGGGTTGGTAAAGACATGGCTGCTCGGGTATCTCAATGCGCTGAACACGAATATGGCAACCATTTTGCACGACATATTGATTTATTGATTTTAATGATTTTTCGCTCATCTTGCCCACGGGTTGGTAAAGACATGGCTGCTCGGGTATCTCAATGCGCTGAACACGAATATGGCAATCATTTTGCACGACACTTTGATTTATTGATTTTATTGATTTTTTGCTCATCTTGCCCACGGGTTGGTAAAGACATGGCTACTGGGGTATCTCAACGCGCTGAACACGCACATGACAAGACAACCATTTTGCACGAAATATCGATGTATCGACTTCTTTGATTTTTGAATCTTCCACTCAACGGAGCGGGGAAGACATGTCTCCTGGGGTACCTCGAAACGCTGAATATGAATATAACGACCACTTTGTTCGAATGCATCGATTCAGTACCACCGAAATAGCTTTGCCAACTTTTCGCCCTCAAGTCGATGGAGAAGGGTCACTCGGGCTTCGCTAACATGCTGATCGCCAAAATTATGGAGATTTTAATGTTTTAATGAATTTATCGGTGATAGTAATTGGCCTAAGCAGTGTGATGTAGCCAAGGTAGTAGAACACCCGAGTGAAGCCAGGTACTTCAGCTAGTTTTTTAATATGTATTTCTCATACCTATGTATTAGGCGAACCAGCTACCACTGGTTGTACACTGGTTAAAAAAGACCATTTATCTATTCTCAACCAGCTCGATCTTTTGTCAGTCTCCATTTTGAGATTCCAGGGCAAGCGCTCTGATGAAAATGTATAATAATGTATAATCCCTCAAAAATCTGCACGTAAGGTACAATTCGCCAAGTGTGTATTCTGCCATGTAACGGTGAGCGATCCCCTTTTGAATCTGCAATATGTCGGTACTCTTCCTCGGCTTGGCTATACATGGCTATATATGAAGCTCGGCTATACATGACTGAAGAATGGGGCGAACTGAGGAGAGTGGTAGCCTAGGCTTGTAATGATCACGAAGAATTGTGAGCATGCAGTAGCGCTTCCAGATCTACTGTTCTGGTGGGAATTTGTCAGGTTTTGGTGACTACGTTGTTTCACAGAGTTTGGTAATGTTTATGAATCCTTTCAATAAAGATGATCTATCTGTTTTAATTAGGCATTTACAGTAGATCGTCACCATTTCCCAGGCGGGCGCCGGGTCACGCCAATGCCAGCAGTTTGAAAAGGGCGGACATGACTCCCACACAGTAAGGTTATTGGGTAAGCCTTAATACCTATTATCAACAACAAAGTTAGGACTGATATGAATTCTCTTGGTTCAAAACTGCGCTGAAAAGCAAACTCTCACCAGTGACTGCCAAACAAATCAGAGAGGCGCCTTTGCGTCCGCCAGTGAATGGTGCGCCAGTTGCATTCTTAGGTCATGATTATCCGTAAGGTCTAACTCATTCGGAGGACGGCCTTCCTGGACCGCTGTAATTAAGGGCCATATTATAACAGCGCTGTGATTGGCTGGAAGATCCGGCGATTGGCTGCCCGCTAATGAGGTGCCAATACGTCAACTATGCATACGCACTGTAGTCGCTTCCCGACGTTTACGGCAATCATCTAATTGTAAGATGATGGACGACTTTCATAACCAGTCATCCCTTCCAATTTACTTACCAGTTTCTTTCGAGCTATGAGAGAGCTTTAATAAGTTATCGTTCTCCACCACATTGTGAATGAACAAATTCTCGTAAGCTTCGACTTCTATTTTTCCTAATTCTGCTCCTAGAAAGTCAGAATTGCCCTTCCTCGCGCGCCTTTATTGTGAGGGTGGGGGATGGATAGAGACAAGAGGTAGTTGATATTCCCGATAACTAGAATTCAGAGCTTTTCGTGTAGTTACCGTTTCGAATGACTAGATTTCCCAATCTTTTCGAATTGTTCATATTTCGAGCACCTCGACTTTTTGGATTTTGCAACTAGTCGATATCCTTCCAGAATCAGTAGTATCTAATGATTGCCTCACCGAAGTAGAACCACTGCACTTTGAAAATTCTGTTCGATGTCGTATTCCATCAGGGTGTCTGGCACTACTATTCTACTTACAACTCGGATTATTCTTGTGCAAATACCGCAAGCTCTCACCAGACCCTTTTTTCTGTAAGCCGTGAAATTAATTCAAAACAGCTCAAAACTAAGGTTCCAGGTCAGTACCGCAGTGTTTTGTTTTGTACTCTTCTGTTTTGTTCTGAATTCAAGTCAATCTTAGTTATACTGGTTACGTCACTGCATGAAAGAGTTTCCGTGTTCCTCTTCTTGCTTGCTGCCACGCGGGTCCTCGTGGAAGTGCGCAGTAGGGAATAATTTATTAGACAACTCTAACAATAACAGCGAATAGCCAGGACGTCGGATATAGACGATATTAAATCACACAATCCAGGGTGGGCCTTTTATAGGCTCTTCCCGGAAGTTCTGGAACCTTGGACGATGTCCAAGGTTCCAGATATCACGGTTGTGGCCGGATCTGGATCAGAGTCCGACCAAAGTTCGCACATCCTAGCGCCCACCCTGGAAGATCGCACGTTTTTTTGCTCGCATCCCCTGTCTTGGCGTAGGTCAATTTTGATTAATCAACAACCTAAATCGCGCTTCCGCGATACTGCACCAGTTCTACGATGTTGCACTTCTACCGGTCCGACAATAGGTCTTACCTCGACGTACTGATCGTACACCCCTGTGATGAATTTAATAAATAAATAAATAAATAAATAAATACAGAAAACTCCAAACGTACGTAGACAAGAGTCGAGATCGCGGCGCGGCTCTCTTGGGCAGAGTCACGGGAGGTCAGCATATTGTGCGCCTGCGTCTCTGCCCAAGAGAACCGCGTCGCGGTCCCGGCTCCTGTCTAGGTACGTTTGGAGTTTCCTACAAATAAATAAATAAATAAATTGAAGCACTGGAAAGAAGCCCATTTCTGTGATGGCCACTTCTTCTGGTTGATTTAGAAGGGTCTGTTCAACTCTTCATGACACTCAATAGGCAGTTCAACTCTTCAAAACAAATCGGATTAGTCGGATTAGTGACTGCAAACCAGTGAACTATCAAAACACCTCAACCATGTTGCAAACAAGGAATTGTCCCAAAACACCTTGTGAACAAACCTTCAGTCTTTTTCGGAATTAATTATTTTACTAGCAGTTTTGATTGGCATAATTATTCGATATCATTCGAGAAAGTTGAAGTGCGTGACACGCTGATAGAGCACCTGTTGCTCACTAACACAATCTCCTTCCCTTAAAAGCAATGAGAACAGCCGTATCTTTTACCAGCTTTCATTCTTGCAACTCCTCGCAAAAAAAAACGCCAAGAGGTTCTTTTTTTCTTGCCTTACACCTGCATTTTCTTAACAAGGAAGCGGTAAAAACAAATGTGTCACTAATTCTTCATCTTTGTATGCTGCTGAAAATTGCTTCTCAAATGGGAGAGGTTTTGAGCATAGACGCAATGGAGACTGAATTCGGAATGATCTCCTATGATTTCTTCCATCCTGAGTATTCTGTTGAGAGCACGATATTTCTCGCTAATTGTTTGTCTTCAACGATGTATAAAGTGGAGAGTTGAGTATTATGGAACAGCGATACTTGAAGGAAAAGATGCATAGGAGACAGAATATTGAGGAGAGGAACAGGAAATATTGGTTGACAGATTGTCCAAGCAAGGCATAGAATCGTTGATTGTACCATCGGTGAAACTAAGGGTAATGGACCAATTGCGACTACCAATACGCTCGATCCATACTCTATATATCATTTATGCCCCCAAAAAGAGGGCGTAGGTGGCTGAACGTTCACATTCTAGTTGCTAAAAATATGAAATGATGAAAATTTTGCCACATTAGTCGAGAACACCCAGCAATTGGTCTCTAATCTGTGTACGAAAAGCATCAACTGTTATTGCACACCTGCAAATGAGGCCGCGCCACACCACCTACGCGGCGCAGCTGCCCAGCTGGGCACTATGGTTTTCCGAATTTGCTGCTATCTGGATGCACTGACATAAAAGAACTGGCGGATGAAGGAACAAATAGGGCAGCATTCCCGATCACGCTCGAGAACCACAACGTCCAGCCGGTCTGCCGCACCACCTAGTTTATTAAAAGTTCTGGCTCATTAGTTGACAGTGAGTGAAAATACATCGGCGGTTGATCAGAAAAGACAATACAAGGGACAGTTGCCGGTACATCGAAAAGTACATGGTGTAGGAAACAGAAAAAACGTTAAAGCCGTTCAAAAACGTTGTGAAAGGCTATCTATCTTGGTTCTGAGATCCAGGATCTCGTGCAGATACGTCGAAATTCGACAAGGGTTGAGCGCTTTTCAAAACCAATCACCGTCATTAATTGTGTAATAGAGGAGACACTGCTTAGAACTTCGAGATTGGAAGTTTTTGAGCCTAATAAGTCCCACTCCACTACTGAACATTGAAAAAAGGACCGGAAACGGCTATAGCAGACACTTTTGCCTTGTTTTGCACGGGAGTTCATGTCCGCTTTCTTACAACTACTGTTTTCCGTATTCATAGCAGGGATTTCTCGTCGTGGGAATCATTTAATCAAAAATTGATGTCACCTTCACTAAACTGTTCAATACCTGTACCAAACTGCTAGACGCGTGATATTACCTTTGCAAAGACTATCTCCGCCTCACTGAGCGCGCCTACTCTGATTTCCTCAGCCTTTTCTTTTCTCACCGGTGATAACAGAATTCATGAGATTTGGAAATAGGCTTTGTTTAGGTGGTAAAAAAAAACATATTGGAAAAAGAATTGCCAACTCTAGTTCTAATCTTGAATACGAATCTTTCGGTGAGTCTCCGTAATTTTCGACCACCCTATAGTTGTCTTCACTCCCTGATGAGCCACTATAATATAGTTTTATTTCGTCAAAACAGTCGCATTTGTCACATTTTGTTATCTTTGTTTCAGAACCGTGCATTTAACCGATATCATTGCATTTCTGTCGATGCATTGCATTCCGTTTAGAGCAATGCATTTCTTGTCGGTTCAATTGCTATCAATAACATGTCCATCCATGACGGCCTCGCTAGAAATAAACCTGAATTAATAGACTTTGTATGTTATGATATAGAAGAGTACAGTGCCCGAGATCCATCGCCCCGAGACCTGCGTGCGTACCATGGTTGTATTGTGAGACTCGTCCACCTCCCTGCAGCTTGAGTTCAGTAGATCAGTGGGATTGATATAGAGGGCAGTGACATCGATCGAGTCGCACTGAATAGAAACAAATACATGAAAATGAATATAGAAACATGTATATAATTGCAGTGAATGCAACTTTTTTGACAAAATAAAAGTGTTCGCAGAAATATCTGGTCATTCAGATCTCGTTACCTCGAAACACGTGATCGGGAATACACGGATAATCCAATGCCTGCAAAATTCAATTATTCATGTAACTATAACTGTGACACGCTTTTAGAGCAAGATAAGCCTTTTCGAATGACTCTGCTAATTTTGCCAACCATGAGAAATGGGAAGAATACAGATGAACTCGAAGGCCCTATAAACTGATTTGAAAACCTAATAATATGTACATAGAATATGATGAGCTGTTAAGAAGAGACCAAATAGTGACGGGGTTATAGCAAGTTCCCTTTTCAGGACTATGCTTTGTTAGGCTCTGTAAGCGGAATGAAGATGCAGCTGTGTTTCTGAAGTCGAGTGTGAATCACGCACCTGTAATGCTGGAGGACATTCTGGTTCTACACTACCATAAAACTCATTCTTGGTAGAGGCACTTGAGGGTAGTGTCCCGCCTCATTTTCGTGTGTAAGCTATTAGCAGACCCTGGGTCTCCCTAATAAGAGAAAGCCGCTTCATTCTTTGCGAGAACGCCGAGTGGTTGTGTTTTTCTGCTCTCGCAACGGTTGCCAGTCGACGCCTCTCGCAACTCAAGAAAGCGAAACAATCGAAGCTATTGCTGCGATCCTCCCCAATAAAGAGAATTGACAAGCATGATCTGCCGCCAAATGAGACCGACTCAGAAGCTTTACCTGAAGGTAGGTTTCTCCTTTCACAGTTGCAATCAATACCTAGGGAAAAGGCTCCTGAAAACTTCTGCTCTGTGGAACACCTTTAAGCCTGATCACAAAGCGATAGTTGAGGATGCGAAGCGCGAGCGATCCATCGTTGTTTCAGGTGTGCCTGAAGCTGAAAATGCAGTAACATCATAGCGTCAGGCACACACTGAAAATGCTGTGTCATCAATCCTTGATAAACTCGACATTGAAGCACGCCCTCTCGAGATATCCAGGCTGAGGGGTTTTAACAGCAACAGCCCTCGTCTTATCAAATGTGTTCTTTCTTTGGAGCGTTACTACTTGGAAGCACTCAGAAAAGCACGTTTTCTGCGGGGACTTCCAGACTGTAGCAAAATTTACATTCGCAGGTCAATGACATGCGCTGAACGTGAAAATGACAAAGCGTTACGTCTGAAAGCTCGTGAAATGAATAACAAAGAGTTTAATTACAACGAAGTATACGTTGTTCATAGAGATAACATTGTAAAAGCATTTGAAATTCCTAAAATTAAAGTGTCACTGCGAAAAAAAACTGATCGGTTGCCCAGGTTTCTCGAAGTTTTCATGTCGCTTACTTAATGCTAGAAGTTTGTTAAACAAATTAGTTGAGTTTCATCATTTCGTTAATTTTTACAAACCCAACCTGATTTTTGTTTCTGAAACCTTCCTCAATTCCACTGTTTCTGATGCAGAAATCACTGGAGACCTTCCATACAGACTTCTCAGAAAAGACCGTTTTGGCAGAAGAGGAGGTGGCGTCTGTGCCCTCTTTCATTTAGATTGCCCTTTCAAAACATCAACATAACCATTGTCATTTCATCCGGTGTTTTGATTTTCGATATTTTCCCGAATTCACCCAGTACCCACAGATTTGCTGTTGTCTATCGACCTACTAATCAAGTTTGACTTTAGGATCAAAACCTCTTAATGCTCCTATCTGACATAGCTGCTTCACCTGGAACACTTACAATCTTAGGTGATTTCAACCTCAATGGCGTTGACTGGAACTATATGTTTGCGTTTTCTTCACCCTCTTCCCATTTCGTTTCACTGTTTCAACATCTTTCCCTTACACAAATAATTACGGTACCTACTCGAGGCACATCAGTTCTTGATATTATTCTATTTAATGCAGAGCCTACCCCAAAAGTAACTATTCTTCCCCCCTGGCTACCTCTGATTACCTGACTATTTCATTCCCGACAACATCACCACTGTGCACTGCACAGCACAACATTACTTGTAGAGACTATCACAATGCTGACACTGGTACTATTAAAACAAGGCTAATGTCTGTTGACTGGCTTAAATAGTTCAACGGGTATTCCTCATTGATTATGACTACAACCGTTTTCCTAAGTGTGCTGCACAGGCTCGTTTATCAATTTATACCGATCTCGTCTGAAAAATCTTGGTTCGAGAAATATCCCACCCACATTAGAAATCTTTTCCGTCACAAAAACAGACTGTTTTGGACTACCAATGATCATCACACTCTGAAAACTATAAATCTATCTCAAAAAACCTGACGTACCATCTAAAAAGATCTCAAACAAAAAGAAAGGAGACCTGCTGATAAAATATCAAAGTATAGCTGCAATCTGTTTAGCTATTTGAAACAACGGTTGCAAACTAAACACTAACGCAGGCACCCTTTTCGACAGCTCGCGTAATGCACTCCACACGCCGCAAACTAAAGCAACCGCCATTTCTGACTACTTTGCCAGCGTCTTCAGTGATCCCAGACAAATATGCCCACTGAGCCCCAAACTCTCTACACAAAATTATTCCCTGCCTTACATCAAACCTAGTGATGTATTGAAATACCTAAAATCTGTAGAAAAGACTATATCTGAGACGTCTGATGCCATACCTTCTATCTTTTTCAAGATGTTCGCAGACGAACTCGCACGTCTCCCAAATATTCAACATTTCTCTCATGACTGGTGACGTGCCTTCACTTTGGAAATCCGGAAACTTTTCTAGACGAGATTGGTATAAATTGATCAATGAGCCTGTGCAGCACACTTAGGAAAAATTGTGACCCAGTACCCAAAATACCCTCTGCCTCAAATCTATCCGACTTTCGCCCTAGCATTCTTCCAACTTCTTGCAAAGTACTAGAAAGAATCATAGCCGAAAATCTCATTGATTAGGTTACCAAATCTAAGTGTGTCGCTGACCAACAAAATCGGTTCGTTCCTGCCCGGTCTACCACAACACAGCTTCTTGACTGCCATCTCGACTGGATAGAGGCTATAACCACTGGAAAATTGTAAGATGTCATTTATTTCGATTTAAAGGCAGCACTCACGGAAATTTTCACTTCTGAAATGAGTCGCTTACCATGTAGCCGGTCACTGGACAATCGCAACAATAAGTTGAACACCTTGAATCACCTCCTAGCCGCAAAGTTACTGCCGTGGACACATCTGCCGCTCTGGACATTAGGGTTCCATCGCGCCAACTAAAGCCGTTGACAGGGTGTGCGCATGTGGTTCAGCAGGGGCGTGTTTATGAAATTCGTACCATCTGCAGGGTTCCGTGGCGGGACCCATCACGGAACACTCGTCCGCGCTGTGGACGCACTCGAAATACCGCCATTATTTTCTGTGTTCTTCGCGTGTTTCACGCTACTTCATCGTTATCAATCAGTCCATCGTCCCTAAAGACCCCGATATCCCACGAAATCTTCAACCCAGAAATTTCCGTGAGGGCTGCCTTTAACCAAGGTTTTCGCCTCCGTTGTCACAACAATCTAAGTTCTAAACTAGAAAGCATAGGTATTAGGGGCAATCATTTACAATGGTTTGAATCCTGCCTTCAGAATCGAAACTTCTCCGTTCGTTTCCAAGGTGAAGTCACTTCAAGTAAAACATGTAAATCTGGTATTCCTCAAGGTAGCGCCCTGTTGCCAATCCTGTCTGTGATCTATACTCTTGACTTACTTGGTCTCCTTATAACAGACCTACGCATTAAGGTCGCTGCTTATGCCGATGATATTAAGACTTATATAGCATACCATCTTTCCGAAAAACACGAAAGGAAGACCTAATGAGTAAATCTATTTCTCTTATGACCACATGGACTAATAAGTGGCACATTAAGCTGAACTACTCCAACAGTTGTGTCATCTCATTTGGAAAACAACGCACTAAAGCAGTAATAAACGAAAGGTTCAAATTAGAGTCAAAGTGATTTATCAAAGACCTTGGCGTTATTACTGACAGCAACCTGAAATTCTACTCTCACTTTGATCAAATAACTACTAAGGCAACACGAGCATTATATGCAATCTTCAGGAACATTCGTTCTTCAGGTACTACCACTCTTCTAAAACTTTACAGAACATGTGGACAAGTGTGGTGTGCATGACATCGTGGTCCGTGCCTGCTCCTCCGAGTGCCGATGAGTTAAAAAACTCTTTGAAGGTGCGTTTTGTACAGCAAAACGCACCCTCAAATACGTTGATGTCTCTGTTTCCCATCAACACGGCCGTCGCTCTGACTTGACTATTGTAAACGTTGATGTTGCCCATCATGTTGCTCGCTCGCTGGCACTTCTGGTAGAACACACCCTGCACTTATGCTCAGAAGCTCGTAAAATAGGAAAATGGCTTCGAGGAGACATATTGCTTGAAACAAAGCGTCGCGAACGACAGCTCACAGTTGCAGTGCTGGCGATCCCCGGTCCGAATGTCATGACGACGTTGCTGTCCATCTTGCTCATCATTGGCGCTCCACGGGAGCTCGTGCAAGGAAACCGCTCGAATTGGTTGCTCGTCCATTTTCGCTCCTAGATAACAAACGGCGCAGCGTCACGCCCTTGAATAGTCATGATGCAGATGCTCAGAGGGTAGGACATTACATGTTCACATATCATGGAGACAGGTCACGTGCGAGAGATACAAGAAAGAATTTTTGGTGAAGTGTCTCAATCATTTCTCGACAACCTAATACATCAGTCTCAGATCGCCGTTTTTCTTCTGCCAGCATTTTTGTGAGCACGAGGGGCTCTCCAGCTCGTGATTTCTTAAAGCCAATACCATGGTGCCCGTTGTGCTTTTTAATTTTCTTTTTTTTTGCAGCTCTTATAGGTTCTATTCCCACTTTCTGCTTGCAAGTGTTGAGACAAGGAGGAAACTGATACTGTGAGGAACCAACAGTGATGGAACCTACAATTCTTTCCCACTTGAGCAGTACTATCATAAGAAAGAACTGCTCCGGTTTAAAGGCAGTGTCCAGGCAAAATTTTCGAGTATATTTCTGTGGTTCCTAGGCCAGTTTGGCTCCCTGATTCCAGATAGAAAACTTACAGATCGAAAAACCCTAGGAAAAATCCTTTTCTGAAACCCCACTTAACTGATTCGGCCGAGATGTCCGACGGACCTCTCTCGTCAGAGAGGGCGTTAAATCTGGCGCAGAGGAAATTTTCATCGATCGATAGCGCCCGTTACCTGCTTCAGTTTAGCTTCAATAAGTCAGTTTGTTTTCCCTCAGGGGTCCGTATCACTGCTATAGCACTTTTTGACCAGATTTAACAAGAAGAGGTAAATTTCGATTATTGCTGTTGTCGTCAATGTATGTTCGCAACGCAGAAACTGTCTTTCTCACAAAATAAGTTTTTCTTTTTCGTCGTCTCTTGGTATCATGGTGACTAATTGATGTGAAGGTCGAGATTGATTATCAAATTACTTCGCTGCCCGATCTACAGCATTTTAATAACCACCTCCGTAATGTGATCATGGAACACTCCCCCAAGTATAGACCTGTAAACCGTAGATCCAGGATCACCTGAAACGAAGACTAGAGTGTTGAGCAACAGTACCTGAATGTTTAGAACACATACTCGAACTTGAGATGAAGATGAAACAATCACAGTAGAGAAACGCCGCCACAATCAGTCCGATATTTTCCAACGATGCTCCACGTTACGCCAATTCCACGCACGAAATGGCAGACGCCGGGTGGGCGGGCTGGGCACTGGAGATGGGTTTGGGTACTGGGTCTAGGGCGGATATCTCGCTTATTTCTGCGACTTTTTCGCTGAAACTTTGGCAGTTGCCTATGGAGTCGACCCGCTATCATAATCGAATGAGCACCCAAGCTCAAAGGTTTTGCCTGGACACTGCCTTTAAGGGAAATATGTAGAGGTTTTGTCTCAAAATCCTCTCCTTTCGTGGGAGCAGTTCTGGGCGAAACGCATGGATGTTTCACTGATCCTGCTATGTAGAAGTTTACTTCAGAGAAAAACAATCACATGCGTCTACCACATCAAGGGCACATCTTGAGTTGTTTTTTTGATTTATAGGCCTGGAGAGCTCTTCTACCACCATTTTGTGTTTTAATCCATGAATGTATAGCGCACATACGTGCACATAAATAAATAGGCGATATACTTAAAGTGTTTCAAAGCGGTCTTCAAACTCGTTTTTGTGAGAGTTTGCTGAACGAATTAAAGAGTAAAGCTGTTGATCCTATCGATCAGGCACGCCAAGCCTTCTTACCCAACGTTACAACCATGGCAGGCAGCCAGCTCACATAGACCTCTTCGTCGAAGTGGTGCGCGAAATCTGCACTTTAGACCACTTTCCACCACTTTTCTGATAATTCATGTGTTTTACTGGAACCAACTTGATGAGGACGTCCAGGATCTTTTGTTGTCTCCGAAACAAGCTAGGGCACTTTCTTTAATGTGTACTTTCAGTCAATGTGTACAGGGTGGCTGTTGAGTCGCTACTTTGCGAAGTTCAAGTAGAAACAAGAATTCGTTTCATGGTAAAGACGCACCATAGAAAATGCCAGTACCCAGTCCACCACAGATTCATGAGAAAAGTTACAAAAACCAATCGATTCGGCATGCCAGAAAACGTGAGACTGTGTTTCACTAGTGATTATGGAAAATACGGGATAGATTTGGCACATTAAATAGGCCTTCCATAAGTATAGACGCTGTGTTTGAGCAAATATAAATAAATCTAATCTTCAAGGGAAAAAATGGGCTCAGTATTTCGACAAGAACTAATAAGCGTCTACAACGTAAATCTGCATTTCAACTTCGATCACAACGTTTTGGAGCGAGGCTGGGGCAGCTAAAAGATTTACATGCCGTTGGCTAGTGAAATCTCAGGATCTTCGGTAGAGGAGAGGTTCTTCGGGGTCCACCAGCAAATGTGTGCAAGATTTTGAGTCCTACAATCGAAAGAAGAATTTCGATATGCAAAACAAGACGCCGCATCGAAGACGGCGTTGCCTATGCTGCCTGAACTCGAAGTCCATGATGTACATCAATGGTGTCTGAGCCGTTGCGTCGGCTCCGTCATGCAGTGCAGAGGTTAAAAAGGCATTTAATCGCTGCATCAGCATTGCACATAGTTTACTCCATTCTGGGATTATCCCGTTTCAAAAAGCTTTACAGCGAAGGTTGTTTTGGATCTTTAGAAAGCCCATGCTATGTTTAAATGATTTTACAGGGTGAGAAAAGCTTCATTTAGACTGTATTATAATGAACGCATGCTGTTGGGATGCTATACAGGGAGAGCTAGACTCTCTCAAAACGAGCACATCTGGACGTAGGCGCTGCCAAAATTGGAGATGGTTTCTCCCTTAACGACATCCTCAATATTATTCCCATTTCTACGTATTCGAATTCCTCAAATCATAAAAGCACCTTTCATGTTTAACTTTCACATTTTCTTGCAGCACACAGAAGGAGAAACCTCACTTTCCATCGAAAAACCGGCGTGACCTGTACTAGTCGCTCAACAAATAAGCATTTTGAGAAGGCCTAACTGGTAGTACTATCTCCCTTCTGATACCAGCAATATGGAACATCCCTGAAGCATCCTATCAGAAGACATTCATGGCCTGAACCGAATATCTTCCGGCTCAACAAACCTGGAAAATGCTATTGCCTGTACTAAGAGCCGTTTTGATAGCCATTTGCTGGAAGGGAGGGTACATCTATGCCAACCTATGATTTCTGAGTTGCTTGGGAATTCCGGAGACCAATCAGCCACAAATCAGCTGTTGCAAGGAAGTTTTCACTAAAGAATTATTGGTTTTTGAAAATGCGTCTATACTTATGAAACGGTCCCTATGAGGGCGAAGTGCTGGATCTACCTATTTTTTCCATAACTCTAGGTGAAATGACGGAAACAAGTGTTGTTGGGCACGGTGATTCGATTGGCTTTCGTGGTTTTCTCAAAAAGTTACGTGGAACTGTGTACCAGTGTTTTCTGGGGTGCATCTATACTTATGAAACGCACTGTAGAGATATCGGATATCTCAACCAATGATAATATAGTTGATGGTACATATAAATAGCAAATAAAGTTTTTTCGTCATTCTTTATCTCCTTCTGAAGTTATGTAGCCAAGGCCGAACCGTGCCGCAATAGCTGCCCTCAGCGATAATGGACTACAGGCCGTCCAAATTGCGAGACGTCTCGGTATACCCGCGTCGACCGTCAGGAAGACTTTAGCAGTACAGGGAGAGAGGTAATGAGACCTATCCAGAAACCAGGGAGGCCACGATCCGTTAATACGCAACGATGCCGTAACATCATCAGGAAGAGGATCGCCCGGGACAACACCATCAGCCTCAAGCGAATTGCTTCCGATCTGCATATCTCCAGGTACGCTGTGCAGAAAATTGTGAAACGTGACTTGCCGCTCCACAGTTATAGGCTTTCTCGAGGACGCACGTTGCCAGATCGGGTGAAGAAGGAAAAGTTCGAAAAAGCTAAGAAGTTGTTGAAGGAGGTTTAGGATGGCCGCCTCTCTCATGTTAAATTCATGGACGAAAAGATTTTCAGCGTTGAGGCGGCAGGCAACCGTCAGAATCAGAGGCAGCTGTTCTCATCGCTTGACAGCAAGTCAAGGAAGAGGAAGGTGCATACAAGATCCCTGTTCCCGAAGTCTGTCATGGTCTGGGCTGGAGTAACCTATAAAGAGACTACAGGGTGGCGAAAAATTACGTGCGCGTGATATTTGACTCTGTTTTATTTTTTGTGTGAAGCATTCCTACATACTTTTTCTTCCTTAAATATTTATTAGTTAAACAAGAACACTCCAATTTTATCTTCCAACAAGAATGGGCTCTAGCCCATGGAGCCAAAACAACGATCCACTTGCTGAAGACCAAAATCAGCTCTTTTCTTTGACGAAAGATTTGTGTCCTGCCAATAGCTCGGATTTGAATCCACTGGACTTTTCTGTTTAAATGTATAGGGAAGAGCTACTTAGGAAATGTGAAAAACCTGGTGGATTTGCGAAGAAAATTGATGAAAATTTGAAATAATCTGGACGTTAACTACCTGCGCCGCGCCATCGACTCTATGAAGAAACGAATTAACGCCTGCATCAAAGCTTATGGCAGACACATCAAAAATTTTGTGTAATTATGAAATGTCGCGCCCTGTAGTTGTACAGGAATAGATTCCTTGAAATGTTCGTTGGCAAAAAATAAAATTTGAACGCCTTTTATGGCGCACGTATTTTTTCGCCACCCTGTACTTCGCTGGTAATCGAAGAAATCTGTCGAGATCGACGCTAGTTTTTATCGGAAGGCTATTTTGCAAGAAGTACTGCTTCCTTGGAGTAAAAGACACTTTGGCACACAACGGTTTGTGCTACAACAAGAATGGGCCCCGCTCACACCGCAAAATCTACACTTGCTTTCTGCCAAGCACACTTTCCTGGTTTTTGAGGCAAGGACATATGGCCATCGAACTCCCCCGACCCCAACCCAATGAACTTCTCAATTTGGAGTATCTTAGAGGCAAAGGTGTCGCCAACAAGCCACAAGAGTGTCAACTCCCTGAAGGCAGCAATTAAACGGGAATGGAGCAAGATCGACGTGAACTTCTTGCGGGCAACCTTCGCTTCACTTGAGAAGCCATTGAATGCCTGTATCAAGGCGAAAGGAGACAACTTCGAGCAGTACCTTGAATGATGCTAGCTGGTACTTAGATGAAATGGATAATTTATTTATTTGAAATATTTATTTATTTGTTACGCCAAAGGCGCGCATGCACTTCAACAAAACGAAAGACACTAGAACCAAGTAAAAGAAAAGACCATAGGCGGATGATCACTAAAAATACGGCAAACATAAAAAAAGTCAAACATGAAACGGCAGACACGGATAAGGCCCGCTGAAGTGAGTTGTAGTGCAACAGCTTTTTTTAAATGAATATAGGAAGGACTCTGGAAGGCAATGGCAGACGCTGTAGCACATAGACGCTCGCAGACGAAAAAAATTCATGGGTAGTGCTGAGAGTAGCTGAAGAGTCCTTTATGCCAACACTCACATCAACCAGCAAGATGTCCTCATCCATAGAAGGGTCATAGGAGCAGCACCGGAAGTTCGACAAACGGGTATACTGGTTAACCCCGCTCATCCGATGTGCCGAGTGGAGGCACTATTCCCTTCAAGCTTTCTGCGCACAGACCAGGTGATAGTGAAGTGAAAGGTGCACAACGTCAGCCAAGAATCCAATCTCAAGAAGAATAGGTGATGATCATGCTGCTGCCAAAGTAATAACGTCTGATCCATGCCTCAAAATTTCTCAACGTGTTAGACTCAACTGGTCAGTTCAACATTTGAAAAAAAACCAGCGATCTAGGTTAGCGAAACTGAAAACGAATTAAAAAGTCAAAAAGTCGGCTGTCCACAAAATTTGGAGTCACTTGAAGACGACAAGCTCAACTCAACGATGAACACAGGAAAGTGCCGCAGCTCGTAGTTGTGAAGGTACATTCCACGCCTAAACATCAGTGATTCTTAAAGTTCGTAGAACATCCAACTTAGCTAGTTTTCTCCTGAAGATTTCAGAATTAGGACTGGAAACCACTTCGTTTGGCAGTAATCTAATCCATCGTGCGACTCTAAAAAAGTAGGAGTTGAAAACCACCGGCAGCTGCTTCTTCCCAATTTTTCGTGTATGTAAGTTGAAGCAGATTGAACGTCCACCAGTAGGCCGAAAAATCCAATATTTGCTCGAGCTAAGTTTTATTTCTTTTCGCAAAATTTGGAAACATAAAATAAGATCACTGTGGATTCGTCTATACTTCAGGCTTTTCAATCCTAGAGTTTTAAGTCAGTTCTCATAAGCGGGAAGGGTTTCAGGATAGCTGGAGTCAGGGAAGCATCGGTAAAAGACTATTCTTGTAAACGTTTGCTGGATTTTCTCGAGTTTTTGGATATGCTTCTTTAAAAACGGGCTCCAGACTGGCGATGCGTACTCTAGATGAGGAAGGACATAGGTTTTGTAGAGGCGCACCAGAAATTTGGGATCGCTACAGTGAGTATTCCGTGAAATTGTAAAGAGAGACGATAAAGCTTTTTTGTTATATACTCAATTTGAGGAGAAAAGGTGAAACGGCTATCAACGATTACTCCCAGGTCCTTCACATTGTTTTCATAGTGAATTTTGATTTCTCCACATTTGTAATCAATATGTGGCGAGTTACCAAAATGCATTGCGACTGTTTTTGAAGCATTCAAGGGCAAGCCCCATTCTTCCGACCACAATATCATCCTTTCGATTGCTAGTGAAACTACCTCGTGAGCGAGGCACTGTTCATTTTGCTGATATGCGAAATATATCTTGACATCGTCAGCAAACATTTGTACTCTTATATTGGGATGCGTTTTCAAGAAATTGGGAAGTTCAGCAGTAAAAACCAGAAAGAGCACAGGCGAAAGAACGCCACCTTGCGGTACTCCCTTGTGCAAAGTATAATGCTTAGAGAAACTGCTCTGGACTTTCACCGTCATATGGCGTTCATGTAGGTAAGATTTTACCCAATTGAGAAGTTGACCTCGCACGCCATAGTGCTCCAGTTTCAAGATTAGTTTGCTATGTTCCACCATATCAAAAGCCTTGGAAAGATCAAAAAAGATAACATCAACTGAATTTCCTCTATTAACTTCTGTCATCCAGTCAAACAGAGAGTCAGTAAGCAAGGTAACTGTGGAAGATCCAGATTGGAACCCATGCTGTTCAGGAGGAATGATATTAAAAACCACTCGCTGAGCTTTGTTTTGACAATTTTCTCTAAAATCTTGCCGGAAGGGGGAGTAATGCTGATCGGACGAAAACTAGATATCAAATTAGATCCATTTTTCTTCGGTATTGCGGTAATTATGTATTGCTTCCTTCCACATTTCAGGAACTTCACCCAACATTAGGGAAACGTTAAATATGTGAGTGAGTGGTAGATGTAAGACCTGGGAGCATTTGTTATACACGATCTGTGGAATACCATCATAAGAAGTTGAAATGGATGGTTTCATTTTCTTCAGGAGTACTATGTAAAACGTCATGAGGTTGGATGAGGATATCGGGACAATCAGTGTTTAGGCGTAGTAAAGCAGGAAGGTTTTTTGACGTCATTTGTTGTTTCCGAACTTCTTTTGAATATACAGAAAAGAAAAATTCACCGAGCGCATTTGCTTTTTCTTGGTCAGTTCTGAAGATATTTCCAGAATTGTCAATCAGAGCAGGTAATTTCTGCTGAGCCTTAATCCTATGACTGAAAAACCTGTAGACAGACTTCATACCCTGCTTTGCCAAATGTCGCTGATAATTTGCTAAATACTTCTTAATGTGACGGTTGAGATTCGCACATATCCTCTTATAGTGAACGTTTTTCAAAGGTTGCACTAACTGGTTAAAAAGCCGAGATTTCTGGTCAATCAAGTTCTGTATATGGGGTGGAAAACGGGGCAAGTTGTGTTTGCTAAGCTTGATTGGGACGCATTTTGCCAATCCGCTATATACAACACAGCAGAATCGGTAGTACATTTCAGAGGCAGTGTTGTATCCTTCAAAGACATTAAACCAATCAATATCTGCAAAATAATCGCTAAGTGCGGAATAGTTCACTCGAGAAAAGTCAGGGTGAGGCAAGTACAGAGCTTCATTTACACTTAGCTTGACTGCAAACTTCACGATATTGTGATCAGAACTGCCAAAAGGTGGAAGGATCTCAACATTACTGACAGATGGAAGGGATGAGAGGACCAGGTCAAGGATCGCTCCTTCTCGAGTTGGCACTCGAACGTTTTGTATTAAGTTACAGCTATCAAATAAAGTTTGGAAACGTTCAGCAGCAGAATTCATTGGTGCGCAAAAGGAATTTTTCATGTTGATGTTGAAATCTCCTAGGAGAATCACTGGGGATGGAATGGAGCAGAGCTCAAAAATAATGTCAATCAGCTTTTCATCTTCTGTTTTTGGTGAAGCTGGGGGACGATAGACAAGAACTAGCCTCATGGACGACGAAGAAGACAAAGAGAAAACATCAAGACACAAAAGTTCAGCGGAAACATCAGTTCTGATTGTAATAGGAATTGCGCAAAATTTGTCACTAATTAGGCAACAAACCCCACCACCTTTCTGAAGCTGCCTATCAACGCGGAAGGCAAAGTATGGCAAGTCTGCTACAAGCTCGTTATCGGTGATGTGAGGACCTAACCAACTTTCAGTAATACAGAGAAAATCTGACTGGTGATGACATAAGAATCCATGCAGAAGATGTAACTTGTTGACAATACTTCGGGCATTAAACATGATGCAAGAAATCTTTGGGTCATATCCTGGCGGATTCAGAAGTTTCCCTCTGAGCGTTTACGAGGCAACTCAGATATGTGTTTGAGTTCACCTCTATAAACTACCCATTCCCTTAAGGCCTTACCTTCATTCTTAGCCCGGGCCTCCTGGCGCAACTCATACTCCTTTGCACGCTCGTAAGAAGTCATGCTTCTACGAACGTATACATTGGAGTATTTGGTGCGACGCAGAAGGTAGGCATTTGACAACGCCCGTGACCAGTGCGATCTACAAGGAAGTACAACTTTCACGAGACGAGGTCTTGTTTCGTTTAACTTACCCATCCTATACGTCGATTCTGGTAGACAATCCACCTTTAACATATCTAGGATCTCAGCCACTTTATTCTCTAACTCTTTTTGGCGCTCCAAAAGTGGTTTGTCTAGATCACCTTCCGGAAGTCCTGAGAAGACTAGGCTGCGGCCTCGCTTCTCTTCCTCAACAGCATCCGAGATTTCCCGCGAGATCCTGGTCCTCAGTTTTTGAGCCAGTTTTTCAATGACGGGATCAGTGTTTCTTTCAAGTATCACACTTATGATCTCTCCACTGGATAGAGCGTCAATGTCAGCATCACTCAGACCAGTATCGAGACCACTAGGTTTTACTTGCGAACTACTGAGCGTGTCATTGCTTGACATTTTTCTCTTGGTATTTTTGGAGGAAGAGCTGCGAGTGACACGTTGCGTAGATCCAGGCACTGTTAGAGAATGGAATCAATCAATACACAAACGATGGCAAGTATGAGGCGATGCCAAGTGGATTGCAAGTTTTGCAAAACAAAAACCACAAGTATTTACTTTATAAGTGAAAGAGAATGAAAGCTAGATGTTAGAGAAACGAACACTTCTCGAGAAAGCAAAAACCTCAAGGAAATAAAGTGACAAAAAGAGGAAAAATCGGGAGCTGAGCCAAGTGCGACCGCTCACGACGACCGTCGATATCTTTTTTGTTAATAAATATAATTGAACGATATCTCACTTTTTTAGAGTTGGAGGTGGAAAAAAATCAATCGATCCACACTTATCGGCCACCCTCTATATACATTTACTTGTTCGAAGAGTGTTACTCGTCTACCACAAAGATACTCAACATGTAACGGGCTGATTTTTTTCTTCCATGCTGTTACTGACACCTACTTGTTTGCAGATGTATTTTGCAGTCCGTCTGCTAGAGCTTCCTAACTGTATTTATTTAGATCTTTAGGAGTTACATCTTCACAGGAGCGCCACATCTCTCGAAGCAGAAAGGACTGTTCAGTAACATAAATCGTTCGCAATAGGGTGGAGAAAGCTGAACACAACGATGCTAGCATTGATCGAATCAATGAATTGTTCCTAACTGAAAAATTACTCCATGACTCTGTCTGCCTTCTATCCTTCCTATTCATTTCTTTTTTTTAATCTTATACATTTGCTGGCTAACCATTTTTTTTTCATAACCGCATATTCGCGTGTGAATTACAGCAGATTCAGTCCGACTGCAAAAATAAAGAAATAAAAAGTTAACTTATGAAACTGATCCTCTCACTATATGACAGGCCAGCAAGAATGCCGAAACGAGAGAAACTTGACATCAGCTCCCGCCGTTGGAAGTTGTGATTTCTTGTGCTCGACTGTTCATGGGGATTCATGCCTTAACGTACACATTATGCTCACACTGTATAAAAGCTTCTCCTGAAATCATCAGCACATCTGGCTATCTTACACGTCTCTCCTTCTTCATTCTGCTTGGATATCGGAGAGTAAGCCATCTAACCTTGTTGTATGAAACCCAAAGGAAGTGAGAAGGTATGTAAGAGATAAAGGAAGGGTAGAGAAGGAAAAAGGCTATTTAATCCATGTTTTTCATAACTAAAATCATTTAAATGTCCTCCAAAGTGCTTGCAGTACAAACACATTGTGGGAATGAATGCTATAATAAAAGTTTAAGTATAGAATTCCCCAACCAACAACAGCTTCATGCAGCCGTGATACAATCCAGCTTGTGTATCCACATGGAAATTAGTGGCGTTGTGTCACTTAACGTATTTTTTATATTATAGGGGATAAATTATTAGAAGTGATAAAATTAGAGTGCAATAATAATGATTGTAATAGTGATGGTACTACGCAGTAGAGAAGTCTTAATTCATCCGCATGACGAGGTTTCTCTCTCAGAATATTCGGATTACTTGTGGGGAATCGTCATTTGATCAGTCATTTCGACCTCTTCTTAACACAACGGACAACAAGATCAGCCGGCGATCGTATCTACTCTAATTTTCTAATTCTTTTTATTCGAAAAAAATTCTCTGTGTACAGGGTTTATCTGGCGCGATGTTCACGAGTGCGTGTCTTCATTTTGTATCGTTAAACCACACTGTGCGCTTACCGTAGGCAAACTGTAGGTACTGTAAATTTGTTCACTTCCACAATCTAGTGAAACTTTGCACTATAGAGCTATCTAACATTCTGGATAAGAATATATTACCTTGAGGAATTATGAATTTCCGCTGCGTTCGTACTCCTTTCTTCCCCTATTTTTTCCAATATCACGTCTTTTGGCAGGGCATGTGTGTTTATGCGAACGAACACTTCGTGGCGCTCCAGGAGTTACGTGATTTTTGTTAGGTATCCTCCATTCTCCCACTTTTTGAAATTAATTTTTGATTGGTACTGCACCTTCTCAATGTGGACATGGTAAGTGCGCGAGCCGCCATCAATCGAATCCTTCTCCGTCGTGTAAAGAATTGCAAATTCATCGAAGCCGTTATAACGTCGAACAATAGAGGGTTCTTCTTTGCACATGTAAACAAAAATTAACATCAGCTCCACGACAGTGAGCAGCCTATTCTGGCCCCAAAACCTGACAGTCACGAATGGAAGTGACACTGCGTTTGCGGTAAAACGTGAAAGGAACGTTAAATTCAAGCATTGTGAATTTTAGTCACAATTTCATTGCTGACCTCCCTGCACAATATCTAGACCGCTTGGACCAAGAACTTCATCGTCATGGTGTCAAAACACCACACATCGCGAAAATGATCCAGTAGAAAACCAGAGAACAGGCACTGGAAACTCTCCTTCAACCGCTTCCTAGTCTACAAGGTGGCTCATAATTATGGTGACAGTGTGCGATTGTCCGCGTCTTCGTTTTTCCTTTCGTGGTTGTTCCTGTTTTTTCGAGAATTCCCGTGTTTATGTGTTGGATCTACATTTCAGCTTTCTATATATACGTGGAACATTAGAAGTATGCACTATGGTTTCGGCTTCTCCTTACCGCGACGCAATCATCCAACTTCGCTGCGACGGTTTTCCGGCACGCGAGATCTCCAAACGTTTGAAGGTGTCGAGTAAACTGGTCTACGATACTATTTGAGTTGGGAACAAATTCTGATAAAAAGCGCCATGGAAGGACCGTTACAGTTTGAACGAAAGCGAATGTTAGGAAGATTCGTGAAAGGTTGCGGAGAAACCCGGCTCGCTCAGTTCGCAAACTTTCTCGAGAAATGGAGTTTAGTCGCACCTCCTTGCAGAAATGATTGGTGGTCATCTGAAGACGAAATGTTACAAGAAAACCACCAGGCACTTTCTCACAGAAGCCATGAAAATAAAAAGGAAGCAGCGATGCAAGAAACTCATTGCCCGATTCAAGCATGGTTCACGTCTGTCGATTCTGTTCACGGACGAAAAGCTTTTCACAGTTGAGCAAGACTTGAATAGACAGAACGATAGAGTTTATTCCAATTCCAAGCCGAGTGTTGTGGTGCAGCGTTCATCCCACCCAGCATCGGTCATGGTTTTCCGGGCCATCACCTCTGATGGCAAGATGCCACTGCTCTTTGTACCACAAGGGCTCAACTTGAATAGTAACAGTTACCTTGAATGGACATTCCAGCAGAATAGTGCACCAACGCACAAGTTAAGAATCGTTCAGAACTGGTGTAAGGAAAACTAGGATTTCATTGATTCCGACGAGTGGCCTCCTAACTCACCTGACCTAAATCCATTAGACTACTCTGTTTGGTCAGTGCTTGAAGCAAAGGCATGTTCAAACATCAGAATGTCGATTCTTTGAAGAAAGCGTTGGAAAAAGCATGAGACGAGTTGGAGCCGGAGTATTTGCGTGCCACGGTCACACTCGTCCCTGCCGATGCAGCGTTCGCTGGTGGAGAAAAACTTTAGAAACTGCTGAGAAGGCAAAATTTGGGTGGGTCGCAACTGCGTCTCAAAGCATTGCGATTTTTCACAGAAGGCACTCGTTCCTTGTATCACGGAAGTAGAAGAGTCAACCATTATTTCGAGAAATACCTCTTGCATGGAGGGTTTTCTGTGTTGTTGTTGTAGTAATTTTTATTAGAAGGTCAAACGGACATTTATGTACATTTCCTCAACCTAGTAACTTTTAACTCAAACCGTAAATTTGCAGGGTTACTGTAGAGAAATTTACCTCGAACATACTTTTGGAAAGTTATAAGCCAGAGCCTGCTTAATATGTAATTTCGTAATTTCAGCTTTCCTGTGTCCCTAACGTGTCTCTCCAGGGGCGCATTTTGGGCACAATGAATGTCGATGGTAAGCAAGTGAAATAATTTCCTTTGCGAAGTTTGGTCAGATTGTGATTAAACTGACCGTCTACTATTTCTGCAATATGGATATCGTAGCCATACAGAGAGGCTCCAATGTCTCACATAAATTTCGTATTCATTATCAACGCATCAACTGAACGCTTGCCGCTGTGATTTCGTTAAAAAAAAGAAAAAACATTTGGCGCTAATTGGCTCAAGACGCCAGACGTCTGCGGCGCTTGTGTGGAGAAGTTAGCGAAAACATAGGTAGATTATCATACAGCTGATATCCGACATTGTTCACGCTCCAGAATGTGTCTCAGCTCTAGCTCAAGCTCGACAACTCATACATACCGAAGGGTTGAATATTGAAATGTTGAACTGCACTTGTTATATCTCGAGTAAGGCTGGGTCTCGGATATCATAGCAAAATTGTTGGCTGTATGCCTTAGGGTTAAGGACATTCAAAGGATCAGAGACGAAGATTATCGTGGGTGCTGCCCCTAATGGTGCTTGAGGGCTTGACCCAAAATGGTGTAGCTTGAAATGTAGCTCAAAGTATTGTTGATGCCAAGGCTGCCAAACCTTCCGAAGCAACCATAACCAAGTATCTGTCGCTTCTAACACGTCTGGATTCGACTTGAAGCCCGTTGCGCACCTTTGATGTTCCGATTCGAAATTCAATATCATCCTCTTCAGGTCTCTGGATCAGTGTTAAGTGTCTTCAGCAGTTCATTCTGTTTATTTATCTGTGAAGTGAACGTAAATGAGCATTTTTCAAATGCTGTTCGGACCAGAATTTTGTAAATGCCTTCGATCCATTGATCTTCTGTAGACTCCTCATCCACTGATTGTGACCCAACCCAGAATCCAACAATATCCACTATGTCATAGTCACCTCCTGACGAGCGTATTGATTATTGAAGTCTCTAAAGCACAAATATTTCAGAACGTTCGTCCACTTTCTGCGAGCACTCCAAAAGCAAACTAGCGATCCCCCAGTGAACATCAATTTTCAGCTGAATCTATCCACTATAAACGAAATGCATTCTGAGAAAGGCATGGAGCAGTCGCGGGGGAAATGTCATTAGAATGCATTTAGGCAATCGGGTAGAGCGCGCGCTGAATCAACTGATGAAACCCTCTTTAATTCTTTTGGATTTGTTTTGCTACGAGACGCTCGCTCAGTAAGCGACTTTATTGAGTGAGTCGATGTCTCTCAACGAAGACGTCGTTTTGACGAACAGCATCTTCAAGTGCAGAACAGAAGCAGCCGCATCTTGGATTTTTATTCCAAAGGTATGCTTGATGTCACTGAATATTTGAGTAGTATTCTATGACCTTTACGAGTGGATAAGAAAAACCTTCTTAGTTGTTGCAAATAAAGATGCAGCAATCGAAAATGCAAGGAAATTTGCATGGTTATTACTTGGACGCGGATGTGCTGGTCCATCATCTTGGAAGAACTACAAAGAAATAGGAGTTTTATGAATAATTACAGTTATCAGGAGAGACAAAGGACAAAAATCAGGGGGGAGGGGCTGACCTTCAAAATCCACAAATCCCAATCTATTGAATTTCTCACATCGCTTTATTCTCGAGGCAATGCCCTCATCAAGAGCTCGTAAGTGGGAACGCAAAGTTGTTGATTTTCCGTATACATTTGTTGGATGCAACTTGATTCGAGGAACTTTGACGACATCGTTTCAATGCCGTCATCAATTATCGAATGTCTCAATCGCTGAGTAACACCTAAAAGACGATATTATTATATCTTATGTCAAAACCATGGCAGTAAGGAAAGCAAAGGTGATGCCATCTTTTCAGATGAGGTTGCACAACGTTTTAGCTGTACGTTTGTTTCTACTAGTATGATTTTGGGTTGCCTTGTTTATTAATAATACTTCACTCAATTTCTACAACAAATCAGCACAGTTGTTATCTAACAGCTCCAGTTAAAAGTTCAGCTGCATTCTCAGAAGTTTATTTATTTGTTTTTTTATGATTCGATACACCGATGTATAATCAGTGCTCCATAGGTTACAGAGTAATTTGACCAGAAACATTTTATAAAAGCATCGAAAGAACATGGAAAAGTCACTTTCGCAGGGGGCTTGAGTATCGAGCCATGTGGCTGAGTTTTGATTCACAAGCAATTACACAACGGTTGACCCGAACTTCATTATCAATACCAGCTACCCACGGGCCCAATATTTTTTAAATTTTTTTATTCATTGCACTATAAAGGTGTGCCATTCAAAATCGATAATAACATGCCTAGGAAAAAAAAAACAAAACAACGGTGAGGCCCATAAGTATAACATCCAACATACCAGAGAAAGCGAAAAGTCAAAAAAAAACTCAAAAACAATACAAAACCTGATACTTAGTAGCAGTAATACCTCACTGTGCACAAGTCAGCTCATAAGTAGGAAAGTAACGAGGTGACAAAACCCTAGTTTCCAAACCATTTTTAGCGTGTTTCCAAGTGAATTTGTGATTGAAAGAGCGTGTGCACTGTCTGAGGAGAATATGTAATAGTTAGGACCGAATAATGCGTTAGCTACCTATCGATACATTCAAAATCCAGAAATTCGAATAAGCCTATAGCTCGCATGTTTCAAAGATGGAATCTTCTATGAATGATAAGGAGGCGTTAAGGTCCATCTTTTTCTTTACATTTGAATTTGTCGGATCTAGTCCTGAATGAATAACTAAATAAATTGAGTTATTCCACTTTTATTCGATCCTATGTATAGAGTATACCAAGTGAAATCCGTGCGGAACACGCACGGTGGATAGTTTATCGGTTTTGACAAAAGATGAGAAGAGATATGGTCAGCACGATGTGATAATGCTTGCGAAGGTTTGCTGCTTGCTCAGCTTCTAAAGTAGTCCCTCTGTGGAAAACTTGACTTCCGAATCCACTGCTATTTCGGCTTTCTCTGGGTTCCCGACTTCTTATAATGAGCTGCGAACCTCCAAGCATTACTTCGACTCATCCGTGACTCGTATATGCGATGAAAACAGCGATGCCTGCTCATTTTACCCTTGAAATCTTCATGCTAGACTCGCAACATCGGAGGAACACAGATACATATATGGTTTGTCTTCCATCGAGAGCACTTGAAGTAAATATTTCGCTGGTGATCTTCCCACACCGTACTTATTCGCCACGATTACGTTTACGCCTAGCCATAATCGACACAAATCGCATGGTATTATAGTCAGTGGACAATACGAGGCGATCATTCGAACGATGGTTATTTTACGATTATATTTATTTAGGCGGTCTAGGGCTGCTGTGGCGCTGTTCGCACCCTCTCTCGCTCGCTCGCTCACATTTCTCTCTATCGTCCAGTTATTTGTGTACAACTGTATAACAAACGCTGCTGCAGCGTTTCTGGCGTCCATTTTTAGTTAGACAAATACATGGTTGTTATCTACATAGTAGTCGCCCTGCTGCTGCAGTTCTGACTGTAATACATTTTGTTCTGTTATCCATGGGTTTATCCTTGCCAAGAATGGTTTATCCTGAATTTGCGGGAGGTTGCCTTTGAAAAAATTTCCGTCCGCCTGCTCTCATTCACGATCACTCATTTTTAGAGCTGAAATTTATATTACGATTGTGAGTCGTCATATAGTCCCTTGTTCGGCCAACACAAGACTGTTTTATACTGACCAGGCAGAAAGTTCGGCATAGACCACATTTCTAGATTTTTCCAGAATTCTCCTTGCTCACTTGGTCTCATTTTCCATTCGAGATTGATTTGGATTACATGGCAGATATCTTTCGAAGATCGCTTTGCAAAATATGTGTTTTGAAAATCTTTACACAAGTGCTGTGTTGCCAAATTCTACATTCGTCCTGAAACCATGCATTAATAAGGATATCGTAGGTATATCAACGAGCACTTCCAATCCTTCAAGGAATGTTCATGAGTGATGCAAGGCTGTGAGCACAATCATGGCTGGAATGACCAAGTGGTAACTGTGGAGGGAAGAACGAACCCTTTTGGAAAAGCCGCTTGTTGTGTTTTTCCTGCCCAGAGGTACATACACCAGGAAGAACAGAGAATCCCAGGGGAAGCTGCTCAACTGCTACCCTTTCCAGTTTCCTCCTCCTGCTTCAAGGTATGGAAATCGTTCAGGATTTACTGGTTTTTTTTGCTCCCTGTATCACTTTTAAAGCTCTTTTTCTGGCCTCCTACTGCGCTCCTGAAAATACTCATCAATGCGCTCTGATGCAGATTCCAAAACTATTCCAGATTTCAGAACTAGAAAGCACCAAACATATCCTTGATGGTGTGAAAGTGCAGCACCAAGATTTTCTTAATCCAAGATGCCCTTAAATTTGATATTTCCTTCTTTTCCAACTTTGCCAACGTCTCAGCGCCAGTCTTTCGAAATTATTTTTTTTCCATCTGTTATCAACGCAGCTGGGTAGAGCCTTTGTAAACAAGGGGGTATGCTTGCCCAAAGCAAAATAAGAGCCCAGATGGCGTAGGAAACAGAGTTATTTCTCTGTGTCACCTCCGGCAGGCTCCCGTAGCCATCCCAAATAGCCACCAAGCCCTGTTTATATCTCTTGCCATAGAACATTAAAAAATCAAAATCTGACATCTCATTATGGATAGTCTGGTTGAGGTTATGGATTTTCTAGTTGTTTCTTCCTGAGCTACACTAAAGGGTAAATCCAAATGAACGAAGAAATAAACGAATATATGGGAATGAAGAACTCAAAAAAAAACATCCTATCCCAAGAGTTAAGAGGGAATCTGGAACCATAAGCAAGAGCACGTGTAATTCCGGGTTCACGTCACTCAACGGCAGTTCACTGGTTTTTTTTTGGACTCGCAAGAGGGGTGTACCACTTGTTTAGACCAATCATCCGTCAACTCAAGCTTTTGTCATATCCCAAACACAACAGCTGCAGATAATAACGTTCCAAGATATAAAAGATGGATGACGCATACATGCCTGCCAACGTTGTTTGGGCATGTTTACAGCATTTAATGGTATAAGAACAAATCTATAGCACAGCTTAGCTTTCATAAACAATTTCTCACGAGAAGAAAGTTAACATGTGCAAATCTTTATTCACGGAAAAAAATCATAACTCGAGCACGGAGGAAAATCCAAAATTTTTCTGCTTTCGAGGCTTGCGTTACCTTTATGGAGATTGGAGAGTTCAGGTAGATTTCCCAGTGCAGTTTCATGTCTGTGATCCAGGCACTACCTTGGACTACCCTGGACCTTCTGGTGATTTTTTTTGGTGCGCAGTTGACAATGTAACACAAAAAGTTCTCTCGGAAGCCATACCATTTAAGTCATTTATCTCTCCAAACTGTTGTTTCAGGAGAAAAATCTGAAACTCCAGTTTTCTGAGGCCTGCAGAACTCTGCATTTCCAAAGAGAAAGTAGTAAGCCTTAAAAGTTTTATGGCCTTCTGATGTCCACATGGGTGATTCATGCTACATAATTTCTTCTTCTCTCGCTTGATAAAGATATATTACAGGTGAAGGAGTCGAAAATCCAGAAAAATTAACATATTTCTGAATTTTGCCGAACAGCGAAACCATTTATCAGTTTTTCACGTTACGTCAGTTCGAGTTTGGAACAAAATGACGAAAATTCTGGAAAATTTGGAGCAAAACAACGAAGTGATATTCCTTTTAAACTGGAAAAATCATAGGCTTTTATAAGCATTTCTTACTTTTTTCGAATTCTCATAATTTTCTTATTTCATGCCCACTGGCGGTTTTTTCCTCACAAAAATCTGGATAATGAGGAAGTGAGGCTCAGGTGATGATTCGTATCTCACTCTTTAAAAAAAGCCGGTGTCAACAAATCCGTGAGCTCTCAATAGCGCAACCTGCGCTTTACGCATCCCTGCTACGTGTGGAATCGATCTTTGGACGGGGCGTATTTCTTTAGAATAGGCTAGTGAAATCTGAAACCCAGCTGTGGAAATTGCGCTGCTGGCTGGAAAAAAAACGAATTACAGCCACTAAAAGAATAATGCTCAAAGATCAAAGATTCTATGGGACTGAGATAACAGATATGTATTTATAACAAGTAACAGGTAACTTTGTAGCAAACTACGATGAGAAAATGAGAAATTGCATTCCTACTAAGCTAAAATTTGTAGCAAATTGTCCTAGACTCCTTATGAGGTTGAGATTTTAACTTGTTCCCTTCAAGAGGTGCTTTCGCATGAATTGGAATATCAAAAGGACTGGGAAATCTCGAATGGTGCTTCTAAGAGATTATTTCTCGGCAAAAGTGGTGAATCATACTGGAAATGCAATAAATAGAGGATTGTCTTTGGAAAGCAGAAAAGTGCTCTAAAACTCTCACTTCTTCACTGCTGCATCGTGTTCCCACGGATTCCTGGCATGCGGCATGTCAGACGTGACAAAAATTATAACATTTCATTGAAAACGAGCGGAAATAAAATGCTATTTATTCGTTAAACGCAAATTTTCACACCATTTATGCAAAATAAAACAAAAATTATCACCCATCAAACATAGAAATCATCTTCAAGCGCCAAGACTAGCCCAGGGCTGGGATTCATGAAAAGGTAATCACGCAATCAAAGACGGATAGCGTGAATGGTTATCTTATAGACTGCAAAGTGTAAAGAGGCGCAGGGCGTGAACGTTGATTTGCTGGCCTAGTTTTGCTTGGTCATGCTTCCATGAATGCTAGCCCAGAAAGAGGTGGGACGGTTAGGAGGGGTGGCTCGAGCGCTGCCAAGAATCCACCATTACGATCTCCGTACTCAGGGAACTTAAAAACCGTCTTTTGTATGAGATTGAAAGGTGCAAATCCTAAGATTAAGACATGCATGGATCTTGCATGGGCTTTGCATGCATTTTGCGTGGGTACGCATGGGTTTTTCGTGCGTTCTGTTTCGACTTTGCATCGGATTTTTGAAGACGCATGGAATCTGCACGGGTTTTCCATGGGTATGAGTGTGTTTTGCATGGATTTGACCATTGCTGATATAGAACTATTGATTAGAAGATTGCATGTCTTAATCGTGGGATTTGCATTTTTCAACCTCATGCAAAACATGATTTTTAAGTTCCCTGAGTTACTAGTTACTATTCTATTAGTCACTCACATGCAAAAAAAAATCGCTTACGACCGCATGCAGCTTGTACTCGCTAGCGCTCGAATGAATCCTAAAATGGGTCAGTGCAGCGTCCACTATGAGAAAATCCACGAATTATTGATTTCTCTGGTAGTAATAATAGCAATTTTGAGCAAATGTTTTTATTTACAGATGCGTCTCGGATTTACGACCACACTATTTGCGCGGTGTTGTGGTGTTTTTAGTCCGAGTCCACGTCGCTTTTACACACCAACGCAAATCTGCGTCGACTCATCTTTTTTTTCACATTCACACGTGCCGTTGTAATAATACTAACCAAAAGCTGAGGAGAAATATCATTCAGGCCTAGTGTGGTGTGTCTCAACGCGAAAAAAAGCACCATCACTCTATGTGCACGCTGATTCACTCCACGGCAAACAGATCACACTAAACCAGGATGCGGTTTTTGCCCCTTTTTTTGGAAAAAAATATCCTGAAACCTAGGGAAGTATCCACATGGGTCACTAACATCAATTTGGGGGAAAATTCCATTTCAGTGAGTGCTTACTGATAATTAAATAAGTAGATGTAAAAAATTGATTTACAAATAAATGGAAATTTTGGTGGAGATTCTAGTAGCAGGTAATACTAGGCAATATTAGTATGGCAAATGAGCTCTGCGTCTATCGCTTCGCTTGAAAAAGGCTTATCCGAAATTTTGATTCTTTCGTTATTATTATAACTTTATCCAACAACTTTTGCTATAATTAATTCGATAGTTATAGTTAGCAATGACCATGCACTATTTACTGGATACGCCTTTGCATTTATCCCTCTAGAACCTCGCTTTCTGTAAGTCAAAGAAGTTGAAGGCCCCCATTTTTACACCATCTATGGCACTGCTGGAGCAGCAACGCTTCGACTGACCTTGTATACCCCTTTACTCCAGTATCGTGTGAGTCACAGACTTCTTGTCTTCTTGTCTTCTTGAATTTTCGAACGTAAGAGTTTTCGGAAAATTTCAGGCAAGTCTTCATTGCCAAACTAATAATATGTACCATCCTCTCCCCAGTAACCGTAGAAATAACGAGAATTATTTCGATTCTTTTGCAGTTTTCACTGGGTTTTCGCCGTGAGGATATAAATTTTTCCACTAATTGTACGCAATCACTGTATTGTCGTATCTATTTGTTATACAAAATAGCTTTGAAGAAAATATAAGTGGATCATTTCGATTGTCTCTACTTCTGAAGTTCCATAGCCGAGAGGCTTCCATAGCCGAAAGGCTTTCTCGAATAATGTCTTTCGCTTTAAACCGCAAAGTCTCATCATTATCGAAAATACTCTGAGAAACATTTTGATGCATCTGTTCCATCTACTGTCCTTCCTCGTCATATTTCTGTGATCCTATCTATTCCTTTTTTTGTTCCTACATAACCGTTTCTTTCTTCCTCTTTCGTCTTTGTTCCTTTACTACAGTTCTTTCTTCTTCGTATTTCTTTTTCTTCTTTCCCTTTTTCGCTTACTTCTTTACTCCTTGTGTTCTATTCTGGTTTTTTTGTCTAGTTTCTACTTCATTTCTTTTCAGCGGTCCCCTCTGTTCCGAATTTTGTGTTCATCTCTTTTTTTTCTTTCATTCGCATTTCCCTACCTTGGTCTGATCCTTTCGCTTTCATTTTTCTTTCGTTGGTTTCTTTTTTTTTTCGCCTTCATATTTTCTTTCCTTGGTTTTCTTTTTTTGTTTCATTATTAACGTTTCTCCTGCTTTCGGTGGAATTTTTAATGAAATGCGAAAGTATTACATTAGTAACACTATAAAAACTTGTTGAAGGAATGGTGTCTATTTGCAGGTTTCGTTGTTTGATTTATAAACGGATAACTAGGGACCAGAAGTTATCTAAGTCCTTCCGGGAACCTATCAGTACGGCGAGGAAGACCTTTCGTTTCCTTTTGCGTTGGAAAAATTAATCTTTCGTTAGTATGTCGTCCTGAACGTAGGAATGTGATGAGTTCATTCCTCTTCTCTTCCTCATTTTCTTTCTCATTTGATTCCCATCGGAACTGAGCCAGATTTATTCTGAGATGTAACCGAACTCAGCTGAAATATGTACTTGAGAGAAAAGGATTAAGCTTCTAACCAATGATTAGTAATGTTGAGAGCAAGAGCAGTTAATCTTTTTGTGTGATGGATGATTCAGTTGCAGGATTGAGGGAGTCATTTTTCCGGAACGTTCTACTAAATTTCCAATTCCTATGAAAATGTGAAAAAACCGCGTTGACATTCAGTGAGAGCCGAGTCACACAACACAATTTCGTGATTTTTCCACCAAACTCTTGCATTTCCGCCAAACTCTTAAATAGACCGGTTTTATATGAGTCCGCGGAGGCGCTTTTTGGATATGGCAGTCCGCGGAAAAAACGTCCACTCCTCGTCGTCCGCGGCTCTTACCTCCACACCTCACCTCAATGATATCAGTGAGTCGATTTGGTGTCAGTCGCGGGTTGACATTACTTTCCATTTTTTCGCCAATCGCGGGCCTCTATACCATCATCTCAGCTCGGCGGTCGTTGTTTTATTAGTCGAAACGCCCCGGCTGCTGGCTGCTAGCCGTTTGGTTATTTAGAACGCGGCAGAAATGTAAATACTTCGTGTGCCTCAACTCGCCGATCAATAGTTTTGTTTAAAGCAGCGGGCGTTGAATAAAATTACCCCCATTCAACTGGAAGCCGCATTTGCAATGTTCATTTCTTATTGTTCAAGACGGCCTAATGGAAACAATTTCGGACGGCCGACGACGACGGGGCCGAGCTCCCCCCGCTTCCACTCCTCGACACACTCCCTCCGTCACGCTGACTCTTCTGGAGCGCACGCAACGCAAGCCGTTCGTCACGTCGACGTAACTGCATCAAAACCGGATGACTGGTGTTGATCAGTGGAAAAAGCTAGGAGTCCTGGAAGCAGCTTTGTGGACATGAGGTAAGATGAGGTTTAGCAACTCCATATGAGGTATATTACGGCTTTTCAGGGTTTACTCTAGTACAAAGACATGCTTACACCTTGTAAACCAAGGATAATTTGCCATCTTAGCTGCTTTCCAGCTGGCTCTCGCTCTAGGACAACTATCACAAAAACTCTGACTTTTTAACATCTCCGCTCGAGGTATTCTAAGGCTACTGAGGTGACTAATTACCATAGTTCTCATGTTGAACCACTCTGCATAGACGAACAGAGCTTTCCCCATTTTATCATTGTCAAGCTCGCTTACCCTCTCTCCAGGACAACTACCACGAATTTCTGACTTCTTCAGGGCCCAACTCAAGTACCTTAGGAGTTTCAGGTGTCTAGCTACGTGGCTAATCATGCCTAACTTGTTGGTTACGTCCATGTATATGTTTTAAGCTTGAAAACAAGAGGAAACTTCTCTATTAGCATTAAGATAAATAAAATATTATTAAATATCTTATTATTGAACAAATGTCAAGCTGACATTTTGTTTATTTCTTGAAAGAGATAAGCAAATATCAGCCTTTTTACCGCTCGCTCACTTGTCACAAGCCCTTCCTCCTTCTCCACCATCTGGGCAACTATCACAAAGTTTTGGCTTTTCTTACCATTTCCATTTGGGATCGGTTTCTCCGATATTACGTGTTTTCCATCTCACTGATTTTCTCTACAGGACAACTATCACAGAAATCCTAGCTTATACAGAAAGTATGTTCAATGATTGTGTAAGGAAAACATTTTCTCCGATTTCAGCTAACTCCTGCCTCAATCGCCGTCTCTAAGGACAACTATCACAAAGTTCAATTTTCTTTAACGACTCGGTTCGAGCCACGCATTTAGGAATGGAATTCCTACTTCATTTTCTCTTCCAGGTCGCTATTCCTTATTTCTGTACAAATACCTAAAAATTCTACATTTTGCTGAGGGTTTGGACATCTGTTCCAAATCAGCGAAGCAGCTGTTTGCTTTGTAAGTGCTTGTTGTCCAAATGCTAATTTTCCTTGCCCAGCCACCTATTTTGCATGAGAATAAACCATGGATCACCTCGAACTACCCAAATATTAAACACATGCATAATTTATGCCCTCAAGGCAGACCACCACCGTAGTAGCTGAGTCGTGCTTCCTTATTTTCTGGGATTTTGAACAATGACGAGAAAGGAATGGAGACATTGACAAATTGATAAAAATGTTGTTGAAACCGCCAATGTCGTGTTGCGGTGGTCCCGACCCCTCTTTAGCATGACGGTGCTTTTTTGGGCCTGAAAATATAATTCCTGTGCGACCGCTGGCGAAAAAAAAACACCTGGAATTGTTTTGTGGGGGCTATGAGGGCTTGAAAGATTTCTCTTGATTTTTAAATTTTTGACGGAGATTTTTTTGTCCGTAGATCAGTCCTAACCTATCATTTCTATCCTTGAAAGTCCAGGAATCAGTCCTACGTAGCCGCGAGTTGCGATTCAACCAAAAGCAGATATTCCCTGTAAACGCTCTTTGCACTGTGCAAATTTCTTTTTTTTAATTTGCACTCTGCAAATTTCAAAGAGAATGATCTTCCACCATTGGAGAGCTTAATTTCCCCAAGAACAGCAATAAAAAATCTTCAAATGCAACAAATTTTAATTCCCGATACGTGACATTCAACTTTTCATCTGCAGCTGATGCTAAAAAAACACTTCTCTGCATATCTAACTGAATTTTATCTTTCAAGAAATGTGAGAAATTTTTCCTAGTGTACCCAGCACTTCGGCTGCGGAAATTCCCATCAAATCATGAGTTCCCTTCCTTCCTTTTTTTTCTTTTTCTGTTTTTTTTTCTATTGAATTACTACGTAACCAAGAGGCCTCGTGAGCTCGTTTACATTCCAGAAAGTGCTGTCGCTGACTGCCTCAATGATGACTAGTCGGCCGAACAAAAACATATCAGTGTTGTTTAATTCTCGTTCAACCACATTATTCATTCACTCTTAAGAATGGAAGCGTTGCAAATGGTGGGATTTCCCTGAGCGCATCGTGCGTCTACTAATGAAAGCAATATTTTTGAAAGATAAAATCCATTCATTCAGGATTTACTTGGCTAGCCAGTAAATACTTTGGTAAATTTGGCCGTGTCAGTTGCGCCCTGCGCCCTGATGCCTGGATGCATCATTGAGATTACCCAGGGTGAACGTACAAACAAACATCTTAACGATATGAGGTAAATGTTAGAGATGTCAATACGTTGACCCTGAGTTATACCAATGATGTATGGGGCCCCTGAATATGAGAGCAAATCTTAGATGATCACTACTCATGCTTCGGAAAAGGAGAGAACCCCGGGCGTCCATCATATCCGAGATCATCTTGCGTTCGCGTCCTGAACCCTTTTTGGCACACCTTTTCGTGTATTTAAACAGGTGAGCAAACGAATGAAGCAGCGCTTGAGATATTCGTAGTCCGAATGGATCGGTGAGATTACCCATGCATTGACGTACTCTGGGCTACCCTTTACCTCTCCCCATTAACAAGTTTACTCATACACGGCGGTGCTACACATGGACAATGGTACCTAGCCTTCCAATGATGCATGTGGGCCTAGGTTTGTCATCTCTAGACCCTTTTCGGATTTGCAGTCCATTCGCCTCGAGAATGTACTGTAGGAGACATTTTTAAGAATCTTGCTGATCCAGAGAACATTTTTTTGATGAATTGACAAGTATGGTCTATTAGCTCACAGAAGGCGCCTGATCTGACATTGTCTGCAATTACGACTTTGCCTGCAGAATGCGTCTGAACGGGTATTTTAGCGGATGGCAAGGGGAAACATAAGAATGGAAGGAACCACACCATATGGATATCAAAAAAGTGCAAAAAATAGATCAGTTAGCCGAAAAATGGTGAAGTCGTAGTTGCGGACAAAGTCGGATCGGGCGCCCTCTGTGAGCTAATAGACTATACATGAATTTCTTTCCTGAAGTCTGAGAGACTGAAGCTTGTCCAGAAGCTTGAGTGCAGGGCCTGGATGCATCATCGGAAGGATGGGTAATCTCATACCCCTGGGTATGATTACCCTTACGTAGCAGCTGAGTGTAGACATGATCACACATGGGTAAGCATGCCAATGCGTGCCAGGTAAAGGGCAAACCCGGACACGCTTACCCATTTACCAAGAGTGGACATAATGGTACAATAAATACGGGGTTCAGATGTTAGCTAGTGAAAACCTCATGTTAATGACTTACTACGTCCAGCAGAGCAAAACTTATAAAAACCTTCATATGTGTCTAGATTCTTCTACTACACCTCTATGCATTTTTAAAGTAAAATTTATGGAAGGACAGAGTTCGATGGGGTCATGAGATGTCAACTAAGAAAATGGGCAGGGTAACTCGCCGACTGCATGTGAGACCCACCCTTGCAAATTAGACCATTTGTCTTTTATTTTAGCTGGGTTATTGGTGGTAATCTGGACCCGCATGCATAGTTGAGATTACCCATGGTAAACGTGTTAACTCACCAAAACGTACTTTTTTTGGCAATCATCAACATATTTATTCATACATGACGTTGCCCACATATACCTAGCTACTAGCCTTTGGTAATCACACTCAGAAAGCATAAGCATAAGCACGAGATTGCCCATCCTTCTAAATCGGGAACTGGGCCACCCTCAGCCACCGCCACTTATACCTGAGGTGTCAGTCATCATTTAATTTATCTACGATAGACATGCTAACACCTACAAATTAACCCACTGTTAACACGGGCGTCAACTCTTTTACCATGTGTAATCTCAATGATGTCTCCAGTCCCCAGTCAATGTTCCTGGCTCTAGTGATCGCTCTCTGACCACTGTGAAAGTTGGTAAAACGCAAATTTCAATCTGGGTTCAGTTCCATTTCCAGTGCCTGAAATTCAGGCAGAACTATTATGTATATGTATACTAATGTAAGTTATATTTTATTACGGTGATTGTGACAGCAGTCCTGCAAAGTATGGAAAGCTCGCGGCGAAACGCTCGCACGAGAAAAATGGAAATGAGCAGGGGACGTATCTCTTGTTTTCTTTCTCCGCCATGGACTTCTCAGCACAAGTCTAAAAGAGAAGCAGATCTGCCTTGTTTGTTCTTCTCCATGCATGAGCACACTTGACGAAAAGTGAGATGTATTCTCCACGTTTACACTTTTAAAATAATATCGAGGCTGTATTTACCATTACCTATCCCATAATATTTGACCAATGTTACGCTATGTAGACAAAAACAAAGAAAATTAGTAAAGAGAGATAGTGAAGGAACAAAATCCACTGGGATTTACATTTGTAAGAAAGGATGATTTTCGCTCTGAAGTTCGAGATCCAATTTAATGTCAACCCAAAATTTCCTGTTTCATTCTATCTATGCATAGATCTGCTGATGGTTGGGTTCTCGGTATCGAGAAAGATCTGTGTAGTCTGTGAAGAACGGGGAAGGATGCGGTATTTCGCAATCCAGTGAGGGACTTATCCGTGGATATGTGTATCCACCATCACCCGAGTTTATATGAAAACCGAGCCAGAGCGCCGCTTCGCGGCGCTCTGACTCGGACCCGTGTGCCACGTTACCTCAGGGCTAGGTAAACTCTGAAAAAAAGGAACCCCGAGCCAGAGCGCCGCTTCGCGGCGCTCTGACTCGGACCCGTGTGCCACGTTACCTCAGGGCTAGGTAAACTCTGAAAAAAAGGAACCCCGAGCCAGAGCGCCGCTTCGCGGCGC
This sequence comes from Ancylostoma caninum, assembly GCA_037903475.1. Taxonomy (NCBI): domain Eukaryota; kingdom Metazoa; phylum Nematoda; class Chromadorea; order Rhabditida; family Ancylostomatidae; genus Ancylostoma; species Ancylostoma caninum. The sequence goes on from JBAJFG010000479.1 coordinate 1,614,592, forward strand.
TCTGACTCGGACCCGTGTGCCACGTTACCTCAGGGCTAGGTAAACTCTGAAAAAAAGGAACCCCGAGCCAGAGCGCCGCTTCGCGGCGCTCTGACTCGGACCCGTGTGCCACGTTACCTCAGGGCTAGGTAAACTCTGAAAAAAAGGAACCCCGAGCCAGAGCGCCGCTTCGCGGCGCTCTGACTCGGACCCGTGTGCCACGTTACCTCAGGGCTAGGTAAACTCTGAAAAAAAGGAACCCCGAGCCAGAGCGCCGCTTCGCGGCGCTCTGACTCGGACCCGTGTGCCACGTTACCTCAGGGCTAGGTAAACTCTGAAAAAAAGGAACCCCGAGCCAGAGCGCCGCTTCGCGGCGCTCTGACTCGGACCCGTGTGCCACGTTACCTCAGGGCTAGGTAAACTCTGAAAAAAAGGAACCCCGAGCCAGAGCGCCGCTTCGCGGCGCTCTGACTCGGCCAACCCGTGTGCCACGTTACCTGTGCCACGTTACCTCAGGGCTAGGTAAACTCTGAAAAAAAGGAACCCCGAGCCAGAGCGCCGCTTCGCGGCGCTCTGACTCGGACCCGTGTGCCACGTTACCTCAGGGCTAGGTAAACTCTGAAAAAAAGGAACCCCGAGCCAGAGCGCCGCTTCGCGGCGCTCTGACTCGGACCCGTGTGCCACGTTACCTCAGGGCTAGGTAAACTCTGAAAAAAATGAACCCCGAGCCAGAGCGCCGCTTCGCGGCGCTCTGACTCGGACCCGTGTGCCACGTTACCTCAGGGCTAGGTAAACTCTGGCGAAAAAGGAACCCCGAGCCAGAGCGCCGCTTCGCGGCGCTCTGACTCGGACCCGTGTGCCACGTTACCTCAGGGCTAGGTAAACTCTGAAAAAAAGAACCCCGAGCCAGAGCGCCGCTTCGCGGCGCTCTGACTCGGACCCGTGTGCCACGTTACCTCAGGGCTAGGTAAACTCTGAAAAAAAGGAACCCCGAGCCAGAGCGCCGCTTCGCGGCGCTCTGACTCGGACCCGTGTGCCACGTTACCTCAGGGCTAGGTAAACTCTGAAAAAAAGGAACCCCGAGCCAGAGCGCCGCTTCGCGGCGCTCTGACTCGGACCCGTGTGCCACGTTACCTCAGGGCTAGGTAAACTCTGAAAAAAAGGAACCCCGAGCCAGAGCGCCGCTTCGCGGCGCTCTGACTCGGACCCGTGTGCCACGTTACCTCAGGGCTAGGTAAACTCTGAAAAAAAGGAACCCCGAGCCAGAGCGCCGCTTCGCGGCGCTCTGACTCGGACCCGTGTGCCACGTTACCTCAGGGCTAGGTAAACTCTGAAAAAAAGGAACCCCGAGCCAGAGCGCCGCTTCGCGGCGCTCTGACTCGGACCCGTGTGCCACGTTACCTCAGGGCTAGGTAAACTCTGAAAAAAAGGAACCCCGAGCCAGAGCGCCGCTTCGCGGCGCTCTGACTCGGACCCGTGTGCCACGTTACCTCAGGGCTAGGTAAACTCTGAAAAAAATGAACCCCGAGCCAGAGCGCCGCTTCGCGGCGCTCTGACTCGGACCCGTGTGCCACGTTACCTCAGGGCTAGGTAAACTCTGAAAAAAAGGAACCCCGAGCCAGAGCGCCGCTTCGCGGCGCTCTGACTCGGACCCGTGTGCCACGTTACCTCCACACGAAGCGCAGCTTCGCCGCGCTTCGCGGATGACAGTGATTTTCTGCGAAACTGCATAGCTCCTAAACGGTTTGGAGGTTAACTCTTATTATGTTCGAAATAAAGAGCTCCTACATGGTGCGTTTCATGAGTAGAAACACAGATCCTCACGTGGTCAAGTCTTTTTCATTTGTGATAGCGCTGGAAGTACAAATCGTTATGGTTCGGGCACAATCAGGTTGTAACAGGAAAAAAGTGCGTAAACGTTCTATTCCTACTTTGTAAGCACAATATTCAGCTCATAGAGTGCACCATTTGTTCCCCTGACCGTTAATTTCTAATTGCTATTACTACTTAATGCTTTAGAAGGAGTGCGGTGAAAATTTCCCTGCAACTCTGCTGTATTTGGATGATTCACGGCTCTGATTGCGAAATCACACTCGCTTCATCATTGGTTCTCCTATTCTGCTTTAAAGATCAAAGATATTCCGTTTTCGTTGCAAATTGGACGCCCTAATTGAAGATTTCCATGTTGTACACATACATATACATGGGCGTGTCATTGGGCGTGTCAATTTTCGCAATTGAGCCCGTGGCGGCGGGCAAAAGAGGTGGGGCGAGGCGAGTGGATCAATGACAGCGTGACCTGTCATCCCTCGCGCGGCGATGGGGGGGGTCTGCGCTTTATATAGAGTAAGATACACTCACTCAATCGCTCTCCTCTCTCTCTCTCTCTCTCCCTACTGGGTGTAGATGAAAACAAGGCGAGACGGAGCTGGGGAGGGAGGTGGGCCATACTCCCGTGATTGGGCCATTCCAAGCAGGGGCCAATCGTAGGGAGATACTCCTTTGCGTTTCTTCTCATCATGGCCACACACCCTAGTTTATCCATAAATGACACCCATTAAATTAGAAAATACAATGCATATTGCCAAAATCATTATTATCATAGCTGTCAAAATTCTACCAAGGTATTCCTTACCAGGGAAGGATACTAGGCGGGTCCGACAACTCGTAATGAAATGTATACTGTCGAATTCATTTTTCGATGCTGATCTGAAATCCGTCTTCCTCATCAGCTGCGGTGTTCTCTCTGAAGAGTTACGTGGCACGATTTAGGCTTGCTCAAGGCACCCAAAATTTGGCTTCTTGGATGTATTTTGCCAAGAGATCGAGGGAACTTATCGGGATCCAAGAGAATTTCATAAGCGTGATTTAATTTTAATTAATTGACATGTATGGAATAGTTTCCGCGCATATTTGTAGCAGAATATATGTAACTCGAAAGTCAGATCTGGCCAGTCTAGACAAGCTGAGATTATGCAACGTAGCTCTTCTCTGAGAACGCCGCAGCAGATAAGGACAACGGATTTGAGATCAGCATCGAAAACTGAATTCAACGGTATACATTTCATTACTAGTTGTAGGACCTCCCTAGTATCGTTCCCTGATTAGCGCGGTGATAACACTGTGCAATCCGCCTTGCACCCCATCATCCGTTTACCCACGTCGATGCGCGTGAACCGTTAAACGATCAACGTCTGGGCTAACCTGCTTGGGTTTACGATTGATGTGACGCTGCCTACACCGCGAGGGATACAACTGTTGTTTGCTGTACGCATCTCCTAAAAAGACTAAGTAATTCAGGAAAAAAGAGTTGCTGCTAGTTCAAGTCACTCTTTCCTCAATCACAAAACGTCAGCTTACCTAGGGTAGACCCCGCCCACAATAGCTCTGTGACGCCCACACGAGGAGGAGGGAATTTCTCAAATAGTAGAATTGTATAACTCTTCATATTTTATGTTTAATTATTTTTTTTCGTTTATACTACTTAGTTGACGACATTAAGTAGACAGTGATAAAACAATTTGTGTTTCTATTTACGTTGAGTGGAATTACTGGTAAATACTTTGGTTTTTTTGAACTTGATATTAATACAAAAAATATCATTCTCGTACAACAAAGCACCCCTGCTCTCCTATAATTTGAGATCTGGATCCATTATTGAGCTAAAGCTAATCCAGTAGCTATTGTGGGCGGAGCCTAGACTAGCGAGTTAAATCCTTAAAATTGGGTAACTTTTCAAACAGTGGCAACAACCATTTCCGGGAATAAGTCAGGCGTATTGATCCCAGGGTGACGTTATCCGACTGATATTATTACGTGAATTACGCACAACAGAGCTGCTTCTTAGAGTAATTAGCTGATTTGATTGTAATTAGAGCTCACTTTTAGGCTAATGATGTGAAAAGTGCTGTTAACAAGTACTACCTGCGTAGATGACATCAAAAATTTCGACGTTAGGTCAAGTCTTTCACGTGAAATTCACATCGTGTCCACGTGCTCACGGCATGCCTGATGAATAGATTTTTTGCTCAAAACGAAATGTAAATCCAATGCTGTACTTTGTGAGTCCGACTTTTTCTCGTTGATCAAGGAAGTACATATGAACGAAGCGACGTCGCACAATTACGTACTTCTCTTAAATATTTCAGATTTTCTCCAATTTTTTTCTTTTTTTCTCTGTCTCAGTTCTCGAAAAGTCGACAAAACGTACAACTACCAGGAAGAGCATATACACGTGGATTTGCTTAGAAATTTAATGGTCAGATTAAGGATGGATCCAGGTGCTTAGGGAGGATGGTTCACACTATACTTCGTACCGAATAGGAACCGAATAATTTTCTTATTTTAGTTACCAATTTAGGAAACAATTTAAACATCCAGGTATATCAGGTTGAGGAAGCCCTAAAGCTCTGCTTCTCTTTCGTACAGCACTATATTGCTCTCCTAAATTCGAATTTTTCATTTATTCGAAGTCGGATTTTGCTCTCGAATATCGAATTTTGCTTTCAGATATAGAATATTCTGAATAAATTGAAAATTCGATTGTCCCAGCATTGAAGATCAGTGTATTGATACTGAAGAAGAAGAGGAGCTTTAGGACTCTCTCATTCTTGAATATCTGAATGGTTACATTGTTCCCTAAATGGTTGGCCAAAGTAACAAAATTATTCGGTTTTTTTTTCTGTCTCAAGTATACGTAGTTCAGCCGGTATCCGTCCTCATTAACGTAGATTTCTTTAAAAAATTTAAAAAAGCATAAGAAGAGATTGAATAAACGATTAAAAAGTAGCATACGAACTCTCCGTAATTCGTTCTCCAGGCTTCCTGTGGCTCTGCTGCTTTCGAATTTGACAGCTGCTTAAAATTGTCCTTGTTCTCAAAATGTGACATTGAAACAGACAGAGAAACTGAAATTTCTTACACTGAACGCCGAAATTTCGAGGATCCTTTCTGAAAATCAATAGACATAAAAAGCACATAATTCCAAAAAGTGTGTTCCGGTCATCAGAAGCGTTACTAGTCATCAGCGTCTCTCAATATTTTGTAGGATTACTCAGGTCTACGATGGTTCCACTAGAACATGTGAGTGATCCATATTAAAGGGAAAGACCCATATTAAAATGTTCAGCAAACGAACATTGGATAAATTTTAAAAATTCAACAAAATATTTAGAACCTCATCCGGGAAGTCGAATACTCCAAAACAAAGAGCTTTGCGGCCTATCGTTCTTCAACTTCAAGGTTGTGGAGCTCTTTTTCGTGAACATTCTAATTTTCGACTTAATCGAAGTACAAATATAAAATGAATCTGATAGTTCATTCGGTCAATACACTGATCCATATTCTGAAAAAAGGCGCTCACTTCGGCTCGATCACTGGGAAAATTTCTTTTTTTTTATAACTAAATCACAGTTTTGTCTTATTTTCAAATCTTGGTCCTAAAGCTGCGTGATAAATAAGATATCTGCTCATTCAGAATTCTCCGGTAAACATCCATGTTCTGAAAAAAAAAGCATAATACAAAATTTGATATGATATTAGTAACTTAACTCATGAGTAACACTGAGTACCTTTTAGATTGATTGAGAATTTTGTTCGAATGATGTGAAATGTGGCTATTCCAGAATTTCATTCCAGAATCCTCTGGACCACGGGAAAACTCGGCTCTGTGAAGGGACGTGTCTCCACCTTGGAGATCGGATTCCAGAAAAAGATAACTTCCGGGAATTTTTTAACCTTTTTGTTGTTTCTGGCTTCCGAAGCCGGTACTCCGAGCCCTCAACCAGACCCAACGTTCCAAGCAAATCTGCCAACCCCCCCCCCCCCCCTCCCCCCTCCTTGAGAGCGTGGTATGTCGGATGGCGATCGATCTCGTTTCTATCGTCTAATTCGACCTTTTGGCGTGTGTGTGTGGAGGAGGAGGCGAGGTTATAGCCTCTGTAAATACAAATGGCCTAGCGGTGGTCGCACGGCCACTGCTATGTCATATATTTATGTGTAGCGAGCGACCAGTACTCTCCACGCCGGCAGCGCTGCCTCATCCGGACCCTGCGCTGCTTTTATTCCATCGATCGACCTTTTTCGAAGCCGAGCGCACTTTTGGACCGGCGAGAATTTGTTAATGAAAGAGCGCAGAGCGAGGTGATGTTTGAGCTGAGCGCTCTCCACACCCGGCCTGCCCGCTAGCTGCCTAGGCCTCTCCCCTCGGCTCGAGCTCACTCAGCGCTACATTTACTATGCACAAAGGGCGAGTAGAGCAGTTTTTCTGCTGCAACACAAAAAACTGAACGCTGCTCCGAGTGTTTATAGTGAACGCTGGCGATTTGTTGATGATATAAACTCGCCTGGCGGTATCGTGGTGCCCTTGGATCACCGGGGATGGAGGCGTCGTTTTGTGGAGTTAATGGTGTGGAAGAAGAAAATCGACAAAGGAAGAAGGTCCTCGGAGAGGTAAATCGGGAAAAAGAAAAAAACTGATGGCCCATGGTCAGAAAGCTCTTCAGGAAAATTTCTCAAATTTCATGGTTTTTCTGCACAACCTTCGCCTTCTTTCCAGAATAAAAACTTGAGCTCTTGGAATCAACAATCCAGAGCATCCTATCGTCAGATTTGGAAGGTTCTAAGTCGCAGCAAACTCATGAGAATCACCACGAATCTCTTGAAATTTCCACAGAACCGAAAAAAATCGCCACTGAGCCCTTGTGGAATTTCAAAAAAAACGAATCCCATGAAGCCATCGTGTAGGTTCTTTTATGTAGTAACTTTTCTTTCGCAACTGTGATTTTCTTTTATTTTCAGGATTAGAAATATCGGAGTGTTGAAAAATTGATAATGCAGAGATACCTACTCCAATTCATATATACTCAGGAAATCCCTAAATTTGAAAAAAAGCAGTAGAACCAAAATCTTTCAGGAAGTTCTTTAAGAAAAGAGCCAGACATGTGCAAACTGGTGAGCAAACCCTTAGAAGTTCTCAGAAAACGATGTCATTCTACATTTTCTCCTCTTTTTCCTTCCATGGTTACAAAAAATATCGTAGTCCATGAAATCGCGAAGTCAGAAATTCTTCTCAAAAATCCCCATTTAATCTCAGTAGGTCCCTAATCTTCGCGAACTTAGGGAAAAATTGAAGGGAATCATCAACCAATCCTTAGAAACGTTTTATCGAAATTTCTAGGGAAAAATTCCAGAATTTCACGAAATCATCCTGGACCTTCTTTATTCATCGATGATTTTATCCTAGATGTCAGGCAGTATTTCCTTCTCTCTCCTGGATTCGCCTATACATATACGTTCACCCCTGGAAATGTATTTCTTCCTGTAGGAATCCAGGATTTTTCCGCTTGAGTCAACAGTACTCGGACATTTCATCTTTCGAGATTGAAAGTAATTTTCCACTAACAAGACTGCAGTGCAGACGGCGTTTTTCCATGGAAAATCCCATCCCATCAATTTCCAACGAATGCTTGCAGCGTGTGAAAAACAAACTGGACTAGACTTCCGCATTCAAGCGAGGGATGAATAGAATTTCGAATTAACATTTTAAAGGGAAGCAAGTTAGCTCAGTGAAATATGTGTTTGAATTCTTCTTTTTTTTCAAATATTAGTCTTTTCTTATCCTCAGGGTTAGAAAATACTGGAGTCAATGGGATACATAATCCAGAAGTTCTTATTAACACCTATTCAAAGAAAAGGAAAGAGGTTCACCGCACTGATTCTAACACTTTACGCATAAAATACTTTTATGTCGGAAATTTCCAAAAAAAATGCGTGCATAGGTTCACTGAAAAAACTGCATAATCCTTCCGCTTTTTGTGAAGGAAACATTGTTGCTCATCTCGAATGCATGCTCACCCATTATGAGAGAATGAGATCCGCCCGAATGGGATTTCTGTTCAGATGAAGGGCAAAACCTCTCCTTGTGTCTGGAACAGCAATAGATCCTTATAGGAAATGTATTTGTGGAGGCTGTCTCTAGGACAATTTTAGTCAGACTACACCTGGGTTAGGTATGAATTATGTATGAATATGTCAAAAAAGCCGGTCAGGCGTAAGGTCCAGATGCATCGTTGGAACGATGGGTTACTTCACAGCGATGGGTAATTGATGTTACAGATAAGTAAAAAAAAGCCTGTCGAAGGTAGGACATACCAATGGGTAACAGACAGGTAGGTAATGCTATGTATGAGTAAACATGTTGACAGGTACCAGGTAATAGAGTGAGTTCTGGGTACATTATTACACTCACCATGGGTAATGATAGGACCGCAACCAGATGCTGCATGCACTGTTGAGATTACCCAGAGTTAATATGTTGACGTGACCAAAATTTACACATGGGTTACGTGGACGTTAGCTCGTTAATTCTGCGTAACCTCAGTAATACATCGTGGGTCTGTTTTCATCATTGGGATTACCCTGGATAAACGTGTTAGCGCAAGTGTTAGCGATTGGCGAACTTTTTCGGTGTCAACACGCTTACCCTGGGTAATCCCCATGCTGCATGTGGCCTCTGGCCCAGAAGTGCTCTCTTTCCAAATCAGGTACGTTGTTGTTGAGTTTATCAGATTCAAAGCAGGAGATTAGAGTAAGTTCTAGGTATTCTTGCAAATTCAAGACCCGCGTGCATCCTTGAACTATAGAATGGTAAATGCACTAAGGCTACATATGGGTAAATGCCAGATAAAGCGTAGACTTGAGGTGTGAATACGCCCACCTTCCGAAGTATCAATCATGCATTCTGGCCCAGAATTATCCTTTACCCTGCACCCATGAACATGTTTACCCATATGTTGTCTGTACCCAGCCGCTACCCATAGAAAATCATAGCCACAAATGTGAGACTATCCACTTTTACAATGATACATCCTGGACCAATTTTCCAAGTGGGTGAACTGACCAATCAAGGGAGTGGCCGTACACCCTTTTCAGGTGTGAAGTGCCACACCCCTTTGGAATTCTTGCAAATACAGTGATAACAGATCATTTTTAAGGATTATGCTTCTCTAGAGAAAGCCTAGCCCGTTTCTCCCTCAAAATCATGAAAAATCTCCGGTCTCCCTCTCCCTCAGCTAACCAGCCCTCCCCTCCCCACCTCCCAGAAGCACCTAATAGCGTTGATTCAGCTTAGAATTGCACCCCTCACAGAGGTTTCTGGAAATAGCTTAGTGTCCCCGGCCATTTTCTGCTCTACGTTTCGTTATACGCAGAAAATGCGACACATTTTTTGCACCAGCAGCAACGTTGTCCGTCACGTTCTGGCACGATGCTGCACGTTCACTCGCACACGTACAACTTACCTTCTGTAATTACAGCGTAAATGAAATGAAAGTAATTACCACGCTCAATACACTAATTACACTAATAGCGAACATCGTACCTCGGCGCTGCAAGCATCAGCTGTCTAATCCATTTGAAACACTAATGCCGAGCTGGCTTTCATCGCCTGCTCCAGAACTGCACCTCGGCCGCCTCGGACGGGATTATGCAGAATTGCTTAATGCACAAATTGTCGATAGAGTAAAATTGCATACTTCTAGGAGTACGACTATAGTCCTAAGCCTTATCATTTTTTGGAAAATGATTTTGAAAAGCTGGGAAATTCAGGAAAACCTTGAATCGAGTAACGTTCCTGGACACCTTCACCATATCCTGTCATTTATGCCGGTAATAGCGAAAAAATTCGAATATCAACCATCTCAGGGTGATGCACAGTTCGCCAGTACAAAATCAATTGAAAAGAACCAGCTACGGTAGCGATAATGGGAAAGATGCGTATCGATTGCAGCGCTGCTTGGTCTCAATCGCTTCCTGATTAGCTAGCGCGGCTATCGTGCCTAGTCTCAGGGCGGAAGGATGAATAAATAAATGAATAAATAAATTTCCCTAGCAGTTTTTGTTCGTGCGAAGGGAGGTGACGTTTTGGCGGGAACGTGGGCGGTCTCGCACGGCCGCCATTGGCTCTTTTCCTAGCGCCACCAGGAACCCCATGGTTTTCGTAACGCTTTGCTCCCTCAGGGGTGAATTATGCTGCCCAGAAAGCAATACGTTAGATTGTGGGAGAAAGGTGCGTATACAGGAGGCTACTATTGGTCCATTTAAGCGCCCTGTTCGATCAACTCGGACAGCTATCACACTCAAATGTAAACTACTATAGTTCAGAGCAGTTAGGGTAGCTATGCAAGAGCGGAAAACGAGTTGATATTCGAGGGCGGAAAGGATGTTTCAAAGGACTAATTCTGCAACTCTGCTCCCCCCCCCCTTTTTTTTTCTCTGACAGTGGGCACTCCTCATGTACAGTATGTACTGTCCTCCACCACTGGTGGACATGGGAGAAGTGGGGGCGGGGGTGGGAGGGGCATTGGAGGAAAAAACTGGAATAACCGCCTGAGAGGAGGCAGTGATCGCCAGAATCTCTAGAATAGACATATTGGAATTATTGATAATATGCAAAAATATTCCAATGGAAAACTGCAAAGATTAGTTGGAAGAATGTTGCTTAATTGACAGTTTCGTTACCTAATCCGTAGATATAAAAAACACACACTCGTTGCCACTTCCTGGGCATTTGAAGACAGTAGCCTTCACCTATTTTTAAGATACGGGTTGTTTATTTACTCCACTTTTTACTTACTTACTCGTTAATTACGTATTTATTTATTCGTGCATCATGATACGTCACAATGTAAACTCTCACCAGGAGGCTAAGTGTTGATGAAAGTGCCGCAGAGAGCTACATACGTCAGGAAATAGAAGGCTTTGGATCCGAACAGCAGAATCCGCGAACCAATCGTCCTCATTGCACTATATCGCCTTCATTTCCTCAGTCCTTACATTTTACCCACCTGGGTTTTTTCGTCTTGGGGAATCGCCCTGTTGTCGATATTCCGTGGTAATTTTTTCTAGTCAAATTGTTTAAAATTTCCTGTTCTTTTGCACAAGCACAAGATAAAGCTACGTCTACTTCTGTTCCTTTTTGGTTCATAACTATCTCCAGATTAAAATCTCCTCGTACTGTAGTATTTTGAAACCAGCCATCTGCTGAACACCTGCTGTCGCTCGCCGAAAATCCGGTTTTTCCCTCACTTTCCAGTTTCGTGCACATTTTTCTCTAAAAAGCCATTGAAGGCTATTTTGTTACCCCGCTGCCTACCTTTTATTACCTTTGGATCCTAAAATGACTAGGATTTCACGGCAACAGAACAGAGGTCGAGCTGAAAAAGCAAGGAGTTCCGTATCTTTGGGAAATATGTACGCTTAAAGTTATAAACTCTAGAAAAATTATATAAAAAGACAGGTTAGACCGATGCTGAGGTTGCAAACGTACAAATAAAAAAAAATTAAAAGGTCGGCTGATCCTGAAGATGGATCCTGATGTTGAGGGTGACTAGTAGAAGTGAAGTACTCACTCTTTCCCTCGTCCATTTCGCCCCTCGTTGTTTGGCGGCCAGGTTCGATGACGATCGAGGCGTAAAACATTAAAAATACTCGTTTACAACAAATAAACGATGGGGCAGCGACCAGTTCTGTGGAAAACACCCCGAATCATGTGAGGTGAGGCCAGTGCGCAGTTTCAACGCTGATCGGCCAAGACGACGGCAAAAACGTGCTGCGTGGCCTATTTCCGTGGCACTTGGGCTCGAATCCACGCTCCTGGGCCGAGAGCGTGGATTCGCAGCAGATATCCGTCCATTATACTGCATGAGGTCACATGATACATACAACGTATAATGTATGCACTGGCACCATCTGCGCCTTGTGATGTTACTGGATATTTCGGCTCGATAGGGGAGCGCAGCGTGGCTGGAGCATGGAACTGGAATATTTATGGGTTTCGAGAGTGCTTTGGTGGAAATTTCTGAGAGAACAAAGAGAAATTAGTGGATTTCACTGCCTAATATATAGTTCGAGGCAAAGCTGCTACTTCATAACCTTTTAAGAAGGTTTTGAGTGCTGTTCATGCCTGGGAAATCCTTTTAGATGTCCACGGAATACCATAATGTTATTCCGGGAATGGTCTGCCGTCCATTCATTATTTCATCTTGTTTTATTGTATTAAGTATATTTCTATGACAGAATTCAATATCAAAGGCGATTCTTTTAGGCTTAATTCCTCCCATTTAATCTGTTCCCTCCAAAGCTTTTCTAATTGGAGCAAATCCTCCTGATCACCTGGGAATTAGACGTCGCTCCCCACGCACACAAATGAGCATACGACATGTCTAGTACACTTTATTCGATTAGTAAAGTAAAACACAATGCCGAGGTAGAAGACAACTAGGGAAGCCTCTAGGAATATTCCAGAAAAGTCTTTTCTTTAATTTCTTAAGAATTCACTGCGGGAAGGGTTCCTCTCTAATTCGGATAGCACGGGTCTTTAACTTTACTTTCTAGTGCATTTGATTAGGTTCCGAAGAGAATGAAGCCGAAAAATTTAGTTGTTTTGAGAGAATATCCAAGCATGCTTTGTGTAAAAATATGGTCTAATATATAATACGTATTAATACGTATTAATATATGTAGTATAATACGACAGGAGACTTTGGCTTCGAAACATTCTCTGATTTTTTTTTCATGATACTGTGTCACACAAAGATATTACACGAAATGTTTTATGACAGTGAACAAATATAATACGTAGTACAACGGGATATTATATAGTACATGAATATACTACTCTGATACGTAATATAACGCGTATTGTGGCATAATAGTAGATACATACGGTATATTTACTACATGTAGTAGTATGAACAGTAACGCAGTGGGGATGCATACGATGCAATGACGATGACATGTCTAATTAATACATGAGTTGTGCATAATTTAGCAGAATAGTGAATTAATATATGTAGTAACATCTGCACTGATGTATAATTTATGCAGTGTAATACCTACATGATGATGGAGTGTAATAGATCATGTGATTGTGTTGTATGTTATAATAAGCTACATAGTTAATACATATATTATAATGTAATGCGTAAATTAACCAACGTAGTAATAAATCGAATACAGCAATATGATGACGACAGAAGGATACATTTGATTAATACATCAGTTACGTCTGATGTTGTACAGTAATAACATAACACATGAAATAATACATAGGTGATCTGATAATATGATGTAGTATTACTTAGTGGGATAGTATCATATTATTTGCTTATATAATTAACATTTGCATTTCTGATACGTGGCTTATACAGTAATTAACTGGTATAGTGGTTATAATTGGTGTGATATATATTTGCCTCGAACTCACCTTGTGAAGGGCTCATTTTTTCTGACATCTACGAACATTAACTCTTACCATTACACATCTAAAACGCACCTTTACTGAGAAGCGGTCCCTATCCGACAGTGAAAAGCAGTTGATAACAGTTATGATATAGATATCGTCCATAATAGGGGAGTACAGTAAATTCTAATAATAAGCGATGGTGTTTTTCCTTAGCCAGAGAAGAGGTACTTGTAGCGACCACAGAACAGCGGAAACGTCGTCCCATTAGGCGCTGTTGCACTTCGCACATGATCATTTTGTTTCTTCTTCCTCTTTGTATGAAAGGTTCCTTTTTCTCGTTCAGCTTATAATGATGCATTTTCTGAAGAAAAGTTCAGGGACAAAAAGCCATATTCATTTCGTTCCTCTTCCTCTTTGTCTAGTTTTCTGAAGCTTTCTCTCTTCAATAAGAAAAAAATGGTGATAAAATTTTCCTAAACGAAAAATTAGCCGTTTCATGCTCAACGCAGCCTCATCCCAGGTCGTTTTTCTGATTACTTTTTCTAAGCCAAGTAGAATATATCACACTTCGTGAAAGAAGCCTAACCAAATGTTTCAAGCTAGGAAAAAGGTAATGATAACGCTCAAGCGAGAGGGTTCACCAACCTTCGTTCAAGGAGAACGAAGGCTGGTGAACCCTTTTCTTTGAGGTATCCCTATTCCGCTCGCCCAGGGTCCAGGCTGAATTCGTTCTTCACGGGTTAAGTTGGCAGTCCAAGCCCTGGTAGTAGTAGTCCATCAACTGCGTTCAAGATATGGTAACAGGATCTCGGAGTGGGCTTTTTCACCTCCCGGAGAAGGAGAACGGTCTGCTGACCCGTCACGGATTGGGACAAATCTTTATTGTATTACAAGGGTAAATGCGGATGAAGTTATTCCACCTAAGTTTCAGTGTTCCGTTTTTCTTTTGGTGCAACCTGAGTGTACGAATAAATAAATAAATAAATAAATAAAGGAGAAGAGGCTCAAATAACCTTCCCAGATTTCACACTTCTTCTGATCAGATGGAAAAATCTTGGTAAATTTCACTGGTTTCTAACACTTTTGAGAACAGTTCTGGAAGTTCCGACTGACCCCCATCTTTACCGATCACTACTTTGCCAACTTTTTTAGTAACGGAAATTGCAATAAAGAGTCATTCAAGCTCATTTGTTGGAATTCAGGTAGATTTTTTGGTTCCTGACCGTTTTCTCAGAAGAAGTTGAAAAATCGTACTGAACTTGCCTTTTTCTCCACTTCTTGCTTAACTGTTTGAAAATTATTGCATGCACTGCTCGACTTTGCACTTTTTTTTCAAAGATAGGTCAGAAGATATTGGTGCAGTTCCAAGGCTCCTGAGTCTTCTCTGGAACTTATTAAAAAACTCCGGTACCAATGTCCTTGATTCTCACATTTTTAGTGGAACTTTTGTGAAATTCTGGCTAATCATTATGCTTCCTTGCCATGAACTTCCTGAAAAAAAGAAATTTTCGGTGCTATTTCCCGGTTCCTCGCAGCTTTTTCCCCGGTACGGGACAAAGGATTCCAGCAAGCATTCCTAGTTCCTAAGAGTTTCTCCAGGATCAGCCTAGGAAGAGTTAATGGAGTTTCCTGGATTCTGACAAATTTTCTAGGATAACTTAAAAATTTCAGTGTGTTTCCCAATACTTTTTTCGAAGTAAAGTGGATGAAAAATCGCGTCTGCTTTGGAAAACCCGGCCAATAAGGTATCCTAGGTCTGAGGAGTTGGAAGTAATTTGTAGATTCTGAGGAAACTATGAGTGGTGCTGTTGAGAGGAAAATTTCTTCGAACGAAAATGCCCTTTGCTTTAATGGCACTTACTGTGGTTGCATTTTCGAAAATTTAAAAATTACTTAGCGCGAAATGTAGCTCCCATTCTCGTAGGAATCCTGATGAACATTGAAAACTATGTGATTTTCACCCTTTCCTGGAAAAATCCCAGAATTCCATAGGTATCTATAGCGGAATTCCCCGAAGCACCCCGTTTTTTCCATATGGAAGTCAATTAAGCGTGAGGAGGCCGGTGTGTCGTTATCATTTGACGACTTGTTCATAAAGCTGCTTTTAAAGCGCTTATTGATCGCCGGGTGGTCGTCGGGGGTCGGGTGGTCGGGGGTGGTGTGTACGTTTGCCTGTGTCTATGTTAACTCGTTTAATAGCAGCGAGTTCGTAGTGCGTCACACACCGCAGGCCTCGGCCGGCGGCGATCTATGAACTCTTGACTTGTGGACTCGCTGGGGACTCTGGCGCGGATCTCCGCCCCACGGCCAGCCAGCCAGCTCAGCTCACCGCGATCACCTCACTGACGTCACCTTGCGAGGGAATAGCACTACTAGTACACCTCCCCCCCCCCGTGGAAGAGTCATTCACCATATATTTAGTAGTGACCTCTGTTCAGCGTGTGCATTCAATAATTATTCATCTGTCTCTGGTGGCTCTGTTGATTGCGCGCTGTCTCGGCGGCGGGCCCGCATCTTTTCCTCCTCCTCGCCACGCACTGCTGAGGACCGCCACCCCGCCCGCCGTCCACGCTACGCGGGCCGCTGGCGGCGGGCGGGGCTACGCAGTGTTTATTCACGTTTCACATGTAATTGCTGTGTGTGTGCTGTGGCGCAGTCTATGCGCGGCCTCAGCTCGCCCGCAAATGCCAAGTGCCAAACCACCCCGCGAAACCACCACTCGCAGCTTCCTGAGCCCTTTGTCCAGCAATTTCTTGGAGATCCGGCCGGGTTTTCCCGGATTTCTATGCTCCCCTTTTTCCGGGATTCTTGCAGGACTCCTCAGAAATTCTGTTTCTCGTCAGCTACATTGGAAAAAAGTCATCGACCCGGCATTTGCATATGCAAATGCAAGACGTCTTGACGCCCTTTGTGGCTCCGCCCACTTTTCCCGAAAAAATCACTCCCTTTGTTCGGGGCCCTTAATCTTCTGACTTCTTCGCACCGACGATTCCAATGCGGACAACTGCCACATTGCCATTTACTTTCTGTTCTAAAAGGTAATTTATTCTATGTGTTAATACGAGATTGCCTTCCCATTACATATCCTTGGGTACTTTGCGCTGAGAAAAGCCGAAGCCGAGAAAATCGCCGCTTTTTCGTCTGTGTCTCTCAGATTCTGTGCTCTCTCGCTTGGAATATCTGAGCCAGTTGACCAGACCTGTTCAAGTGTCCATTATCTAACCTTTTTCCCAGGAAACAGAAGCTTCCAGAAAACTGCTGGATTCCCTTGTGCTCAAACGTTTTCTGGTTTCAACATCCTTACGTGATCTATCTGTATAGATTCTCCATGATCGTTGGGATTTCATCAAACTCCATGAAAATTTTCCAACACTTGTGAATTTTCATGGACTTCCTTTTATAGTTTTCTGTCCATTAGTTTGCAAATTTACTCGAATTCCGCGAGTATTTCCTAGTTTTGCTTCATATTTTCATAATTTAACAGTCAGTCTTCAGTAACGATTAAGTTCATGATTTTCTCGTTGTTTTAAACTATTTTCACAGCATTTAGGCCCCATTTAGCTGTACACAATTCCCAGATGACTACTTACATGCAAGCTTCCCATATTACTGCAAGTTCCAGCCTAGTTGCTTTTCTTCCGTCTTGGATTGGAACACGTCATCACAGGCCAAGTGCCCTCTATCGATTTATCGATTCCTAATGGTATAATTTACGAGCCTGCTCGAGTGTCATTGTAACCACTACGTTGTTTACCTGACCTGGTTGTGTAGGGGGATTAGTGGTTCGCCTAGAGATCAGTGCCAGCATAGCCATCTCCAGTTTACTAGCAGATTATCTACTAGTAATATCTTGGGAATTGTTTTGCCCTTGGATTTTCTGAATATTCCTTGTACGACTTTATCTTTCGTTGAACACCTTGTTCTCCCTTTCTTTCGTTCCTCTCTCTTCTACTTTTTCCTAACCTCTCCATTTCCTCCTTTTACCTCCGTCTTTCGTGAGCCGTCCTTTGCGCATTGAATACATTATCCATGATATAAGGCTGACTATGCCGAGCTAACCTGCAACAATCGTACATAAAATCGATCCAATACACGAGCATTCACTTGAATGTTTGGGCATTTATTCGAATATTCGAAAACTCGGTCTGTTAGTTCGAACGTAAGGATGTAGTTTGGCTGTAACGGGAATTTTTTTTCACTATTCATCCCTACTTAGGAGAAATTGAATTGTACATATTTTCGGTTACCTGTTTAACAGTGGAGTTATTGCGCTGTAACTATCCATTTTTGCCTAAAATTATTGATTTTTGACAGAATTCCTAGTTGTTCTCTTGTACACCACAGACAAGAAATTAGGGAACCACGTAAATGCCTATTCTGTACATATGCCTATATGAAATATGTATATGCATGCACCTTGTCATCTAAGCCTTTTTATCTCCAGTGACCGCTTGCACCATTGAGATTACCCAGGGTAAACGTGTTAACAAAACACAAATTTACCCCTAGTCAATACGTTTACCCTGGTATACTCAATGATGCATGTAGACCCAAATATAACGTTACTTGAGTAGTTGAGTACTAATTCTCCGCCACCTGTTCGAATATTCGAATACTCGACTAATTTATGGGGCACTATTCCATTTCTTCTGCCCCAAAATCTCAAAATCAAAAATTCCTTTGAAAGTTCGTCTAGGTTATTTGATTTGCTGATCACGAATATCACACCCACTTTGTACCGTAACCCTATTAGGGTAGGGTTAGGGTAAGTAAGTTAGATCACGGAATCACCTGGATTTTTGTCTTTGGGGGGGGGAGTTATTTTACATGCTGATTACGAATATTACCTGGATTTTGGAAGTTAAAGCAATTTGAGGTTTCACTATGGAACAACTTGCCCTAACCCTACCGTAACCCCTTCCAAGTGGGATTACGGGACAAAACAAGTATGATATTCGTGATCAGTATATCAAATAATTCCTCCCCCCCCCCCTGGACAAAAATTCAGATGATTTTGTGAGTTATCGTACTTACCCTAACCCTAGCATAACCCTCCCATATGAGGTTACGGTATCGAATGAGTTTGCTATTCGTGATCAGCTTGTCAATTAATCCCCCTAGACGATACTAGCAACTTCACTAGAGAACCCTATTAAACTGCGATGTAATGTCATTCTATTGTACATGCCCCCATTAGCTTCAACTAGTGTACCTATATCCGTCACTAATCTCCCGGCCATAGATCCAGCACGCTGACCACAAGCCAATCCCTTCGGTCCGTCTGGAAAACGACCTTTTGCCCGCTTCTGGGATTTTTTCTCTCGTCCAAGCGGCCGTTGCGGCTACGCTGCCTCTGCAAATGCTTTTGGAAAAAAAGAGCCATCGAAAAAAAAATGCGCTCTAAGTGCAAATTTGTCGCGCTTTTTTATCATGCGGCGATCCAAACATCAGTAGGGTGCGGCAATTTCAATACGTTGGCGCAGTGGAGAAAAAGAATAGAGAAGTAGAATCTCGCACTTTTCCACAGATTTCCGTGCTTACGAAATTCTTCCAATTTCGAAAAACTATGACTCAGTCGTCGTGACGTCACAGTGCTAGAAGGGGCAGATTCATGAAAGGGGCGTTTCTCTTCAAGCATTTTTTTAACCTTAGGACCACATTTATGAACGAAACTTTGGATCCCCCTTGTCAGATTTTTATATTCTACTAATTTTTCTTCATTGAATCTGTCCTTCTTGTCTAAAATTCGAATACGTGCTTCTTATCCCTACCTTGCATTGAATGTCGTTCAAAAAAAATCGTAGTTATCCAAGTATTGGCTATAGCTGCAGAACCAGCAGCCTACTCAGCTGCATAATCTTTATCATGTTCGACATAAAAAACCCAATTTCAGTATCTCCACCTACTTCGAATATTCCCAGACCTCTTCGTGGAAGCCATTTATTGCCATTTATCCTGGAAAATCTAGGAATTTCAAGCACCAAAGGCGAGCTTCCAGAACGTTTGTTTGTCGTCGGAATTGGGTATGGAAAAATCCTCTTTTGAACTCTCCATCTGTCTTGTAGTTAGTCGCGAGGCTACGTGGCGCGTCCCCAGGTGGCGGATAGGGGGCTAATCGCGGACCAAACGCGACCTTGTGCCTGCCCTGAGACGCGGGTGGATTCAGGGGATGGACTCCCTGTTTCTGCAGTGTCGGAACGATCTATACCTTCTGCCAGCGCGTGGGCATGTTCATGCATGCGTGCATGGGTGTGACTGCGTGTCTGCAGATTGTATCCTGCACATCTATCCGACCAAAAGCCCTGCATTCAAGTGACTGGGAGGTACAAGGGAGGCGGTTCGGAGTCGCCTCCAACAAATAAGCTCCATCGTCCACTCCCGGGAAGCCCGGCTAACTTCCCGGTGAAATCACACTCCAGCCTCCCACGGGGGAATCGAGCCCAGCAAGCTATCTCCTGTGGGCTTAAAATTCTTCAAGCTCGACACAGCAATAATAGAGAGTGTTCCCCTGATCTCGGAAGAGTCACTGGTACGGCAGCGCCAGTGAGGACGAGGTCCGAGGGGTTATCTAGGCTGCCTAAAACCAGAAGGACTATGATGACGGTCTGTACCTTCAACGCACGCACGCTTGCATCGGAAGCTTCCATCGAGGATTTGATGATGCAAGCCAGGAAGATCAGGTACGACGTCATCGGACTGACCGAGACGAGGAGACACCGACCACTGAATGCCACCTTCGACACTGGAGAAGAGCTGTTCCTTGGAACCTGCGACAGTAGAGGAGTTGGTGGAGTCGGTGTCCTCGTCAACACGAACTTGGTCATGAACATCGACTCATTCGAACAGCTAACAACCCGAATCGGACGTTTGCGGTTGAGAAGATGTGGATCAATACCGGCCTTGACAATCTTCGTCGCCTACGCTCCAACATCCAGCTACGACGAAGAGGATATTGAGGCCTTCTATATGGACTTGGAGAAGTTCTACAGGGAAGACCACACATTCTACAAGATCATCGTTGGCGATTTCAACGCCAAGATTGGTCCTAGGAGAACGCCTGAGGAACTTCACATCGGTACCCACGGCCTGCAGTGGAACGAACAGGGAGAGAGGCTGTCTGAGTTCATCATGACGACGAAGACCATCCATGGTAACTCTCAATTTCAGAAGCCAACCTCCCTACGCTGGACGTGGGAGTCACCCGGTGGAGAGTACCATAATGAAATTGACCACATCATCGTCAATCGAAGGTTCTGCCTGACCGACGTCGGTGTTGTACCAAAGTTCTACACCGGATCCGACCATCGCCTCCTTCGTGCAAGATTCTTCTTTTCACGCAAAGGAGAGAAAGCCGCGAAGTTTAAGAGAAGGAGTCCCAAACCCGTCATCAATTGGGATCTTTTCACTACGCTAGCCGGCTTTTGGGAAGATGCGGTTGTCGACAACATCGACGAAGAGTACGATCGGCTTGTACAGCATCTCCGCGACAGCGCGAAGAGTGCTGAGGGTTTGAGAGTCACCAAGAGACGATTGTCTTACGAGACCCTCGAGCTCATACGCCAGCGTGGAGCCGCGAGAGCCGCAGGCAACTACCAGCTAACGTCCGAGCTCGCAAAACGGTGCAGAGAAGCGATAAAAGAAGACCTCAAGGAGAGACGAGCAGCAGTGTTGGCTGAAGCCGCAGAGGCAGGGAAAAGCATTCGCTGCGCCCGCCGAGACTTCGCCAATCGCAAGACCAAGATGTCCGCCCTCCGGCGCCCGGACGGAACAATTTCTTCATCAAGACGGGCAATGGAGAAGGTCATCTACGACTTCTACTCGGATCTCTTCGATAGCCACGTCCACCTCCCTCAATGTCACCTTAGGGAGGACGGGTATGTTGTCCCATCGGTTCTCCCTTCCGAAATCCGACATGCCATCAAGTCGGTGAAGAATCGTACAGCACCGGGCCCCGACAGGATTCGACCGGAACATCTGAAGAACCTACCGCCAATTCTCATTACCACCTTGGCTAGGCTTTTCACGCGGTACCTGTCGGAGTGCAAGGTACCTAACCAGTGGAAGACCAGCAGGACCGTGTTGCTGTACAAGAAGGGAGACCCGCAGGATATTGGCAATTATCGCCCCATCTGCCTACTGTCCGTCGTCTACAAGCTTTTCACGCGAGTGATCCTCAATAGGATCGAAAGGACGCTAGACGAGGGACAGCCGTGCGAGCAAGCAGGGTTTCGAAAAGGATTCAGTACGATCGACCACATACACACCGTCACTAGACTCATCGAAGTATCGCGAGAGTATAAGATGCCCCTCTGTCTCACGTTCATCGATTTGAAGAAAGCCTTCGACTCTGTTGAGACGGAAGCGGTGTTGGAAGCCCTGGGCAACCAGGGCATACCTACTCAATACATCAAGGTATTTCGTGAGCTCTACAGCAACTTCACGACCAGGATTTCTCCATTCTACGACGACATCATCATCGACGTCAAGAGAGGGGTTCGGCAAGGCGATACCGTGTCGCCAAAACTATTCAGCGCCACTCTTGAAGACGTCATGCGGAAACTGGAATGGGATAGCATGGGAGTGCAAGTTGATGGCCGGCGACTTAGTCATCTTCGCTTCGCTGACGACATCGTTCTTATAACACCAACCATCAGCGAAGCGGAACAGATGCTGGCCGACTTCGAGGACGCGTGTGGAAAGGTTGGTCTCCAGCTGAATCTGACGAAGACGATGTTCATGAAGAACGGATGGGTCCCGGATGCCCCATTCTCGCTCAACGGAACGACCATATCCGAATGCTCCAGCTACGTATACCTAGGTCGGGAAGTCAATATGATGAACGACCTCGCTCCAGAGCTGGGCAGGAGGAAACGAGCGGCTTGGGGAGCTTACAAGAGCATCGAGGACGTAGTGAAGAAGACGAAGAACACCAGGCTCCGTGCCCACCTCTTCAACACGACCGTTCTCCCTGCTTTGACCTACGCCTCAGAAACCTGGGCGTTGCGCAAGCAGGATGAGAATGCGGTTAGCGTCGTCGAACGCTCCATCGAGAGGGTGATGCTAGGAATAACCCGCCTCACGCAAGTGAGGGCTGGAATACGGAGCTCCACCCTCCGTCAACAATCGAAGATCAGGGACGCTGCCGCTTACGCCAAGTTGAGTAAGGTTAGGTGGGCCGGGCACGTGATGCGTTTTAACGACAACCGTTGGACAAGAGCCGTCAGCGACTGGACTCCACGGGACGTTAAGCGCACGACAGGAAGACCACCGACCCGATGGTCAGACTTCTTCACGAAGTCCTTCAAGGATAGATACGATGCTCTCCGTGTCCCTCGAACGGACAGAATCCACTGGACAACTCTGGCTCGCGAGAGGGACAAATGGAAGGATTGCTGGCGCCCGCTCGGTATACCCGAAGATCAACGGGAGTCAAGGTGATCAAGGTGATCTGTCTTGTGGTGAATTAGAATAAATAAATAAATAAATAAATAAATAAATAGGCGAATTAAGAAAGTGATGTTGGTTGGTTTGTTCAAAAGGTGCTTTTGAGATTACCCACGGTAAACGCATTAATGTACCCAAACTGTCTCTTTGTTCGCGACCCATCAACATGTCTACCTGGACCCGGATATGTGCACAGGTGCTACCCATGGGTAGTCATAACCATGGAGCATGGTAACCATGCTTTTCAAGGCATCCATCGTCCCAGTGTTGCATCCAAGCCGTGCAAGTTGGTCAGCAATGTAGTTGCCATACATTGCTGTTCTAAATTCGTCGTCTACCACTAAATTTCGAATGTTCGACCAACTTTCTCTTTTCTCCGGGATTTCTCGGCTATCCAAAGCATGGAGAAATCTTTCCAAAGTATGGAGAAATCTTTCCAAAGTA
This sequence comes from Ancylostoma caninum, assembly GCA_037903475.1. Lineage (NCBI taxonomy): Eukaryota > Metazoa > Nematoda > Chromadorea > Rhabditida > Ancylostomatidae > Ancylostoma > Ancylostoma caninum. Next base: position 1,637,702 of record JBAJFG010000479.1, read on the forward strand.
TGGAGAAATCTTTCCAAAGTATGGAGAAATCTAATCATTCGAATATTTGTTCGAATACACATACAGTAGTAAAGCGAATCCTTGCGGATTCTGTAGGATCTTGGGACAACAAAATGACTTTTTCCGAGCAGAATCTAAGAAAGAAAGCCTCGAGGCATTTGCCTAGAGAAGCTGAGCTTCCAGATGGAAGCTACCTCCTGTTTGGAAAACATTTCTCGATCATTGTAGAATTGCGAAAGAAATAAACCATCTCTAGGATAAAGATTTCCTCGGCGTTTCCCTTTTTTCTGGAAATCCTGGAAATCCTTGTTCCCGTCCTTGTTCTCTTTTTTCCTCGAATTCCTGCACAGCTCATAGAAACATGTAATTCTAGCATCTCTCCAGGAAATATCATAACATTACATGGACATATGTTTGAAAAAACGAACTCCACAGCTGTTCAAACGCATACATATCTCAACTATTTTCTGGAATCGATATTTCAAATGTTTCTCTGGTCTCTTCTGGGCATAGTCTGGAAATTTCCGGATGCTGGTAACCTTTGTCCTCTTGGCAATTTTTCCTGCATCACCTGCCGCGTACATGTGACGGAGATCGCTATTCAGATCAAGGTAACACGGGGCGCTATCTCGGCAAGGATCTCAGTTATGCAACTGAGAGTTGGGTGGCATTGTTAGCGCTCCGGAATGACAGTGTTTGGCCTAATTGCTGGTATTTTATGCTTAATTTTAGTTGTTTTAGTTAAACTTATGAGTGCACTTCAGTGGCGGACGCAGGGGGGGGCCCCCCCCCGAGAATGGGTCGCCAAATTTTCGAAATTACTTTACAATACAAATAAAAATCTTGTGTTAGTTTATTTTTAATTGTTTATTTTTATTATTATTTTTAATATATTTTTTATTTATTGTTTATTATTATAATTAATATTATTATTAATTTTATTTTCCGTCTGGGTCCCCAAAACGGCGGAGACCCCACTTTTCTTCCCACGCCCCCCCTCCCGCCCACTTTCTGCGTCCGCCACTGGTGCACTTATATTCACTTGTATTTATATTTACTTATTTTATTTATTTATTTATTTGACTGGTGTAGAACTCGTTGCTAAATAATTTATGGATCTTTCTCATGGGAAAAGATAATAAGAGAAGGAAAGAGGGAGTCCAGCCATTGGAATATATTAGTATAGTACTTTATCTAACTGTGGTCATTTGGGAAACATTCCCTAAATTTTTTTTCATTTTTCTGGAGTTTTCTCACAACCGAAGTGATAAATTGTTTACTTACTACATAACTTGCATCTATTTGCCTCTTAGAATCCTCATTTTCCCTGTTATCCCCTGTTCTTGTCTCCTCGTTTGCATTACATAGCAACCTGCATTTTATTCGCAGAAAATGCCATGCTGAATATATCGCAGAAAAAGCTGAGAATTTTCCTGACATTCTTCTTTGCATTCTGATTGTTTCCGCGAATTGAAGGGAATTTCCGGAAAAACTGAGAAAATCTTTGGCTGTGAGAGTTGCACTGGTTAGTCAAATACATGGCTGTAAACATGGACGGGAATGAGCGAAGATTTTTCGGACAACTCCATATTTTTATGAGTTTATCTGAGTGATGCGCTGTTTTTCTCGTTTTGTTAGTCTCTAGCATATTTCTACTCTCTGCACTTTTAATACTGAATTTTCCTATTTTCTTATTTTTCGTCTTAAAATTTGCGGTTTCATGACCTTTGCTTATAGGCGAGATGGGTCGCAGCTGCGGTAGAGGGTTTGCCCGCTCTCGGGTGGGGGGGGGGGGGGTTCATGGTGGTCTGGAGGAGTCAGTAGGAAGAGATGTGTTTTACAGGGAATCAGTAATATTCGAAGCAGCCTGATAGCGTTTCACATTCGAAATGCGTGCGTGCGTCCGTCAACGCTGCGTACCTAGGGAGCCATAAGAGCCGAGCACCGTGATCACAATCCATCTCGTTCTGCTTCTTTCCCATTTTTTTAAAAAAAATTAGCTACAAATTCATCACAGCTCTTATTTCTCGAGTCTAAGCGGAACATCCACTGACTAACCACATTTGCTTGATTCTTAGGATACCTGCTATTGGCTCTGTTCAGTAGACTATCCGGTCGAATTTAAATTTTTTTCAAAGCATCTTCATATTTTCGTGATGGGAGGACTCTAGCACTATAATATTGAAAATCAACGATTCATATTTCGAAAGTTCATCGACGGCATGTATCAGCGGTGGCGATAGGGGTAAGGAGTCCGGTAGAGAAAGGAAATTTTCGTCAACAAGGTACTAGCATTTATGAATGAAGTTACTTTAAAAATAACTGACTCAAACGTGGATAACTGGTAAACAACATTTAATAAATATTGCTAAAATAAAAAATGGCTCCCCTACGCCAATTTTTGGCCGATGCCTTTGCGACGTATAGCCAATCCACTAAGGATTCGGACCCTACCTCCTCTTTAACCCGTAATTTGTCAGCTTTTTTCCAAATTACTGTTATAATTCTTTGTCAAACAAATTCATATTTCTACCACCCTTCAAGTTGCTCAATGGATCTTCACGAAAAATAACAAAGAAAATGATCTTGTCTCTAAAAATTTCATGAGAAATGCGCTGGCATAAAGTTTTCAAAGTTTTCCGGGAAAATTTCTTTCTCGTTGAAAACTCAAAAAACCAAAAAAAGAGCTTTTTCAAGTTTCTATCAAAAATTGTAAAACATTTGCCAATGGAGAATATTGAGATTATAGTTATTCCATATTCAATTCCGGATTCTCATCGCCGCTTCCCAAGAAAATAGAGGAAATTTCTGGAGAAATCCGGCTTGGAAACGTGAGAATTTTGGGGAATGTTCATCTTGGAAACGGAATAATACCCGCACTGCTGTGAAAAACCGGGAAATGGAAGTGTTTTTCCAGAAAGTCTGCTTTAAAGCAGATTGCTACACGCTGAAGCATTACTTCTCTTGAATCACTTCATGAATTCTTTTTTTAAATCAGGAGAAATCAGGAGAATCAGAGAAAGGTTTTAAAAAACTATAATAATGTCAAAATTAGCTGCAAGAAATCTAGGCTGAATTAGCTCTTGCGAATAACCTCAAGACTAACAACAATGGAAATCTGCTGCGGAACTTCCGCAATCCTGCGTAACAATCATAAAAGTGAAAGTCTCAAAATATTCAAAAAGCACCCATACAAACTTGAGATTTCTCGAAATTGAATATGATTTCAGATTCCTGGGGAAGCTAGAATACTTCACCGCTGTAAAAAAACCCGGAAGTGGAAGCGTTTTCCCAGAAAATCTACATTAAAGCAGATTTCTTCGCGCCTTAGCATTACTTCCGGGTTCTGTTTAACATTGGATTTCATCACTTTTTCACCTTTTAGAAACGAATTTCGAACCTCAGAATCCTGTTCTCAACTTTGCCAGTGTCGAGCCTGAAGCTGAACACCTGCAGGTCGCAGCAGACCCCTGCATGCCCTGTGCTTCCACCCGGCATCATCGTTTTCTCAGTACAAATTGCCGAGTTTTTCAGCGCCGAGCGGGCCCCTTCGCCTCCTCCTTATGTTTTCTCTGTTTGCCTTCATCCAGTTTCGTAAAAAGCGCAATTTCGCTAAAATCGATGGCAATATCGTTTAGAAGAGGAGGGGCTGCCCGGCCGGCTGGCTGGCTGGCTGGCCGGCCGGCCCGCTGTTGGCCGTTGGCTGTGCTGCTGCTGCTGCTGCGGTCGGCATAATAAATTTTATTTTGCATTCTCGTTCCCTATTTTATATACATACGACGCACTCCTCGCCGCCCTGCACACTCCCTCTCCGAGGGCCTCCTTTACTTAGGAGCTTTACTTTATGGCTCTGGATTCGATTCTGGCCGGCTAGCCGGGGCTGACGCCGGGCTACAACTGGTTGAAGTGCTGTGCTGCTAGGCGCTTTTTGCCTCAGCAGCCATTCAGGATGCGTTGATTTTGCACAGCGTGGGAAGCGACTTCGCCTGAGAGAGACACAGAGAGTTTATTACTATTGATGAGTAAGAGGAGGCAGCCCGGAGCATCGACAACGCCTAAGGAATTCGTTGGATTGCCTCTCCAGAACATTGAATTCTGGAGAAAAAGGCTGAGGGGTGGTTAGGGTATAGTGAATCCTGGAATTTTCGATTTACTGTATGTATACTGTATGTATATGTATATGTACACTCTGTGAGAGTACCAGCGGAAGTTTCAAGAGCATCTCTGTTGGGTTTGAATTCCCACATTACCCATCACAGCCGTATTTGGCCCTCGGGACTATTTTCTGTGAAAGATGTTGGGAAAATTTCGTTCTTACCCAACGGAACCTCTCTGGGTATTTGCAAATCCTCATACATTCAGGAAATTTAGTTAAGTAGCTAGCTTAAATTTGTTTCTGTGAAGAAATTCTGGCAAATCAACCTCGTAATTTTGGCCGTGTTGTGGACGAGTCGTCTTTCAACACTTGCGTTGTGGTTTCTTGAGAATTGAAAGGAGAAACTGTGAGATATTTCGGGAAAAGTGGAGCATTTTTAGAGCTTTTGAAGGTAGGGAAATTGTGTTTTGGCTGCTAATTGGAGGAATTGAGAGACAAACCGGGGCCAATTTGGAGTCCTTTACTCGAGTTTATATTGCCCTTTCATCGCCTTTTTCTACATTGACTCTGCAACTTGGTTAAGCCAGAGTTTAGCCTTGGCTCAGGGGTTTCGGAAATTAAAAAAGGAGATTTTCATGACGGAAATTGGCAAATTTTTGTGGGGAAACCATGACATTTCCAAAAGACTCCTGCTGGAAAAATATGTAATTAGTAACAAGTCAGATTTTGTACATATTTTCTGGCAAGGTGAATCCCAGGAAAAAAATCGGAAATTTCCATCAGCCTAAAATATTTACATACTTTCCCAAGTAGCCACTCTAACAACCAGCTAACTTCGAGTTTACGATTCGTCCCAAGAAGCTTTTCAGCCATTTCAAGATCCACCTTCTTTCTTTCCGCCCTCTCCGACTTCCCTCGCCACCCCTCCCTCATTTCACTTGCACCAGGTCTGGATATTTCCTATTCCTGGTCTTTTGTTCCTTGAATATCTCCAGTTCCTAGAAATAATTATAAATCCATCCTCATACGCTCTCAGCCGTCTGTAGCAACAAGCCGTGAGCTGCAGGTTTCCTGCAAAATAAACCACCTGCTGCTGACAGGTGACTACAAAACTTTTCTCACTGTCTCCTTTTCCGGCACACTACGTGACTTCTGTAGCATGAACAGTGATCGTCTGCGGGTGGTTTTTGTCGTAGCAATGAGATTTAGAATTAGCTGCTTGCACTACTTCCTTGGAGATATAACCAAGGTCTTGGAAATGTGGAAGAGGACTTTTGGGGGTGTTTTTGCTTAATTTATCCCTGAATTTCCATGAATTTCCCAAGTTCATTATGGGATTCATTAATGGTCCCGAGATGGCGCTTAGGAAGCTTGCTGAAAAGCTCAGGATTGACGGGTTCCTCAAGTGAAATCGGTGCGTTCCATCCGAGAACGTAGTTACATTAGAGGTAGGAAACAATGTTGAAGGTATGGGACAGACCTATACTAATCCAAGAAACTCGCTGCTGCTGCTTGGATAACTGAAATTTCATGCATTTTTGTCGTGCAAGTTCTTCATAGTCTTGCTATCCACCAAGAATCCTGGAAACGCCACGTGTTGCTTGAACTCTCAGGGATTCTACATCCGTTTTTGGGTAACTCCTGATTTTATCGGGTACTCTATGGGAAATTTGTAACCTTTTTAAAGCTGACCGGGTGTGGATGTTAATTTTTCCCTGAGCTTCATGCAAGCATTATTTCTGGTAATCCTTCTATTACGAGATTCTGACTCCTTTTCCTGAACAGTTATGGAAGAAAGGGAGAATTAGGGCATTTTTTATAGAAGTTATGAGTTAAGTATCACGGCCCTCGGATGCGAGTACTTGTGCGAGTACTCGAATTTTTAATTACCAAACTATTTTTTTCTTTTAACAAGGAGCAGAATAATCTAAAGAGTCGTGCCCCAACTGTTCCCCTCCCTTAGAGATTTCCTGCTCTTTCTGCTTCCAGAATCGTCCATACACCGCGCCGCTGCTCTCAGGCTGCTAATACTGTGCAGACGGTGGTCGCGGCTCGTTGTTAATATTTGTTCTATTATATTTCTTATCTCTGTATCGATGCACATGTGCAGCGCGATATGGGGTTTATTTTGTTTTCGCCAGTCTCCATTCAGCTCTCGCCTTTACAACACGCAATTTTTCCATCCTACAGCTGTATTGATTTCATTTTCCCGCGGTTTTTCCCACCACACCACCTCATATGAGGCTTTTTCCATGTGTGTCTGTGTTGCTTCGTCGTCTATTCTTGGTAGTCGGCGTGCCCTTTGGATTTACGTCGTTGTTCTGCACAACATGCAATCGGCCGCGGCTTCGGGGGCTGCGGCTGCGGCGGGCCGCTCCGGCAGCCCAAGTCGATCTTTGCGAACTGAATTCATGCATTTATTAGTTGCGATACAAATGCAATTTTCAATAGCCAGCCGAGGCGAGAGCATGAGAGCACTCGAATTTCGCCTGCTAGCCGGCCTGCGCCCTCCGCGGGCCTGCAGCGCGGCTGCGGGGGGCGCGGCCAACGAGATCGAGTGACACCTTGTGTGAGCGTCGACGGCGTGTGGTCTTTGTTCTAAGCGCTACACGTGGATCACCTTGGCGTTTTTGATCTTTAATGCTGGTAATTTTCAGCTGTCCCGCAGCTGGCTTCGCTTAGGACCGCGGGGAAGGGGACGGGGACTTTTCAACCGCAAATAATGACTGAAAGAGGAGGATGGGGTGAGAATCGATTCCGATCTTTCGAATCCTCCCTTCCTCCCTCAAAAAAAAGGAGTTAAAAGCTGAGATTAAAACTGGGAATTGTCTTCCGCGAATTTCGTGCTCCATTGCCAATTTTGTGCAGTTGCACCAAATCCCAGATGTTTACATTGTTTACGCTCCAGGTGATTTCTATGCTGCAGTACTCTACGATTTCACCTGAACAAATCGGAACTATTCAAGGAATTTTCCAGACTTCCCTACAAACTGTAGGCACTCGTCTCCCATAATTTGAATTTGTTGATAAAAAGGTGCCTAAATTCACTGTCATCGATATTGGACAGCTTTTTAAAGTCCACCGGCTTCTACAACCCCAATTAAGGGTGATTTCAATAAAGTGGACCCACTCGCCCGCGCCGCACTACCTGATTGAGCAGAAAGCGAGCGGATCGATCGTGAGTGAAAACGGTGGTATCCGTCTGGATGAGTGTGTGGATGCGCAGACAATCATAGTACCAGGTCACAGGAGGTGCGACGCGTGCGAGTAGGTCCACCTCACGGGAAATTCTTGTAGTTGTTCAAAAATTAGAATTTAATAAACGTGCGATCAAGAAAATTAGTTCTGCAATTGCACCAGCGATCTGCAACTTGACGTGAGAATTTCCTGGAGCTGGAGCAAGTGCTCTGAGTGAATTCTACACTATTTTCAGAACAAGAAGAAGTAGGTAGTGCTGTGCTCTTGCACAAACTATCACCTATTATACGGCTATCCTTGTGAATTCAGCTGGAAAAAAATCGTTACCTTTTGTACACCTCTATCTTATTTTCAGTTCTCTGACTCAGAGCAGCCGTAACTAGGAACAGATTGTGCAATTGCACAACATGCACACAATAGAGCACGAACTGACCCATCCAGGTGATGATGATCACTGAGCAATTACTCTAATTTTAGGATGAGTGCAAACCTCGAAATCATCTGAAGAACGAGCCTAATTATAGGATGAGTACGAACTTCGAAATCATCTGAAGGACAATCCTAATTTTAGGGTGAGCACAAACATCGAAATCATCTGAAGGACGTTGTTAGAATGTTCTGGCAATAACTTTCAAAGCGTTCTTCACAAAACTGAATGAACATAACAATTTGTGCAATTACATTAATGACTGTACTAATTATTGTGTCAGTGCTAATGCCTACGCTTAACGTGATGTTTGTTGCTTAATTACAATGTTCACGACACAGACTAGCACATTTTCTTCATATTTATACCGGACAATGGAATCTGAAAGCATATTGGTTAATTTTCCCCTGATATTTGGTGAATGAGTTTAATAAATACCCATTTTGCTACAGTATCCATTTTATTACAGTAGCCTAATTGTAGATTTAAGGTGAGGACATTGAAAGATGAAATGTTCCTTCGAACAATTGCTAGGAAAATAGTGAAGTGTCAAAGATCTGAATACGCAGCAGAAACAACAAACTTTAGATATATAAATGTCGTGAAGAAAAAAGATGTTTAGTGCAATCGCACAGACGCTGGCGTGCGTTCATCTGAGAAATTTACAAGTCTTTTCGCTTTTTCTGCGAATTCGCACAACTAGCGTGGATTGCCTTTTTTGATAGGAGACTGTGTACAGGTGCAGTTGTGCGTTCCGCAATTGCACTAGCTGCCCTTTAAAGGCAGAGGTCCACCTCATCTTCGTAGTTCAGCTAACAGCAGATTCTGCATCTACTCGACGCGATGGTTCCAACGGTATACATAAATTGTCTCAGAATGGTCTACAAACCCGTCTTCCAGGACGGGGTCTGTAACAGTTTGCCAACCCGAAGCCGTTGATCTTATCGATTGAACACGCCAAGACTCGTTGACCAACGCGGCAGCCGTGGCAGGCAGCCAGCACAGCTTGGAGCGATCCGCCTCCGGGCTCCAAATTTTTACCCAGTTCGTGCCTTTGAAAAATGGGTATTTCGTCGCTTCTGTGCCTGTTGATGAACATCCCAGGGATCTACATGATGAGACGGTCTAGGATTAATGGTAAATCCAACAGGCAGAACGAGGTGGCCCCCTGCCTTTAAGTTAGATCATTCATATGCTATAGTTGCGAAATCACTTCCTTCTATCCGTTCCACTATCAATCATTTATTGATTAATCAGACAATATTAATTATAGGAAACTCCAAATGTACGCAGACAAAGGTCGGGACCGCGGCGCGGCTCTCTTGGGCAGAGACGCAGGCGCTCAGCATGCAGAGTGCGGTCTCAATCCTTGTCTGCGTGCATTTGGAGTTCTCCGTGTTTTTGGTGCAAAAACAACAATTTATCGAGCATATTGAGCTTTTTTTTCGTAGACCTAGGCGCATTCAGACACTCAGGTCACCCCGATGGCACTACAGACGCACGCCGCTGGTTGACTAGTGCCCGCAGCGTGCGGACCGCGCACCCATCAGCGTGCGAGCGGCGATAATCACGCCGATGGCACGCTAAATGACCGCCGCTCTCTAGACATGCTTCTTTGATGGTTCTTTTGGTGTTCTAGTGACTCTTCATGTATTGTAGCAGTTTCAACATTATAGAGTTGACAAATGACATATGGGCAGTGTTGCAATGCAGTGTTTTATTAGCTCTTTACATTACTGTATTGTAGTGTAGTAGTACAGGAGATGGAATATACCTACTAGAATAAGGTGATACGAATCGCATTATGCATGTAGAATCAAAAGCAACCACTGCTGCTTTAGCAGGAAAAAATGCTGCTTTGTCAGCAGCATACAAAACTGAAAAAAAGCTACGCATACGGCGATGGCGCCGCTACGGAACTTGTAATTCGTTTACTCAATTTTTCTCAGTTTTGTATGCTGCGGACGAAGCAGCATTTTTTTCTTACTGAAGAACAGTGAACTAGTAAAATTTTTGGATTACAGCACTACGGAATTTAGGAAATAACCTGGAAATTTAATTTTACGGTTGCTTTTGATTCTACATAGTGCGATTTGTATCACCTTACTCTAGTGGGTATATTCCATCTTCTGTGACAAGCTACTACTGTACTACTATACAGTAATGTAAAAAGATAATAAAACATTGTATTGCAACACTGTCCACATGTTATTTGTTTACTAATTGTAATGTTGAAGCTGCTAGAATACATGAAGAATAAGTAGAACAACAAAAACACCATCAAACAAGCATGTCTGGCTATCTACGTCAGCTACACTTCACCTACACTAATACGTTCATCTACCGTGTTTACATATTTTAATTTTGCACTTTTCCAAAAGTGAGAACGAGAACCCCGTCAGCTGTTATACCAATGTCTAACGCATGTCTACCAGTACACACATCAAAAATGCTCGTAACAACCCCGATATTATACAGCGAAGGAAAACCTAGTCAGTTGAGGACTTTGAAAGCGGAATGATATTATAGTTCGGAAGTACTCGAGAATTAAAGAATTGAAGGAAATCAACTTGAAGGGAACGAGCACAGAACCATATTTAACACTGATGCTATTTTGGAACTTTAAAACCCAAGCGATAGTACAAACGATCGTACCGATACAGTAGGAGACGCACAGAGTCAGTCAATTTAATTGTAAAATGGCGCCTTCTGTGCTTTTCCGTGCAGTAATTCACGCATTGTTGCATAATTATTTCTGAGCGCGGGCTGCACGGTAATGCCACTACGCACGCCGATGGCACGCTTACTAGACAAAGTACTCCGATCGCACGCTGAACGTCGTTGGCACGCGGGTCGCACGCACTGATTGTCTGAGCAGTCTCTGTAACTGCAGGCATATTCAAAAGCTACAGTATGCCATAATTTGTATTGCAGTGAAGCTGTAAGAATGTCTATGAATTGAATTCCAAGCAAAAATTCTTGAAAAATAACGTTCCTCAACGCAGCTGATCGCTGTCAGATCCCATTTCTCAGGAAAATGATTATGGAAAATCTCTGGCAGCTGTCTAAAAACAGTGGTTTTCGCCAGCTGTCGACCAACTGACGCACATTTTTGCAAAAATTTACCTTCATATCCAGCTTTCTATCGAGCGCTTTGGTTACTAATGCTATAGACATCAACATCTTCCTAGAAATCTCGTTTTAATTTTAAAAATGGAAAGGCGTGGAGATAATGCGCTCCAATCAGCATGACCTTTGTAGCCCTTTAAATTTTGGTGTTATTTTCAACGAGGAACTTTCTTTTTTTTTGCCAAAATACGTGAGATTCGGTTATTCCTCAACTGCCATCCAGGCAAACTAAGAAAAATGCAACTTGACAGTCTCCCCTTCACAAAATAGTGCGCTGAACTTGAACGCCGATCGCGCGCTCCAGTTGATTTGACCTTGGAGCGCACTTTAGATTCTTGACACATGATCTACTCGTGTGTGCATAACCTTGACCGCCTGATATAAACCTGTATCGAGGCGTTAACGATTTTTCTATTCGAAAATGGCAGAACCGGACGAATTTCGGTGGCTATTAAGCACTTCCTGTCGTCGTTTACTTGCACTTGTTGCATGGCGATTGTAAAATAGGATTTATAATGTTTGAATATGTAGACAAATGAACACTTTTGCACCGGTGTGTGTTCCCATCCCAATGTTAAAGTGCTCCGCTGCAAATGCATGATATTTACAGTTACTGCGAATAATAATGTTTAGAACTGTCCCATGCGTTTGGATGTCGCCCCTGATTCAGTTTTAGTTCCTTCGCTCACCAGCAGCGGTTCAGCGCGGTTTAATCACGATTCCAACATGTTCTTACACAAATCGCTTGGGTTCTAACGAGTTAAAACGGATCAGGCGTGTTATCTCGTTAGGATCTACGTGTCAGAACGTGTCAGAACCGTGGCGAAACCGCGTTGCAGCGCTGCTTCACGCCAAATGTTTGCAAGTATAAATGTTTAGCTTTTTCTGTCGTGACGATCTCGAGGAACTTTCCAGATTGCTCCTCTGCATTGTTTTTTTTCTATCACCACAATTCGGCCACGCCCTCTCATGCCGGTATTTTTACCGCTACCCTTCGCATTACCGCTTCAATGATGCTATGAAACCCTGTCCAGATGTCCTGCTTTCCTTTTTTTAGTCAGTCATCTTTGCATGTATTTCATGGATGTCATCGCAAGCCCTTTATTCCTTTCCTCGCCGTTGTTTCCTCATCATTCTTCCTGTATTTCTTCCTGCCTTCTTTCTTTCACTTTGTTCTTCAATCCACTGCAAACGCTTAGGAAGGCTAGATCCCACCAGCTAGATACCTACCTTTTACGCATACCTAACCTTACAAAAATGCCGTATTGGTACGAACTGAGTGCGGGTCCCACGATCATCTGTAGGCATTTTTTGAGCAAGAGAAATTTCTGGAATTTCGAGGCAGGAAAGGATGAATGATGCTGATGTTCTTGAGACATCCACTTGTTTCCAGTTCTGCTTATTCGAAAATTGTTATAATATAATACTAAATGTAGAATTGCAACAGCAGTAACACACCTCAAGCTCCTCTTCTACATTTTATCAAGGCTTCTCGGTAAGAAGAAGGATTTTCTCATCATCTCATTCCCAAGTCAAAAAAGGCAAAAGCGTCTGGCATTGCGGCGTGGTGGTGTCCGTAAATGGTCTTGAGGATTACCGGACATTTACCAACCGTGCCCGTCAGGCCGTGAGACGCTGTCCAGCGTGCATCGTGAGGCCGTTTTGCCTTTTTGAAGCCAGGTGCCAAAAAAAAACATCTAAGCGTGCCTGTTCTCACCTCATGAGGTGTAGTCGCTGTAGAAATAGCGGAAAAATTGGCGCGTTCGCGAACATTCGCTAACGCAAGTCCAGAGGGCGTGCTTTTCGGCCGTCGAGCGAAACACTAACATGAATACTCGGCGGAGTGAACCGATTGGCCGGGGCTCACCCACCGCATTCGTACTCTGCGTCCCGGCCCCCCCCCCCCCCCGGCTCGATCCTAATTTGCATGATTCTCAACTAAGTCGTTGCCTTTGCTTTCCGCATTGATCACTCGCAGCGGCGGACGACGACGGCGCCGACGCGACGTCATCTGCGGCAACGACGTCGTCGCCGACGTGGCCGACGCCTCCGCGACCACCGCGTCCACGTCTAGCTGTTCGCGGTGTGCTTCCGCCAGCGGTCAATTCGGTGCAGCGGCTGCGTCTCGACGTCTGCGGCCTCCGCCGCGGCCCGCGTCCTTCGCCGGCGACCAACAGGCTTCGTCGTTGGACTCAACGACCGCCGCCCAACTGCCCTTGCGAGCGCCACGAGCGCGCCAAATTTGATTCGAGTTTGTGTCACCGCGACCAAACGACCACCCACCACCCCGTTTCCCACCGCTTCGCCCCGCCCCCGTGCAACCTGCAATGTTCCGCGTTGTTCGCTTTCTTCAAGGTGTTGCTTGTTGTACTTTAACTTTTGCTCTCAGCCACTGGTTTGCACCCGTTCACAGGTTGTGCTTCCTGCAGTTTTGGTCACACCGACTTCAGGTATCATCAGTTCCAAAAATTGTCGTGATTTATTGTACCGGTTGTAGATTGCACATCCAGCATTTTATTCGACGGGTAATCGTATTCGTTACCATGTTGGACCTGAGCCAACCTGGCCGAACAAACCCGTTCTAACTCGGAATTTTCAACGCATCCAGTGTGCAAGATTGCCACACTCTTATTTTTCCTTGGCACTATTTTATAACCTCATGCCCGAAGTTTTCGAAAAAAATGTGTAAACATTGTATATTAGGGTAATTTGAGGAGCTAAACACGAATCTCAATATCACTTCCCTTGTAAAATTTGAGTAGATTGTTTGGCCTTATGATGCACAATTTCTGCGGAAAAAAAATTTCTTGAAAATTTCGGGTCTTTGGATGTGGAGTATTGCTGCGTATAGTAGCGTGGAGAACGAAACGAAAATTATATAATTATTTTTTCTTTTATGGAAAGTGCAAGACCCACCGAAGGGGAGAAGGAGCACTTTTGGTTATGACATTCGTGTCTAGCACTTTCAATTACACCCCCCTCCCCAAGCACAAGCACTTCCTGAATTAGTCGTGAATCTTGTTGTGATGTACGAACTACATCATACACACAATTTGACCAACGCCTAGGAAGGATTACTGTAAGACGCCGCCTTTGCCTTGAACTTTTCATCCTGTCTTTTGTGTAAAGGGCAGCACAAGTGAAGGGGATGTTTTTCCTTGTTGTCGTCTTAAGATATTCTGTAACATCATCATTTATTATCTCCTTCCCTTTAATAAATAGTCCCTCACAATATGGCGAATTCTCCCGATTGCGCGCTAAGTAGAGCACTTGATCTGCAACTACATCCAAAGCGCACATTGACGACAATTTTTGAAGTTGGGGAAATTTGCTCTTTCCTAGAGATCTCCTTTCCTTTTTTGCAATTTTTTCAACCCGGTTTCCATCTCGAATCGGTACGGTGCTCCTAAAAGTTTATAAATGAACAGATAGATGGGTCTTTTCGTGACATTTTTCAATAAGATGTTGTCGTGACTATTTAGTTGTGAGTCTTAATAACCCGAGAGAAAAACTGCTCAACTTTGAGTACGTCACAGTTTTCTCAAATAATTTCTAGTGCAAGAACGTTCACAAATTATTCGTGGAATACCTATCACATGACTGCATTCTTTGATGACTCCAGCATTTTTTCCAATAATGCGATTACGGTCGCTTTATTTCTCTCCGGAGAACATAACCTTAAGATTTTACGGACCTTGCATAGCAATATTTGTATCGTGGGAATAATAAGCAGTTTACGTCTTCCCTCTCGTTACAACAACATTGAAAACAAGAATGCTGGTACGTAAACAACTTGAGATAGCATCACAATTACATTGTTCCAGCTTTTTTTCCTAGTTTCGCTTGAATACGTAATTCACATTCCTATCATTTTATTTCCATTTTAAAATGTCATATTCTGGCATTTAAATTAAATGCATGGTCTTGCTTTATTTGCAGACGTTGATTTTTAGTCTTGTGGGATCACGCGCTTGTCGTAATTAGAAGTGAGTTCCATTTTATTTTAATCTATTCGAAATGTTAATTTGAATGTGTGGTTTTTATACTTCTCCTTGTTCTCTGTGGTGTTTTATGGTTTGACTTCGTTATCCCACTCCCTTTTTTCATGCCGTTGGGCACGAAATGACACAAATCACGTCATACGTGTTTTGCATGAAAACTTGCTTCTAAAATGTGCTAGAATGGGACGATTTCAGCCAAATATCATCAAGTCCTCTGCTTCAAGTCACGTAACGTGGTCTCTGGAGCTCTGGCGAAGAAAATTGCCGAGATTTAGTTGGTGGTACCAAACCCGGAAGTTCACCCTTCTGTCTACTCCATAGTTG
The DNA here is from genome assembly GCA_037903475.1 of Ancylostoma caninum. NCBI lineage: Eukaryota > Metazoa > Nematoda > Chromadorea > Rhabditida > Ancylostomatidae > Ancylostoma > Ancylostoma caninum. The sequence continues at coordinate 1,652,877 of JBAJFG010000479.1, forward strand.
AGCACGTCGAAGCCCATTTATTGGCTATCAAGATGAAATAAAACTCGAACAACGATTTTAGTGCTCGAATACTCGGGTGACCGAATTCCGTACAGCTTTTCCTATTATTCATTCAACGCTGTATTGCTCTCGCTTGCTCGAATACATGAGTTCGAATAAGTTATTATTTACCTGTTACTGTACTGTTTAATTTCACACTTTCTACAAACTTATTCGTTGTTCTTCACTTTCATGACGAATAACATATTATACATGAATTCAGATAGCTAATTGCCTTAAATTCACGTTTAAATCATTTCCAATCCATTTGTTGTTTGTTTATTTTTCCTTATTTGTTTGTTTACATCCGGAGAAGCCCTCAAATTCTTGAGAATGATCTATTGGCTGATTTTATGTTATCCGAACATCGTAAGGACTTCAGAGTCAAATCTCATAAGCCTGACTTATGGTGCACTCACGGATTTAGTATGCGGTGCGGTTGTGCACTACCGAGTCCAATCAATATTATATTGATTGGAAACAACTATGCGTACTAGATAAGTCAGTCAATGACTCAGTGATCTCTCGACCATTAGTCATAGTTGTGGAATTTGTCTACAAGTTTAGATCTTACTATGGTTCTGTTAGAATTAAGGTGATTACGTTCTATACTATGTGCTTCATTCCCTCCACTTCTTTTTTCTGTCTTCGTATTGATCGATTTGTTTATGCCTCGCTGTCGAGTCTTTGTTCCTTGTTGACCGTTTCAGTTTCCATCGTTCGTCCGCCTCCTCCGTCACTGCTGCTATCTCCATCTTCTCACTTCCGCTTTCAGTGAATTCTCCTCCGCCCATTTCCATTGGGGTTGTACTTTGTTGTCTAACTGATTCCTTGAAATTATTGATCAGCTATTCATTGCTTCGGCTTGCCCTTTCAATTTGAAAAAAAAAAACCCCTCTGCATACGATTCCTTTCTCATTTCGTGTTTTTTCATAGCACTTTGGCCTCGACATTAAAAACAGCTATTACGAATAACGAAGGATACGTACACCCATTTCTTTGAAAACCTATGGGAATTGTTTGCGAGACCGGTTTAGGCCCCTCGTGAGCACGTCATCCTATGATTAAAACAGAAATTCGCCTCGCAAATCCTTTCGAAATTCTGTTTTTCAATGCGATTTCATTATTGCTGAGGTAATTTATGTATGTACTTTATTCCTAACGAAATTGCCTCTCAGACGAACAATGAACGTTCGTCAGGATTAGTTCAAAAGGGTGCACGGGCAGTCTTGTGTGAAATTGTACTCGTGCAGGTTATCTCTCTGAATACTTTTATTTTGGTTGGTGATGAGAAATAGTCGATAATTTCAGCGTGATCTGAGGCATTGCAGGAATGTCAGCAATTATTATTCGGAGCGACGTCACGTCAGGGTTGCTGCATTCATTATAGTCTTTCTTCTTAGGATCTAAAGTCCAAATGATATGATTATGGTAGTTGGATTACGGTTTTTTATCTTGAAATTGGATTCTGGCAGGTCCTGCAAGGCCAGAATTGGTCTCAGATGTTTATCCTGCCGGATGAATTTATGTAAACGTCATATAATCCTTCTAACATCTACATAAGTACGAATAGGTCGAGCTTTTCAGATAAATTTCGTTACAGCACTGGTTTATGGTAGTTTCTGTTAGCTACTTCCAGTTGAACGAATGCAGAAGTCGGTTTTGGCCACGTTGGACAAGGGGAATCAAAATCCTGGACAAATTGGGAAATTTCTGCTCAGGAATACTATTATATAAAGAATCTGAATCTACTAGTACTGGTTACTATCTTACTATCCTATCAAACCAGACAAAACTATAAGACTTAATTAGACGTGTGTAGGTTTCCGTAAGTAACAGATATGGTTTACAGGGGAGAATTTGGGTAAATTTTCCCATTCTAAACCTCAAAATCATGCCCAAGGTCCTCAACAGGGACAAATACGATGCCCGTAACATTGCGTAATCCATGATGTATGTATGTAAACCGGAAGCGTGATGCAACTTGCAGTGTTTGTTCCCACAGCTGCGCAACATGGCAGTTTTTGCGTTTTGTTTACTCAGTTTCTTGCTGAGCTCTAGTAACTGCTGGAGTAACAGTGTTCTGCCCGATTTTTTGCACTTCCGGACATCCAAGTTATTCTTTACAATTACAGAAAGGCAATTACGGTACTGTTTAGACGTTTGCATAGAACATTGTGTAAGAAATTGTCTGATTTGAAGTGAGGTTTATCAACGGCTTTCTCAATTGTCGTTAATAATTAAAGTGGATGTGCAGAGACACTTTGCCGCTGCAAAAATCCTGCATGTTAATTGCATGATGTGCAAAAACGTGCAAGTATGTTGTCTGTAATCGCTCGCATCAGAAGAGACAAGGCCAGGTTTTGCATTTTGCACGTTCTTGCCATTTTATGCTGCTTCCATGTGAATCTCTGGCACAATATTTTTTCCCAGCTTTCTATCCATAAATTTAGCTGCTTTCGATCCATAAATTCCTGGGCAGTGTTATTGCGGGCGATATTAATTCACATCGAAGGAAGGTTAACATGACAATAGTGTCTGGCTGTGGTTTAGTTTTGTGTGCTAGATTATTTCAAAGACAAGAAAAAACAACCTCCCCATGTCTGCATCTGCACAAAGGCCATAATATTCGACGCAGCAGAACCAGCGCACATATTGATGTTTTTGCTGCGTTCTTCCGATGATTTACCTCTTAACGATGTTTTTATGCGCTCTTTCCACTCGTCTATTTCACCATTCTATAGCGCCATCTCAATGTGAATTGTGTTATTCGCCTCGTCAACGTCTGTTCTTTTTTTATTTGTCTTTGTAATTGTTTTTCGTCACACGTTGTGTTCTCCTCATCGTCGGGGCCCCGTATGTGGCGTTGTTCTGTTCATACAAACTGCTCACGAATTCCTCTTACGTCGTACCTTTTATTTGCCTGTGTTCTTAGCTAAATCGACGAGTTCCGCTTCGAATTTTTATGTACGACGACCTTCGTCTCGCGCTCTTTCGCTCTGTCTCTCGGTCTTTCTATCTCTGCTTTCGCGCTCCTCGTTCTTCCATGTCTTTTTAATCTCCCGAATTCGATTTGAAAGCGGCGCATTTTCTCCAAGCGGCTCTCGCTCCCGCCACACTACACTCAAAACAGCTACTTGCAGATGTTTCGGGAAGAAGATGTGCAAATGTCGAGTTTACCAGTAATTAACGCCGCCGGATTTAATGGTCTGATCAATCCAGCTAGTATTCTCAATGGTGCCCGAGAGAGTAACGACGCTGGCGATACGGACAGACAGTGCTCTACTGACAGGTCGATCTCGGCCACTCCCTCACAGAGCGGAGACGACCAGCACCAGGTTAGCGCTAGGAATTCTTGTATTTATGACTATTTATGATGTATGACTCATTTATTTGTGAAAAAAGAGCTCTATTCAACCCGACCTCTACGCACTCTTTTGAGGCGAGTGGTGTATTGGTTTGGAATTTGTGAAATTCTCATTGTCGTCGATGGTTTTCACAGTTCGAGCAGAATATATACATAAGGTATACCCAAATTCGAGTGCTTGGTTTCGTCGAAGATTCAAATATCAGGATAAAAGAGCAGAATAAAGCTCCGAATGAGAAGGGCTGCAATTTTGTCTCTTTTTAAGTGTCTGGATGTTCATATTCGTCCCTAAATTAATATCGAAAGTTAATAAATTATATTATTCCTCTTTTATTCGAAGTTTATTTCCAAGCTTAGCGCTTTTCCCTTTATGAGTGCCAGCGAAAAAGATCAGAAGTATTGACGTTTTTCTCCTTCTAAGCGGCATTTTACATTTTTCAATTGGTTCTACTTTCTTCTGGTCCATGTCCAGTCTTCCAGAATTTTCTCGAATCTCTGTAAGCTCATCGCACTTTTGATAGCTCTCTCGCTTCAGACTTACTTTTTTCCTGTTTGCTACCAGCTTTTTATGTTACTAGAGAACTAGTGCATACAAATGCAGCGAGCATAGTGTTGGAAGCTATTGAATCATTCAAATAAATGACACATCCATTATCATTGTTTGAAAAAACGCGCTCCAGTCGAATTGACCTCATCCAGCCCGTTGATATCGAAATCCACACCATTGGCATGTGGCTGAAATTGGTTTTTGATGGCAAAAAGTGCAAAAGTTCCAGGATTGGAAATGTTTTCGGTAATGCTCTGTCTACAAAGTATTGTCGGAGTTGTATCGAGTAAATAGACTTGCATAAATTGTTTTGCAATCAATGCCACGTGACTTGGGAACAAGGCTAAACACGCTTCAATGCTTTTTTTGTGGCAGTTGCTATCAAATTTCACTGCAGTTCAGAGGGAACAGTTTTTATTTTGAATTCCTGATATTATGGCTTTGGTTTCGGGAGAGATATGATGATTATGATATTTTTACTATCGACTTTTTCTTTCATTTACTGGAACTGCACTATTCCGCATTATGAATATTCATGAACTTCCGGCTGACGGTGTGAGCAATGCTTTTGCAGCGCTCTTTCACAAAAATTCAATCCAGTTCTGTTCTATATTGCTAAGTTTCTTGTTTTATTCTGAAGCTTTGAGAGAGGGATTTCCATTTTGGGCAAGTTTAGTGTTTTATTGCTAAAGTAGGATCTTCAAATGTTTGTTGTTTTCGATGCAGTCTTTGAAATTCTGGTTCTTCATGCTTCATTTACTTCAATACCCGCTTTGGGTACTTTCAATCCATGATGTGGTTGTTTGCTTTTGCTTATTCCTGCAGCTGTGCAAGCTTATTTAGGTTTTACTCAGTAATCTATCTAGGTTCGGTAATGTAATGTTTATTATATTATAATCTATCTAGGTTGTTTTTGTTTTCGTGGAATTTATGAAATTTCTGGGCATCTTATTTGTTTGTTCTTCGGTTTTCGTTATCTTGTTACATTTTGGTCTACCGACCTCTAAATTTCGTTACTTTTGCAATCCTGAGGCCATTTTTTGCACCCCCGTGTTTCGGTGCCAAGTGTGGAAGACAGGGAGCGCATCCTTTGAGTTTTTTCCATGCGAAATCACGGCATGATGCCGGTGTGCGCGTCCTTCGCATTTCTTGCCGTTTTCATTCATTCATTTTCGAAGTTCGTCCATCTGCTGTTTTGTATAAGTGATGGCGGTGTACAGTACGCACGTGTGCAAGGAGCGGCGATAGGCGACAAACGTCGTTCACGATTTTTCACCTCAATTCGGAGGGAGTTGATCGTTCGTACATACACGTCCATGCGTACGTCAATCAGTCCGAGAGGGTTTATTTAACGATCGATATTCATGTGTAGTTGGCATTTCAGAACTGGTTTGCGGGCTACGCGCACTTTTTCGCGATGACTAGGCACTTTTACACTATTAAACTGAACCGCTGCGTTATTTCTTCTCGTCATGTGAAATTTCGTTTGAAACGAGTGCAAATCTGATTTATCGAAGCGTAGGAGGGGGTCCTAAAGGAAAGGAATTCAAAGAATGAGTAGTCCTATTTTGTGCAGGACGTGTGCAAAGTGTACAGCTATTAGCCTATTTGTTAATCGAGAGAGCAGCACAATAAATCTGAATCACCATTCTACATCAATAACGAATAAATGCGGCATGATTCATATTTGTGCAAACTATTTGCGATAATAATAGTTTGTATTGTGTTGAGCGAGCGGGTGAGCGAGGCAGTGCGATGGAGAGAGCAGCGACGACGACGACGTGTCGACGACGCCAAAGCGGAGATGTGAATGCACTCTTCAGAAAGTAGTAACGGGCTGAGTTGGTCGCCGAGCGCATATTAGACTGCTTCTGATGATCGTTTTTACTTGTCTTGTAGCATTAGGACAACTAGTACTTGTGGGAATTGTAATTATTAAGGTTATTTGTTATGCCTGAACTCGTTCTTATCTTATTTTCTGCTCTCACCTCTCTTTCTTCCTCTCTTTCCCTCTGTTTTTCTCTCTCATGCTCCCCTCTCCGTCTCTAGTTCTTTCCAAGCCTCTCTCATTCTCTGTGCCACTATAACTCTCCCTCCTCTCTCTCTCTCTCTCTCTCTCTCTCTCTCTCTCTCTCTCTGGCTCTCCCACTCTCTCTGCCTCTCTCACTCTCCCCGCCTTTGTCGCTCTCCCTGCCTCTCTTACTAACCTTGCGTCTCTCATATTCCCTGCCTTTCTCACTCTTCCTGCCTCTCTCAGTTTCCCTCCTTATTTCACTCTACCCGTCTCCCTCACTCCCTCTGCTTCTCTCACTCACTTTCTCGCTCTCTCGCACTCCCTGCATCTTTCACACTCCCCATCTCACTCTACCCGTCCCTCACTCTCCTTCCTTATCTTTATGTCCCGTCTCTCGCATTTTTCTCGTCCTTCTCACTCTCACCCCTTATCACTCTTCCCCTCTACCAGCAGAATTTAAAACTTGAATTTAAAAAATTCAAAATTCAAAAATTTCAAACATAATCGTCTAAGAATAAGACATCTAGAAAGGATATTTGAAAAACTCAACGTGGTTCAATCAAAAGATTCAGTTGGAGATAGAATTAATGAACTTTCATGGGTGTTCTTACTCCCTCATTATTCTCTCTCTCACTCTCTCCCTCTTTCCCTCTCTCCTTTCCATCTCTCTCGTTTACTTCCTTAGGTTCGTCCTTGAAGGCTAGGCTGAATGTTATGTCGAAACCGGAGGTGAGCTCCTACAAAAGTTGGCTTTAAAAGTTTTAATTTTCGAACTACAGATAATCCCAGGATTTGTCGCTGTAAATGATTATTTATTTGAGCCGTATTTAATCCCCTTTAACCGGTCTTTGGAGCGAATTTTTTTATAAAGCACTGAAAAACATATTTCTGACCAATGAACACAAATGTATGATTGTGCACTTTTTTGTGTGGCTGTGTCACTCATCTCCAATCCGTGCACTATAAAACACAATTTGACCAGATAATAAGGTAGTTTTACATGGTATTAGTGAAATAGACCAGTGCTGCCCTTTATAACTGGCGTTGAATACGCGAAATTTCGTTTTTGCAAAAGTTTCACCTGCGCCTCAAAGAAGCCGCGCCGTCGGATTTCTTTCAGGATGACTCAGTTTTCGTCTTCTCTTGCAGAAAACATACAAAGATCCAGGGCGACCAATGAGGAGGCGTACGGCTTCCATTTCCTTATGGCGGCGATTTCAATTAATAGCGTTTTTGTGGGTCCAGAAATTTGTATTCATTCGTAGATTTTATTTTTATAGCAGCGCAATTTCTTTTCTTTTTTCGATTATTTGGGCATAAAATGCGGAGTTTCAGTTTGCTATAGGAATAAAATACAGAATTTTATCTCGCTTTACGACATTTTTGGTTCTTAAATGTTTTTGGTACACTTTTCGGCGGCCCTTTTCTTCGGGATGTATTATCTACAGTAGAAGATTCATTCCCATATAGTTTAGTTCTTATCTAAATTGTTGAAAGCTATCCTTATTTTCTTTCTCAGAATGCTCCCGAAATTTCTCCCGAACTCCTGGATTACCAATATTTTTATTCCAAGTGAAGTTAATAGGTTGTTTGGGTAATTATTCCCTTCAGTTTTCGGAAATTTCTCAGTTGTAGGCGCTCCGGGAGTAAAATCATATCGTATTTTCCACATCTTACAACTCATACCGGATTTTCAAAGCTCTAATTTCGATAGCCCTCGAGTTTTTATGGATTTTTTTCTGGATCCTAGTTCGTTAAGGACTAGATATGCGAGTGCGTTTTGCTCTGGAAACTCTTTTCAAAGAATGGCAGAAATTACAATTTTTTTATTATGTCACGTGCAAGTGTGATCAATTCGATCACTGTATTTGTATATACATTTTGATTAATATTGATTCATTAAAACTGACTCTATTTTTACCGACGAGGGTCGTCACTTTTTCAACTCCTTAGTTGTGTGTTTTGTTAGTAATTTGCTTAGGATTGAAAGAAAATCGAAAGTTTCGGCTGTTTTTCTTCCTAATTCCTTATTACATCTCCGTGAATTTGTCATGGTCGAATTTCCGAAATGCCTTTTTACCACGCCGCTTACGAAAATAACCGTAATACGTTGTACCGAGTAGTACCGGTTAACTCGACCCTGTTCTCTCCTCCATTCATCATTCATTCCACATTTTGTGCTCTCACACATTCCACGAACCGAAAAAGCGACATGACCGCCTCTCGCATGATTTATATATGTATGTACTCATGTTAATGTATAGTTATTATGCAGCGCCCGATGTTTTAGTGATGGTTGGCGGTGTATTTTAGATCCGATTTTCCACCATGTTCCTCTTTTACACTATAAAATTCGCATACGATCGGTGGTTGAATGTGAGTTTCGAAACGAGTTCTCTGCTATCTTAGTCATCTCTTGGCTTTAGTACGATCGCCTGACGTCTCTATAGATCTTCTCAGCGTGTGGTGTGGGAAATAATTGTAGATTGCGTTTTAGCGATTTGCCCTTTGTCAGAGAGTTCAATCGAGCGGCCGACAAAATGAATTATGGCTGGTTTAATTGGTAGTTAGGAAAGGGTATGGAGCCGAATTTTTCCTTCGAATTTATGGAGTACTGGCCCTAGCGCGTTCGCGGTGAAAGCTTCATAGGTATTGGTCGGTTAGTGGGAAAATGGGGATTGTTTCTCGTAATTTCGTTCGTTCTGGACTGCATTCATTAATTTATAAAGAGAAATTTGCGACATTTCTCTATAGCAGTGAGAAGGGATTCATTTGTTGAGGTTACTGTGAAATAATTTATCTGAATTAATTGGACAAGTCCGGAGAAACGTTGCAAATCAGCACCTTTCCATTCCAGACTTAGCTATCCCGCTTACATTCAAAGAAAAAAAGGTACTGTCATGTGTGTAGCATTTTATCCTGTTTATTTCCGAACGATGAACACCAGGCAAGGATTTTGTAGTTCCAGTCTTAGTCCTACCGGGAAGATTATCAGGCTCTAATCTTTCTACTCAATGATTCGGGAGAATCCCTGTAGTTTCGGGAAGGTCCTGGCATGTCACTTGCTCAGGAGGCTGCTCTAGAAATTATCTGAGCCACTCACTCCCTGAATGTGTGACTTGTAACGAGATGAACGTGTCTATGAAGGTCGTGGCCTTCGTTTACTTGAAAATGGACGAATTTCCCGGACAAGAATAGCTATGCTGCACTGTCCTCAACACCCGTTCCTTTATCCTGATGGGAAGAAGTTTCGATGAAGCCACTTTTGGGTTTGCGGGTAGGTTACCGTTTCCTGGGTGTTCGCGGATCTCATCTCTGAACGTTTCTTCTGTTACTGTGGCTGTGAATACGCGGAAATGCCCTTAACTATACACTTTGCAGCTTTGTTAGCTTTTTTTCAGTTTCCAAAATTCTACTTTACTCAGTTCGAGAAAAACTTTTGGAAAATGTGTTTTCGATCTCTTGCATTTGTCGAATGTTTCATATTTCTGCCCATATTTTCTCTCCCATGACGTCCAGTTGAATAATGTCCACCTGTCAATCTCTATGGCATATGAAAATGGGAATTCTTTTCTTTGAGAATAAATAAAAGATGATGGCGAGATGTATTGGAAAACCCTTTCGGAAGTGTTGAATGGCTCAATTGTGGGCGTTTATGGGTTTCTTCTTGAATTTTAGAATAACTATAGTTCCTGTTGCTTTGGGAAATTGTTTTGTGTTGCTTTGCAAATGCCATGAAAATTGAAATGAATAAAGAAATTGCACTTTGTGCAGGGAACGCCGATAGTGTTGCACTAGAAGTGGTATGAAATCAGACGGGGAATTATTGGTTTTTCTAGTGTTTTTATATTTGAATAAGCAATAGAATGTAAGTGAGAACCGGTTTGATATAGGCCGTTGAAACCCACTTTTGCGCAGAGGGTATTAGTGGGGTATGATGGATTCAAGGTTTTTTTTTCATTTTGGTTCTGGAGAGCCGTAAAGTTAAGGGAGGGTGGTATTCCTTCGGATTTGATCTGTTTTCTTCCTTTTCGTGGATTTTATATCCTTTCGTAAGTGTTTTTGCCTTCTTCTGCCCGTTTTTTCAATGTTTTCTTCATAATTTCGATGTATTCACTTTTGAACTCCTTATTGCTCACCCACATTTCCCCCTACACCAATATTCGAATGAATTTTACAGAAGAATTTTTCGTGCGAAAGTTTTTTTTTACAAGCTCTCCAAGGATTTTGAGTGCACCTAAAGCCGGAAGTGTACTCTAGCTATCGCTCGACTAATGTTTGCACGAATTCAGGATTTGGACGATGATCCGATGAGTGGGATGATGGTAAATGGATCAACCGCCGACTCCGCCCAACAGCAGCAAGCCACACCCCTCTCGTTGTCACAAGAAGTGGCTGAACTGAAGAACAACTTTGTCTACATATCACATCAGGTACATTACTGGCTTAGTATTTGTTCTTTGCCGGAGTTTCGCGGTGATTTTCTGATTTCGAGGTGAGGTGCTCGAGAAGCTCATGGTGAAGAGGTTGCGATGACGTCAAAGTTGTCGCTGCGCTTCCTTCGTCTTCACTAATTCGTCTTCACTAATTGTCGGCGGTTATCGCAAAAATCAACGCGAGCGCGAGCGCGATCGGGCGCTGTCGTATCTTTCCGTGATGGTCGATCGCGTACTGTAGTGATTTGTACGCGAGGTGTCTGTTTGTCCAGTGGGTGATATTTAGAAAAGGCGAAAAGGCGATGTGATTGCGCGCTGTGGGCGCAAAAGTTTCGAAACCACTCACTTGGACGGCGCGATCGCTGCTCGCACACGTCGTAGCAAGAAGTTCGAATCGAATTTCACTCTCTGGAAAGCCTCCTAGTGTGGAGTGGGCGTGGCCTGGAGACGACGCGTTGAAACAGCGCTGACTCATGCAGCATGAATTTGAAATTCGCTGGAGGTTTTGGGAGGGTTCGAGGGGTGGGAGTTACGGAAAGGTGTGAGTAATCATCATCCGCAAAAAATTAATCAAAAAATTGCCTGTGGTAGGGGACCGCGATGGAAATAAATAGCAAATGAAGGTAATTTGGTTTTTCCTTCCTGCATTTTTGAATCGTGCACTTTTCACTTTTTATAAGTGAAAGGCGTGATGACGAACAGGGGTCAATTCATTTCAACTCATTTCCCTCCCCCCACTCTCCCATCCACTCGGGGTAATAATACAACCTTCTCCAATTTGCAGTCCCACACCTCCTGATCATAGTGAAGGTTTGCAGTGGAAAACGCTTTGGCTGAGGGAGATCTGAGGAAAATGAGGTTTTCTCCTCGCATTAAAGTTCTTGGCCCCTGCTGTACCCCCCCCCCCTCCCCTTCCCTCCCCCCTTCCCACCTCCTCCTCTCCTTTTCTTAGATCGCCTGCGGAAGGAAGTTTTTTTTGGTAGGATGAAAGGCGGCCACCATCCGCTTCATGAGATGTATCTTCTTCAGAAAAGTTCCTAGAGTTCTTGTGGAACGGAGATGTTTTTTGATATTAGTTGACATTTGAGTGTCGAATATTATCGTGAACCTATTTGTTTGAAATTTTTGCTGTAACTGTGGAAATGATGTTTGGAAAGAATGCGTTATGCTTTATCATGGAAGATTTAGTTTCTACCCTAAGAAGTTTTCCTTGATGAACGGGGACTTAAAATTACTATTCTACCGTCTTTAGCTTTCCATCGCTTCATTTCCCCTTCCACTCCAGCAAGTTTCACAAGTCGCTGATGAAATGCTAGCCAATTTTTTTCAGCGTTCCTTGCTGCAAAAATTAGTAGATTAAACTGCAAAATTAGTCTTACTTGTTCTTACTTAGAAATTCTTGCGCTGAATATGATCACTGAAGCGAAATTGTTCTTTTCTTTTGTTCTCAGACGTTGTAATGCACCAAAAAGCTGTGACTATGCACTTTCGCACAGAACAACGAAAAACCTAATTTCTGAGCAAGTCGTCCTCTCTTTCGCAATTTGTTTGCTCTCATTGCTTTCGCAATAGAATTTCTAGAAGCTTTTTTTGAAACGCAGATGTCTTTCATGTTAGTAATGATGTAGAAATTGGGCGCAAACTAGAGCAATCCTATCAAAATATCAAACTAATTAAATCACAAATTGATAGTGTCCCAAAGGATTTATTAGAGACGGGGGCGTTGAGTTTCATTTTTTTTTTTTAGGAAGAAGGGGGTTTCAGCGTATGAGCTATTCATCCATAATTGAAGACTGAAATTATATGTATGTGTGGAAATTGAAGGAGAACTGCAAGAAAATGCATGACGTCACTCTTTCTACAGCATAGATGGAATAGTCGTGAGAATGGGTCGGTAAAAGTGAAGGTTGGGGAGGGAAATCATAGGTGGATCATCGACTAGACGGGAAAGTAAAGGAATGGAAGAGACGCAGACAAGAGCAAATGAAAATGTCCGGTATAGCATTCTCACCAGTCGGCATTCCGAGCTTACCAGCAGCGAAGATCCATCCTGCATCCAGGTACCAATCGACGCAGAATCGTGAGCAGAACACCGGAACAACCTCGCATCCGGAAAAAGATCAACGAATCCTGAAAAAAAACGCGCTCCAAATCCAAAAATTGTCGAAGTTTGGAGGAAAATTTCTGCCTTGTTTCGGGAGCAATCAGGGAAAGTTGCATACTATTCGAAAGAGTAAATCTCCCTGTATTTTCTGGGAATCTCACATCTGAGAAGATTTCAATATTGCGCCGGGATGCTGCGCGGACCATACTTGTCTGAATTTTTTTTCTCAGATGTTTGGCAACCAATTCTGAGCTTGCCACACAATCTATGCAAAGAATATACTTCTCTTAAAAGTCAGTAAATTGTGATCACTCGTCCACACAGTAGAATACTGCGGTGGGGCTCCGGATTTTTCTGAAAATAGGCGTTGAAATTTAAAAAAATCGTTTTTTCTCGGGTCGATTCTCATTCATGCTTTCGTTTCTGCTCGTGCTTTCTCAAGATTCCTGCAATTTTCCGAAAGTAAGGTTGTTAAAATCTCAGAAAAAAAATCTTTTCCACATTGAAGTCTTTACAAAAACCTGCAGTGACAACATTTACTACGTCCATCTGTCCTTTCTCTACAATAATAATTATTATAAATGAAGTCTTCAGCCTATAATGCCCCCCCTCTCCTCCCAACCCAACTCTACCCGTACCAAAAATAATGGGTTCTCCCAGGGCCGATCAAAAAGTGAAGTTTGTGTGAGACTCATTCTCAGAATATTCCACCTATGTTCTACAGATTCTCTGCATGGATGTCTTTTTTTTTCTTTTCAACATGTGAAACTACAGAGTCCTCGCTCTCTTCTCTGGTTGTTGAAGAAATTAGTTAATTTGCTTTGTTTTTCATCTGGTGTGGAAATTGCTTGCATGTCCGAAAAATGTTATGGCTTGACTAATGTCTCTGGATTTCTATCTAATTTAGAAAGTTGCTGATGTTTAAAAAGCATGAAAGGGTCTCCTAATTAAAATTGCTGGTTTGGAGGGAGAATTATGTCCGGGGGAGCGAAAACCTAGCAACCTTTTTTTCCGTTCTGGATAAAATGAGGTGGAAAGCAGTAGCAGAGGAGTTCAGATCTCCGCGAATTATTCTTTCAAATCCAAATAACAACTAATTACAAGTACAAACTGTGTTGCATCTTTCATGTACAATTTTGTGTACGTTTACTACTCAATTGTTCACCGATGCTCCCTGGAGGACTGTATTTCACACAAAAATTCAACATTTAAGGAGAACTTGAGTGATAAATAGAGTGAAATCCAGCAATTCTTGCCTGAAAAACTTGGGGTCCCACTCCAGATCAGTGGGAAGGATACATTCCGGAGAGGTTTGATGTGTACCAGTGCTGTTTTTTAAAAGTATTTATTTATTTATTTATTTATCTGATAAACCGGTAATATCAAGGAAAAGTTTTGTATGAGCAACAGAATCTCATTGTTCCGGTGTTTTACTTCCAGGAAACGGTTAAAAAGCAGCATTTTGATTAATGAACCGCTTTTCCAATAAAGCATGAGTGGATTGTAGCCTTTGTAGGGTCCTGATTTGGAAAAAAAAGCTATTTCCCAAAGAAGATTCGCTGTTCTGCATAGTTTGGAGGACACTGCATGGCCTTTACAAGTTTTTTCGTACTAGTTGTTTACCTGGTTTGTAGAGGCGTGCGTTTAAAGTGAACACACAGCGTGCACATCGCCATTTGTCTTTGTTTTCGCATCGTAAAGCGCGAGCAGCTATTCAAACGCGGTCGATGAATTTTGACGAGGGAGCACTTTAATTTTTATGGCGTATGCACGTGCTGGTGGAGACGGAGATTTGTGTTTTGTACGTGCAATTCTAGTGCTGGGACACTAACATTTCACTAATAATTGAATGTCCTTGATCTAAATCGCAGCATTCGTGCATTCCTCGATGCACGCGTTTGCCTATTCAATTCTTTTCATATTTCGTTTAGTGTTTTTGGGATGCGGAGCCTGTCATTTAGGAGACGAACGCGCTTCGACAAAACTCTTTTGCAATTAAGGGACAAAGTTCTGATTGAGGGCTATTTCGTTGGACAGCGCCGGGTTTTTAAGGAGTTGATGGTGGAAGGTCCAGGTGAACTAAGCGTGAGAAAGATTTCCATATGGTAGGGAGGGGATAAGCTATTATTTTGCAAGTTTTCCACAAGAAAGAAGGGGGAGAACGTTTTACTTAAAAAGGAGAATCAAAGGCTCTGAATTGATGGACAGTTACCCCTAGAACCCTGAAATAGGCCTGTCAAGTAGGGTTCACTTCTTGTAATTCGCATGATTATCAAATGGTGGGACTTTTACGCTTTAAATTCATCACTCTTCCGGAAATATCTGGATTACTGAGGGAATGGATCGTACGGAAATTCTAGAAGAACTTCTCAGAAATTATCGAAAGGAAATTTATGTATATGTGTTCATATAATACCGCGGTGGCTGCTTTGAACTACAGACACCTGGGTTCCTGACTTTTGTTTACTTGTTCATTGTTTTACTGGAACTCAGTGAACGCTACTAGAACAATAGCGACATCTTAATGCCGTCATTTCGCCTGTATAATATGATGACATTCTCTGATAAATGGATAAATGGAATGGTTACATCAGATGATGAGTTTCTTGTAATTGTGCTTTTGAACTCCCGAACATTTTCAACCTTCAAAGTCGGCTCCAGTCCTCAACGTTGGATTTTGGACTCTATGAACCGGTTTTTTCGTTGATTGCCTAATTGAATTGTACACTACATATTGTGTGGAGCAAATCACAGGGGAGAAAGGGGTTGTTAAATTTTTCTTCAAAAAGCCGTCTCCATGTCGTAGACGGGACCGAAGATGAGCCGAAGGGAAATTTCCGGAGGGAAATATGGTTTCTCTTTGTTCCTATAAGTATGCAAGGCTTGCATCGCCGGATAGACCATTAGGCTGTGGTTTTTCCTGAATTTCGGAGATCCTATGTTTGATAAGCTAGCAGTTCCGGTGTGGGACTGGGGGTGATGATGGGGTAAGGTGTAGGGTAAAATGAATACTAGTGACCTAGGTCTATAGAAGGTTGATTTTTTTTTATATCTAAGCATTCTGGAACATTCCAGGAAGTGTTTGATCAATACATTTACAAGAAATACCTTGAAAATTCAGAGCATGAATTAGAATCGGGGTTCCTATTTCGTATTTTTTACGGCGTATTGTTTGCACACAACATCTGATGAGGCATCCTGGAATTTCGGGAATTGAAAGAATGTTCGAGCGATATTGATGATAGTTAATCCTCGCCTAAATGATCTTTGCCTCATTGGAGAAACGCTGCCCCGTTTGTAATTAGTTGGCAGTTGTTGTTATCTCATAAAAATTGATCCGTGCGCTGTTTCCATGGATTTTTCCCGGAATAAATCAGGCAAATTTGAGAGCGCTCTAATGCTTCGCCTTGTGGATAAAGAGAAATTGCGCAGCAGATCTAATTTGGCCGGCTTATTTCGAGCAGCGAGTTTGTTTTCGCCGGCGAAGTTTTGATTGGCTCTCGTCTGCTTGTTCGTTTGTTACTCCACACCCATGACGTAGCCGTGGAGATGCAAGGGCCTACTGCTTCCGCTGGAGCAGAAGGCCTTCCCGGCCGCTGTCCACTCGCCTCCATCGGGCCTCGTCGGCTGCGTCTCTCCGCCCGCTCCGACTAATAAATGTTATCGATCGAGGGTTTAAAGTATTGCAAGAAACGATAATTGACAACAGCCTCCACCACCAACTATAAACAACATTTTCGTGTTGGAGTGGCGCTGGTTGTGGGTAGTATCGAATCACGGCAGATGGGGATGTGGTGTCCAGGGATTGTTTCTTTGGAAGCGTGGTTTCTATCGGGGAAGTGCGAAGTAGTTTCAAAGAACTTGGTGCAGTCCACGAGGAAGACCTTGAGAGCGGTTCGCGATTCACGTGTGGTGTGAGCGAACTGATAAAAAGGCGATGAAACGTTTGCACAGAGTGATGAAAATGTTAGATATGCGAAAAGTAACCTATTAAAGAGGTCATTGTTAGGGCAGTGGTATTTTGGATGCAAAAAGACTGCAAAAGTGAATGATTAGTACAAATTAGTGGGAATTTGCCATAGAAAGTAAAAATCTGACAAAAATGTGGGAAGATGTGAAAACTAAGGCCTGTAACGGGATCCATTTTTTTTTCGGAAAGGTGTTGACCTATCCGGGAAAAATCAAGGAAAATGACAAATTTGCGCCTAGGAACCTAGTGCAGCATACGAGCGAGGTGCTGGAAAAGTACCGAAATGCAAAAATTCTTCTCTGGCAAGCAGTTCTGTTCCATTGGGAGGGATAGAACCTCCCCAGAAAGTCTCAGTTCCTCTACAGATCCAGTTTTAAGTTGTGATTTGGTGACTTCCTTGTAGAATTCTCGGCCAAAGGTCATAATTTTACACGAAATGTTAGGCTTAGTTGTTATTTTCTGCTGAAATGCTCATTTAGCAGTACACAGAGGTTCTATATGATTAATGTTGCTTCGAATCAAAGATGTTTTTTGTAAACATGTATTATATTAAGTCGTTTTCCATAAAGTTTGCCTCTACGCTGTTCTTCGTTTAGAAGAATGGTATAGAACTTCGTTTTGGAAGAGTTTACTAACGAATAACCGTTTTCTCGTAGCCATAACTTCTGCGGGATGAGTTTTCTTTAGGATAATTCGTGTATGTACTTCTAATTTTCCAATTGACAAATACATTTGAGCGACCAATCCCATTTCATTGAATGTTTTTTTTTCGCTCTGGGATATTCGCTTTTTGCATGAAACATGAGCGTTCTGAGAACGTTTGACATATCGTTCCACCTTTATTTTTAATTCCCTCTTATTTAATCTTTTCAAAGAGCATTCACTGTTTTTTGAACAAGGAAATGCTTTAATTCCGTTGGAATGTGGTGATTTATCGCTGCCATACTGGTTCTGCAAATGTAGGGATGCAGTATTTCATTGGTTGGTCATAAGATCTATAAAAAAGGTCCCGTGATAAGTATCTCTAATTTTGCAGTGACTAACATTCTGCAAATATTTTGGGTTGCCGGTATTTCTTATTGCGGTATTTGAGGTGGGGTTTTCGAATATTTATGCAGTTAGGTGGGTTGTGAGGTTGAATTGGCTTGCTCTACTCCTGTGTTAAAATATTTTTCTGTCATTAATGGGTTCCCGAATTGACAACTTTGTCATTTGTGGGTTTCGTGAACTGACCGATCTGCACTGGTCTATATGGTAGGTACACTGTACCACTATGTGATCGCTGGACTTCGTCCTTTGCTCGGTGTTATTCTGCTGTTGGGGTAAGTCATTACCCGATTCCCCGTTAAATCTACATCTGATGTCATGTAGGTGTTTGTGTGCTGACCCTAACGTATTGAAGGTTACATCACCTTCAATCATCGGAGTGTTTTACAAAGTGCACGCAGTGATTTGAGTTTATCGAGGAACAGGAGTGGGCTAACATTATGGTAATTTTAGACGATTAGTGCAATGATATCACTACCCATCACGAATTATAGCCTTTCCTGGGGCTAAGAACAATGCGTTGCACTTGCTAAGGGGAACAGTTCGATAAATTTTATGCTAAAATTATGTTCAGTAATGAGATCTTTCATGTGCAAATTTATGTCCCTTTGTTGAACACAGCACTTTCTGAATCAGTCATTTTGCAGAGGTGGGAAATATTGGCAAAGAGCATTCTGGGTTTGGATTTCTTGAAAGGGATTGACCTTTTTTTCTATTTTTATTTATGTGTGGAGTTTGTTGTTCACAAAAAAAAACTGAGGATAGTAATGGCATTGCTATCCAGGAAACCTTATAGATTTTTCTAGAATAGAGGTTTCTTTACTCTCCTTCCTTGAATGAATTTCCTCTTCATTTGCTGAAAAATCCTACAAGAAGGCCAAGAAACTTGTCCCTCCATCACGTTTCCTTCTACCTTTCTCTTATTGGTGTCTTTCATGCAACGATAAATCTGTCAATGATGGATTTCTTGAACGGAATAATCAGCCATTGGTGAATTTTGTGAACTGACCAGTATGGCATTTGTGGATTTTGTGAACTAAACCAACGACGGGAAAAAAACTGAGTTGAAGCTCGACCGCTTGGAGCAGTTGGGAGCTTGCCATCGAGTATATAAATAAACACATAATAATGTATAAATAGAATAAGATGAAATAGAAAGCGAATATAGCAAAAAAGAAATGGATAGCCGTTGACGGGCCAAGGCTTCTTAGTAGACCTATCATTAGTGATAATAAGTTGTTTCGCTGGAGAAATACCAACAACTTCATGGCATTTTGGTAAAACTGGAGAAATTCTCAAACCGATTGAAAGAACTTCCTAATATTAACGGTCTTTCCACGGTATACCCTCAATTTTTCAATAGGATTCCATAACAAATCCATAACAATGTGGTGTTTTGGGATGTGTACATCAAAGCAGTAATGGCGCTTTGTAGGTGAATGATTGCTGACTAGCTGCCAATTTCTTATCGTTTTTCATTTCAGATGACTCGAATCATGCGTTCGTTGCATGTGACGCCGTGCATGTGTGAGACATGCGGTCCAAAGCACAACTCGCTGAACGACACGCGGCCGAAGGTCAATTTTCAGCTCATTACGTTTGCCTGAGGCGGCGCTTTCAGAGCTATAGCTACACTACATGCTATAAAACGAGCGAATTTTATGAGGGATCCTGTAAAAAATGAGACTGATGTTGTATTTTTTAGGAAGAAGTATCGCATGTACTGTCGGCGATTTTCCCCGGAGCAACTCCTCAACAGTTGTCGGGTTTGGCCGATTTGACGAAGTTGAACCGAACTCCTGTGCCGCCGCCACAACGGATGGGTGCTGGTGCGTCGGGGATTATTCCCCTCGGAGGTTTTTCTCTTGAGAGTTTCCCACTAGGACTTGTTGAAAGACGTTATTTTCTAGGCTATGCGGGTCATCCTGGTGGTGGAAAACTCACAGCGGCTGCGGCCGACAGAAGAGCAGTGGCCGAATATGCGAGAGCGTATGGCGGTGCAGCTGCAGCGAAACGATTCGGCATTCCGCCACCTGTTTCTACTTATTACCAGAGGAAGGATAGCGGAAGCAGTGAGTGTCAGACATTTTTCGGTTGAAAATGGAGGGAGAATTAGGGAAATGTTTGTGTTTTATTTTCTCAGAATGCTGAATTATTGGCTGAGATGGACTCCTCTGCTTACTGTTATAGTAGTAAGTAGTACGTGGTATTTCAGCGCTACTCGCTGGTGCTGTGACCGCTTCGCCAGGACCATCATCCGAAGGAGAAGCAGATGCTGCAGCCCAAGCGCAAAGCAATCCAGACGCCAATGCTCCTACTCCATCTCAACTTAATCCCGCCTCTCTGCCCAATATCAACAATCCTATGGCTGCTCTTCAACAGGTTGGAATCCTGAATTGCTTTGCTTCCCGATTTCTCTTTTTTATCTTATTTTTTATGTTTTTAGCCTCCTACTCCAAGTGCTCTGCCTTCATCACAACCTCAAGCTGCTGCAGCCGCGGCCGCTGCAGCTGCAGCTTCCGCAGCGCCGACTCCAGGACAAGCCGCTCCAGGAATGTTCACTCCGGCTATGGTTGACATGCTACGAATGAATGCAGCGCATGCAACGGGATCTCCAGGTTTCTTACGAGGGCGAGGACGAGGACGTCCGAAATTGATTGGTATGTGCTGAGAAATCTGTTGGGGGTTTGGTGGAGAATCTAGGGATTGATTTGCAGGTGATGAACTGGACGCTGATCTTGTGGATTACATGGTTACGGTGAAGCAAGCTGATCCACATGGACATTTGACTGCCTCGCAAGCGCTCATAATTGCTAAACAGTACATTCTTGAGAAGGTGAGAGTTGATACTTGGTCGTTGCTAGGGCTTTGTGACGCAAAGCAGTAGTTAAAGTGATAATTCAATTATATGAGCGTAGGATTATTCTACTGTAGGTTTTCTAGTCGTAGGTGTGTGGTTGTGTTACAATAGTAACTACTCGTTCGAATTTAGAGTTGAAATAGTGCTTGTAGGAGAGTTTTTTACTTTTGAGATCTTTTCCTTTCCCTCCATTTCTGCAGTTTCTTTTTTTTACGTTTGCAAATCCGCTTCTCTTTTTTTGCTGTTTTTTAATCCACCTCGTTCAGGCGCCTGGATTACTGGAAGAGCATGGAGGCCATGTGAAGCTGAAGCTTACTTGGGCTATGAAATTGGTGTCTAGGATCGCTGAGAGGCAAAAGGTAGTTTTTTTTTTTGGAATTGAGTAGTTCAACTTTTGGGAGAGACTTCCCTATCACCTGGTTTTCTTTTTTCTTTTTCTAAAAATCATTTTAGTCTATTCTCATACTAAATTTACAACTTCCTCTTACAGGAAATGGAGCTCGGTTTACCTGCTGGTAGCCTATCGAACCTGGGCCGACACCAACTGAACAGCTTGAATAACTCTTTAACCGGTGGTGGATTCATGGCAGACATGATGACTCAGAATATTCTCAGTCATCATATGATGATGAATATGAATTCGCAGATCAAACAGGAACCACCTGCTGCTCCTCCGGAGGAACCGAAGGAGGAAATGCAACCAACAGGTGAATTTGCATTTTCCCTGTCTTAATTCCATGTTTTGTTGGATCAAATTTGAAATTTCGTATTTCAGTCGGTGCTCCCGAGATTTTGAACATCAAAGAGCTGAACTTGCCATTCCTCAATAACCTTTTTGGATGTTCGGATGAGAATTCCGGGGTGATTGAGGGTGAACTACCTGCAGAGAATGATCAGGAAATGAACCTCGCCAGTACGGCCACCTCGAATTGAGTTAGCTGCCTTCGATGGCTGAGGTAGTAGTACGTAGATTTCCCTAATAATCTTATTTACACTTAATAATTTTTGTTTTTTTTTCTCGTTTTCATTTTTCTTCTGGCGCATTTTGCGTGTTTTATAAATCTCAATCGTTTCACCATACATACACACGTATAGCTCTCGTCATTTCGTGTTTACCTTTTCTATTTTCATTATTTTTGCATTATTTTCCATTTATTGTCGTCCCTCTCCTCGTTTGTTTTATTCCGCACACTCATTTTCGTCACTATGTATATTGTTTGTTTGATTTTTTACGTGTTCTCTTTGACATGCCACAGACAGAAGCGCTCCTCCCGTAAGTATGTGCTAAATGAACAGCTGCGAAGTTCGGTTATATTGACACACATACAGTACTAGATCTTTTCGCTGCAGTATTCTTGTTTGTATGATCAGTGATTGTACTACTTCTGTACGTTTTAAGTTGTTCTTATCGTCGTCGTAGTAGGATTCCAATGAGCCAAGTTCGTCGTTATATGACGCTGACCTCACAGTAGCGCTTCGGGTTTTTGGGATGGCGTGGTGCAGGAGTAGGTGAGTCCGTGGGAAGTACGCTATTTGTCTCAAGTTCTTGAGGTCATTTTAGAGTTTCTGGATGGAATACATTGGGAAATAGACGAGGAACGAGTAAAACCACCGGAATTCACCAAAAAATTCGGGTCCCGAAAGGAATTTGAAGTGGTGTCTGCGATGGAAAATGAAAAATCTTTTGGATTAGAAGTGACCTCTCCCCTTTTTGAGCTCGAGATCCATAGATTGGGCTCCTTTGAGGGACAACTCACCATGGATTTTGACCTGCTCTTCTCCATGAAGACTACTTTTGCCTGAATCGATTTCCAACGTGATCATTTTTCAGTTTCAGATCAATGACTTCCAGAAATTCCCCATTAATCGTTTGATTTTCTGGCCATCCAACCGGTTTTCTGTTCAAAAACACATCGTTTGCAATTGTTATCGGCTTTGCTTTAATACTATTATTACTTCGTTATACCTCTTATCGTGGGTTTTCGAATGGAAAATCGTTTGGTTAGGGCTGTGAAAACATTTTGGTTGGAAAGGAATTTTCCTGGATACTTAAGGGGGTCGAGCAGGGTGGATGTATTGATTTTTTGCCCATTTTCTGTGAGAGTCGGTCTGGTGTTGATAACTGTAAGGAGTTAGGTGAGCTGAGCAAATAGAGTTGGTTCTGTCTAGGTCCTGGAAAGAGGAATTGTCCAAGAAATAGGAGAAATTCTTTGAACTGGGCGTCTTTTTCTGTCGTTAGGTGATAATAACCTTGGTGGTGACCTTGAATTTTGAGTTTTATGGGATTCTATGGTGATTTTTGTCCAGACTTGGCTCAAAATGCGCAATATTGAAGCTAGAATGAGGCTAAGTCTCAGTAGGAATACTGAGAAAATCCTAGAACTTGGCGGGTTTTTGGCAGTATTCCACGGATCCTACCCATGCCTCCTCTATTGCCATCCTAGAAACCCCCAGAAGCAGCATATTGTAGATGCCTGAATACGGTCATCACGCTCTCTCCACTCGAACAACCCCACACCCAAACTCTCTCTCTCTCTCGTGCTAGTAGCATTGCCCGCATTGTCTTCCACGAAACTGTGGCTTTATCTAATCTCATCGGCAGATTTTAACCAAACTCATACTTATTACTCGATGTTGTTTGCATTGTTTCCGGCCCGCCCGACCCCGTCTGCATATACATATTTCTCGTTGCTGGCAAATATTTTAGTCTGTTCGAGTTCTCGGCAATGCCCAGTTTTATTACTACATTATTATGATTGTATTGTTGTTGAAGCGCGCGCACATACTGCATACACCACGTATACATATGCAGCATCCACACGCATACACACCACCACCACCACCACATCATCATCACTTCACCTCTCTATCTCCCGCGTCTTTATTATCTCCAATTACGTGCAATAAACACACTTAGTGTACATTGTAAACGCTTCATTACACTCCATTAAACTTTTATACTTATGTTGTAAAGTGTACACGGTGGAGATCTGTGCAGAAGGAACTGAAAAACTTACAGAGCACAGTGGTGGTCGTAATGTAACTGCTTATTGTTCAATTTGTACGGAGTTCAGTTCACGAAGTCTGCTGTAGCTTTGGACACTCTAGATTGGGAATAGAAAATGAGAAATGTCGAGGTGAATAGTAGCTAGGCCTCAGAAGTTGGCTTGATGCCGGGTTCACCGAGCGTTCGTCTGAATTACCCCAGAGTCTACTATTCGTGGCGGGATTGATGAAACAGTAACCGAGCAAACTTACGATGGTTAGCGTTATTGGTTATCGCATAGACTACGGAATGCTTAGAGACGCAGGAGGTGAAAGATGGTTTGCTAGACTAGTTTGGCGTTCATGAATGTTACAGCCCAACGTTGCAAGACGAGGCAACAAGAGGTGGACCCAAAAGGTAACATTTTTGTGTCCATGGACCTATCCAGACCTCAAGGCAGACCACCAGATCGTTGGAGAAAGCAAATTGAAGAAACATTAGGAAGATCATGACAAGCTGTTGGTAGCCAACGACCGACGAGAATTTATAAGGACGCTGGAGGGCTTACTCCTCCAAGACTAAGGAGGAAGAATGTGGAACGTCAAATAAAATGAATCTTAGCCTAGAGCGCCATTATTAGGTTGTTAGGAAATTTTACGGAAAGCATCCAAACCAGGGGTGTGCGTAGCAAAAATTAAACTTCGTAAATCGTAAATTGTCCAAAACCGCCATAATTTGTAATAACGCACATCCCTAGTTGAAACGATACCATTCCATAGAAACACTCCCTTTATGCAATTTTTCCTGCAGAATTTTCCTGCACACTGTTAGCAACACAGCTTATACATACTTTTCGCAACAACTCAAAAAAGGACCTGTCATCTGAGAAATTAGGCTGCGTCAAGGATCAAGGGAGTACTTCGCGTCAAAAGATTAGCAATTCTTGGGCTTTGGCGCTTTGTTTCCGAACAAATGGAATGAGATGGTTGACTTCAATGGCAAGAATCTCAAAGGCAAGATTTCACTTTAGGTTCAACGCGTCAGAAAATTGCTTCAACGGTAAATTCAAAGCTACGCACATGCCATTGGAATCTTCGTGTTGAGAAAGTGCGAAAACTACTTTTACTATTCGAACGCGAAGCTCTGCCTTCAGTTTTCTAAGATACTTTCTATTTGTTTCATTGATAAAGTCTGATTTCATGAGATCCATTCTGGGAAAGTTTTATACGACCTAGTATCGCATATGCTATGAAGAATAATGGTCAAATTACGGTCGACACACATGCACTACTTGACACAAATGGAATCTGGAATCAAAGGTAGCCTCAGATTAAATATCGCCGCTTCTGCTATCCGAGCAAGGAGAGCAGTTTTCCAGGGTTGCAATATTTGTCGCAAACATAGCTATCCGCCAAAAGATTGTCCATTGTTCCTGTTCATTGTTCTCCGCTCGATATGAATCTCGCAGTAAGTGTAAATAAGCACCAATTG
The DNA here is from genome assembly GCA_037903475.1 of Ancylostoma caninum. Classification (NCBI taxonomy): domain Eukaryota; kingdom Metazoa; phylum Nematoda; class Chromadorea; order Rhabditida; family Ancylostomatidae; genus Ancylostoma; species Ancylostoma caninum. The sequence goes on from JBAJFG010000479.1 coordinate 1,677,738, forward strand.
TGCAAAAATGTGATACAATGAGCTCGATTGTGATGAAGACGATTTGCAGAGGGACGTACTCATGACATCATGGATTGGGGATTGCTAATTGTGCGAGAACTTGACTCTACAATGCCGAATTCTGATCTCACTGCTGCCTAGCATGTACTGTTATGCAGATGCTTTCGTCTCGATGAGTCGGTTCCAAGGTGAATGCCTGTGTCTTTGCTAAACTCCCGCGCATTGCTACTTGCTGGCTCTCAAACTCCTAAAACTTCCTAAAATATTCTCAAACAGGTCCTTATTTAACTTGGCGAAGTTTTCTCGAATATCTTTTTTTAATGGGATTAGTTTGGATCTCTCGTTCACAGTTTCCAATTCAGACAGATTTTCAGAAGGGCAGCAGCAGAAAACCGGAGCAACCGACCGGTGACCGGCGCTTCCTCAGAATAGCTGTGGTTCTTCCGATTTCCGCTGCAGTCTCTGAGATTTTTTTAATCTCTGCGTACCTCGGTTCTTAATCACATGGTCGAGACCGGTGCTGTGCGTTACCAACGTGATGAATGAACGCGTGGACGCCTAACGGCCATTTTTGGCCTTACGTAACGTAAGGATTAAAGAAATCTGAAATTTTCCTAAAGCATAGCACTGGTCGAGACCCTTTTTGCTGCGGTGCTGCTGACAGTTTGCCTAAGAACATGAGCTACCTAAAATTTTGTAATTTGGGCGATCATAAATGGGAAAACGATTTTTATGAAGGATAGAAAAAATCTCAGGTGGTGATGCTAATCAGAGTAAGAAATCAAAAGAAAAAAACTTGTGAGTTTCGGGTAGGTTCGATTTTTGGTGAAGCAGTATGTACCTATCAACAGACCAGCTGTGATGTGAGGAAAAACGCTAGTCTCCAGTGCAAAAGTGCAGTATGAGAAGTCATTGGAAACCAGCTCATGTGCCCTATCATATAAGTGCGTATGTGCATTGATTTGAAATATTATTAATGAAAATATTTCTAAACATAACCAGGCACCACAGAATCTCACTCGATTAGGTGGAGTTCCAGAGCTAAATTCTAACGGCTCCCTATGCTGAAGGGTCACGTCATCAATTTGTTTAATTTATGATCGATAATAAAATAAACATAAACGACACATAAACTGTTTTCATCGAAAGCTATACATTTGCAATGAAATGGCTATAGCCAATCTTGAACTGGAGGGATCTTCGGAAATTCCGAACTCAAAGATTGAGCTACTGGTCCAGGATAAATCCGAGTGAGTTTAATATACAGTAAGGTTCTCTGATGGAGTTCCTCAAAGAAAATCATGTTCTCAAAAATTTAAAAAAATAATAATAGTACCTGTCAAAAGATGAAATAAAATTCGGTGTCGGAAGTCGAATTGTGGAGTGCGTATAATCCTTAGGTCTACACAATCACTTCATCCAATCCTTTTAATTAATTGTGCTTTACTGCAGTGTAGCCGTGAAAAATAATTCGCAAAAATGTACGTTCCCAATTTTCTTTGTTTCCCTGCCTGTTGCCGGAGTTCTTCGTTTTGCTACACTGTAAAGTTGCTAATTTGTTAGTTTATTCTCCGATTATTTTTTTTTGAATTAACCAGATTGGTGAGTTACCCATCAAAGAAGCCAATTCTCGGGAAGTACATCAAAATAAAAATAAAACAAAATGAAAAATAAGTATTTTTCTCTACTTGAGGGTACGTAATTCTGTGCTTTTCGCTAAGTAAATAATTTTCACTAGGTTTCTCCTCAGATATTATATTATGTTGGAGCAAAAATAATGCGCGTTTTCATGTCTTTGATTCCGAACCTCAAAACTCCTTTCAATATTAATCCTTTTCAAAAGGCTTGGAACTGTTGTAATCCGCAAATCTTTGGCAAGAAGGTGGATGTTCTCCGACTGTTGCACAGTTCTGGCAAAGCTTTCTAGGATTGACGAACTTCCGGTGGGCAGTTTTGGTATCCCTTGAGTCTTCGAGAAAATTCTCTCGAAAGAAGCCATCGAATATTATCCATGAAGCTACCTATAAGGATTGACTTGAGATGACCTTCGACTACGAGAGTGGGTCACAGTGCTCTCACAATTTGTAACCTTGTTTTCAAGACTTCGTTGGCCTTTGCAGCAGCAAAGAGCCGGCGATTTGCGTGGGCTTCCGTTAAAAAGCCATTCGAATATGAATAACGCAGAAAATCCTTTTTGTTTATATTCATGGCGAGCTCTTTGCATTCCAGATTTCATATGTTGATTGTGTCTGTTTGTGCGGCCGTCGAGGGGAACAGGCACGGGTTGAATTCTTTATTATTTTTGCTCTGTCACCTTCTTTCTCCTTAACTTTTTGCCATCGAACAGCCAGCGCAAAATAATAGGGAGGTACGAAAATCATTGCCTCCTTCGTGGCCAAAAAGGGCTCGGGCCGCGCTGTGCTCGCACGCGCTGCTAACGATGTTTTTGTTGTGTTTTTAAGGACATTTGCTCCGAATCGGATTATTCAGCCATTCGAAGTGCTCAAACGACCTTCTGGGCCTTAATCAATCAGTTATTAGGGGGTGCACGGGAAGCGCGTCGCCTCGGCCCTCACCGCCTGCGCCTCAAATGGGGGACAGATGGCTAGCGAATTTCGTGAATAAAGCGACATTTAGAGAAAGAGTAGCTGGGCGCGGGGCGACAGATGTTGGAGCGGTCATGGAACTGATTTGCATAAACGATGATTTTATGATGATTTTAGGGGAGATCATCCAATTTGGCCGTCGATTAAGACGTGAACCCGTCACGACTCCAAGATTTTTCTTCTCAAACAGGGATCCAAGACCGATGTGTTGTGATATATTCTAAATTGAGAGGATTGTTTCACATTTGCGTTTGTTTTTCTACACATCAGCTGGACAGTATTTAGACAATATATGGCGTTGCAACCTAAAATGTTCTAGTAAAAATCCCAAAACAACTCTAGTATCAGACAAACGCCAAAATTGTGAGAAAAATTCATCCAGGATTGGTACATATTTCTCTCAAACACCGAAAAACCATAGTTACGTCATATCTGTTCCACTACCACAGTTAGACAGCAGTTATCCTTAGTTAATAAATAGAACAGATTAACGAATTTCTCTATTGTCATCACATGTGAAAGACATTCCTATTTCAGGAGTCCCGGAAGAATCACCCCGAAACATCTCGCTGAACGAGACATAGAAATAAACCGCCGCTATTGTTTTATGGGTCGGTTGTAAGGTTTTTTATGGGTCGGTTGTGAGGTTATCACTGGGAAAGAAGCAAAGTCATTTCTGATTTCTACCTTATTTGGTACGTCTGGGTTTTTAGTAATATGTGTTTCTTATTTTATGCGTACCAAGCATCAAGCACTGTAAATTTAAAAAAATAGAAGCACAGAAATAGTAACGTGTGCATTGGAAAAAATATTAAAGATTGACCAATTAAGCACACAAGTGAAGGAAAACCATCCACTGTTCGTTTTTAGTTTTTTAAAGTTCATCACGCCTTTTTTGCATGTTTCAGTTTGAGACAGTACTAAGCCTCAGCGGTCTCAGCGGTTTTTTAAGTGGTAATGTAGTGATACTTCCAATTAGTGATTGTAAAAATCTACAATGGAGTTTCTATAAGAGTTTCGGAGCAGAACACGGTTGCCTGATCCTGAGATAATGTGGAATTAGCGAAAAATAGAGGGAGTAGTCAACGGGTTAAAGGGACATTGAAAGTATTCACTCTCTATTTTCTGCACAACCTAGAAATGTTAGTGAGAAGTCCTACTTAAGAAGCTGAACCCTAAATTTACCCTAAACGTTAGTATTCATCACCGGTCCAAAGAATTCTCATCAAACAACTTCCTCTAGAATCAAATATTTCCAATTGTATTGACGCGGTTGGCTAAGGGAGAGGCTGCTCGTTCTAGTGAGTGGTAAAATTGCCTCGCTTACTTAGTTACAGCGGAAAAAAATAGCAAAAAAAAACGGTCTTCAACACTACTTGGACACAATTTCGTCAAATAACTTCTTTCAAAATCAATTATTTCCAAATTATTCGCACTGTTGTGTTCAGGAAATATTGCTCTGTTAAACTAATGGCAAAAGCCTCCAAAATCTTAATCCATTCTTGAATGTTAGCTGGAAAAATAGAAAATTTTGTGACGACGCCAACGTGTTAACGTGCTACGTACATGCTTCGTGGATTTTTGGGTAGGTCAAAGGGGGGTGTATACAATGAGGTACCCACACCTGTACTTCCAGCCGCAATTAGTGGGTGCGGCGCCCGCTAGGTGCCAGCTCATGAGCTGCGCTGTCAGTGGCAGCTCCTGCAGGAGCCTTGCGCTGCGTGAGCCCCTAACTCCGCCCACTTCGCCGCGTGCGGCGCGCGCCGCGATTGCGTCGGCTTGCGTTCTACGAAGTGGAATTTGCTCTTATTGGAAGAAATGCGGCGGAGTGAAGCCAGGGAAAGCTTTTCAGTGCTATATAGTATTGAACACAAAGTATTTAGCAAGTGTTCAACTCAAATTTAACCAGTGAGGCTAGCTTTGTCTAAATTTAATTTCAAATTTAGTTTAGTCTGGATTAAGCTTAGATTTAGCTAGTAGTTCTTGTTTCCACGGTAATTATCTTCACTACTGGACCGCTTCAGGCGTGAAGCATTCGCCAAGTTAAACTTTTATGGTTGAAATCGCATTCTTGTTCTTGTGAGCCCATGCTATATGCTTATGAGAGCCATGAGTATGAGAGAAGATATTTTCAGTCCTTACACATCGGGATGTCCACAGAAGCTAACAAGTGTAAACAAGTGCACTGAGTGTGGTACACGTTAAAATGTTTTTACAACTATAACACTGGTGTTACATTTTAAATTTTAAGGTAAATTTAAGGTTCAGATGACTCAGGAGCAATACCTCCTCTCAAAATCAATAAATTGCGTTCTCGTCTGACATTTGGAGGAAGATTAATTAATATCTGTAATCTTACTGCGTAGTTTGAGCAGATTTCGTTTCAGTACTAACCACGCTGTGGGCACTGCTAGGTATTTTCGAAGTAAATTTTTATCTACTCTTATTTCAGTCAACTCTTTTCAAAGGAATGGAGCGATATCCAATCAAAGTCCAAGTTCCAGCTATAAGTCCCCTCTGGCCACCTGATCTTTTTCAAAGTCTCGCATGCCTTGACAAGTTCCTACCGAAGTCTGATTGTTGTTGCCGAAATCTGATTGTTGAAGGAAGCGAACAAGCTCCCATGTATTTGTCTATATATCCAATAATATGGAGATATTTGCAAAAGAATTTTTAAACCATTTTCTCGGTGACGTAGCCCTGTTGGAAACTTGCAGTTTTCTGAGTAAATCGCGCTCTTCTATTGGCTGTCTCTATCCTATCCCTTTTTTCCCGACGATTTTCGCTCCCATTTGCCCATTTTCAGCTTTTGCCGCGTTGCGGCGTTGCGATCGCCGCGCACGAAACCCCTGCGGGGGGTGGGCGGAGTCGGAGACGCACGCAGCACAAGGCTCCGGCAGCGGCTGCCAGCGACAGCGCAGCTCATGAACTGGCACCTAGTGGGCGCCGCACCCATTAATTGCGGCTGGTGGTACAGGTGTGGGTACCTCATTGCCGCCCCCCGTCAAAGGGGGCTTCGTAATTTTTTTCTGCTCGAGCTAAGCTTCCGCCGAACTCTGATCGTGGGTGTGAATGATCGTGAGGGAAAACGAGGCGGAGACTTCCCGCCCTTCGCGATCAACTCGTCCTCGGTCGCATTCAAATTTTGCATGTTTATGTATAGTGGAATCGCGCGCGAAGAGAACGAGTCAACCGTTGAGGGCGGGAGGAGGATTTGAGCGGACCAATCACAGAACCATGCCATGCCCCGTTTTCCCTCACGATGATACACACCCCTGATCGTGATCAGCGTCTGAAGAATTTACCCCTATGTACAGAAATTGGGAAGATATTGCGGGACCCCGCAACTACCCTATGTCCACTGCTGCGTTCTAACTCTGCGCCCTACACGGGCGCTGCCTTGTGGTGGGCCCGTGCAAAAAAATGGGCGTAACTTCTGAGAAAGACGAGATTCGGGGAAGCCAAAAACTGATTTGAAATCAGCGTTGCGAGCTGCACAAGGCAGTCCACTATTTGCTAAGGGAAGAACAGAAGGTATGCCACACTGCCGGGTTATCCTTTCTTTATCAGTATTGTTGAAGGTCATCGATGTGGAACTCTGAGCTTCTGTACACCATTCAGCAGATTTCAAGTATAGGCTCTAAAATCACGTTGGACATGCTCTCTAACCATAAACATAGCTCTCCTCTCGGATTAGCAGCTTGGTTTCGTTCACTTCCCTTGTTAGATGGCAAAATAAAAGGCAAGATACACACTGCACTCATTCAAGATACCCATGGACAAACTACATACTTGTTTCTTACTCGCCGTTATTTCAACATATGTAGTAGTAGAGAACTCTGCAAGGTTCCTAGCACTTCTTTCGAATCTCACCGAGCAAAACTGTACCTGCTGTATGATTGACGAAGTGTTCTGTTTCTCCCTAGATAAGATTTCTAAGCAAAACTTCGTTATCATGGAGCGAATATCTGACATGAAGTACTCAAATACTGCAAATGTAGCCTATTCGTTGTTGAGTTTGAATTGCACCACCAATATAGCGGCATACGCGTGAAGAGCAGCGCAGTAGTTGGAAGAAGAAGGCAGTAGTTCCACCGCTGCACAGGAAATGACCCACAACGAATCGGTGCCTTCATCCGCGACAAATCCTTTAAAGGTTCAATGAAACGGGAAAAATAATCATGATTTTTGGTATTTTGGAATCATTTATGATTTTGAACGTTCATTTTTTAGCAGTTATTCTAGTTTGCGCTTTTTCGAAGGCACTGACTTGTAGAAAGATATAAGAACGCAAACCTTGCCTCTCGAAGGAAACGTTTGGATTGCAAGTTATTCCCTGGAAGGCAAGGATTGTTTCCCTTAAAGGCAAAGTCCGGCAAGAATTTTATGTCCCGAATTTCAGTAGGGTTCGTAGTCCACGGCCACGCTTTGAACGAGAACTATGAAAAAATCCCCGAAAAGGTCCCACAACAAACGCTTTCCATCGACCAATTTCGGTACGGCGTTTGCGGGTTTGCAGCGTCCGTGCTTTCAAATGACTTTATACGGCGCGCTCTACATGCTGTCTATTGCGGCGTCGTAGGAAAGAATTCATATTCAAAGAACCGGTGTTCTTTTTGATGGAGTGGGGAAGGTTTTACTAAGTGTTCGTTAGGCTGTATGTATCTGAGCGTTCATCGTTGTTCAGTATGCAAGCGCGAGCTTTTGTCGGTTGGAGCGTTTTTTCCTACGGCCACCGTAATCTTCGGACGTTTTGTCCCATATCTAACGATAGAGCTTGTATCCAGGTCTCAAACTTGAGATACATGCTACGCATATGGCTTGGACTCCAGAGAGTGAAAAACCTGGGTGGGCAAGATTTTGACCGAACCTTGCTTTAATCAGGTCAAGAATTACATTTAAAAATCAAAAACGGCTCCTCACCGACTGAAGAATCGTTGAGCCATGCCATGCAAATATTTTTTGACCTAAGGGTAATCCATAAAACTGTTTTAGGCCTCTGTGGTCCACTAGTTTCGCTAGATACCTGGAAATTTCTCTCTATGGAGGCTTATTTTTCTGTAGAGCTCTTCCTTATTCGTGAAGTCGAGTTCAATTCGAATAAATACTCGAAAATGGTTAGCCGAGAGAACCTAGGTTTCCCGGTTTTTTTTACTTTTCTGCCAGTTTATTTTTGGGCTTTTTTTTTCAATTTCCAAAGCTGGGCATTTTTTACTAACCTTGGCGGGAAGGTGCCTGCTGATTTTCTTTCTAGTCGTCCTTGACTAAGGAACTATGATTGAAATCACAAAATATAAATCAGCGTAATCATACTTCGTCCCCGCGACCCTTCTTAAGCAGAGATTTCCAACATTGATGGGGATAAAATGGTAAAAAGCATTGAATTTTTGGTGGAAAGCTCCCGTACTTGGCCCTTTCCATGCACATATACATTGCTATGTCCACCTTTGAATCACCTACGTCGTAGTATAGAGGACACAGTTCTTGAAAAAGCGATCGATCGCCTCGTCACAAATTTGTGAAGACGAGGACCAGCGAAGAACCTACGGTGATTAAAAACTAGACTTAAGACGCAATGGTACTGACGGACACCACCCACGCTCCAACATGCCACGAGACGGTTCGACCCAGTTGCGCTCGAAACCCCTAATTATTTTTTACGGGCCAATTAGTCGTTAAGACATGTTATATAGGCTATTTAGGGACTAAGCGCATGTGGAAGGAGATAGATACATAGTTATTGTCAGTCGCACTCGAACATCTGGGATGTAGGCGAGACTTTCTCAGGCATTTCGGAATCGTTAAAAGGTGGGGACAGGAAAACGGAGAGAAATCATGTGGAGTAAAAAAAAGACACAAGAAACCCTTGGAGAACTTAACTAGAAGTTTTCTCCACGAAAACATCCAGAAAAATATCATTAGCTAGCAACTGGGTTGGTGTAGCCTCTAGAAAACGATTTAATTCACGCTTTTGTTTTCTGAGTTCTCCGAATCTGCTCACTCGCTGATTCTAGACAAATAAAGCGCTCTCCGGAAAGCAAAACAGAAACTTCTGGTCGGAATCCGTTAGTATATATGATTGGAAAAATAAATAAAATAGGTAAAAATGAGCTCACTCAAGTCTACTTTTCACTAATCTGCGCTATTTTTTATAGTTTTAGCTCCGATCCAAAACTTGTGAATCTAGGGGCACATCTAGTATAGTGGAAGATATGTATGTGGCTGTGATTCAGATATGCTACTATCCTCTGCATAAAGTTATAAAATGTTGGTGAATAGTGGCCGATATAATTTTATACATAAAGCAGCGCTGCTTCTCTATGTTTGCCTCTATATTTCTTTTCTTAATACGTAGATTTGTGTCTTCTCTAATTCTTATTGTCCAAAAAATTTGAACTGGTAGTCTCAGGTTGAGGAAATATAAACATTTGTTTGAGGAGGAAATAAATTTTTTGTCAAGATAAAGGTTCAGAGACTTAATCCAGGAGATACTGTGTCTCTCCTTCTTCCACGCGGCCAAGCAATGCTCTCCTCGCAGAGTTAGATTCGCAGTGATTCAAAATGACGACCTATCCTCACACCGATTCCGTCGGACTTTCTCGCCTCTAAATCTACATTTATAGCTCATCGGAGACCGATCCGGTCGGATAGCGAATGAAACGTATCGATCCTCGGATAACGAATATCAATACGTATTTATTTATTTATTTATTTGAATACACTCTCAGGTGTGCCGAAAAAAACCAGTAAATGTAAGGCTCGAACCAGACTCGACGGCGAACAGCGGCGGAGCGCGTCGGCGTCCACACGCAGCATACGGATCGATCGCCGCGGCCTCGTCCGGCTTCCTCGGGCGGCGAGCGGCGGCCGCCGCCATCACAAATTAGGTCGACCATACCTTGCGCATTGCAGCGTCGGCCGGCTGCACCGCGCGTCGACGCGCGACGACGCCCTAGGAAGCCGAACCGGCTCGGCTTCTTCGAGCGGCAAGGGGCGTCATCAGGGGAAGGCTCGGTTCATTGAAGAGAAACACTAGTTATTTCTCATTCATATGAACAACTATAAAAATGACCCGTAGATATTGATGAACAGATGTAAATTTCTTTTGAAATCGTCACTTTCAAACACAAAAGCACCGAAATGGAAGACTTGTGAACGAAAACTATGGAGAACAAAAAGGAAGAACGAGTCGAAGAAACGTTAGCATCAATCGTTAGTATATCAGTGTTTGAATACATATGTAATGCCATCTGACCTCAGAGATTAAGAACGGACATTTTTCGCACTTACTGCGGGAAACGGATTACTGCCTGGAGCGAATCGTCGTGGGTGTCATGGATCGGCAATCTATTCGCTGGCCTTACATCATTACTGCACTGTTCCCCGTATCTGCTATTTATCATTATAATTATAATAGGATCTGGTCCATCATCCCATTAATCCTCCTAACTCGCTCAATATTTTTAGAAACATTAAAGTTAATTTAAAAGCTTTGAACATGATTCGTGACTCTGTAGAAATGTCTCTAAGTATTTTTTTGTTTGTTATGATCACTCTTTACTATTTTTCGGCTTTCTTTGGCGATACATTTTAGTTTTCGAGTTTGAGGCATATTGCGTTGGTGGCAGCCCCTCGCCGCCCCACGACGCCCCAGGAAGCCGAGGGGTCACAAAGCGCGGGCGTCGCCCATACCTCCGCCGTCGAGTCTGGTTCGAGCCTAAGGCATACGTTCCGCTTGCACAGTGATGGAAGATTTTCATGTGACCACAGAATGCGACGAGACAACAGATCATTCTCCTACTACGGAAGGCGAAAAAGTCCCCTCCCAAGATCCTGTTCCCACTACCCGAGCGCAGTATGCTAAGCCTAGAGCAGCCAGGGCTAGGCTGACCTACTTAACCCGAACGAACGAATTCGTCAGGGACCCTGGGCGAACGGCGTGGGAGGACCTCAAAGAAGGGGGTTCACCAACTTTCGTGATCCTCAAACGATTAATCGCCACTTTTGAGATCACTTCCAGCAAAATCCGAAATTATTAGCGGAACGACAGGTCAGAACTCAGAGAAAAAAAACAAGCTCATCAACTGCACAGAAATCGAACGCAATGCTATGCAGACAAAACCTAAGATTCAACGACAAGTGTATCGGATCCTGGATAACACGTATACCAGAAGCAAATGCGGAGAGACGCGACGTCGTGGTCCATCATAATCGACTCATATAAACCCGCTGTGATCACGGTTGAGACTCAGACGAACTGGAAAAGACATAATCACGACTTCAAAAAGATGAATATAAGAAAGGAAAGAAGAGAGCTAGCCGCAAGTATCCGTCGCAGGCGATCATGTGCCAAGTGCTAATGAATGGAACGAGTACGCCGGAATATCTTCAGAAGAATACTCTCAACGGCAGTCATTTACATTAAGCAGCTGTAACAAATCCAATTTTTCCAGTCTAGATTTGAATACTTTACTGTTCTTCGACTGCAAGACCACTATCTTACCACTATCTGTATCTTTTGTTATCCTACCGGATCGGCCTCCTATGCTTAGAACCCCAAAAACAAGTTGTCGGCCCAGCTTTGCTCAAAAACAACTTGAAAACAAGCTTCTAACTAGCAAATCGCTCTCGACAAGTTTGACGTCATCACGCCACCAAAGACCAAGTTGTCGACAAGCTTTTCTCCCGACAATTCGACCAGGAAGAGGAAAAACGAGTTGTCGACAAGCTTTTGGAAAAGCAAGTTTCAGATGCAATCAGATATTTGCTCGCCAAATGCTTGTCGACACGTTGTTTTTGGGGTTCTGAGTGGGCTATAAATGTAGCATAAGGAGTGATTGGTCCGCAGAATTAAACAATATTCTGGCAGTGTCAATCCTACATTATGAGGGACTAACTTGAAGGACATCAAAATTTAAACTTGGAAATGGGTGCAGTCGAACGATTAATTGGAACCCTTAATTTTGGTTCACTTACCCAATTTCGAGGATATTTTCGAAGCCGTAGAAGAGTGGCTAAAAGCTACTTTTCTCTGAAGGTGTTACATAACGTTTGGTACAATTCTACCGGCGACATCATTTATCTGCGATTGTATGCAGAAGAAAATTCGACATTTTTCTCTTGTCATCTTCCAATTTTTTTAAAAAACATCTGGAATTAATGGAAACAGAGGCGGTCCATGTATAGGTAGACAACGCTGTTTAAAATAAACACGGCTTAAAAATATTATGAGCGGACATTTATATTTCCCCAATCTAATATTAAGACTCATAGCCAACTTATATCAATCTTTTCTTGTTGACAGTTAATGTTATTTCCATGATACACAGATCTAATATGTACAATTAAACAAGCCAAAAATAAGTAGAGAAGTAATCATGCTAGCCGTTCTTCAAGCTCAAAACCAAGCAAAAGTCCTCGTAGAAATTGCAAATACTACTGAAACACTACACATCAACATGTTTCTGCTAATCACGCCGACAGGGCTTGTGTACTCTTTTCGAAATTCATGAATGACGAGTGCAAAATTTGCATAAATCCACAATATGTGAGTGCTGTGGCATGTTTCTAGCGAAACCCAGGAATTTGTTCGCTCAGGGTGAGGGGTCCCACGCCAGAGATTTCTTAGCTTAGGCTAAAACTTCAACGAGTGTATTTTAAATAATGACCACTACCGATGTGTAGGACCCATCAGGGACAATCGATTAATTGATTAGCACCGGCGATTGCGGTTGCTGCAATTTTCAATATTTTATCGACCCCTCATTTTGACAATTTCTAACTCTCTTGAATGAGAGATTCAATTACAGATCTCCTTTCTTTTCGACTGTTCCACCTGGTAATTGCGGTTTTTGTTCTCGAAATTTTCACATGGAAATGAAACCCATTTTCAAGTCCCAGTTCTTGTGGAGCTTGTCTTAGGGCTGGAGGACGAATTTTATGAGCATGCACTTCCGGGAGAGCGCCTTGATAGGAGATTCGTGCTCCTCGTTATTTCTGAGAATTCCTCATCATCCATTTTTTTACATGATGGGAGGTGCACAGTGTGACCAACAAGAGTGTGTTGAGTCCGAATTCTCGCATTACTCACCTTGGCTCCGTCCACAAGATCTCCAATGTTAGTGCTCGGAAAGGGGTCTTTGGCCGTTCCATGTGGAACCGCGTGTACCATCGTGATTAGAAGCAGAGCAGTATCCAAAAAATCTTCCTGGACTATGTATTTTCTGAAATGTCAGAAAAGTTAGAAACAATTTCCCGTTTCAGGCGTTCTATATGAAGCCTTAACGAGGGCGTGACTCGATGTGCTCTCGTCCTGTGCCTAGGAGTGTGAGGTTCGGGTGGTTTCGTACGTTAGGTGCGTCCTAACGTACGAAACCACCCGAACCTCACATTTGTCTATTGTGTGTAAGAGAACCAGTGCATCATATTCGTGTTTGAGCTATTATCAAATTCTGGATCTCCTCGTTACGCTGATTCCAGCAATATACATGAAATTTCCAAATCAGTCTCCAAATTCGAAGCGAGAATAAGAAAAAAGAAGCAAAAGAGAATAAAAAACCGTGAATAAAAAACCGTGAAAGAATAGTACAGAAGTTCTGCGCTGAGACATGGCCAAATAGATAACATAACACAGATAACAGAAACACTAAAGTGCACAAAAAAAACAGTGCGAGAGAAAAGAGGTAGAGAGGGAGGATGAGAAAGAGGTGAAAGGTGAGAAAAAAGGCAAAAAAGTAAAAGAAAAAAGTCGTGAACGATGAGTTGTGCGACGGGAGATAGCCTTATTGCGAAAAACGCACGAAAAAAGCAAGAGAGGAAAGAGGATGAGAGAGAAGATGAGAGAAAGGCGAAAAGAGTGTGCAGACATAAAAAAGGAACAGAAAGATGTCGTAAATGAAGAGCTGAGCGAGGGGGATAGTCGACTAGCGAGAGAAAAACAGATAGAAACGAGCACAAAACAACTACATAGAGACGAAAGAGGAAGAGAGAGCGAGGGAGAGGGAGAGCAAGAGAGATAGACAGAGAGAGAGGGAGAGAGAGAAGATGAGATGGGGGTCAAACAAAAGCGGAGGAACTAAAAAGAATTTGAAAAATCTGTCCAGAAGAAGCTCCATCCTTGTACAGTCATGCGTCGGCGTTGATGGAGGAAAATTCAAAACCTTGTGAAGATCATTGTTGTGGCCTTCAGGCATCCACTTGTATGTACTAAACTTGCCTTCAGAACAGGAAATTTATCTTGCATCCTTATTTTTGACGCATCCTCTGAAACTTGTAAATTTTCCCCATATTAGTGGATAATAGGCTTTTATGCTGACGTTTTGCTTCTGCTTCTCTTTACTTTACATGAGAAACCATGCAGTAAGGACAGTGAAGTTATTCCATTATGTGAAAAGCATGTGTGGACAATAAAAAGCCATTTTATTAGAATTTTTATATCCATGATCAATAAGGCGAAGGAAAAATAGTGAGCATCTCTGCTTGAATGTCAGTGTCTTAGTTCTTTCCTTTCTTGTCGAAAGATTTGCGTGCCCGCAAAGCTTTCTTCATCAGCTTTCGACGGTGGAGACGAGATCGCCATGGGGCCGGGAAGGTAAGCACGTCGGACATGTGCTCGGGCGGATGGACATCCATGATGTGAGGGAGGTGACCACCTCCAGAGATCATCTGCGTTTCGGAGGCTTGGCCGGCTTCTGGAAGTAGGTGTGTTTACGCTGATACGACCATGAAATTTCATGGACAGATAAATGAAGAAACTATAAACAAATAAATAACATGATCGAACTGAGACAAACCTTTGGCATAAGACTTCACCACATTGCGGACTTCAGTGCGAGGATGATGGTATGGGGCGTACTGAAAAAAATTCCCCAGCAAAATATACGGAGCAGTTCGGTTAATATTCCAGAAAAACGGATTGAATTCTAGTGGATTGCAGTATAAAGCCTACCATATTATAGGGATAAATTTGAGGATAGTACGGCGCCGACGCTGCAGCAGCGATTGGAGCTGCTACAGGAGCGACATGAGGATGGGCGACTGGTACATCGGCGACTGGCTCAGCAGCTGTGGTCACAGCGGGTTCTTCTGGAAATTTACTGGAGCTATTCCGGGAAATTCCTGGATGTTCATTAATTTTGCTAACCTTCTAGGAAGTTGTCGGTGGGGAAACTGGCGAGCGACCTGAAATATGTAGTCCTAAACTATATTACGTAGTAAAACAGTTATGTATTCTGCTATAATAGTATCGTTTCGCAGCTTCGGCTGTATCTAAAAATTGGCATGATATGCCAGTGTGATTTTTAAATTTGTTAGCCGAACGCGAGGATGTCATTAGTATGTTTTAATCTTTTTTTGCATTTTTTAGATTTCTTCTATTATCAGTTAATGGCTACAGAGCTCCTCGTCCTTGGAATACTCAATTCTAGTGGTGTTCTATTCACTGAATCCAAAAAAATTTATTCGACTTTTAACAGCTCAATATTTCAAAATTATAGCGGACAGTAAGTATGAATAAATAAGTATTAAAATGAGTAAAACAAGTAGTCGTGCTGTAAATATCAAATTAGAAGATGTTTCAAATTTTCACGTCAGGTTTGAAATTTTTCCAATTCTAGGAATAGTCTAGAACACTGACTAACCGTTGAACAACGACAAGAATTACGGAAAGAAGGACGTAGAAGTAACTCATGTTTGCTGATGATGTCCCTTAACATCCCCTACCAGCATTTATACAGTTGCCATCGTTTGATGTTCCAGTGAAAAACAAGAAGTGAACTCGAAACACATGAATGGTAGTACTTTTTTTGAGCTTATCGTGGACTCTTGTTGCAACAAGTTGAAGCAGTTTTGTAAGTGAAGACATCAAGTGCTAAACTTTTCGGGATGTTAAGACTTATCACATAAAGAGAAAGAGTGAGAGAGAGTTGGCGACTTTTTTCTCACAAGGAGGGGGAGAGAACAAGCGAATGCCTGGACAGGTGAGCAAAGCTTTTTATTTAAAATCTGTTACCATTTGAATACTGGTAGTATTAGTAGTAGTAAAGAAGCACTATTTTGGTAAAGTAAACACCAAATAAATAAATATGAATGAATAAACGGATAAATTAACCACGTATTACCTTCTCATCGTAACGAAAGTTACCCATAGCTCAGTATCTGAATAGGGGAAAGCAGGTCCGAAATGACAGCGAAAGCTAGTTTAATATGATTCGAAATATCGAGATGATCACGGTTTCTCCGAAAGATTTTGCAGCTCATTCTATACAGGAGAACTCATGAATCTAGTAGCATAAATAAAATAAAATCTATGTGACTCTGTTGTAAATATCTGAATGGCTGTGCAATGGAGAAAATATGGTATTTCAAATTTCTATGGCATTTTAGATTCCCTATATTCACATCAACTTAACTCCTTCATTTAAAAGAGAAGCGTAAGTATCAACGTTTAATAAGTTATTAGTTAATCACGATCATTCCTCATCTGTTTAACAGCTACCGTTTTGGCAAAATTTTTGTTTTTTTGTTAGGAGAACCTCAGAGTGAAACCTTGCAGATGGGTTGTAAATAAGCAGATAAGCATTCGAGTTAAGGTCACTCGGTTCAGTCGGTTGCCTGCTGCACCCTTCCCATATCAAAACTAGTAGACTCTGCTACAGCGGTCGCTGAGCGTCTGGTTTTCTTCGACGGTTCTTCTAGGCTGGAATTCATAAAACGTCAAACACGCAAAGCATTTATTCATGAAGCTATGATCAAGCAAACCAGCGCTGGTTTGTTAGAGTGATTGGTTTTTGTATAGATTATGTAATGCTAAGAGACGCAGGACACGAAAGCTTGTTTGCTTGTCTGGTTTCGCTATGCGTTCACGAATCCTACGCCAGAAGTTCACGTGATTGGTTATTCTGTAGGTTACATATTGTCAAGAGGCGAAGCACGGAAAAGTTGGTTTGCTAGTTTCTTTTCGCCTGGTCATGTGTTCACAGATCCTTGCACTGCAAGCTGGTCCCCAGCAAATTCTCTCCAGGTATCCAGCATCACACTACGCATGTGAGAGGATCAGAGAACGATCCCAAGCCCTTGGTGAGCTTATATTCATGAGTTGAGACAAAAAAAATTTTCCTTAGAAAATTCTTTCTCTGTCTTCTTCAAATCACAATGTTATTGCCCCACATTTATTCTTGAGATTCTTGAAGAAGTAAAAACTGCTTCTCTAGCAGCCCACCAACTGAGCCATCGGGAATAATTTTGGGAAACTTTACGTACAACTATACAATATAACGGGTCTACGTAGTTAAAGGCAGAGGGCCACCTCGTTCTGCCTGTTGGATTTACCAACATATCCTAGACCTTCCCATCATGTTGATCCCTGGGATGTACATCAACAGGCACAGAAGCGACGAAATACCCATTCTTGAAAGGCTCGAACTGGATAAAAATTTGGAGCCCGGAGGCGGATCGCTCCAAGCTGTGCTGGCTGCCTGCCACGGCTGCTGCGTCGGTCAACGAGTCTTGGCGTGTTCAATCGATAAGATCAACGGCTTCACATGTCAACTCGGGTTGGCAAACTGTTACAGACCCCGTCCTGGAAGACGGGTTTATAGACCATTCTGAGACAATTCATGTATACCGTTGGAACCATCGCGCCGAGTAGATGCAGAATCTGCTGTTAGCTGAACTGCGAAAATGAGGTGGACCCCTGCCTTTAAGTCATGTTCGCCGCGTAACATCGATGGTGATTTGTTCTTAGCAAAATTACAGGAGCAAGATAAAAGCTGGAAATTCATTCTTAACCAACTATTTTCCATTTGAGAGCAGCTTTTAATATCAACGTGGTGTCATAAATTGGTAGAAATTG
Organism: Ancylostoma caninum; assembly: GCA_037903475.1. Lineage (NCBI taxonomy): Eukaryota > Metazoa > Nematoda > Chromadorea > Rhabditida > Ancylostomatidae > Ancylostoma > Ancylostoma caninum. The sequence goes on from JBAJFG010000479.1 coordinate 1,695,195, forward strand.
GTAAACCCTAGAAATTTCAGGAAAAAAAAAACAAATACAGCTCCAGAGTATTGTGCTATTGTGCGCTGAGAATTGAGCTCGTGAGGAGGGCTTTCAGGTCCTGTAGAGGTGGTCGCGGAAGTATGAAATATATAGGGGAACTATAGATTTGAATCATAGTTTCTCCAATTACTAGCCATGTCAAGTGACAGGTTTTGCCTTTCTGGATTTCCTCCCCGGAAGATCGGCTAGTGCACTGCTATGTATATTTTCAATAGATCTCGACAACTGCACTGTTCCAACCACATACCTGAAATATCGTTCTGTTCTGACGGCAGTTCAATACTACTTGAACGTTTAAAATTTTATGCTTTTGAATTGTAATTACTTTTAGTTCATTTCGCTGCCAGCACAGTGCTCTAAGGAACCCCAATTCCGAATTGCAAGTCCCTATTCCGGTCGATGTGGGTTGCCACGCAAGCCTATGCATTTTATGACATCAGTCCCCCGTTTTAGAGCGACAACATGCAATTGAGCTTGCTCAACTGCACATCATAAACTCAGCAGGCGTAATGTTCGGCTTTACAAGAAAGAAGGATCTTTGACTTCTTCTTCACCAAAGCGCGCTAATACAGATACGACTAAAATAAGCACATACGTAGCAATATTAATATGTCAGTGCTTACATGAGGTGTTTAACGCTCAGATTAGCAGAACAATTCTGCCAGAATGGTCCGGGAAGGCGTGTCCTGGGAGTCTTCTGCGTAAAAATAGCTGGGAATAAAAGATATGTGTATGCAAAAAATAGGAAGAGTTGCTGGAGCAAGAAAAAAATTCTTCGTTTTTTTCATTCAAAATTTGCAAAAATCACGACCTTTTGGAATAATGTATCAGGTTGTTGCGAAAATAATTGCCGTTTTGGGTATGCTCAATTAAACTTTTCGCTCCCGCCCAGTTTGAACAGCTTCAGCCCAATTTATGTAAACATCTGGTAGTGTTTCTCTTCCTCTTTCGAATGCCTCTTGAATATTCTGACTAGCTCTTTCTTGAGGGTTTTTATAGGGTCGCAAACAAATCATGAGCCGACGAGATTTTCGGGTGATTATGGTTAATGACCTCAAACTCGATCACTCTTCGTCAGAGGTATGCGATATTCTTGCATTTGTTTTGGCTTGGAATCCTCTTCTCAATGGGCTATCCGATCGCAAATGTTTCTTCCGTTGATTTTGATCGCCAAGGAACCATGGTCCTGACCGCAGGTTGTTCCCTGACAATCAAGCGCTGGGGAGAGTCGTGGAACCTAAACCGGGTCTTACCATTTGGACTTTGAGGGCAGGGATGGGGGCTCACTATGCTACAGTTTCAAAACATTTGACTTCAATCGACATGACAAGAAAGGTGCGGAAGTGAACACCTCACGATCTGACAGATGACCAGCGTCTCACTCGCTGTGACACATTTTCTAATTTAATTTTTCATCCCAAAAACTACATATTTTTAGACCATATAATAGCTGTATATGGAGCTTGGTTCCTGTGCGATAAAATGAAGCATGAATTTGTGTTGGTAGACACTTCCTTCCATCTCTAAGTTTTCCTAAACCAGATCTTCACACTAGGGAGGTTGCGTTAGAATTTTGGTGGTGCTGTAAAGATGTGATCCATTGCAGTCTCCTCCAACACAGCCAACCATTGAGAACAGAGACCTAGCATTGTAATTTCGAGTTGAGCACCGCAAATCTGCTATAGATGTGGTCGGCAGCGGTGAACAAAAGCTGGTTTTCCCCTGCTCCAGGATAACGCTAACCCTTACATTCCAAAATTCTTCCGGCAAAAACCGAATCAGTGACGCAACGAGGTCCTCATTTAATGCGTTCATTCCTCAGTCCATTACCTCACTCTATGTCATTTTTCCGAGCTCCAGATACAATCCTGCGACAGCAGCAGATTGCTGATCTGTATCATGCTGAAACTGCCTTCCGAAAGTTTGCGAATTCTTGTGATCCCAGTTTTTGTTATAGAGGCGTACAGTTAACGCTGAATTGTCGGGGAGGATCCACCGAATCGAACAGTTGCTCAACTGTTGAGAAAAATGGTGTTTGAGCCAAGTTACAGCAAAAGGGTCCATTTCGGCCATTAATTTTGCAACAACCTAATATTTTCAGCTGCTAACCATTCCTGTTTGATTCCCTTCTTTTTTGTTTCAGTTACAGCATGCTGGCAACAAATGTTTATCGATCGTTGTCACAAAATTACCATGTAATTATGGGATTAAGTGTGAAGACAAAAGCGAAGCGAGGCAGCAAGAAAGCTTCTGTAAACGAAAAATGAATGAGATTCGGGGGACATCGGAAAAACAGCAACGGTTAACGGACAGAAACTGCCACAACGGACAAATAAAGCCACGTGGTTTCACTACGAGGACGACACGATAGTGGGCGCTCAGTACTCATCTCCTTCTTCTCCATTGTCTTCGAGCGAGTCCACTCCGACCTGGAAAAGAACAAGTTACGTCAAGAGGCTTCTCCTTCAACCATCGTCAACACGGGCGTCGACATATTACCCTGGGTAATGTCAATAATGCAATCAGGCTAGGAACGGTACCCATGAATGATCCAAAAACGGTCACTTTCCACTAGTACAGTAGAGTTGGGATCCACCAGTAAAAATTACCACACTTCAGGGATTTGAAAAAAAAATAAAGCTCTAAGAAGCTCTAACGAACAAAGAAAATTCCAGTAAAAACTAAAAAACTGAATGAATTTGCAGCTGAATGTCTGCTGGTAAAAATTGAATGGATACCTCTAAACGTTTTTTCCTCGTGGCAATAACATAGGAGTAAAATTTCGTGATGTTTTAAGTCCTCTCATTTTTTCCGTTTTCTTTCTTTTTTGGCCATGAATCCTTCAAAGTGAACGGTATTTCCATTTCTTCCTTGATTTTTCCCATTTTCTTGCCCCTTTAACGATGATCCGTTTTACAGTTTCACAGAAGAGCTCGCCTATGAAATTCCAAAACGTATGAAGATTCAAAAGATGATAGTGGACAGCATGGCGCCTTTACACACAGGTCAAGGTCAGAGAAAAAATTATTAAATATTGCAGAAATCACAATGTAGAGTAGCCTACACTTTGAAAAAAAATTGAAAAAGAAAAACGTCGATATTCTGGTTATTTCTAGATACTCATGCTTCTCCCCTTCATTACACATTGACGACAATGCACATTTTGGGTTTTGAGGCCACTTCGGATTTAGGTAGGACCGAATAATACATTAGATACCTATCGATTTATTTGAAATTCGAAAATTTGACTGCGAGCAAGTCTATACATAGTTTGGGCGCTTGAAAAGAGGGAGCTGTGAAATCCTTCAGGAATTCTAAGAAGGCATTTAGATATTTTCCTTTTTTTGAACAAGCGAATTTTTCGGATCTAGCCCTAAATGAATGGATTGAGTCATTTGATTCTTATCCGGTCCAGAGCATAGTACATAATCATCTCCCTCAGAATATGTTCCAGATTCACAATGTGGGACATTTCATATGCTGATCACGAATATGGCATCAATTCTGCACCGAAATGCGCTTCTGAAGAGTTACGGTAAGCATAGAGTGCGTTCTCCACAATTCGAGTGCGTACCACTCGAATTGTGGAGAACTATACACAATAAATCGACTTTGTTCAGCAACTCCCCAAGATTTTGTTAGGATGCAAGCTGGATGCTATATTCGTGATCAGCATGCATGTGAAATCACCTCTGCTCACACGGTTTCAGTGTGTTCTGGAAGAAAAACTGAAGAACAACTGTATGCCTAGGGTACTCCGACAGTACTGAGCTACAGCGCAAAATGGACATCATATTCGTGTTCAGAGTCTGAATTAAGCCCTATATGGTGATTTTAGGGAAATTTCACCGAGGAAAGCAAGTTAAAACTGATACGACCCACCGGTGGGTTGTATTGTCCCTTATGTGTTAAAACTTGTTATACCCCCATAGTAGTTTCTTGTAGGTCGAATAACACACAATAAAATGTTTAGAGGACCCTTGATGAGGGTGATTCAAAAGAGAATTAGTGCTGTCCCAGAAAGAAAAAGTGCTGTCATCGTTGATAGGACAGGAATAATGGCCCATAAACGTGTGACGTCAAGTTTTCGGAGCAAACACGAAGAATTTTCTGGAACGATTAGTATTTTAGGATTAAAAAAGTCTACATGAAAGTTATATTGAAAGCAGTGACTCAATACAATTTCGTCTCTAGTGTTTTTATGTGAAAAGAATCCACAGAAGACGCTGATCACAGTGATGCATATGATTCCTCGAAAAATTTCGTAGAAAACCAGCTTTCAGCGGGTTGTTTTGTGGAGAATTCGGGATGTCCACTAAGACATCACCCATAAGGAGGCGCGGGGTGCCGGCGATCGTTATCACACTAGCTGCAGAGCCTTGTGACAGATATCTAAAAGGCCATCCCCAATTCTCCACAAAAAGGAGGCTGAAAATGGGGTTCTCTGCGCAAGGAATCATGTCTACAGCTGTGATGATGGTCTCCCATAGCGTATTTTTGCTTTTTTTTTCGTATAAAAACTAAAGAAATCACTCCGGGGTGAGGCACTGCCTTTAAAATTCTATTGATAATTTTAATATTGATTAAAGTATTACCTTTTTCTATCATATATAATGTGTTTCGCCAGGGACAATAGTCCAAGAGAAGGAAGAGAAAAATGGAATAGTGTACACGCGACCCGCAGAAGCTACCGTAATCCAAAAACATTGGGGCTGCAGCGCGCGTCATTATAAAAAGCGCATCGTTATGTCTCGTACGGGACGTTCTATACTAATGTATGTATATTAGCGGATATTTTCATCCTTTACTATATTATCATGTATTATTGCGTTATTTTCGTTATAATTTTTGTTTTTTTTTTCGTTGGCTGTCTTAACAATAGTTATTTGCCTACAGTTTCAAGCCTCCTAAGAAATAAAATGGTACCCAGGAGCTCTCACCTCCTCGTAATCCTTCTCGAGCGCTGCCAGATCCTCACGTGCTTCCGAGAACTCGCCCTCTTCCATTCCTTCGCCGACATACCTAAACGACGCCGATGTGTTCCGGATATTACCATCCATAACGGCTAAATCCCCTCACCAATGAACAAAGGCTCTCTTAGCATACATCAGGTCGAATTTATGATCGAGTCGGGCCCATGCCTCAGCGATGGCCGTCGTGTTCGAGAGCATACAGACGGCACGGGGGACCTTGGCCAGATCGCCACCTGGCACCACAGTCGGCGGCTGATAATTTATGCCAACCTAAAGTATTCTCAACATCCTTCAGCTGTCCAGGAAATCCACCATATCCCGAATATATCCACGAGCCTGACCTTGAATCCAGTGGGGCACCAGTCGACGAACTGGATTGAACGCTTTGTCTTGATGGTCGCAATTGCGGCGTTCACGTCTTTCGGCACGACGTCACCTCGGAAGAGCAAGCAGACCGCCATGTACTTGCCGTGTCGTGGATCGCACTTCACCATTTGGTTATGAGGCTCGAAGCACCTAAAATGACGAGAATTGATTTTTTTCCTGGATGTGGATCAAATTCACAGAGCACTCACATGTTAGTAATTTCGGCAACAGAAAGCTGTTCATGGTAGGCTTTTTCGGCAGAGATCACAGGTGAGAAGGTGGCAAGAGGGAAGTGGATACGAGGATACGGTACAAGGTTGGTCTGAAAATGTGTAGTTATACTCGGAAATTCCATATTTATTTATTTATTCACAGCATTTCATTTCTTTTAGAGCGCCAAGATAGGTATCATTACTTAAATTCTATAATTCTCTAGTATTTGAGACTCTTAGTACTGCGAAAAATACCTACAGGTTCATTAACTCATTACACTAGTATTATCGGAAATTATTTCCTCTCTATTCGTTCTTTCGCTTACTTTTTCCCTCTTTTCCCTCTTGATTATTACAAATTCTTCTTGGTGTTCGACTACTCATTCATTCATTCACTCATTCATTCATTCATTCATTCATTCATTCATTCATTCACTCAATCACTCACTCATCCACTCATTCACTCACTCGCTCATTCACTTATCCACCCTATCTTGAACGAAGCGGTTTCTTTCTCGAAAAAAAAAATTATCAAAAATCTGTAGGATACCCAGGATACTAGCCCTTTCTGGAGTATGGGTGAAGCAAAGTCTGAGAAGCTTTCTATTCATAAAAAGACAAAATGAGACCTACTTGATTCAGAAAAAAGTCGGTTGCGAAAAATTGAGGAAGAAACATTTTTACTAACATGCATAACTACTTTCCTCATTGATTGATTATGTAATTTTGTGTATGACTCCCTTGGATTTCATTTCTAAAACTCACCTGGAACTCTGTTAGGTCAACATTAAGCGCACCATCGAAGCGAAGAGAAGCAGTGATAGATGAGACGATTTGACCTAAACAAGATATTGGCGGCAAACTTCTTTGTCAGGGAAGATCTGTCGGTTTACCAGGATAACAAATTCCCAGTAATCGCTGAAATTAGAAGTGTTATTGCTGCTCACCACGGATCTCCCTCATACGAGGGATCCCAGCCGGTTAGTCGCGAGGCTACGTGGCGCGTCCCCAGGTGGCGGATAGGGGGCTAATCGCGGACCAAACGCGACCTTGTGCCTGCCCTGAGACGCGGGTGGATTCAGGGGATGGACTCCCTGTTTCTGCAGTGTCGGAACGATCTATACCTTCTGCCAGCACGTGGACATGTTCATGCATGCGTGCATGGGTGTGACTGCGTGTCTGCAGATTGTATCCTGCACATCTATCCGACCAAAAGCCCTGCATTCAAGTGACTGGGAGGTACAAGGGAGGCGGTTCGGAGTCGCCTCCAACAAATAAGCTCCATCGTCCACTCCCGGGAAGCCCGGCTAACTTCCCGGTGAAATCACACTCCAGCCTCCCACGGGGGAATCGAGCCCAGCAAGCTATCTCCTGTGGGCTTAAAATTCTTCAAGCTCGACACAGCAATAATAGAGAGTGTTCCCCTGATCTCGGAAGAGTCACTGGTACGGCAGCGCCAGTGAGGACGAGGTCCGAGGGGTTATCTAGGCTGCCTAAAACCAGAAGGACTATGATGACGGTCTGTACCTTCAACGCACGCACGCTTGCATCGGAAGCTTCCATCGAGGATTTGATGATGCAAGCCAGGAAGATCAGGTACGACGTCATCGGACTGACCGAGACGAGGAGACACCGACCACTGAATGCCACCTTCGACACTGGAGAAGAGCTGTTCCTTGGAACCTGCGACAGTAGAGGAGTTGGTGGAGTCGGTGTCCTCGTCAACACGAACTTGGTCATGAACATCGACTCATTCGAACAGCTAACAACCCGAATCGGACGTTTGCGGTTGAGAAGATGTGGATCAATACCGGCCTTGACAATCTTCGTCGCCTACGCTCCAACATCCAGCTACGACGAAGAGGATATTGAGGCCTTCTATATGGACTTGGAGAAGTTCTACAGGGAAGACCACACATTCTACAAGATCATCGTTGGCGATTTCAACGCCAAGATTGGTCCTAGGAGAACGCCTGAGGAACTTCACATCGGTACCCACGGCCTGCAGTGGAACGAACAGGGAGAGAGGCTGTCTGAGTTCATCATGACGACGAAGACCATCCATGGTAACTCTCAATTTCAGAAGCCAACCTCCCTACGCTGGACGTGGGAGTCACCCGGTGGAGAGTACCATAATGAAATTGACCACATCATCGTCAATCGAAGGTTCTGCCTGACCGACGTCGGTGTTGTACCAAAGTTCTACACCGGATCCGACCATCGCCTCCTTCGTGCAAGATTCTTCTTTTCACGCAAAGGAGAGAAAGCCGTGAAGTTTAAGAGAAGGAGTCCCAAACCCGTCATCAATTGGGATCTTTTCACTACGCTAGCCGGCTTTTGGGAAGATGCGGTTGTCGACAACATCGACGAAGAGTACGATCGGCTTGTACAGCATCTCCGCGACAGCGCGAAGAGTGCTGAGGGTTTGAGAGTCACCAAGAGACGATTGTCTTACGAGACCCTGGAGCTCATACGCCAGCGTGGAGCCGCGAGAGCCGCAGGCAACTACCAGCTAACGTCCGAGCTCGCAAAACGGTGCAGAGAAGCGATAAAAGAAGACCTCAAGGAGAGACGAGCAGCAGTGTTGGCTGAAGCCGCAGAGGCAGGGAAAAGCATTCGCTGCGCCCGCCGAGACTTCGCCAATCGCAAGACCAAGATGTCCGCCCTCCGGCGCCCGGACGGAACAATTTCTTCATCAAGACGGGCAATGGAGAAGGTCATCTACGACTTCTACTCGGATCTCTTCGATAGCCACGTCCACCTCCCTCAATGTCACCTTAGGGAGGACGGGTATGTTGTCCCATCGGTTCTCCCTTCCGAAATCCGACATGCCATCAAGTCGGTGAAGAATCGTACAGCACCGGGCCCCGACAGGATTCGACCGGAACATCTGAAGAACCTACCGCCAATTCTCATTACCACCTTGGCTAGGCTTTTCACGCGGTACCTGTCGGAGTGCAAGGTACCTAACCAGTGGAAGACCAGCAGGACCGTGTTGCTGTACAAGAAGGGAGACCCGCAGGATATTGGCAATTATCGCCCCATCTGCCTACTGTCCGTCGTCTACAAGCTTTTCACGCGAGTGATCCTCAATAGGATCGAAAGGACGCTAGACGAGGGACAGCCGTGCGAGCAAGCAGGGTTTCGAAAAGGATTCAGTACGATCGACCACATACACACCGTCACTAGACTCATCGAAGTATCGCGAGAGTATAAGATGCCCCTCTGTCTCACGTTCATCGATTTGAAGAAAGCCTTCGACTCTGTTGAGACGGAAGCGGTGTTGGAAGCCCTGGGCAACCAGGGCATACCTACTCAATACATCAAGGTATTTCGTGAGCTCTACAGCAACTTCACGACCAGGATTTCTCCATTCTACGACGACATCATCATCGACGTCAAGAGAGGGGTTCGGCAAGGCGATACCGTGTCGCCAAAACTATTCAGCGCCACTCTTGAAGACGTCATGCGGAAACTGGAATGGGATAGCATGGGAGTGCAAGTTGATGGCCGGCGACTTAGTCATCTTCGCTTCGCTGACGACATCGTTCTTATAACACCAACCATCAGCGAAGCGGAACAGATGCTGGCCGACTTCGAGGACGCGTGTGGAAAGGTTGGTCTCCAGCTGAATCTGACGAAGACGATGTTCATGAAGAACGGATGGGTCCCGGATGCCCCATTCTCGCTCAACGGAACGACCATATCCGAATGCTCCAGCTACGTATACCTAGGTCGGGAAGTCAATATGATGAACGACCTCGCTCCAGAGCTGGGCAGGAGGAAACGAGCGGCTTGGGGAGCTTACAAGAGCATCGAGGACGTAGTGAAGAAGACGAAGAACACCAGGCTTCGTGCCCACCTCTTCAACACAACCGTTCTCCCTGCTTTGACCTACGCCTCAGAAACCTGGGCGTTGCGCAAGCAGGATGAGAATGCGGTTAGCGTCGTCGAACGCTCCATCGAGAGGGTGATGCTAGGAATAACCCGCCTCACGCAAGTGAGGGCTGGAATACGGAGCTCCACCCTCCGTCAACAATCGAAGATCAGGGACGCTGCCGCTTACGCCAAGTTGAGTAAGGTTAGGTGGGCCGGGCACGTGATGCGTTTTAACGACAACCGTTGGACAAGAGCCGTCAGCGACTGGACTCCACGGGACGTTAAGCGCACGACAGGAAGACCACCGACCCGATGGTCAGACTTCTTCACGAAGTCCTTCAAGGATAGATACGATGCTCTCCGTGTCCCTCGAACGGACAGAATCCACTGGACAACTCTGGCTCGCGAGAGGGACAAATGGAAGGATTGCTGGCGCCCGCTCGGTATACCCGAAGATCAACGGGAGTCAAGGTGATCAAGGTGATTGCTGCTCACCGATAAGCCTGTTCAGGTTAGTATAGCTGGGTCGTTCAATATCCAGATTTCTTCTGCAGATGTCATAGATGGCCTCGTTGTCGACCATGAATGAGCAGTCGGAATGTTCCAAGGTTGTGTGCGTGGTTAGGATCGAGTTGTACGGCTCGACGACGGCAGTGGAGACCTGGAAGGAAATGCGGGGGTTTTGCGCCTTCCTTTTTAACTGACATAACCATGAACCATGAAAGATACCATTCATGAACAGAATAAACTGGATTAAAAACTCCTAAACAGTAGGATTCCAAAAACAGGGTCCATTCCGCGACAAACCCTGTTTCCATTCCCAAGTCTGCGTCGCCCTGCCCCCGTTGAAATATCTGTGGCGGAATTCATGAAGCTTCCACAGAAGGTTGTACTTATCTAATTTTGCCTTTCTAACTTGGACGAGTTTTATGGGCATAAGGGGACTTTATTACTTTTTATAATAATGACAAGGCATATCAAATTTTGCTGGAAAACTCATCCACCTTGAATTAGCAAAAAAATTTAAAGCCTTCCCGGAAACGCACATACATTAATCCCACCACTGATTTGACTTCCCTGCTTGTATATGACTATGTAAGTTTCTATGATAAACTTCGCAAAGCTGTATCTTAAGAATATGTAAGCAAAAATACGGACTTTTCTGGAAGAAATTCCATCCCACCAAGGAGTAAAGCAGAAACTAATAATTTTCTATTTCTAGGAATTTATATAAATTCATTGTAATGCAAGCCGTGGAAAAGTACTGGATAACCACGGTCATCCTAAGAGCTGTACATACTTTGCACAGGAATGAATAATTCCGAGCGAATATTCGGAACGAATAACTCGGAGCGAATATTCAAGTTTGACTCATTTACTACACGCTGAAGCACTCGAACCATTCATGAAATGAAGATACGTATTCCAATACTCCAGTGTTCGAACGATTCGAAAAACAGCGAACTTCGATTATTCGAAGAGATGAATAGGTTGAAAGACGAAATTCTCATACTAGTTTGTGATTACAACGAATACTGAGATTTAAAAATGACAGGTGCATCGTGTGCATTAACTTTGGCATACCTTAGTTATCCTAGTTACAGCATTTGTAAACATTAGTGTACTTGGATACGACTTCTTCTACTACGGTAGCAAAAACTGTGACGAAGTAGAACGGATTTCTATGGGATTTCAGAAGGAGTTTACTCTTACCCCCACCCTCCCCCTCGACATCTTTTTTTCTTCGATTTCGACAGTTTCCAATATTTGACAAAGACGGGTAAATCTTCTGATTCCTTTGATATATCAGCTATCTTTACGAATTTCGAGCAACTTCAGGAAAAACAAGAAAAAAACACATTGAACATTTTTCAGATATGTGTACTCTCACTTTTGAATTTTTGACATAAAAATTGCCATTTCAATTGAGTTTCAAAGGAATCGGTCTGGCCCAGTCTCGTCTCAGTATTCTGAAATGAGAAATGCGCTTCAGATTAGTCTAGAATCGGTGATTACCGCGTAGAGGTAACACTCATGGGAACTTATCTGTTTGAGATTTTGCGGTATACCGGGGTTTTTAGGGACGATGAACTCATCGACAATGATGAGGTAACGTAAAACAGGCGGGAAACACAGGAAATGATAGTGGTGCTTCCTGTGGGTACAGACGGGTGTTCCATTTAGGTCCCGCCACGAAACCCTGATAAATGATACGCATTCCATACGCTACTTTATCCAATGCGCTAGACCACACGCGCACACCCCCCTTCAGAAGTGAGAATTTGCGCGGATGCTACCTTTAATTCGGCCAGACGATGATTTGAGAAAAAAAACAGTGAGACTGCCCGAGAGGCTAAGATCGGATTCATTCTGATTCCTCCAAAAAATACCTAAGAATTGCATCTTGAATTATGTCCCATGTGACAACCACGAACGAAGTGAAGGAATTCTCCATGAAATCCGGTTTTCACGCTCTAATTGTGGTAGTTTCCTTTCGATAACGAGACCAAAACTAACCTGAGGAGCTGGATAGACGGAGAATTCGAGCTTTGCCTTCTTGCCATAGTCCACTGAGAGTCTCTCCATCAGCAGTGAAGTGAATCCAGAGCCGGTACCGCCGCCGAACGAGTGGAACACAAGGAATCCCTGAAAAAAGGCTTGACGTCATACTGATTTCGGATGTAGAAACTACAGAATCTAAGAAACCGGAAAGGTAGTCAGCAGCAATTTCTTGTCGAGAAATATTCAAGTTTTGGGCAACTGTTTCATTGTAAAAGTAAGGGAGTAGTAAGTGGAAGATTTCTAAGTTCTTTTTCTAATTTCTCTGCTGTTGGATCCATTTCAGAGCGTATGAAAAACCTTTTTTCACTCTAGAAAGATATTTGCTCTGGATTTCGAACCCATGCCCTTTAGTTCTCTGGGATTCTTCAAGTGATTCAACTAACAAACTTGATTGCAATCCAACTTATGGCTTATCGCCAAATTATCCGCGAAGGTGGCAAACAGTGGTGATCTTCATTAGTTCGCCGAAGAAGTATCACTAACGCTGTTTGTGGAGCACTGAGTTTTTTCTTCACTTTCAATGCGATAAACAAGTAAATAAACAGCGGCTTCATCAAGTAATTCCTGAGATTTCATCCTTTTCTGGGTTGTGCTAGTGTTCCTGACACCCCCTCCCGTCATTTCAGAAAAAGTGAAGCACAGACCATTTGACAGGTAAATAAAAAATAAACAGTATGTAAAATCACATCAGATATTTTTTCAGCTCTTCGAGTAAATGCTTCATCGCCAATGGAGAATTATTAGGAATTTTCGAGGACCACCCCATCATTGAGATTACCCAGTGTAAAGGCATTGAAGGCCGGTTATGTGATGGCATCAGGGCGTTTATTCTAGGAAATCTAAGTGATGCATGCCGGCCGGGAACATTTTCTCCAATTTCCCAGGGATATGCTTTAGAAAATACATAAGTATAGAATAGAAAACAGAACAGAACACATCACTTATGGTTGAGCTGGCATTCGTCAGCCTCTTCACTCACTGTGATGCTTTCTCAACTCAGCTGCAACCCATGGTTATGAGATTACCCATCGTTCAAATAATGCACCCGGACCCAGGTACGTTGGAGCCTTTAATTTCCCTGTAGAGAGATTTTTTTACGAATTCAAATCCTCAAAAAAGTCAGATTCACTTGCTCCAGCCAATCTCCCGGAATGTTTTGATGAGCTGACCCTCACGATCCCTCAACTTTTTTTTGTCGAGTTGTTTAAGTTCTTCTTGTGCCGACATTGTCCACTCGTCAACTTGCGTGAACCCATTAACCTTGTCATAATTCATAAGAAGGGTGGAAGTCGTAATGGTGGCCGGAAAAAGCGAGAGCGCGCGGATTCGACGCATCTTTGTAGTCGCCGTAGAAACGATGAACTACACCAGTCTTGACATGCTCTAATTATACGACGAGACGATACGGTAGGTGGGTAATTAGGGTTGCGATGATTGCGTCTGGCTACAGTACCGGGTAAACTGTACACTAACCGGTTCAAAAGTCGCTCGCGCTAGCGAATTTAGCGGGAAAAAACTGCTAGAGTGCTTGAAGTGCCAGTAGCTATGTGCGTATAAATTGGCCTCTCTGCGGATCCGTAGATTTATCCAGAAAACTAGGATTTCTCGCAAGACTGTGAAATAAAAAGAAAATAAGAGAAAATTACAAGGAGTAAAGGCTTCTAAGGCCAGTGCTGCGCTTTTGTCCATCCCCGAAAACGGTAAATCTCATAAAAATCGAAAAGAATGGGTGTAAGCTAGGGTATTGTATTACATTTATTCATTTACATGTATGTATATGTGCTGTTTATAAATCCATGCACTATTTTGTTCAAAATGTCCTTAGCAGCCTTCCCATAAATAGAACAAAATGGGCCGGCGAATTTTCATATACAAACAAGATAAAGCAGCCTTCCAGGAAACCCCCCCCCCCCCCCCCCCGCGACCTTATCAGATAATAAAGGAAGACGTCCTTGCCGTCAACAAAAATCTCACGGGAATCGAGCCCACAGGGCCGCTGAAGTCATTATTCTATCGTTTACTGCGTTCTACTGCGTTCCAGCAGAAGCACTTACGAAGCATCCAGAAATCCATGAGGAGAAGTACTCTGGATTCCCTAAGCCGATCAGTGGTTAGCAATGCGCCTGAATTTTGGTGCTGGTTCAGAGAACAACACGCTCTGCTGCTCAGAAATTCCGGTTCCAACGCAGGTGTACAATATATGATGTGTTTAGTCTCCAATATTTGAATGCGAACTAGTCGAATGGCCGAATATTCAATGGCTCGGAGTTGCATGGGGTTGGAGGAACTGTTATACAGCATTTTCTTTTTCAACTAGCCGAATTTTTGAATGGGTTCTTCAATTAATGATCAATTTGCTTGAATATTCGGTTTCTTTCGCCTCCCCCTCCCCCCCCCCCCTCCCCACCTCAGTATTATGAGTTTTTGACCATATGTGACTAAACGGACACATTGTACTCATTAAGAGAAAATGCCGCAACCCCAACTATAGGAAATGGGTACTCTCCACCAAATGGATCGTTTAAATTTGTATAGGAATGCCTCATCCTGTGTTACACCGGTAGACCAAGCCGTAGTTCGGCATGAGACTTCTGAAAACCTCGAAACATCACATTTTTGAAGTTCCGAAAATTTCAGGAAATTTAAGAACCATACTTGTTGAGTGTTTTCATAGGATTGACACGTTAGAGTAGAAAATTCCCACAGAGAATCATTCTCACCTGGAGTCCAGTGCAGTTGTCAGCTAGGCGTCGAATGCGATCCAGAGTGAGATCGATGATTTCCTAAAAAATAGAGAAATACAGATCATCCCGTGGAGATGGGAACAGTCCAAAAATTGTTTTGGTGCATATTTGGGTGCATTTACACTGTACAGTACCCCGATCAAGGTTAAGACGAGAGGTCAAGCCAGTATTCCAAAATGAAATCTATATGGTTTGGAACCTAGCTTGATATAGCGCTAAAATTTGCGCACTAGTTTTGCCCTCTTTGATTAGAAATTTAACAGATCGCCGTTTTTGACCTGCCCGTTGTGTAGGGGGGACTTCGCCTGAGTAGCCTAGTGGATAGTGCGTTAGAGTACAAGGCAAGGACTCGAAGGTTCGAATCCCGCCAGTATATGCCATTTTGCAAAGTTGAGTTTGAAGTTTTTAACCTCATCTGTGGCGGTTTAAAAAGTCATGGGAGCCGTAAGGAGTGTTTCTACAGTAACCCTATACACCTCACCAACCTTTCCAATGGTGTAGTGTCCACGCGCATAGTTGTTGGCTGCGTCTTCCTTGCCGGTGATGAGTTGCTCGGGGTGGAACAGCGACCTGTAGGTCCCGGTGCGGATCTCATCTGAAGGTAGTGAGTTCAACTGATCGCTGCTCTGACGTGGGATTTCGCAATTTCGTTTTTTTTTCTGGATGCTGCTGCTGCTCCCGAAACGACCTTGTTCGACTATTGGTTTGCGTCGTTGTCGTTTTTGCCTGCTGGGGCGTCTTTTGCCCCAATTGCAACTGCGCTGCCGTCCGTCGTCTATTCGCGGCCATTCCGGCGAATCGATGGAATGACACACTATATGGAGGTCTGCGAGGCATGGAGCAGCCGCAGAGCAGCAGCAGGAAAGGTCAAACATGGAATTCTAGATTGTTCCATGGCGCCGGTCCGGTTGAGCACAGAGGTAAAAATCATATTTGCCAGCAAAGTTCACCAGCAGACCGCGAACATTCGAATTTTTTCCCTTTCCCCTGGGAGTTTCATTAAATTAAACCCATTCCAGGCGCGGTGCAATTCGACTCGCCGCCCCCAGCACGTCCTCGCCAAGCCAGCACGAATAATTGAATTCTCATATATAACCAAATGCACTGCTGGAATAACGAGGGCAATGGGTTCAAAACACCACTGTGGAGAGGGGTGGATGGGCAGAGAAGCGAAGAAAAACCGGAAATTCTGGCAGATCCATGAAGTCATCCCATCTATTCTAAGCAATGCATGACACTTTCTCTTACGACTTCGTTAGATATGAATAGAGCAGCGACCAGCAGCAGCAACGGCTTCTCTGAGCAATGTTTCACTTGCATTTCTAATTTGAATGGATGAATACAGTGTCATTTTTTGTAATGTAAAAAGCTTCGGCAATGGCTCGAAGGCGACTCCGTTCGAATAAACCCTATTCTTCCCCTGAGAAGGGTGGTATGCCTGTGTCAGAGTTCTCCCACAATGTAGAGGGTTAGGAGTTCGATCCCGGCTAAGCAGCCAGTGGCGGGATCCATGAACGTTCCCAGGAAGGTAGTGACCTACCTTCCAAAGTATACGAGTTTCTCTGGTAAAATTACGGTGCACTCGGACCAAACAATTGTTGTGATTCAGCGATTTTAAGACTAGTGATACTGGACATAGGAGAACATATGGCTTTCGTCTAGGAAAACTTGGTCACTGACGATGACCGAGGAGCCTAAAAACTTCTCGGGAACGTTCGTGAACCTTGCCACAGATAATCAAATGCTACAGGGCCGCCTTATGCTTAATAATAATAAAGTAGAACTGCTAAGAATTTCTACTATTAGTACCCCATTACCTCAGTAAGATTCTAAGGCACTAGAATATCATCCTATTGATAAGACAAGTCCGAATAGTAAAGGAGAAGAGTGACGTATGAGAGATTTTCACAATTTCCGGTCTCGGGGCTAAGAACTAGACCGGTTGGGTGACTTCCTTGGTGCCCCCGGGTACATGACCCTTTCATCAGTAGTTCCCAAGGAAGTTTCAAATAAGAATAAGTAAGCTCATACCTATGGGCATGATCACGGTCACATACGTATAGTAAATGTAATTATGGATACCAGATAAAGGATAAATTCATGAGCATACGTTGAGAGGTTTACCGTGGGTAATCTCTGTTACGTATTTGGGCTTGGTATAATGGGAGGATCTTTCATCGATCACCCGATATTTCAGCATTAACGGTTTCTGCTATGGCGGTTAGAAAAGATGTGATAGCATTTCAGAAAACAACCATACATTTTCCTTCTGAACCGCCACAAGACCAGTTCCCCTTGACTAGCCCTGGCCTGGATGCAATTTCCCCACGTATCATTGAACTTACCCATGGTAAACATGTCAGTGCACCCATATTTACCTTCTACTTGGCACCCATCGAAATGTCTGCACCCAGCTGCTACCGATGGGAATGATATTGTTAATACCAGTCAAAAGCATTTTCTCCATGCTTTTCAAGAAACTTGGTGAATTTTTCATGCTTCCAGAAAGAAAACGATCCGAAATTCTTTTCGGCACCCAAAATGTGGTGATGAGTATTGCGACAGTATTCTTTTTGGACCTTTTCTAGGTTTCATCAAGACTACGGTGTGATCTAAAAGTTCTATAATAGTCTAAAAGTTCTCCGAATGTGCCATGTAGAGCTGATTCACCATCCCAGGAATTTCGGAAACATCATGAGACACCTCGTTACGTTCTTAGGTGTTTCTTGTGGGGAATTCGTCACTGGCATTCGTCAGCTCCTCGTTTCGACCACTACTAGAAGTCGGCTCACATACGAAAACTTAACCATCATTGAAAAACTATTATTTTAACTTCGCTGTTAATTTATTCTAAATGATCGATAAACCTCTGGAGAGGAAAAGGAAGGAAAATGCGAATATCCTAAGGAAGCCATAGCGGGCAGATGTTAAGAAGTGACTGTTTTTCGAGGTGAGGTGGAATGGTAAAATGCGACTTTCCAATGTTGCTCAGAATGTGGTTTTTAAAATAGTGATAGGTGAGGCCAGTAATGCCAAGCTTCCACAAGTCATGAATCTCAAGAATCCACTGACATTTCCTCAAAGACCCAATAAAATTGCTTCAAAAAACCACTTCGATCAATTGCAGTGATGCAGCTGCAGCGAATGGCTTCTACAGGATGCTGCGCTTTCTAATAGGAAGTAATTCGGCATGGAAAAGATTGCAGAATAACCTTAGGAGTCCTAGTGTCAGGTGATTTCGTGGATTTCATTAGTACAGCTGTTGAGCGATCTGCTAACCATTCGATCCGGCTTTTTTTACAGTAGGCATCGTAGTTAGGATTAGATGCAGGCGAAATCGAATAATCGTTTTCAATTGAGTCGAAGTTTAGGATATTCGAAAAATAGACGGAAATAGAGATCTATGGAAAAATCCGAAAGAGAGGCTTCTCTTTTTTTTTTTCAAATACTCGAATCTTCTCCAATCAGTTCCCGGGTAACTGATTATGTTAATTGAATTATTCAGTTCTCATCCGGTCCTAGGTAAATTTCGGGATTTTCAAGATGCCACAAAAGAAATAGGAAATATCTACTGATTCGCCCCGATCTTCGAGTAATTACGTAAATCAGTAAATTAAAATGAAATTACCATGAATTACTTGCTCTGGTGACCCACGAATACCAAACTTCCAAATGCACCAATACATATTCGATCTATTCGAGAGTCGACTAGAATTCAATTTAATCACCCATAGAACCAGAGACGGCTGCGGCCGTATACTCATAGCGGCCTAAGATATAAAATTTAATGACATGTCAATGCATTTATGGTCTTTTGTTCATTTTCTCCGTTGACTCAACGTCTCCTGGAAAAACACCACTCTGCTGGCAAAACCCCGACTACATGCACTTGTGTGACAAATTGCCGCCATTTATCCTTGGTGAACATGCCCACTTACATATAGGATTTCCTGGACTTCGAAGGACTTGAGGGGTGGTCAGATTGCTTCCACAGAAGGCGCTAACCTACCCGCACTTGCCTATGGTCGAGTTTCTGAAGCAGAAACCGGTACCTATCATCAGGGAAATTCGTTACTAACAGCGAGGGAAGGGAATGGGTAGCGAGGTCCACAAAGCAATCGTTGTTCGGAGAATTCGCCCCTTCCGGACAAGCAGGATGGCCAGAATCTTTCCTGGGAAGTTCATGAACTCCGCTATAAGTGTGGCGAATTCCACAAGTGATTTTGATTTTGTAGCATATCTACCTAGAAATTTGTGGGGCTATACCCTTTCACGATTTTTGCAGTGTATTTTGGCAATCCGGGTGTTCTAAGTGGCCAAAACTTTAGAAAAAAAATTCCCAAGGGGGAAAGCTTAGAGAAATTTTAAATAGGAGGTGGTGGTGGGGGCCCCCCCCCAGCGGGAGAATAACGCATGGGTTCACCGCATGCTTAGCCTTGTATGACAAAATTTTTCTTTTTCCATATATTTTGTTGTTCATGCAGTCCTCATTGGTATTTCACGGACTCCAGGAAGGGAAAGAATGATCCTCGGATCTCTACGCGACCGGAATCCAGTGGAAATTTTCTCTCAAAATTCCCCCATCCTAAAAGTCTGCAGCACTATTTTATGGATCCCAGGAAGGGAAAAGATGCTCCCCGGTTTCACTGTCTACCAAGAATTCTGTAGAGAAAAATCTTTTTTGCTCTCGAACATTTGTTACCCAGACAGTACTCAGCGCGATTTCAAGGATTAACTTTTACCTAGGAACAATCGAGATAACACAACCTTTTAATCATAAGGGCAACCCTTCTATAGCACTACGGTATGCCTTTCACCCTATTCCTTTACAATCCACATTAATAGACATGTGCAGTCCCATAAAGAGCCCTCTAAAAGCGAGGGGGCTTTTGGCAGTTACGTGTGTAAACACACTCGCTATAATAGGTCTGCAGACGGCGGGGGCCGTTTACTCCACGAACGACGACGAACGGCGCCTTAGACACTCTCCCCAGCGATGCCGGAAAGGGGCAGCATGCAAGGACAGCTGCGGAAAAACCGATGAAATCGGACACGACACAAGGTGCACTTGCCAAATCGCGCGCAGCGCTTTTCTCAAGAGACTGCACACCAGCTAGCCCGCGCATGCGGCTCATATATCGTAGGTCCGCAGCATGTGGGAGATGACCACATGTCCGTCATTTTTCTGGCACCAAAAGACCCACGCGTTATTGGTTTTATTAAGCGGATCTGCTATTGTTTTCCACGCTGACATCGATTCAGGCGCGTTACCATCTGTCGTGACGATGGAAGATGCGACTAATTGGCAATGAAACACAGCCGCGGACCGTTGGTGGTGCTGCGGCCCAGCTAGCGCGTCCCAGGATGGCATGGCATGGATGGCAGGCGGCCGCGCTAATCTCCTCAATAGCGCTGCGGACTAAGTGGGCGATTGCGAAATCCACGAACAAACTGACCGATGACCGTCGGCTCCAGGTCGATCATCACGGCTCGCGGCACGTGCCGACCGCTTCCTGTCTCGGAGAAGAACGTGGAGAACGAGTCGTCACATCCGCCCAGCGATTTGTCCGACGGCATCTGGCCGTCTGGCTGGATTCCTGAAAAAAATCCGTGAAAAAATCGTTGAAAGAGTGCCAAAATCGCTCTCCTACCATGTTCCAAACAGTACAGCTCCCAGCATGCGTTACCAATCTGAACGCCGGCCTGTCCAATATGAATCGAGATCACCTCACGCTGCAAAAAATAACGTGAATTTAGCATGGATTCCATGAATTCTCGGCCAAATTACTTCATGTGGAACGATGTGTGTACGAATGCTCACTGCTGCGGATGTTAATACGTAATAGCCCGTAAATGCACCTTGTTGGACACCTGCTGGGTCGAATTTATGGAAGAGAAAGCCCACGGGACACATAAATGCCGCTCAGCCACCAACGCCACCCGCCACCACCCTAAGAAGAGCGGCTACGACATATCGAGCGAAAAGGGAGGCTTTCAGGAGCTGCCTGTTTTAGCTTCTACCCCTCAAAATAGGCAGAATGCAAGGTTTTCTCGAGGATTGTATGAAATCTTCACAGAAAAACTGCTGTGAATCGAGTTTTCTGAAGAAAAATTGCTGGTAATCTAGGGTTTAGATGTTGAAAACTATTACGTGACTCCTACTTCATTACTACAGTGCCAACCAGGTTTGTTAGGTAGACAGATTTATTTACAGCCTCACGTTTCGACTCAATCGTCGCCCTAGGAGATTTCATGATCCTAATTCAGGAAACATGACACTGCAGAAACCTTAAAATTTCCAAGAAAAGTGAATCTAAAGACAGTGGATGCTGGAAAATGAAATTTTATTTTGAAGCTCATCAAAAGGCGTGAGAAAATAGAAAGACACCCAGATAACACAAAAGACAGAGAAAACTAGGACAACTGCTAAAAATCCTTAAAATTCCTTGAACCATTACAAGTCTCTGGGAAGTTTCTGTAAGGAAATGGGAAGTGATAGAGAATATTTATGGAAATGCGCCTCGAAAATGCAGGAAATGGCATCTAGCTTAATTTCTGGAGAAGAAAATCCCTTCCTAAATCTTGGCATCTTTATCAGACTACCGACCACTGCCTTTAGCTGCTTCACCCCGAAATTCTCATTTCTACCAAATAAAAAGTAGCTTTAGACCGTGCGTGTATGAGAGAGAGGGAGAGGAGAGAGAGGAGAAAGAGAAAGAGAAAGAGAAAGAAAGAGAGAGGTACTGCACGAATCAATTCCTGGAGAAATTATAAAGATTATGGCAGAAAAACAAGGAACACTTGTACGGGATTCAACCGGTAAGCCCCGCCCCCAAATTTATCAGCTCATTTTCAAGCATGTGAATTCAAGGGTAATCCGAAGACCAGTTTGAAAACCTACGATCACAGGGAACTGAATGGGATTCACCCGGAAACTGCAGGAGAAGAATGAGTACACCCCGTTATTTACCGTGCTATACGCTATTGCCTCACCCCATTATAGTACCTCTCTGTAGAACACGTTACCGTAGAATTCCTTCTATTCTACACAGAAAACATATTTTACTGTTAGTTTCAAGCAGTCGGAATTTTCAGGAAGACTTTCAGAGTTCCCCTGTGGCAAATACTTCCTTTTCGCCAAGTATGGAGGATGGAAAGGATTGGTCTCCATTGGTCCAGGGAAACATGGACAATGGTAGGTTATTTTGAATGGGAAACAGTTCCAAGGACTTAGCAGTTTTTCCGCTGTAAAAGGAATGAATTTTAAGAATTGAAATGTTTCAGACCGTCGAGATATCTATCCATTGACTGCAGTCACTATCCGAAATTTTCTTGTTCCTGAAGAAATTTCTCTCCAGAGAATTTTTCTGGGAAAATCTATCGAGTCGAGCAGTAGAAAAGAGGCGTTTGTCGGGAAATTCCACTTTTCCCAAGAAATCTATCACAAGCGCAGCTTTCCCAAGACAATTGCTCCAATTTTTCATCAATGCGACGGAAATAACGTGTTTAAACTCGTCGCAGCACATCCACCTACAAGTGGACGTGTTTTTTCACGACAACAGCCTCCAGCAAACGTGTGTCAGATGTCACCGCATCGACGCTGTGTCGACACACGCAACACGACGAATTCCATGCTGACGTCCGCAGATTATCGTAATTTTAATGGTATAATTATGGGATTACTAGCACAAAGACGAATCGATTAGTCGCGAATAATCGCAGATGTTTTCCAACAAATTTTCGGTGAAAAAAAAAACGGGAAACGAGGTTGAAACCGCGTGTAATCTAGTCGTGGCAGCCTACTTTTATGTACTTAGTGCGCGATGTCCTTGCTGGTGACATTCTCGGATGGCGGGAAATTTAAAACAAAAAACGAAAATCGACGGCGACAATTTGAATTCTAGTCCATAGCAGTGAAATGAGAAAGCATTTTGCTGGAGAAATTTTCAGGAAAGAAATATGAGAACCACGGAGGGATGAGGGTGACGGATTAGATCCGGAAGAATACTTTTAAGACGAGGGTGAGAGGGGAAATGGAGAGAGCAGGCGATGGTGGGAGATTGGAGGAGAGAAAACTGTTCGTGAGAGACACAGAGAAAAAAAGATAAGCGAGAGGGGTTCGAGTTGAATTTGCGCTTTTTTGAGGGGTAATTTTCTAGGGAAAATCCTGGATTTTTGACGTACACATGGATTAGGATAAGAAAAAGGTCTAGAGGCAGAAATGAGAATTGGGAGAAAATTCTGGGGCCAAAAGGTTTTACATTACTAAAACATTACACATTACTTACATACATTACATTTTACAATGCCTGAAAGTATTAAATTTCCCCCTTCACAGTTATTTTTTCCTGAAAATTTTCGCTGCGGTAAAAATTCAATCCAGATAATATCCATAAGCGGATTAAGCCAGAATTTATACTTTTAGCGTAAGAGTAAGTGCACGATTTGGAAGCGAGGTGCCCTGGCAGGGTGGTAGTACCTTTTAAAGGCCCTTTCTCCTTTGCAGCTTGTTTGTTCGCACACACATCTCAGATTTTTGGCGCGAACTCAAGAAATTTGAATTATCAAGATAATTCCAAGGAGTTTTTATACTCCTGCAGTACGCGTAATCCCAGGAAATACATGGATATCCTCGAATAAGGCACTCACCATGTTTCAACTCGCACACAGCTGGCTGGCTGGTCGTCGTCACAGAGGGTCAATGTCTTCCGTTCGGAGGCCGGCGCGCTCGCTAGCACACGCACACACGCACACACACACGGACAACAGAATCCCGGGAGGGGGAACTCGCCGCAGCTCTGCGTCTCTGCCCCGGCCGGCCGGCCGCTCTCGCCACTCTGCACTCTGCCGCCACGCCCCCCGCCTCACCGCTCCAGCAGCAGCGGCCGGAGCGAGCAGGCCAGCAGCAGCAAGCCACCACACACACACACGGGGCCCCCAGGGCAAACAGTATCGGATTACCAACTACCGTACATTTCTAATGGATATCGAGTTAGTCGGTTTATAGCCGGGCGTGGCGCGCGGCGGTCGACTGCGCTGCTGCCGCTGCTGCTGCGTCGGCGCTGCAGCTGGTCCATTTTATCTACAGACTCGGCTAAGTGATCTACAGGCGGATCTACAGGCCCTCAGCGGCTTCCAGCAGCTTTCTGGACCAGAGGTATGGTGGATTCTTTCTAGAAAACTGCTCAGTTCCGCAAGGAAACAGCCCATTTTAAGCCGCTCCATGTTATAAATCCCACCACATCCGGAAAATCCACAGCCATCTCGTTCCCTCTGTCGGACTTCAACTCAACGAATACCTATAACTGCGATATTCGTTGTTTTTGAAGCCTGGCCGAGCTCGAGCCCACGTCGGCCACACCCCCTACAGCTTCCGAAACCAGTCGTCGTTACCGATTCATCTGGCAATAACTCTTCCAGAAACTCCCCCACAGCCTTCTTGACCGTAGTAGTGTAGTGGTCCAGAATGGTCCCAGCCTATGGATCCAGATGAACTCGTGAATTAATGATCCAGCAGTGCGCAAACACTCATTAAAGGAAACGTGATCCGAGCACACACAATCGAGCATCGGCCGTACGTCTTCGGAGCTCATGCAATAGCAACACTAACAGTCGTGAACAGCACCATCTGTGTGTGGACAATAGCCTCCGTGTGGACAACAGCGGCTGCGATAATCCCCAGCTAATCCGTTTATGGGATGCGTGACTTAAAAACGACACCGGTCTATGCAGCGTTCGCTTCCTGGGTTAACTATAGTTAGCTATAGGTTGGAAATGTATAGCGGGGCCCACTTTATGGTAGACATTAACATTAAAGCCAGAAAACGCATGGGACATCCAGATGCAGGATCCCTACAAGGGAATACGGATATGTTCAATGAGATTTCTCGCGTTCTCTTGCTAGAGCGTCGATCAAATTGAGCACTATTCGAGTAATTGCACGAATATCCGATTGTCTACCAGTAACGAGGTGGCCTACTCCACATCACCTTCAGCCCTAACTTTATCCCTTGTTTCCGTGTACATTGTTGTGCAGTGTATGCATTCAAATATACAAATAATCTTTGAGAAATTATTCGATTCGGGGAGTACTTTGGCTTCAGTGAGTGGCCACAAACAAGATCTGGGTAATAATTCAGAGCCACATTCATTAATGTGGATTGGTTGGAAGACTTCAGGAAAGGTTCAGGAACTGCTGAACGGATCTATATGTTCTTAGAATCTCTGCCTGTCATTTTGAAATTTAAAATTTCAAAACTTTAAAAGTCAAAGAAATTCCGATCAATTTTGACCGATCATGAGTGAGGGTGAACACCATGAAGTTCACTATTTAATCCGCAAGAAAAGGAATAAATTCAGTTTTCATTTGCTGTCCCTGTTATGGCTTTTCTTCCTTTCGTTGACCACCTCTGAGTGTTCTTGAGTAAATAAATAAATAAATAGACAAACTTTTAAATTAGAAGACAAGATGTTCTACAAATCTTTTTTATTACCTTCAGTTTGCTCGGCAGAACCTTGCTACAGTACATCTAATCAATAACTAAATAGAGGTAAATAAACAAATAACCTTGTAACGGTCTTCTTTGCGAATAATTCTTTGTAAAAAAAACCATCGGGTAAGCTAAGACGGTCGCATAAAATCAATTTTTCTTGTCAATTCTTACCAGAACTGACCATCAGAATGCTTACCAGGGTCTAGCTCGGCGACAAATCACTTAAAATGATCATTCAGAAGGAGCATGATTGTTTCAAAGATCAAAATGAGAGGGTTCTCCAGAAGCAGCCAATAATTAGGGTGGGGGGGGGGGGGCGTCGTCAGGGTAATTAGGGAAAATGCTATAGTGTTGGTGACAACTGAAGGTGTTGAAAGGATAGATACGGATCAGTTTCCTGACAATGAGGCTATCCACGCCTTCCCGAAGTATGCGGTACAAACAAGATTGTTGGGAATTCTCGCTGTTCTTGCCACTGTTGCGGATCCTGCGAATTCCGCGGAATTTTGTAATTCCTGACGTTGCCACATTCTATTCAAGGCTATGTCCGGCAATGAATGGAGAGTGGCTTTTCTTTCCCTTGCTACTTTAAATTCCCACGAATTTCCGCTAAGCTCGCAACCAGCATATCCTCTCAGCAATCCTCTGATCAACTATGAGCAAGACTGAGACTTATTCGCCAAAAACTCAGGCCCCACAAAAAAAATTCCGCCTTTACTTCGGCTCCAAAAAAAAAACCCAAATAAAACTTTAAATGACCCTTTACATTTACTTGGGCTATTCTCTCAGTTGGTGAATTTCACCATCATAATGCTGTAACTACCACGAATTTCCGCTAAGCTCGCACCCAGCATATTTTATTCGGCCGAATAACCACAGCTGGAAGGGTATGTTAGTGTGATGTAGATATAAACCTATGCAGTTAAAATTTAGTAGGGGGAGGTGGGGGTGGGGGAAGGGGTGAATGTCTCATGGAACGGATATGTGTACAAGTACTGCTACTAAGTACTGCTTACAAGTTATTTTCAACCAATTGCTAAAAATCCACTATCAATTTCATCATCAAATTTAGTCTATCCCCGAAACATCGCGTTTACGTCGAGGAATTCATGAATGAATAAATTGATGTTTTGTCTTATGTTTTTATAATATTTTCTCTCACTCATTGAAAGGTACAACTGTTTACGTTTTATATTTGGTGCACCCAAAGTGCTCTAAATAAATAAAGAAGTAACATATTGTAACAGAGTGGACAGAGACTGGTGGAAATGGATAAGTAGCAGCGATATTTCTTCATAGCAGACGTTTACGTCTTGTCTGTGATATCGGTGATGCAATAAACCGAACGTCTTCGTCATCGTGATGCAATAAAATGAATGTCAAAACCATTGTTTCTCAAGTTGTTGCCTTGTCATTTCCTCGAAAAAGGTCGGAGGAAAAACCAATCCTCAAATCTTTCGGGACGAAAGGACGAATGAGTATCATTTTCGAGGAAGAAACGATACGATCATTGCCCTGAATTCCGTTAACTGGAGATTCGTTAGAAGATCTGGAGCGTCTGGGGTCAGTATTTACCTCTTGGAACCTCACTTCATGCATGTTGGATTTCATTCTTTGTTCAGACTGGTTGCGGATCGCTATTATGAGTGGGTAGGCTTCTTGCTAGCTTTTCCGGCATAATTCCATACATCTCGTCTGGAGATGATGTCTGTCTCAGAAAACGCTTGGTAGTTGTACTGGAAGTACCAAATAAACATATAAGATTTTCTTTCTCAACTGCCCGAAATTCCTCCACGAAATTCTCCTGGATCAATAATTCTCCATAGTTTTTAGTCAGCGCCAATTCTCCGTGCTCAAATAAATCTGGAGAGCCAGAATCGAGCAAGCATATCATGTTACCAGAGTGAGTGTTCCACGAGAAAATTCGGAAAAAGTAGCTACTTTGTTCGGATCCAGTCACCTGCGGACATTCTCTCAACGGCTAGGGCTACAGGGGACGAAGGGAGGGGGGGGGATTTCTTCGGAGTTTCTCCAAGCATTTCCATGGTTCCCTTTTACGTTGGGAGCGACATTGGGCGATTTTATAGACAGTGCCCAGGGTATTGACTCTAAGACATGGTCCGAAACTCTGAAGTTAGTGAAGATCTCGTGATAGAACTACGAGCATCTGCTCCTAAAGAACTTCAAGTCTTGGAAACTCCATTTCGCAATCAACATTCACTGTCATCTTTCTCATTAACCGAGCGTGGGCATTACGAAATCGTTCACGGCATCGCCATTCCTTCTGATCAAATCATCGACATGAGGCACAAAGCGCAGTTTCGCAGCTGATTCGTAGATAAATTGATGGATATCATTACCAGTGACAAAGCTTCTCTATCAGGTGACCTTCACGTAATTTTAAGGTGATAGTTTTCTCAGGCACACTACCAAAGAAGGTGTTAAATAAGCTATGAATCCAGTTTTTCCCCCAGTCCTTTTCATGGATGAGGATGGTCCTTCAAGACAATTTAATTGAAGCGATGCAGCTTGAACTTGCAGGATTTTGTTCAACTGTGTGGAATGATTCATTTTCAACGAAAGAAGCTGACGGAAAATTGTCGTGCTCAGCGAGCATGACGTGAGCAGCTATGACTCATGATGCGTTGTAAGTCCTCCGAGGGGCAGCCCTGTCGGAGGGCTTTCTATTGTTAACACAGGAAGTCAGCGGTGTTCTGTTCTGAGGGAACAGTGCTTTTGATTTCACCATTGAACCACACAAAGATGTGGTAGAACTTCCCTCCCCACCTTTGGTACATGGGCCAATAAATGGGCTTGCTGGTCGCGTTGAAGGTGCGCATTCTACCACTGAACAATTATGTTAATGAAAAAGGAATGGCGCTCTTCTTTTCGGAACCATGTGGTTTTGTCTGGGCATAAAGTGACACCAAGTGATCTTTGAACGGATTCTGGATAGACAACTCCGCGCTATCGTTGAAGTTACACGGAACCAGTGTGGGTTTGTCAAGAACCGCAAAACAGCCGACGCAATACACGCGGTTCGACCGCTGACTGAGAAGCACCGAGAGAGGAGACTGTGCACATAGCCTTTCTCGATCTCAAGAAAGCTTTCGACAGGGTTCCCTGTGAGCTGATTTGGCTCTCGCTGCGTGTTCACGGGGTATCTGAGAAATACGTGAGATGGGCTCCGCTCCTGTACAGAAGTGCCAGGAGATCAGTCCGATGTACCGCAGAAGCATCATCACCGTTTGAAGTTTGTGTGCGAGTTCATCAAGGCTCTGCATTCTCCCCCTTCTATTCATCCTCTGCGTGGACACGATATCGAGCGACATCCAGTCCACAGCACCATGGACACCCCTCTATGCAGACGATGTGATGATTGCCGCTAGTATTCGAGAACAACTCCAGCAGAAAGCGCAAGATTGGAAAGACCGGCTGGAACAGTGCGCGATGAGGCTCAACATCAAGACAGAGTACGTCGAATGTGGACAGCAAACCCGTGATACAATCCTAATCGATGAAATCGAGCCTACGAAGATATCTGTTTTTAAGTACGTTGGATGCCAAATCTCAGCTGGTGGTAGCACTCTAATTGAAGCTGAATGTCGAGCAAATGCTGCATGGATTAGGTGGAGGCAGGTAGCAGTGGTTATGTGCGATAGAAGGGTGCCAGTGAAATTGAAGTCGAAGATATACCGCACGCTGGTACGACCGGTAGCATTACGATCTATGGAGCGGAGTGCTGGCCGACTAGCCTGAAGCTCGAGCAGTCCCTCCATGCAATGGAAGTGCGAATACTTCGCTAGACCCAATGGCTTGCGAGCCTCGACAGATTCGAAACGAGGATGCTCAATTTTTAGATTTTCGGAGTGATGCCAGTATAGGCCAAGGCGCGCGAAGCTCTGTTACGTTTTGCTACGGCCAAGCGCTGAGAAGTGACAACAATTCAGCCGCCAAATCGGTTATGAATATCACTGCAGGTGGACGTAGAACGAGTGGAAGACCTGAAGCTCGATGGCTGGATAGGATAGAGTAGTACACGCGGTTACTAAAGTTCACAGATGAAAACACTTTTAATTGAAAGAAATGACACAACCACACGAGATACTCCGACCTAGGCTCTCGGGAATATGGATAGAAAGGAGAAGATAACTTCGACTCACCAGCAACACGTTCTTTGAGTTTTGCCAGGGCTTTTGCTGGTTGTTCCACATGTAAGCTCTGGTGCAGCTTCTCGGATGCAACACCCTCAACAATACCCATTGCTGTTATTTGCTCCGTAATGTCATATACGGTCCGCTAGAAAAACGCTCGAGCTGATCAAAGCCCTATCTTCTGCACGACTATGTTCGGCTAAATACTGTTTCCAAGTGCTGACTCAAAAAAATTTGCTGGGAACGCTCCAATAGCCATCTTTTTCTACTGGAAATCTGCCATTCGGTTGTCATCTCTTCTAGCTTCAGAAGCTCTCGTTTTGCAAAAAAAAATCAACTAATTCAACGACATAAAACAGCTGTCCTCTTGTTCTTCCCTTCGTAGTTTCCCGAGTCCTCTGCGCAAGGAGTAAGGGATCAGCTTATGCGATCAGCAATGGTCTCTGCTAGTAAGAGAGATTATACCATCTGTTAAGGTTGAAACAGGTGGGGTGCGGTCACGACCTCAATCTTACCCAAGGTTGAGCGGAGAAGCTCGTCCTCGAGCGGTTAAGCATCAGTCCGGATTTATTTCATGTATTCAGAAGTATAAGCCACATGTGTCGAGAAAACGGAAGGTCACGAAATGAAGGACATGACGTGGTTGTTGATGTGGGGAAAGGCAGGCATGTTGGAATTTCGCCAGCTGGAAGGCGGGGTGATACTCGTTGTCGTCTAAGTCCCTCTTTATTCGTTTCCTCACGGTTGCCGTTATTGATGGAACGATAATGTTCGTTTCACGAGAGATTTGATGGAAACGGCTAATCGGCATGCGTCAGCCGCACCCAGCGCGGACAGTACCCATAAATTTGGCCCACCCTGTAAAAGCGCCTAAGAACCGCTACACCTCAGGTACAGGTACATCTCAAATGTATCCTGATATGCAGGTCTCGGGGGATCACCTTCTTTTTTACACTTTGTCTAGAATAAAGGGGAAATCACAGATTTAACAATTACCCCCCTCCCCCGTCTACAATCGTCTGCAGCGCGATTTCCAAGGAACGAGCGTGAGTTTTTTCTCTTATTTTGTGTGACTGTGTTTTTTTAAATTAATAGCCATGTAATCTTTTTTCCACAAGTGAATAAATAGTTAAGGGCAGCACCCACGGAAATTTTCAACTCTAAGATTTCAAGATAACGTTGGGTTTTCGACCATGAAGAACACGAATATGAGGGTCAATTCCACTTGAAAATCACAGGAGAACAATTTTCAGATACTTTGGATTTGCTGCGATTGAACAAAACGGTCGAGTTGTCGGGCATGGGGTAGAGCAAAAAGTCGATAACACTGACTTGATTGCCACGTATTTCCTCAACGGATTTGGACATTTTTGTGGTTTTGCAGCATATTCAAGTCGGAAAAGAACAGAAATCAGAAGTAAATGAAGTGTGGGCTGCACAGACTTACTGGTGAAGAAAGAACGAGTGTATGTGGGAAAGAATGGAAAAGAAATAATACAAACACAAAAATAGGAAGAAATGGATGTTATGAAAAGAGAAAAGGGAAAACAGCTGGTGAAAAGTAAGATTAGAATGCAAACAGACAGCTGCAGCCAAAGTAGTGTAAGAATGGTACGGAAAAGTCCGCGAAACAATTTTTTTTTTCAAAGAAAAACTGAGCGATTATGTGTGAAAACAGCTGATTCGTTCCAACATCGCCCCACAGCTATTTCTGCAAAGCAGGTCAACTCGTACCAGCGGGCTGGGTTCGAACTGTTGAACTGATGCTTATACTTGTGATATCTCATGAAATGCGGGGTTTCTGACAGCATTTCCATCACAGAATTGTCGGGACAATGCCTGAGGTTCGAAAACTCTCAAAAGTTCGAAGGTGAAGATTATCGTGAGAAAATCCGTGATTCGCGTGAAAATGTTTCATTTCACGAGAGATTTGATGGAAACGGCTAATCGGCATGCGTCAGCCGCACCCAGCGCGGACAGTACCCATAAATTTGGCCCACCCTGTAAAAGCGCCTAAGAACCGCTACACCTCAGGTACAGGTACATCTCAAATGTATCCTGATATGCAGGTCTCGGGGGATCACCTTCTTTTTTCCGTGATCGGGTGATACGTGACCCACGTGAGAAATATCTCTGAGCGCATGCATAATTATTAAGTAAATTACGGCCGCGACGCGACGTACAAGAACTGCAAATCCATGATCTGGAGACCGGTAAACGTGAATCGTGTGCCCAATCCGAGACCGTGATTGTGCATAAATCATCTTATTGTACTTCTGCAATACAAGTTGGACTCGCTCGCATTTGCTAGCTAAGAATCATAAATCTTTGCTGGCCATATAGTATCTTGAGCAAAATTTTGGGCTGCAACACAAAGGCTAGTTTTTCACACAATATGTGCGAACGTGATCCTTAGATTACATGATGATCGTAGACGCAACAAAATACCATCGTAATGCCAGCACATGTAGGTACCATACTGTGCTTCTGTTGTTAGCGCAGCCATTGCCAGAACATATTCGAATAGTAGAGGTAAAGATTTATCACATTATCTGATAGCCTTACGTCACCAACCACAATAACGTATGTTTACCATATTTTACGGTGCAACCTTGTCGGGAAGAAGTCCGAATCATGACGAGGCGGACCAGCAGCTATAAACTCAGTGTCCGCGGAGGAGCGGCCGCGCCACCCTGCTGCCTCTGTCCCCCATGCAGCTATGAACCCCTTCCCCCTTTGTTGTGTTATCCTATGTTAATAAATATTATAAAAACGTCTATCTAAGACCCGCTACACCTCAGGTACAGGAAGAGCTCACCTGTATCCTGACATGGAGGTCCCGGGAAGATAATTTTTCTATTTTTCAACTAACGTTAGTCTAAAATTATGGGAAAAATCACAGATTTAACAATTACCCGCCTTCCCCCACCCACTACTGTCTGCGGCGCGATCTCCAAGGAAGCGCGTGAATTTTCTCTTAGTTTGCGTGTGAGTGTGTTTTTATTTAGTTACCAGCCATGTAATCGTTTTTTCTTTACTACACAGTCCACGCGGACGACGCCCAATGCTATTAAATAGTTTTTTTTTTCTCGTCAAGATGGCCAATTTTAATATAATACATGTACGTAAAAAAAATCCGTGACTCGCGTGATAATTTCCGTGACCCACGTGAGAAATATCCGTGAGCGCGTGCATAATTATTAGGTAAATAACCGGCCGCAACACAAAACTGCAAATCCGTGATGTCGGAGACCGGCAAACGAGAACCGTGAGCCAAATCCGAGACCGTGATGGTGCACAAATTATTTTATTATCCTTTTGCAATTCAAATTGGACTCGTTCGCATTTGCTAGCTCTACATCATAAATCTTCGCTGGCCAGACAGTATCTGTAGCAAGATTTAGTGCGGCAACACAAAGGCCAGTGTTCCACACAATAAGTGCGAACGTGATCATATTACAAGATGATAAACGCACTCCACAACCCAATACAACCGCGATGCCGCCACATGTAAGTACCATATTGTGCTTCGTGCCTCCACATGTAGGTATCATGCTTTGTTTCTACCAGTATCATGCTTTGTTTCTACCACATGTTAGCGCAACCATCGCCAGAACATGTTCGAATAACAAATATGAAGGACTATCACACTACATGAAAGCCTTACGCCACCGATCACAACAGCGTATGTCTACCGTATGTCTACGATGCAACTTTAAAAAAAGAACTAACTACCAGGATATCTTTGCCGAGTATCCAGAATGCGTTTAGTAGAAATTCTCGAACTCTCTAAGTTTCCTCATACTACACTGGGTTCGCTTCGATTCCCAAATTCTTCAAGTTTTCTCATGATACACTAGGTCCACTTCGATTCCCAAACTCTTTAAGTTTTCGCATAATATTCTGAGCTCGTTTAAGTCTTCGCATAATATTCTGGGATCGCTTCTATTCCCAAATTCTCCAATCCTATTCCCAAATTTTTCAATTTTCTCATACACTGGGTTCGTTTTTGGAAATTCCTTCCCACTTTCGCACAAGTGTCCAAATTTTGACCTGATTGCCTTCACAATTATTTTTTCTCCTACTTTCATACCCTAAAACGAAAAATTAACCAATTTCGCTCTAACTTCTTTTCTCCACCGTTTCTCGGTGTATTATTTTCTTTAACCCTCATTCTTTAAGAACAATTTTCTCCTTCTGAATAAAACGTTTTTTTTTTCAAAATAATTTATTCGTTAACAACAATAATAACAAAGAGAGAGCACGTGTTTTCTTCTTCTGGTGATCAAACTGGGCAGCTTCCTCCATTAAAGCGAATGGCCCAGCCCAGGTCGTCGAGGCAAGTAAAGCCGACAAATACAGCCGTATCTATCAATGCCCTCTTCAGCACATTGGTTAGGCTCGGAGGCACTGGACCTCCGGCCCCAAAATTGGTTATCGTAAGGCTCCCAAAATGGAGATGGACCAGAGGTCTATCGCCTCTCCATGACTCCAGCAGATTTCCTGCTCCATCGGCGATGTTGTAGTACTCATTCCGCATGAAACCTAAAATTTTCACATATAATGGGAACATTTTGAAACAAACATTTAAAAAAATGTACAAATGAAATGAAACCTACACTTTCTCATCCTGCTAGAGCCTTCCTGTACAACGATCAACCTCACTCGCCCGTCTGGCTGGATTTCGATGTTAGTGCGCTTCACATCAGCTCGGGTTAGTAGTCCGAGTATAATTCCCTCCTCCATGCAGTTCAGATCCACCGGATGAGGCACCCTTATGTCGCCTGAGGCGACGGGGACCAGGCGCCTGGCATTTTCCAAGTCCCCATATAGCACATCATTCTCCTAAACAAAAACCACTATTCTTTTCTCAGCCAAACCTTTTTATGCAAATTTTACACACTTAAGTGTTGCGCGCAGATTATCCTCAGCACACCAACCCTTTACACTTAGCCCACGCGCACTCTAATCCCCAACCCACACCACCCGCCACTTTGCAACAAAATCTAGCAGCCACTCCCTTCTGGGAAATAATTGTGTACACAAACAATGTCTGGTATCCCAACACTCTGTGACGCAATCCTCCTATATAAGGACTATTGAGGGTTTAGATTTTTCCGGCATAAAACCACGAGATCTTGCGAAAACCTTTGCTTCTTTTGAGGATATCCGTAGTAACTATCTTTGAACATGAATAAAGTCGTAACCACATCATGCGTTGACAAAATCAGTAAATCAATATCAGCATATGAAATCTTCTTAAGTCAAGCCAATCACATAAACCTTGAAAGCAGTTCGTGTATGAAGAATGAACTGTGCCTTTTTTATCGCTAATTTCTGATATTCCAAGTTTCAAGCTTATATTTCACCTTGTTTGACATGCTAGTTTCAACACTAAACAACTAGTAACAACAAATCATTTATTTGTTAGTGTGGTCAACAACAACAATGGAAAAACAAAAGAATTTTCCATACAGCGAAACAACAAATGGCCCTCTAGTGGGGGCAGTTCACTCCATTGAGTGACAACGATTTCCGGAAATCTGTCATTCCAGAGAATCCATTGAAAACGGCCCTCTGGATTGAGCTGCGTCGGAGCACGCACTCAAGATCGGCGGGAAGTGGCAGCCTCTTCGCGTAGTTGGTGACAGTCAGGTCGCCGAAGGATAGGTGAAAGTCGTAATTGATCGTAGCTGCAGATCCAGCTCTTCGGTTCACCGAATCCGATCCCTAGTAGGGCCTAGGCTCAGTCAACGTCTGTAAAGAATGATTTCTCGTCGTGTACAACTTCCAACGTTGCTTCAACATCAATCGCGAACATACAAGCTCGAGGACGAGCTTCTCGAAGGAATGGAGATGTCGGGAGGAGCCCGATTCATGCGAGCAAGTGAAGAGGCGGTTTAGTCCGCGGAACAGCAGCCGCGCCAGCCGGCTGCCTCTAGGCTCCATCCATCCCACCCCTCCCCTTTATGTTATGTAATAGTTAGACTAATAAATGTATATAATATAGAGTTCTCACAGAAGTAGTAACCCCATGGATTAGATCAGGTATGAGAGTGTACAGCCCATATCCTGACAGGTTACTGAAGTGCAAATAAAGAAGTGGTTCAGTGGGTTTTATAATCCTTTTATTATCCTCTAAACCGGCCGCTGTTGGAGGTCGCCAAATCCACACTGCCCCGCCCGTAGATCCAGCCCAAGAGTGGCTTACACTGGTTCACAACTCCTGGTTCTGCTTACTGGGGCAGAACACTTCGGGGCGGGAAAACCAACATGACAGGAAGAGGAAAAAAAACAAAAAAAAACAAGCAAATAAATTTCACAGTGAAATAGTGTATCTCGAATTTTGAAGGTGGACGAGTAGCTGATTTTGTTGATTGGATAGATGACGGTGGGACGAGTTGATGAGCGATGGGGACGTTAGAACCGGCGACGTTTGAATGGCAGGCTCCCCGGACGAGTCCACTGTGGCATAATAATGTGTTGTGTGGAAGACCGCGCATGGTACATTTTACGCAATAGTCTTCGCCATCGTGCTGAGCTTCCAAACAGCGCGCACAGGTACAGGGATGCCGCTTGTAGGGCTTTGGAAACTTGGTCGGGAAACCAATTACAGCGGTTCTGTGTGTGGTTATCGAGGTTTTCTGCTATTGAGCAGGCTCGACACAGACGTTGTGCACGGACTGTAGCTGTCCTGCTAAGGTTAAGTGGATTCCCGGGATTCGTTAACAAGTGGTGCCAAGACACGAATGGCGGCCGGAATAGGGGCGAATGTCTCAGAGACATCGATCTCCACCAGAAGGCTCTCAAGATCGGTCATGGTAGTGTAAGTGTCAAATATGCTTACATCGTGGTTATATGCGCAAAACTGTAGCCCCGCATATATGTAATGAGAACATTTTGAAACAGACAAATATAGGAAAAATTTGTAAATGGAATAAAACTTACACTTCTTCATCCTACTAGAGCCATTCTGCACGACGATTAACCTCACTCGACCGTCTGGCTGGATTTTGATGGTAGAGCGGTCAACATCAGCTCGGCTCAGTTGCCTAAGAATTATTTCCTCCTCCATGCAATTGAAATCCACCGGATGAGGCACCCTTATGTCGCCTGAGGCGACGGGGACCAGGCGCCTGGCATTTTCGAGGTCCCCATATAGCACATCATTCTCCTAAACAAAAACCATTATTCTTTTCTCAGCCAAAACTTTTTATGCAAATTTCTTTCAATTTCAAAAGAAATACATTTTTTTACAAAATCACCCACGTTTTTTACCTCTTCCCCCATCTTTCGGTCGTTTTCGAAGATGTCAGTCCACGACTTGTGGTGCTCGCGACCGACCCTCTTAAGGTCCTGCACCAGGTCGGTGAGGACTTTTACTCTCTTTTGGGACTCTTTGTACTCCACCTCCACCAATTGGAGAGACTTCTCCAAATTGGAGATCCTCTCCAGATAGTGCATAGTCACCCGAAGGTCGTGACTACTCCCTCTGTCCACCGAAACCAAATCCTCGCAGTGCACTGCCAAAGAAGAATCGCCAAACCACGTAAAGTCAACGTCCACAACGACCGACATGAACAACGCCGATTCCACGAAACAGTCAAAGCTCGAGGATGGGCTTCTCGAAGAAGTGGAGATGTCGAAGAAAGCCCGAATCATGAAGAGGCGGACCAGCCGCCATAAACTCGATGTCCGCGGAGCACCCCCATGCGGCTGTGAACCCCTTTCTTCTCTGTTATGTTATCTTATGTTAATAAACATTATAAAAACGTCTATCTAAGACCCGCTACACCTCAGGTACAGGAAGAGCTCACCTGTATCCTGACACGCCAGTCACGAGTGATACCTGAGTATACGGACATGATGCGGCGATGATGGTTGAGTTTGTTTTTGAAAAAACATATACTCATGTAAAATAATTACAGAAACATCATTTAGGAAAAAAAGAAAAGAGAGCACAGGAATAGAAGAAGTGAGCGCACAGTGAAGACAAAAGGCATGTATGTTACCCTCGTAGTTTACAATTGAATGTAGCCCCGCCAACATAGATACCGATGAGTTCGCGGAAGCACCATCGAGACGATGATAAAAAACATTTACTTCTAATTTACAGGGAGCTATTATACGAAAACAAGAAAAAAATGACATCTTCAGTCAATATAAAGCATAGAAATCATAGCAATTCCACCAGCCGCAAGATGTGCAGATACCGGGCCTTCATCCAGTAATCAAAATAATAGAAGAATATTAGAAAATGGCT
The DNA here is from genome assembly GCA_037903475.1 of Ancylostoma caninum. Lineage (NCBI taxonomy): Eukaryota > Metazoa > Nematoda > Chromadorea > Rhabditida > Ancylostomatidae > Ancylostoma > Ancylostoma caninum. The sequence continues at coordinate 1,732,883 of JBAJFG010000479.1, forward strand.
TTAGCAGCCGCCTCAGTATTAGCAATAGGAATATGAATGACTCGCGTCTTTGGTTCAGCAGCAATCATAGTGGTGGCGAAACTGGCAATTCTCACCAGCGGGGTCGCCATTAAGTGCGCTTGAGGGATATGTCGCACCTTACGAGTCACCATAAAGTGTGTCGTAGACATGATCTCATGCATGTAAAGGCTAATGAGGGATTGACAAAAGCATCCATCCAAAGATGTACATCCGCACCAATTTTTTTCTTTTCTGCACAAAACACCAAGGTGGAGCCATGCTTCCACTGTTGGAAGTTTTTTTTTCATTTCTGGAACGTTCCCGTCGTTATCTTTTTTTCATCAAATGCTATTCACGTGCACTAGATAAGTAAATAAACATACTGTAAGGGGCAAAGTTAATTAGCCAAGTTCTACTGTACCAGCATATCTGTAACGGGTACTCTCGTTATTCTCGCTGGCTACCACGTTGGTGCCACGGATGTAATGAACCGAGGCGAGGAAGTGCAGAATTTTGTACAGAAGATGTAGAATGTGAACGACTCAGCGTCCTAGGGATAGGATTCATTAACAAATACCTTACCACAATTCGAATATCGTCATAAGTGGTCATTCCAAGCCCGCGATAAGGATTTTTAAATTTCACCAATTGATCAGCGAAAACTGACGGCGTGCTAAGTATGTGTACTTGATACAATAGCCATTTTTATATAGATAGATTTTTATAAATGCGAAAACCAATAAATTTCAAACATTCGAAACAATTCGAACAAGAGCGTTTCTAAGATATTCGATTCTTTGAATTATTTGAAATAAACAAATTATTCGAATATTCCTGATTACAAGAATTAATCATAGAAATATGATTGAGTTCGAATAATCCACCTTTCAAAAATCAAATGAATTCACATCTCGAATGTCCATGTAGATAGGTTTCCAACGGTCCAAATGAGGGAAAAGCTCGATTCGAATACTCATCCATGTGTACATACTTCCTTATGCTTTTAGTGGATTTTAGTCAGGTTCCAGTGGTTTGGGAATGAATAATGTGAATGTGCTGCTCTCTGGATACCTCGAGTGAATGCCTCGGAAACACCCACCATTAAAAACTGAATGAAAGAATTATCCCAACAAATTATTTTGCAGTTGACTCAGATGAGGAAATTGTTCGGATTTCCAGATATGCCTGAAAACCGAATTAATGAACTCGAGTGCTCGAATAGTCGAACAATTCGTCAGATATATTTGACCCTGCTACAGGTTTACTCCATGTCAAAATTCCTTCGCCATTTTGACCTTGACTTTCTCAGGATCTCTTGTTTTCATGTCCTTGTTATGCATATTTTTATATTTTTGACGACTCGTAGAAATGCACCAAGCACCAACTTCCATATCCTATATTTCGGGGCAAAACCAGATTTAAATGAGTTTTTACTTTTATTTTTGAGGCAAAGATCTATTCTTATTCATTGAAGAGATCATTTTTCTGACTGGCATTCCAATAGATTTAAGGTAGACCTATTTGAAAAGCAGGCGATAATTCTCTGCCCTCATGAATTCGCTGCAATCAATAGGGTATAATAGTAATGTTTTTGATACGATTTATCTCCTTGAACTCCTCTCTAATGGTAAAATAGTAGGAATTATAACAGACTGCCATCCGAAAATGTATCCGGATGAGAAAAAAAAACACCTGGAACAAGAAATTCCCATGTAATCTTTGGTGAATGTTCGCGCATCGTACTCTCGAAAATTCCTATTATTTTCGGCTAAGGTTTGAATGGACTTCCAGAATGCTGCATTTAAATTCATAGTGCTGAAAGGAATTATTTTTCTTATTGCCGAAGACTTGCTGATAGCAATAACAAGCTTGATTCAGAAACTAGTTGTGTTTTGAAGCAAGCGCTTGTAAATACGCATTATTTTTGCGGCAACCTAATTATATGCTAAAAACGGCCTAATTCAATTTTTTATCGTGCAGATTCATTAACGTGGAGAATACTTAGATTGCCCAACCTAATTCCGGTGATGATTAGTCGTATCTACAGTGTTTTTCATATTCATATGCTGGTTTCACGTCATAGCGACAGCGCAAGTAGCGAACGCACCGCTGATCGCGCTGCTGGACCCACCCGAGTCCGCGAATTCATCACCTGTACCAACGTTTACCGTACTGACTGCACGGTAAGCAGCAAGTTTCCTAACATGCATGTAATTTTTTAAATTAAAAGACAGGGAAATAAATATAACCTCCGTGAAGGCTCAAGTAAACCTGCAATTTTACTCTCAAAACTTTCTGCTTGTCGCAAGCCGTTTCGACCTCACTGCTCTGGTTCGAAGCAATTATTCTGAGAACGTGGGAGAATATCCCGTGTGCTTCCCGATTCAAAATAAACGCTCTGTCATCAGACAATCAGAACAGTTAACGCATGTGTTGCGTGGAATTGCTAAACACTCCGGCAGCTGCGATTGTGTCTCGAACCAGCCCATGAATAATTACGAATACATAAATAATGAACGTAACATTCATTCAGAACGTTCATTATGAACAAATAATACTCTGTATACATACAAAATCACAGTGAGAAAATGAAAAACGGTTAAGAGTAGCATAAAGAAGAAATTTGGAACACCACAAATAAAGAATGGATAAATAAACCTGTCACCAAAACCATTTGTTCAATGCTCTTCTCGTTTGGGTTAAACTTGAACCAGTTCTCCCAAGCTACTGGGCAACCTGTTCACTAACTGCGATTGGCGTTAGGAAAATACGTGCTTATGTTGTCTCCTATACATGTACATGTGAAATGCAAAGGAAAACATCGGGAATTACACAGATTTCTCTTCAATATCAAGGATCTCTGAGATTACACCACTAAAAACATTCATATCTACACCTATGTCAGTCAATGAGTTCACAAGTTTGTCTGAAACTTTGCCTTCGGGAAATACCGAGTCTTCCACAGATGTGTCCAGCAATGAGATCCTTCAAAAACATGCATGAACATGAAAATAGAGAATTTGGGGGAATACAGCGATAGAAAGTCTCTAATGCACTGCAGATAAGAAGGGACAGCATCGCATCACTGCTGCGGCGCGATAGATCAAATGGATGTTGTGGTTCCTAGGCCACGTTCCACCGCTAGTTCCTTTGTGGGTTGTGCATTCAGCTAGCGTTGGGCGAAATAAACAATAATCAATCACGATCGACGGACCTGAGAAACACACCGCCCAATTCGCTGCCCTACAGAAATGATGCAGCGTGCCCAGCTGCAGCTGCAGTGCAATAGTGATTGCCCTTCACCGCTAAAAAAATAAACTCACAGCTTTAGCAGCACAGCGCACACAAGTTTAAGCACATTATTGGAAAAATTCGTAATGGTGGTAGGTTCCAAGTTGAATGTGGAAGCAATGACATATAACCAGTTGAATTCCGAAAATGAGAATTCCAGCTCTCGTTGATATGTGGTTAACCTGAAAATATCACAATAACCCGTACTTTCGCTATCAAAAGCTTGACTTGCTCTGGTTCTGAAAACAACATCTGAAATAGATTTCCAACAGAATGGGTACTGAATGGAGGACTACACCAGTCTGCGTTCCGGACAGGGGACAAAAGTCTTAGTTAACGACTTTTCAGCCTTCGCAAGAAATGAGCGAGGTGAAGACGCACGGGAATATCATTTACTATTATATTTTTTGTGCACCTTGAAGCGTACTCGAAAGAATAACAAAATATCCGAGGTTCTGACAGAAAGTATTCCTTCCGAACGCATCACAACTGCTAAGCGTTCCTCTACCGCAGTGAACACCACCACTCCTGCCAGAATATTCTAACCCTTTATACCTGCCAACAAAGAAGGGAACTGCAAAAGTTGGGCCTCTACTGACCAGTAGAGTACAACGCAGCATTGCAGACAGCGAGAGGACAAGCATGGTTTGCAAATAAGCCCCGCCTCAAAAGGCAACAGTTTGCTTGAAAAAAAAACCACTCTCGATGTAAAGCTTCACCTATGCACCCTTATTAACTTGAAAGAGTTCACTTACGGTTTCTTCACCGAATCCAAGAAGATGTGAAGACGTTTCTTCTTCACGTCTATTGAGTCCACATTCGGCAGCGCAACATCGTTCTGGAATAATTTTGATACATGGCCGATTAATACGCAATATTCAAAGATTAAAACTCATGTGCTACAGCTTAACCAACCATTTCAGCCACATCGTCACTGAATGGTCGGAAAAACTGTTTCATAACAGAACTTGTGGAGTCGGATAAACAAAGACCGCCAGACCGGAGGAGTTGCCGTGTCCTGTCAGTGATCCAACCTCTGCAAATGTTTGTTTACACGTTAATGTACATGCACCTGAGTCCCTTGATTTTAATGATTTAACGAACTATACTGAATTTGTATACAGTCAAGTAATCACTTCAATATGATAGCATTTGGAGTCATTAGAGACTAACTACCTGAACAATATTCGAACAGCGTTAACAAACTCCGGAACTTCGCAGGATTTCTTCGGAACGACTTCTGAAGTTTTGTTGACTGCATCCATGACTTGTTCCTTTGGTACCTAAAAATTAGGGCAAAACGTCCACCATTTGTCACTATAGACAAGAAAAGCGCAAAAATTGCGCCGAGGCCCGCATCTATAGGAAGGCACTCTATACTAGATGCGTGCGTCTAGATATATGACGAATGATAGGATGAGTCGCATCGCTGACGCAACTTAGGCGCACGCGCTTACGTCCTCGCGGCGGCCACACTTTGTTTTCATTGAGGGTGCACATGCCGCGTTGACCGCTCTTCATGGAAAATCCTTCGGAAATGGATGAGTGCGTCTGAAGCACACATCCTATACTCCTTCTCAAAAATACTTGCCTCATGCTTCACCGCTCATCTGCTAAGCCGCGCCGCATCACCTATGCATTATCACACGTGGTGTAACGTGGCTAAGCCGGCGGGCGGTTCAGCGTGAGGCAAGAATTTTTGAAAAAGACTGTATTATAAATTGCCCTTATTTAGAACAGCTTGACCGTTTTGTTCGACTAGTGTAAATCTTGGAGATGTTCAAGTAGAAATAAGCAGAGAGAAAAAGCCTTTGCCTTGGAAGGTGAAGTCGTTACAGGAACTGGATCAACAATAATCGGCTTCTTAGCTCCACGAGTTGAGTATTTAGACCTAAAATTAGACTTTTTTGAAACTCAAACTAGTTTCATACAGAAATCTAAGCGCTCACCTCAGACGCGACAGTTTCTCCAACTCATTTTTACTGAATGAGTGCTTAGCGGCCATCTGTGGGTCAGGCAGCCTTGGATTATGTGCTGTTGTAGGAGGTTTACTCACAGCTTTAGCTTCAGAATTAGCAGTTGTGGGCGACTTATTCGTTGACGGTTGAGTTTCAGATTTAGAGGGTCCTTTTTTGGAAGTCGTGTTGCTTTTAGATTCGCACTTGCTTTCAACACACTGTTCGGTTCCAAGGATATGGTTGACCTTTTCAAGGAATTCTTCGACATCCTGGAAAATGATTATAGAATTATGCGCTTTAGATCCTATACGGTAAGTGATATAAATAGAAGTTTTGCTAGAAGAGGTAAAACTTTCAGGACTCACAGTCTCATTCTCATCATTGTCTTCAGCTTCGGATTGCGTTGACGAATCTGCTTCCCTGATTTTTAGCTCACAAAGCTTTTCTTCAGCAGCGCGCACAATCTCAACTTCACCTTTCCTCCCACCGCCTTTCAACTCTGAAGGTCCTTCAATACTGTAGGAACAACCTAAACAATAGGATATGATCTGGCTGCTGCACAGTAAAGACACCTTAAATCTTGTTCGCATACAAATTCTCTTCGAAACATCACATGAAAGCCAAAGCGGCTCGTCAGGTAACTGAGATCGAACAGAAGCAGAACGTAGCAAACAGGAGCGTGAGCAGTACATATCGGTTTCAATACGGTGCTCATAAATCTGCAAAACTTTATGTGTGCCTCAAAATTCCTCGCAAAAGAGTTTTATGAACCGAAAATATGCTTACTTTGCAGGCCACCTTGTCTATGTGATATCTCTGCTTCTTCAGCCGAGCCTCCACAACCTCACCACAAAGTGGAAAACCGCATAGACGCGGATTGCCCAAGTATCGCTCTTCAACCACTTCATCCCAAGCGCCACAGTGAAGGAATGGTAACTGAACCAGAGGATCGGAAAATGCGCAACATAACAGTGTAGGGAGAGGAGCCTCACCAAACTCTTAAGAGTGCTTTCGGAGACAACCTCAGACAACTGTACTATGGTATCATACACGGCTCTCCTCAAATCTGCGTTCCTTGCGTCGACTTGTGCAGCTCCTAACAGAAATAGTGCTACTTTGCTTTTATAAAATGCAACATTGTAAAAGCACACCTACCTTCAACATTTTTGGAGGGCAGCACAGGTGTGGTGGCTTCCTTGATTAATTCACGTTGAACAGTAGTAAACTGTACTTCACCATCGCCTAAGCATAGCTGTCAATTAGTAAAACCACGGAAGACAAGGCTTTGCACATGTGGAAAGCGCTGCAAACACAGCACAATTTGAGGTCGTCACGAAAAAATTTTGGCAATTTAACACCCACTATGAGCATCGATGGAGCTGACCATTTCAATGACTTGACGGCCGACCTATAAACGACCACATCGCGTGCTGTAGTTGCTATTTTACCCTACCACTTTTGCTCACACTAGATTCAGTTTTTCTTTCATCGTAGAACCAACAAAAACAACGAACATACACAAGATAGATAGCTACAAATAGCAAATTCGGCAGTAATACATAGTGATTCAAGCGCGCAGCGCGGTCGCGTCGCTCTCCATTACCAAGTTTGTAAAGTGGTCAGCTCGATCGACGCTCAATGCATATGTTCTTTCCTTGCCCACACGTGTGTTTAGAACAAAACAGCTAGTTGTTGAAGAACAAGCCTAGTAATATTCCTGAATGACCACTGTCTCCTATGTACAGCACTTTATGAAGTGCACCGCATCTTTTTTGGCTTTTTGGGACCATTTTTGGGAATGAGATGCAAGAAAAAAAAACGCTCAGTACTTTTCCACAGCCTAATATTACCGGTCGAACACACTCGCTTTTTTCACCTGCCGAAAATATTGAGGGAGAAACTATAAACTATAGGTTGGTGCATAGATTTGCTCCTGCAGCACAACGGGCACGCAAGCGTGTGCGATCGCCTATCCGTCATGGCAATGGCAGAGCATGGTTATCGATCGGAGCCGCCGCACCGCTCAGGCGGCCATCGCGCCGTGATAGACCAGCATTTTTCTCAGTAAGGCTGTATTATGAAAACTTAACGACTTAGGTAGAACTTACCGGATTCTTGTCCATTTTTCATGAGCAACTCCAAGGCGACAATGACAGAAATGAAGAGTAATTCTGAAATGTTGGCCTTTCTTTCAGTCGAATAGTATTGAGATAAGGTTAGTCCTGTTTTGATAGATCGACCAGGAACAGCAATGACGAAGAATATTGAAGAAGCTGCTTGATAATAAGGAAAGGGAGGGATCCCCCACAAACTCATGATTTAAACGTCGTTTCTTAGAAAATTTGAAAAGAAAGTTGATTTTCTGCAGTACGAAAAGTTGAAAGCACTTCCTGGCTTAGTTCCGCGAAGGTCCTCATTGGAAACAAGCGAGTGAAAGCTTTAAGAAAGTGGAAATACGAAAAATGCCAGCTGTTTGAATTGGCGCCGACATTTCGCGATGGGGCGCATTTTTCTATGATGGGTTGCTATAATTTCAAGCTGACGACAACAAATTTAGTACTTCAAGAATTTCGCGATGTTTTTGTCATCCGTGAGATTTTTTTACAGTTTTCCAATCGTTTCAGGTCTTTAGCCGTTTTTAAAGAAGAAAACATCCTGTAATAGTTAGGATTTTCGCTCTAGTACGCTGTTTGTTTTCGTTTTACTTCCCTTGGTTTTTCGTTGAACTTGCTTGTTTTCAGTTCGATTTTCCTGTTTACTCGGTTACATCTGCTTGATTTAAAAATTTCCTCCCTCTTCTGAATATTTTCCATCCAGATCCGCTCAGAATCACAACTTCGTTGTTTTTTTTTCCTTCAATACCTTGAAATATGCCTTTATTTTGATTGTTTTTCAAGAGACAGAGTTTTACTTGGCATTCCAGTCTTCCTTTCTTATCTATGTAAAGTTCGATGTAAGCATAATTGTGCTGACGACAGCAAGCAGGATTAGTGCTAAGATAAGGATTAGCTCGGTATCATTTCAATTATTCCTTCCTTTTTCCTTCCTTTTCTTTTGCGAAATGCTCCGCATCTAGTTTTGTGCTTGCATAGGTGCTCATACATGTCCTCATCGATGTTCCAATTCATCTTTAGTGCTTCATCCTTGTAAAAATATTCCTCGTAACCTCGTTCGACAATTTAAATTGTGTTTCCGTAACTCTATTTACTAGAAGAGAGAGATTTCCACTCCATAACTCTTCTATATCTCTGAATAGGAATATTAGCTGTATTTTTTTGTCAGTCGTTTACTTCTTGGATTTCTTTTTTTTAATCATCTATAGTCCTCAGAACACAATACTTTTTGTAATTCTTCATATTCTCTTTTTCCCAAATTACTCGGATAATTTTACTCATTCAGTCCTGCAAAACAAGGGGTTTTCACTTTATTATTCCTTTATTTCGTTTCTATAGAAAAGTAGTTGTCTTCCAAGGATGTCGTCTTCGGATGAGGACGCGTTTCCCGTGGAACGAGAGGCTGCCATGGAAGCCATTGGGAAGATGATCGATTCCGAAGGCCTGGAGAAGCTAACCAGTTCAAAAATTCGGGCCCATCTCAGTGTACGCGCGCTTCCCTTGGACTCTCCTTCAATTCTACTCACTTGAATCTGTTCCTGATTTTATTCCAGTCGGTGTTTAATAAGGACTTCGACGATTTTCGGAAGGAAGTGGATCGGTTGACGAAGGAAACTATTGAAAGAAGGGAGCAAAGCAAGGAGGTGTCTGCATCTGACAACGGAAACAAGGAAGAAAAGTGAGATTCTTTGTTAAATGTTTCAATTTTGCATTACGTTCAGGACAATGTGGTCTCACTGTAGGCGATTATTCCAATTTAGGCCTCAGAAAGCTGCAGCTTCCGACTCTGACAGCGACACTTCTGATGAAGGCGTTGTTGACGACAGCAGGCGGGTTTCCCCTAAGAAAAAAGCGATTAAGAGGAAGGTATCTTCTTCTATTAATTTGTTATGCATTTCTCTGGGAGGAGTATATGACGCAAACCTATCATTTATTAGCGTAACGATGATGTTGGTGACGTCGATCTTATGACAGCAGTGAAACATCGTCGGAGGGCAGCTGCTGACAAAGCCGTTCAGATCCTTAAAAAGACCGCGGATCGTTCAGTAGGGGTTGGTTTTCACCTACATGTTCTAAGTCTGAAGCATTTCAGTTTTTTTTTTCCAACCTACCGGAGAAAAAACACATTGCTGTTATTTTTGTAGTCGAAGAAGAAGGATAAGAACGCTACGAAGAAGGATATGTCGGGAAAATTCGGCCGCATGACAAAGCTATGCCTACTTAGCGAGGAGTTACAAAGCATAGTCGGAGCTCGTTTCATGAAAAGATGTGATGTAAGCGGTGTAGAGCTTTTTAGCCTTAATATATGTAATTGAAGGTATTCTTTTCAGGTAATTTCCAAGATGTGGGAGTACATCCGTGCACACAATCTATTTGACCCTAAAGACAAACGCTTCGTCTTTGTGGACGATAAGTTGCGAGCTGTATTTGGATGCAAGCGTTTCAGAGCTTTCTGGTAGGTTTTGCACTCGTTAATTCTACCAACTTACTGGGATTTCCACTCTGCTTCCAATTTATCTTGTATCACTTTCTTTCTCCTGGCATCTGTAAAAGTTATATTATAGCTTCTAAGTCATTCGCAGAATTTTACTGCCCTCTGTTCGAGGGTCCATCTGATTTTTTAAGAATAAGTCTCAGCTTCTCTGTCTACCTATCCACGCTGCTAAAATGTCTAGGAAAGACTTGTTCTATTTTGTTTACCTTCACGTTTTGTATTGGGTAATTTATACCAGCTGCGTGCGTCAGTCGCGCATCAGTCGCACGCATCCATTTACATGGGATTTTCCATGAAGACCGGTCAACACGGCATGTAGGTCCTCAATGAAAAGAACGCGCGGCTGTCGCGAGGTCGTAAACGCGTGCGTCTGAGCTGCGACTGCGATGCGACTGGGCCCTATTCTTCATCATATAGACGCACGCGCGTCAGTCGCACGCATCCAGTATAAATTGCCCTTATGATAATTTAATGGGCATCCTAATCTAAATCGTTTTTGATCCTGATTATCACTGCTGTTGCAAGAGTGCAACCACTAGACTGGAATCTCTAGGACGAATTCTGTTCACAGGTAGTCCGCTGGTAGAGAACTATAATTCCGGGGAGTGCTGCGTATGGGGAGATATTAGCGAAATGCACCACGAGATAACACCGACTTTGAGGACGAAGTCGACGTGGGATTTAAAGAAAGTGCGCTGTAAGCTGTTCTATACATAAACATGTTGCGGGAAGTCGACTAAAAATATAAAGTGGAAGTGCATGTGCTCTTTCATGTCACCATGGGAATGATTAATCTACTCTTAATCAGTCTGCCACTCAGTTTATCCTTCATTTTTCTGGAGGCGCTCGATTTCGTTACGTTACCTTTTCCTTTCCGTTTTTGTTTTTTCTCAAACAATTTCGCATATAAAAGTGCTAGCATATTTCAAACAGTTACGCTTCAAGAACCGGTTTCTCGTTTTTTTTCTCTTCCTACATTGTTCTGTTATCCTTTTGCTTCCTACTGTACCTTCAAGTGAAGAAAGGTCCATCAGCGAGAGTCAAAACTGCATAATTATGTACTGTACCGTTAACGAGTGTAATCTTTGAGAAGGAACGGCGTGTTGGAGTTTATACATAGCCTGTCCCCAACGTGGCCCCGGTTAGGTACTGGCGAATATTGCCTGTTTTCTCTCCACCCTCCCCAATTTCGATTCACTTTCTCGGGCTGTTTTCTCTCTAACGTCTTTCCAACTGTATTCCCCAGTGAAACAGACTCCTACCAGCTGGGGTGGAAGGAGGAGGGGAGAACACAGCTCGATTATGGGTCGCTAAGATTCGAAAATTTTGTATTAGCTCGTCTATAATACATCTTCAATATTTTTAATTATCAATGTTTAGAAACTTCAAGTCTTTTTTCGATAAATTTATTTTTGAAATCCCACCAGTTTGCCCCGTTCCTGTCTGCATTCTCTGCTGGAGTTTAGAAATCACCTTAAAATCTGTACTCGATGCACTATTCTACATCCGGGACCTCAGAATTTTCGAGTTTTTTTCTTTCGCTGAAGTTTCGCGCAGTATGGTTGTTTGACGTTTTGAGCGCGAATATTGTATCCATTTGTACAATAGTCTTTTTTTCTTCTTGGAGGGGTGGGAGTTATTGTGGTCTAGCGGGTCCAGAGAAGATAGGTAGCTAGTAGAATTTTCCCAGATTTTGCGCCGATGGGTAGTTTCGGAAGCTGATCAGGGATAACTTTGCATTGCACTGCCATTGCATTAGGGTTGCACTGTGACTTGTCACGATAATAAATAAATAAATAAACATTCCTTTTGAGGTTGACAGTTTTTCTCGATTTCCTGCAGTAATCCTACCATACCTATACAAATACTAATGTGATATGCATCCCTATTATGCGACGACTCTATGGATTCATGTGGAGCAGTAAATCAAGTTTTTCTGCCCTTCGCCGCTCAATATATAGCGCTTTGGCCCTGGTTTCTGGAAAAGTTACAAATTTTAATTGTAGGCTTATGAATTTTCATGTTTTCTTTTGTGTTCACTTTTTTTCCACAAAATGACAGTAACCTTATGTTTTTGACTTGATAGATGTCCAACTTAATGTATTAGGACGTTAACGAGACGGTTCCCACCTCCTGCTTACTCATTTATCCACTCTTCAGTCGCAAGTTACACCTCAGCTTTCTTGCCATTGTGGTGGTCTACGCCATTTACACCTTTAATTTGCGCGATTGTTTGGCGGGAGATGTCAAGCTTTTTAAGTCGGTCGCATAACCTATGTATGGCCGATGGTAGGATGTTGCAGCATGTCGAAGCCTCTGGCTAAACACATCAAGGAACCGGCACTATTGGGAGGCGAAATCGAGCAAGAAGCGCTAGCTGAGGAGGCTCGGCTTACAGCTGAGTGGAAGGTTCGTTCGATTAATGATTCGAGTTTCGTTGCTGGCTTTGATTTATCCGATTCACATTACGCGGCCAATTAGCCGCGAAAGATTTATGATTATTCATTGGGGTTTGTAGGCGCGCCAGGCCATGGCAGACGGCGGAAGCGGCGAGGTATCGAGGAGCACCGAGTCCCCTCAAAATGCTGCAGAGGAAGCGGCGTCGGACGAAGACGAAGAGTCGGATTGACCCAGCCAAATAGAACTTTCTATGGTATGCATCTGTTTCACTTTTGATGTCCGTATTCCTTCTGTTTTTATTTGGAAACCACCATTTTCCAGGCCATCTGTTCCCATAATGTTAGTGTTGACTGTCTCGTGTACTTCTGCTGGGTCATAGATAGTTCGTGATTTGTACCGGCGCCGTCTTTCTGCTCCACGCATCTGCTTAATCTCTGGGTACAGTTGAAATTTACCGCGAAGTCCTCAGATTGACTTGTATTCTACTGGTTTTATCGTTCTTTTAAGTTGTAAAATTGTTCTGTTGTTAACTTGTAATCTGAAGTTTTACCTGCCTGCCATGAAGGCAGTTTAATTTTCGTTCTTGTTCGCTTCTTAGAATTTGATGAGTGGCATATCACTCTAAGCAAATTTACTTGTCTATTTGTTGAAGGTCCCCATTGTTTTATTATTGTTTCCTTTCCGGATTTGATAGCTATCTACTTGTTTTTAGTGTTTTATGCACATGTACATTGACGGCGTATCCTCTCATTGTCGTTTTTAATGCGTGTTTTGTCGTTATTTATGGCTACGAAGTGAAGCGTTTATAGAGTTCTTCATATGGTTCTGTTTTCGAGCGCGGAAAGGATTCTTTCCTTTGCATGTCTGGTTTTGGTTAATAGTCATTTTTAATTGTTCTTTTATTGTTGTTATATCACTTTTTGCTTGATTTTAGCCTACAGACGGCTTTCCGCCGATCGCCGTCAAGGCTTGTGATCTGACGTGATGCCCGTCGAGGAAACAAAACCGAGAGGGTCGCCAGTAGGTAGGATTTCTTGAAATGCTCGGTATAAGTCACGTTGCTCTGCTATATATTCTTCTTGTAGGCAACTTTTTCGCCAAATTGGGTCGTCGTGTCCGAAGCAAAAGTCCTGCAGTATCTCGCCTAGCAGCAACTGAAATTCCTAAAAGGAAGGACAGCCGTGGAGCTACTATTGAGATTCTTTGCAGGGATCGTGAGGAGGATGGGTTGGTTCTCAAGACTTTATCACGGTTTTCATTGCAACTGTGTCTCTACACACCTTTCAAAATAAGAATTATAATACTAGAAAATTTTCCGTTGTACATGGAGGTTTTGAGAAGTCTTGCTCAGTTGTACTACGAAAGTTCGTATTTTCGAGAGAAAACCTGCATTCTCCAGGTCTGCAAATTCATCCTTCATTATTTCCAATTATTTTTTTTGTCAGTAGTAGCAGCTGGATATCATGGAGATCAATTATCCAAAAATTTCGTCGAGTGAACAAACACTGTGAGGTTTCTCTCAAGCGCTATTGACATAGCTGTTCTGCTCATCTGCTGTGTGTACGAGAATGTAAACTATAAAACACCAGAATCTATCCTGCGCTGTGATTCGCGAGCATCCGTGGCGCTGTGGTTGATCGAGGGAAAGATTTGACTTCACACCTTGGCTCCACAATCTAATCATTGCTTTCATTCGAAGGCAAGGTCACACAATGTTTCCATTCTTCAAAGTGTTAGCATCTGCCGCAGATCACTGTAGCATGCTTGGTCCGCTATAAAAACACTAGAAAACATATCTTCAAGCTCATTACTTGGGAAATCAGAGTATGGGCCTTGTAGGGTGGTGTAGTTCTACTACTCATCTACGCGAGCACCTTTCGAAATGTTAAATGGCACCGATCACTCGGACAGAACATGCGCTCATGTGGACAAAGCTTGTATGAAATGGAGATGTCATGCTAGCCTTTCCAAAAAAAGAATGCAGGAGGCAGCTTTTTTTAGAGATATTTTCGCGAATAGTCATGCATGCATGATGATCAGAAGCCTATGATGATTGCAACTGTGCAAAAACATGCACCAAACTGGTATAGGACTTTGTCTCTGTGGCTTCGCTATGTGACAAACACAGGTCAAGTTAAAAATAGAAAAGTCGTAATGCACGCATATATAAGAGTTTTTTGCGGAATTATGAATGGAAAGGTTGCAGAACTTTTTGACCAATCCATAAATGCTAAATAAACACAGGTGGGAAGAATTTTCATCTTTTTTTTTTGAGCGGTGAGCAGCTTTGTCAAACTCTAATGCGTTTTCTTGGCAGTACTATCTAGCGGAGGAAAACCTGGTCTGTTTAGAAAGTGAAACACTGGTTTGTGAATTTTCTTCTGAGCTTCTATTAAACTGTGCCCCGTGACTTGCTTTGATTTGCTTTTTTATGTTGGGAGTTAGCACTTCAGTTTGTAAGTTTTACGAATTATCCAAGTGACAATAGTGACAAATGTGAGCCTTACGCACATATGAGCTATACCACCCCTTCGAGCAATATCAAGCAATTAAACCAGGTAAACAAAACGAAGTCACAGGAAAATCGACAAGACCGGGTACGCGTCGCATTTTTGAACATTTTTTTGCATTCATACTTTTTTGTATGGGCCGTGCAGTATCACGTGTAGTAGTTAGTTAAATCGGGTTCTGCAGGAAAGGACTGGTGTACACCTTTCACACTTTGATTCTAGAAGTCGTGCGTAATTGGCACATACGTACCAAATGACGCGCTACCATTTTCCGACTTTTTTTTTCTGTTCAATACTGACGATTCAAAGGCATTTGGTGGATGGAAGACAACATTTGATGTTAATTCTCTGTCGAAAAAGGTCATGCCTGTATGCTGAAAGTCGCTCGACTAGTTCTTTGTCTTAATGGACTCGTTCCGCATCTGGAACTTCCTAAAACAGTTCTACATACATTCTACGCTCCCAGAATCCCCAAACACTCTCAATGATTTTACTTCAGTTAGGGTAGGACTCAGATTTTTGGGACAGAGTGAGACGAGGTGGAACCTCGGCTAAAAAAAAAAAAACGAAGTGCGGTGGTGGTGGATAATGAAGTAAGAAACATCCAACTGGAATGAATCTAATTTCTTCCCCCCCCCCCCCAAAAAAAAAAACTTTTTTGGTCAACACTGCAGTCTGTTCCCCAGGAGACGATAGTTGTGGAAGCTCCAGAGAGAAAAAGAACGCGAGGAAGAGCGAGGGTGACGAGAAAAGCAGGTGTTATGCGTGAGTGTTCAACTATCTTCGCGTTTGAAAACTTTAATAACTGCGGAATTCACCCTTACCAAGTGACCAAGGTACCTGTTCGAGATCCCTGATACTTCCCTTAGAATTTTGCCATATGGTTTTCGGAGCTGTTGTAACTATTTGTTCAAAAAACTATGCTGTTGATCCAGTTGAGAACATGCGGTATCGAATTTATTTTTGTGACCTGTTTTTTTTTGCTACCTCTGCAAGGAATCATTCATATTGTAGCTGGGTAAAAAATTCTCAAAAGAGGAAAGTAATGCTGTACGCTTCGTGAAAGGATGAGAGGATGGAGAAGCACCGGAGGGAAAAAGAAGACGAGAAGAGCGGGCGAAATACACAGATACTCAACCATCACCGCGTGTGGGAGAGACTACAAGAAAGGAAGCAAGAACGTTCTGTGAGGGTCCTCATCTATTTTGCTAACGTTTTGCTATTTTTTACAATCACTTTGCAAGAGCAACATTCATCCCTGCGAAATGGCGTTATAGTAGCATAGCAAATAGAGGAGAATGTTGACTTTTTGGCATAGATCAATGGGACTTCTTGTTTACAAAACTAAGGGTACCATAATTTGATGCTGTCCTATCCAAATCATAGAATAGAGCAGTGGTTCTGAAAGATTAGGAGGGTAAAGTAGAGAGTACCTAAATGCTCTTAGAATTCCATCCTAAACATTGTAGGAAAAATACATGATGGTAGAAGAATACTAACCTCCACAAGTAGCAAAAGGAAATGCTTGGGTACATGCAATGACCAGCATGTTGACCTGTTTGCGCGAACTTTTTTCTACCATCGGATGGATGTGTGGATCTGCAAGGTCGCGAAGCACTATGTGTTTATGAGCGTATCGCTTTTGCTTGCTCATCGAGGTCAAAATAAACCGAAGGCTGAAATCTGCAGTTTCTTTGTCGAGAACCGAGATCTCGGAAATTTTCCGTTAGGTTATTGAGGTCGAGAAAGAAGTTTTCTGCTTTTTGTTGATAAATGAATTGCTTTTTAGTTTGTTCATTTACCTATCTCCACATCACAATTGATTTGTTCAATACTAGCAACGAACCATAAAAAATTGTGGAATTGTAGAAATCCTAAGGCATATATGAAGTATTCAGTGATGATTGCTATTTGAAACTAACAATAAGTAGGCTAACAAGTTTAGTTCAATATAAATATTCCTGCGTAATCACCCCCTTGCATTAGATTACGTTAATGCTCTATCAGTCACCGACTCGACTTACATAAAGTGATCCCGAAGTTTTTGTTGTTTTTGTTGTTGTGTTTAAAGCAGCTTTTTTTAAATAGCTGCTTCTGTCCTTTTATTCTAATTTCCGTTTCTAAAATATAATAATATTGCATCACCCTGTCCTCGGCTGTTTACTTCAATGCTCTACATAAGATTCTTTCTACAATAATGTTAGCTGAAATTCTGCCCTGCAATAGTGCATCTTTTCGCTGATGGACGCCACCTTCGAGTGCTCTGTTCAGGAGTTGATTTCCACTAACAGAGCGTCAGTCGGCAGAATGCCTGTTTTAACCATGGGAACGTTGCATCAGAACTGGAATCGGGTCGCATTTCTGGATGACTCGGTCACGATTGTCAACGTATGATGGGTGATGCTTTGCCCTCGTCGTGTTAAGCCGCTCCTACTCAATCGGATTCAGAAAGAGAGAAAGAATGAACTGATTAACTTCGGGATCGTTGTAGGGGATGTTCTGCTTGTATTAGACCGGATGACAAGTGCTTACCTTGAAATTGACTTAGGCTCAGAATGGATTATGAATTTTTCAAGTTCCAATCGAGCACTTGGCGCTTCTGGGAATCCTCCTTGTTTAGTGATTAAGGATGTGGTGAAAATACAGCAAATTAGCCCATCGCGCTTATTTTGGTCCAAGATCTTCACATTCTCATGCTCGTCTATAAGCAACCAGCCACATGGTTTAGTAAATTAAGTAAACAATGTAATAAATGGTTCTTTTTCTGTCTATAATGTAGTCAATAATTTGTTCTAGTCGTTTTCGTGATCTACCCTGTTTGTTTTCTTGTATGCGTCACCTTGAGACCACTTGACAAATATGCAGACAGATAATTAAAAAATAATCTTATAACTGGACAACACACTCATAAGTGCCGATTACCTCCGGATTTTTCAAGTTTTTAGCGTTTTCGAGCTGACCATGTCCTTTATTGACACAATTTACTTTTAAGGCTCGACGCTTCACAGACTCCTCATCGATTCGGCACACTTATAAGTCGACTGTCCAGGAGGAAGTCGAAGAAAGGCGAAAAAGTATGTCTTCTTGAGTGAGGTTATCGATTTATTTGAAATATTTCACGATTCAGGAAGAAAATCATGTACTGTCTTTTGACAATGAGTCTCCTGTCTCGGTGCCCCAGCCGAACTACGGCACTCCTCGACCGGCGGTCAGTGAAAATGATCTCCGACATGTGACTCTCCGTCGAGGAACGGTAAGTGTGAAATTTACTATTTAGATTGAAAACTAGTCACCTTGTTACTACATTCAATTGCTAAGCATCTCTTACGCTTTATTTAAGCGCACTTTAGCTGCAAAGCTCTATTTGGAGCTTTTTGCAGCTCTGCAAACATTGGCAGATTGCCTGTCACTCGATATGCTCAAGTTAATCCAAGCTGATGTGCACCGCTCTACTAAGTGCCCCTCTTCGTACTTCATCCTATTTTCCTATTTCCTTTTGTATTTTCCCAGCATTACGGACATCTTAGATAGCATGGATTGTCTGGATAGATATGGCGTTAGTCATTGAAGTGCAAATAGATGAAGACAGCGTTGCTTGACATCAAGTCGCATTTGTTTGAAGTTTTCGTACATTTTCAAACAATGAGGGTAGCTCGGTGTCGCCAATTCCCGGGAGTCCTTAGATGTGTTGGTGAATTTCTGGGAAATCATTGCTATTTCATTATTTATTTCTTTCTATTGACTATGATTAATGTTATTTACTATTATTCTTCCATATTTTCTTTCTTGTTATTTCTAACATTCTTTTGGTTTTAATAATTGTGCCTTGCGCCTAATTTCCACGATCATTTGTTTTCTTTCGATGTTCTATTCACAATTGATTATTTTAATCACTTTGGACGAATTGTCGGAACGCATCGTGGAGAAAAGATGAAATTTGTGGGAGTGGCTGCTTTCTGGAAGCATTGTTCTGGTGTCATTCACGAAATCAAGCGCTTTTCTGTTGTTTCTGCGGTATTCTTCAGCTTCAACCAGGATCACGTGTAATAATGACAGATACTTGGCCCCCACACGATCCTCTTTCTCTTTGGCGGCAAAAATTTGGATCCCCTAACTACCCAGCCCCGTTCTTCGCTCCGAACCTCTGCATACGAATCTCCTCCTTGATAACTAGTAAAATTCGACTACTCTGAAGCGAAAATCCTAGGTATTCATTTGAGTTTTGTAGTCAGTGCATTTGTTTATACACCAAATTCCTAGGCGTTAAAATGAGGGAAAATACCCTTCTCATACACGGATGGATAGATGACAGAATCCGAAAAAATGTCTAGGTACAAAACAGAGATGCCCAGGCGTTCAAAGTCCGAATTCGTACCTACACCGCGAAACCGAATAATGGTCAGTTTTCGAGTGGAGATGCCTAGGCTTTCAAAAGCCGAATACGTACCTATACTGCGAAACCAAAAAATGTTCAGCGTTCGAGCGGAGATGCCTAGGCCTTCAAATTCCCTCAGACATGGCTAGACATAATGCGCACCTCCTCGCACCTCCTTTTCACCTGAAAATGTCTTGGCGCTAGACTAAGACATTTCCAGGTGAAAAGGATGTGCAATGAGTAATAAACAAAGAAACGAAACAGGACAACATTTACTTCATTAAAAAAGTAAACACTCAAGAAGTAAACAACCATTCAAAAAGCAATATTCAAAAGGCAACCATTCAAAAAGTAAACATTCAAAAAGTAAAATCATTCATGACTTCAATACAAAAATAAGAGGAAGAATAAATCTTCACATCTTAAAAACAGCTACCACATGTAGGAAACTCCAAACGTACGCAGACAAGGGTCGGGACCGCGGCGCGGCTCTCTTGGGCAGAGACCGGGCGCTCCGCATGCTGAGCGCCTGCGTCTCTGCCTAAGAGAGCCGGGACGCGGTCCCGACCCTTGTCTGCGTACGTTTGAAGTTTCCTGTAAATGATGTAAAGTGCACCTGAGAAAACAAAGCTTCAACTTTAAGCGTCAATAAAGTGACAATAACAAAGTTAACAAAACGTAAAGCACCGTCGAACGGAGAAGAACACCGTGTATTGGAGGCAGTGAAAACCAAAAGATCTTCAGCAGTGAACACAATATAAATATACCTGCAAGTGCAAAACGAGGTGCATTTGGTGGGCGGTTAGTGAACTGTACAAATCGAAGTGCATCTTAAGAACAAATTCCTATTCCTCTTGCTCTTCATCTTCGTTCTCGTTCCCCTCGGCATTCTTCAGCTGACGTCTATATATTTCGCTAAACAGATAGAACAAAGTTCCAAATAGTGCTTAGATATGAAGAATATGACACTCACAGGGCGAACTGTGTGTAGTGCAGACCGAATGTATATGAAGGTGGTGACAACAGTAATGATAAGCACTTTGCGTAAAAATGTCGATCTGAAACTAACAAAATCCAGAACTACCTCGCCCCACAGAGGTGAATTAGGGGAAAATCACTGGAGTTAAGAATTGGAGTTAGGAGATTCAAGATTCGGAAGACGGGCCAAACTCGGAAAAAATCGATAACATCAGTGAAATTGAGAATAAAGGGGTCAAACCTCAAAAAATCGATTGATACAATGAAATCGATGCCACCCGTACACAGGTTTTCAAAGAAAGCCATTGTTTCGAGCTTGGGACGACAATGAATGCCGCTGAAGTACAACAGCATCGAGAACATTACGAGTGCACATGAATTTCCCATCACCAGATTGGTATGCTATCATATGGGTGAGAGGGATCATAGGAAAGTTCAGAGGAAGAAAGAGTTCAGAAGCGAAATCTTTATTTTGTTTTCTTCAGAGGAGAATGGAAATAGAATAGAGGGGCAATAGTTCATGGATTTTATGCATAAAGAAAGCAAGAGACTAACAAAAGTATGAGTTTTCAAGTGGATTGGAGAAGAAAGACCAAACAGCATGAGTTGAAAAGAAACGAAACAAGAGTTGAAGTGAACGTGCTGCATCACAGGCGTCCGCACCACCAAGGTCCGCTTGAGACGTCCCTGCTTCCGTGGCGAAATCCATCCCTGCACTCAAACTCCATTCAATCTCGGAGTCAATCGACATCTTCCAAAAAGATCCTGAAATGAAATACTACAAATAAATTGAAGCAAAACCAGTAGACTGCGAATAGGTAGTCGATACAGAACGATAACGAAAAGAAGAGTGGATAGAGAACCACCACGAACTGGAAACCCCAACAACGATAGCTGTTCCATGACCCATGAAGCGTACGCACACTTCCAATCATGAAAATGATCAAGAAACTGATTTTCGAAAATCAGTTTCTTGATTTGGAAGCCAGGAAACATTCGAAAGCCACAGTTGCGCCATGTTACATGATGCAACTGTGACCCATGAAGCATACGTACTCTTCAAAATGATCAAAGTGATCAAGGAACTGATTTTCGAGAATCAGTTTCTTGATCTACGAACAAGGAAACTTTCGCAAACCACAGTTGCATCACGTCACATGATGCAACTGTGGTGTTTGAAGACACACTGATGTGTCTTCATCATGTAATGAAGCATGATGAAGACACATTTAACAGAATGTTGATTTTCGAAAACGGCAGAAATTATTGACGTCTGCGCGGTGTGTCGACCGCGTCAAACGTGGGCGCGCGATTCGAATTTTCACCCAGCAGAACCTAGAAAGCCGCCCAAAGCTGGAAAAATGCCATGAACGATCACGCATCCGGCTCACCAGTATTTTTTCACGCCTGCGCGGTGTTTCGACCGTGCGGAATTTCGCGCCTGGCGTCACGCAAGTTTGCGTACTTGCGAATAATGCCCTGTCGACAGGGCTAAAAACCTGGCGGAACCGAAAAAACGCCTACAATTTTCCCATTCGCAACGAAATGGGTAGGAAAACTGGCCAAACTCACAGATGCTTTTGAAAAATGCCCAAATTCAGAACACTGGCCAGGGAAACAAGCTTTGCTTGAGAATGACTAGGATTTTCGCTTCAGAGTAATTTAGTTAATGGTTCCGGAGTCGATCCAGGAAAAATCGAATACTCTAGTGAGAATAAAGGCCCCACGGTCCCTTTTATCTTCCTCCGGTGTTGAACCACTAGCTTTTACGAGCATTGGAATTTTTCAGTTACTCGAAAGAGAATATTCTGTTTAGAATATATCTGATACATCTTTCGGTCCCAATCTGTATAAATTCTAAGTAATTCTTGTTTATAATCGCATATTTGAATTGACGTACATCTAGTAAATTTTCGTGGTCTTAATGGAGTGGAAATTCGTAGTAAATGTCTTTCCAGTTGAGTTTGATAGCAATTTTTGCTTTACTTCTTCATTCAATATATTAGGCCACTAAATTAGCGGCTACGCTTCGATTTCTGATCAAAAATAAGATTTCACATGAAAGACTGAATCTCCATCTTATCCGGTTTCTCTACATATTTTTTACTTTCCACGAATACCCCCTCCCCCGCCCTCCTCTTTGTCCTCAGCCACGACGATCCTCCTTCACGACCCTTTCCGCTGTGATAATCTACCGTCACACGATTGACCCTGACTTCAGCATCTTTTTCTCAGTCAGAAGAAATTGTCCCATATACCGAGCAAATTGCTCTAATGTACTCGAATGCGCTAATTGTTGATGCCGTCACAGCTAGCCGTCGAATTGCATGTCATTGCGAAATCAAAGACGTGGTCCAGATCTCCGGCCTACGTGCTTGTCCTTCGGATTATCTCAAGTTGCCTATTCCTCTGCTCGCTTGCGCTATATGCTCCTAAGTGTTTCATCTTTCAAGCCTTTGATGCACTATCAAGAGCATTACAACAGTAGGAATGATTCTTTACAAAAGTAATATCATGATGGATAATGCTGTCACGATGACATTCGTCGTGTCTAATCTCCCATTCTCGCTCATCTATCTTGATGCGTTACGCGCACAAAGTAATCGGTTATGTCTATGTGCGTAATTGGTAGGATTGACTTGGTAATCTGCGAATATCTGTGGATTAGTGTCAACATACCTGCTGTAAACACTTGATTTTGGTGGTTTTGATGTTGGTAAGGGGAGTTTTTCGTATTTTTTTTTGTTTTGCATCATGTAGAGTTGGTGGTTAGTACAGTTCACGTTTCTATAGAATACCATGCACTTCTCGACCATTTGTACCCTAAAATACCAGGAATTTTTTTTCTGAAAATGTTGGAGGCGTTTATTTGATGCGTTGGTCACCAAAATCATCCCTATTTTCTGTGTAACCTCATCTTTATAGGGTTACGGTTACTGTGGGCGTACTGTATATGCAGTGTCTTGGACAATCTTCTGGAATTTTGCATAGGAATCTGCACGGCTATCTCGCGCATGGTCACGATTTTTAGCGTTATCTTGCAGGTTACTAGCATTTTCTTGCTATAGTATTCTAGCTCGCTGTGATAATCTTATTTCCACTGGAGAAGAAATCGTTACAGTGCGAAACGGATGCTGTATTCGTTTTTAGCTGCCCCCCCCCCCCTGTTCTTGTGAAATGTTCTGAAATTCTACGAGATACTATATGTATCGCATACTAACCGTAACCTAGCAAAAATACGATTACAAGGCAAAATTTTTAGGATTTTCCTGATCATGTAGTCCTCTTAGGAAGAGTTCTGGCGAAAAATTCCATTTTTTTTTTGAGATATTGGTGCAAAACTAGCAGGAAAATGCCTTTACTTCTATTTTGCTTGAAGTATAAGTCGAAAAATGCGACTTTTGTGGAAGGGTTGGCTAACTCTTAGCTTAGGTTGGATATTTCCTCAAAGTTAGATGACATCACCTCTGGGGCAATTCATACTAGATGCTAGCGACAGTCGGCATCAGACGCACGGATCCGTTTGCGAAGTACTTCCCATGAAGACCGGTAAACGTGACATGTATATCTTGAATGAAATTCCGTACGGCTGCTGCGACGTCGCAAACGTACGCATTAGTGCTCCCGAGCTGCGGCTGAGCCTATTCTTCATCATATAAGACGCGCATTGAACGCACGCATCTGTTGCAGACTGCCTTTTTGGTGTAGTAAATGAAAACATGGACGCTTTTTATCTCTCTTTCTACCGGTATCTATTGTGCTAGAATTCGTTTACATGCCAGGTTATTGAAAAAAGAAAATTGTTATCCCTCAGCCTCCACGTTTTCGAGTGCTGAAGAAAAATGTTCTCTTTACATTCTGGAATTTTCGCGAACACCTTTTCAACATTATAATCAACGGAACGTCCACCGCGCAATAACTGGCTAAACCGAATTCTCGGGTGGGTATGAACCCTATCCAGCTTCTCAGTCGTGTTTTCTAAGGCCTCTGTTCGATTGTTGTTATGCACGACATATTTATGGGGGTTGGAATGAGCTGGGGATCGAAAGCTTCCTGTGGCTCGCCTTGCTCACCAGACATCGTTCGAAACGATCCATACTTCCTCTAGTTTCGCGTAAGTTTCTAACTAGGAACTGATTCCGTGCTCATTTTGCAAGGGGATTTATGTAATTCTCGAATTTCTCGGGTAAAAGCATTTCTTACTTAAATGGCTTTGCGGACTGCGAGATAAATAGCTTACACTGTTGCTAGGCCCACTTCATTTCTAGTAATTGTTTTTCTGTCTTTTGTCAAGTAATTTATTTCTGCAGAAAAAAAAACTTGTACCCTACACACACGGAGGTCGTGGTTTACTCGTTATCGCTACTTCAAACCACCAACTACAAGAAATTTTGTCTAAGTTCTGAATGTTTAGGCACCTAATCAATAGTCACAATTTTTACATGAAACTTGCAGCGCTGAAGATATCAGCATTGCCAACATATGAGGCCAGTGCTACATTTCACAGAGGCACCATCGCTGGTCATGACAAAATGTCACAATTTCTCACATTTTCTCATAGAATTTGCGTTGAATAGCGTACTGGCATCTATTGATTGGAGCACCTGTAAGTAATTGCTTGAGGATAAGCTGTCATGATTACACTGCTGCTGTGAAGTACAGCCTAAGAAGGTGTTTGTCCGGCCGCTGGGCACGGATGCATAAGTGGGATTACCCATGGTGAATGTGTTAGCGTACCCAAATTTACTCTTCACTCGTAACTCATCAGGGCTACCATGCATCATTAAGATTACTCAGGGTAAACGTGCCGACGCCCCTAAATTGTGGCTATAATGTTCGAGGTGTTAGCACGTATGCCATGGGTAATCTTCATGATGCGTGCCGGTCCAGCACCGTTTACCTACACGTGACGTTGTCTACACTCAGCTGCTACCCATGGGTAATCATATCCAGTTGGGTATAGACGTCACGTATAGGCAAACATGTTAGTGAGTGCCAGGTAAGAGACAAATTTGGGCACGTTCACTATGGGCAATCTCAATTATTCTTGTAGGCTGTAGATCGGTTGTGTTACTTGTTACATTTTTTCCTCTCCGTTTCAAAACATGCTTCTCGTATTATTTTCGTCATACCTTTATTATTTTTGTCATGCCTTGCTCTTCCTGTTCAACCCAACCACTCTTCTTTGAAGGGTCGAACTGTTTCAAAGCTGAGTTCTTTATCTTTTCAGTGGTTTTGGGTCTGGAGAAAACTGATATGTTTGTTCTTATCATGGTCGGATTTCTAGGATTATAGCTAATTCATGAAGACCAAATTTCTCGTGGGTGCTGCCACCATACATCAATAAAAGCACGACGTCATTTTGCGTGATTTAGGCCATGGTAGTTAAGGTAGATGTTTTATGTGTAGAAAAAAATTTCCCAGCATCTTCTCGTGCTTGTCTTACCCGTCAATCACGACTATCATAAATTCCATTTGTTCTTTCTAACCAACTATTCACTCTTTTCTTGGTCCTTATGCATACGTGCGTCTTCCACGTCTCACCCAATGGGGGGGGGGGGGGAGAAGACGGACTATTTCCTGCGATGTGTACCCTCGCGGAGACCTTTTCTGGTGGGAGAGATTTCTCCCCTTACACCGGAGAAGGGGTAAGAAGTACATTCGAGCAGTTATCCTGAATTTCATGTCTGATTTGACAATTCTGTCTCTGCGGCTGTTGAACTGCGCATGTTTTATGCTGGATTCAGAGATGTTCTGTGTCCCCAGTGACCAAAAATATGGAATGCACTCAGGAAACGACCCTATTTTCATGCATACCGGAGCTTCTCTTGTCTATCACCTTCCTTCTTGCGAAGTGGAGGGAACGGCCTAAGAGAGATCGATATGTCTTATTGTAGCTATAAATGATGATTTGTGTCTCGTAAAGTCGT
Organism: Ancylostoma caninum; assembly: GCA_037903475.1. NCBI lineage: Eukaryota > Metazoa > Nematoda > Chromadorea > Rhabditida > Ancylostomatidae > Ancylostoma > Ancylostoma caninum. The sequence continues at coordinate 1,758,933 of JBAJFG010000479.1, forward strand.
AATGTTGTGAATGGTTAATTTTGATTAAAACTGATTATCTGCAAACATAACACAGTTCCGATCAAAAACCCTGAAATCATAATACTTGCAATATAAGGAGCAGTAAGTAATATCCATGTAGAGAATTCATGTTCACTTTAAGGTGGTTATTCATCCTCAAGAAACCTAAAAACCGTGTTTTGCATGGGATTGAAAGATGCAATTCCCATGTTTAAGACATGCATTTTTTAATAAATAGTTCTATACCAGCAATGGTCAAATCAATGCAGAACCCCTGCATGCAAAATCCATGTGTGTCCATGGGTGTGCATAGGTTTTGCATGGATTTACTATTGCTGGTGTCGAACTACTGTTTGAAAAAACCGTGTTTTGCATGAGCACGCATGTCTTTAGCGTGGGATTTGCATCATTCAGTCTCGTGCGAAGCACAGTTTTTAAGTTCCCCGAGTTGTAGGAAAAATCCATACCACGAGTCTTCTCGAATTTTTTTTAATGATTTCTACCAAAAGTGTTGTACATGCACCACCAAGCATTGCGGAGGCCTTCTTTTATCGACTTGATTTCGTGGGAACGTTCGCGTTTGGTTTGTGGTACGGCATCCCCTGCTTCGTTAGGGTGAGGTACGCATACGGCCTCTGAATACCCTATATTTGGATCAAGACAATACCGAATTTCACAGAAGCTTTGATCACCTACTGGTAACGAGAGCACTAAAAATAGGCTTAACTCTGCGCAGTTCACACGTAAAGGGTAATTTCCGAAGAAATTTTCAACTTTATTTCCGTTTCATTTCACTTTTTTTCACCTTTTTGCTTACAGTTTGACTTCTACTACCTGTTTAAGCCAATTCATTAAACGCGCAACGTTAATTTTAGTTCATTTGCTAAATAATTTTAACAGGGAGTCATTAAGTGCACTCAACGCCTGTGCCTAGATGCTTCATTGAGAGTATCCTGGGTAAACGTGTTGACGCCCATGTTAACGATGGGTAAATTTGTGTGGCGTCATTACGTTTACCTTGGATAATCTAAGTGATCCATGCGACCCCCGGAAAATTCACTGAAGTTATCCGTTCTAAACGTGTCAACGCATCCAAATTCACCCTTTACTTTGCTCTCGCCAAAATTTTTACCCATGCATGACGTTGTCTATGTCCAGCTGCTGCAGGGCACGAATGCACCATTGGAAGGATGGGTAATCTAGTACCCGTGGTACGATTACCCATGTGTAGCATCTGGGTACAGACGTCAAGTAAATATGTTGATGGGTATAGGGCAAATTTGGGTATGTCAGCATCTTTACGATGGGTAACCTCAGTCGTGCTTCCGAGGTCGAGAAGTGGTTGGGAACTGAAGTAAATTGTTGTAGTGAGGAATTTCGTGTGTAATGCTGCCCATTTCAGGAGGAGGGTTCGAAGCCTGTGTTTACAAATCCCTGTAAGAATGTACTATATTTCATTGCAGCAATCGGAACCCGTTTCCTTATCCTTGCAGTCCAGAGCTGCTATCCGGGCAATATCCTTCGTCATCCTGTTTTTCTAGGATCTTCCATGACGCATTTGGTAAATATCATTCCCATCTGGCCATGGAATAGGATCAACGTGATTATTGTAACCATTAAATACGTCGACGAGTCACATCGCATTAGTCGGCCACGTGGCTGGCCACAAATTATTGCACCAGGATTCGATTGTCTAGGGCCTTCCTCGTGCAAGTTTTTTGCTTGTTTTTGCAGAAAAAAGGCGCAACAGGCTGCAAGCGTCCATCATCATTCGTTTTTCCCTGTTTTTTCGTAACATTGAGTTGCTTTGGGGGTTATAAGTGTGGGAAAACACTGCACTATACGATGTCCTTGACGTTTTTATATTTCCTTTTTTTCTGTCTAGTATTCTTCTTATTTGTATAGGGACTTTTTGTTGCTGGAATCTTACTGGAAACATGGCGAAAGATTGACTTGGTGTCCAAAAACGATTTATTTAAGCCTGACAAAAGTACTCTCAAGGGATTTCGCACTCCACCCGTTTGACGCCTTTCGATGCTGGCTGGAGTTGTGGATGACTGAATTTGTTTACAACGTCTTCAAGACGTTTAGGCTTGTCCTGAATACATTTCCATAGCCAGCCTTGATTTGTATGGCATGTTGTGCGTACGAATGCTTGTGCCACCCGTGCCGGAATTTGCTTTGCTTTGCTCGTCCTCTTCCGTTTAGGCGCCTAAATCGCCCAAATCTGTTTTTCTCTGGCTTTTCTTACTTTTAAAGCTTTATTTCTTCATCGTAGCTTTACCTTTGGGAGTTGTTCTGTATCAAGGTGCTGTTCGGCGATTTTCGGATAAGTTCCAGTGAATGTCCACATAACCATTGGGTGACAAATTTTGAGTTCCTTGTTTTTTTTTTTCACTGGTGATCTTTGCTTTAGCAGTCTTTCTTTCCGGAATTTCATTAGTTGCGGTTGCTTCCCTTGAAAAAAAAAGAAGTCACAGCAATCTTTCGTTTTGAAATTATATGCGTATTGTGCATTGCTTTTGATATTTTCAGCCATCTGTGTATACGGATGCATAGCGAAATTCCCCCGGTTTCCAGACAACTTCCTCCTGAATCCGTTTTCAGAAATTGTAGGGGACTTTACTTTAATTTTTCTTTGACAAGTTCTGGGTATATCCGATGATTACGGCTTAAAGGCAAGGTCCGGGCAAAATTCCATCTCCCAAATTTCTACCGGTTTCGTAACCCGAGGCGAGGCCTCGGACGAACACTATAGAAAAGTCGCTGAAAAGGTCCCACAACGAATGCTTTCCGTCGCCCAATTTCGGTGCGGCGTTTGCGGGTTTGCGGCGTCCGTGCTCTCAAATGACGTTATACGGCGCGCCCTACATGCTATCGCTTGTGGCGTCGTAGGACAACACTCATATTCAGAGGAGCGGTGATCCGTTTGGTGGGGTGGGGAAGGTTTCACGAAGCGTTCGTTAGGCTGTATGTATCTGAGCGTCCATCGTTGCTCAGTATGCACGCGCACAGCTTTTGTCGGTTGGAGCGCGTTTTTTCACGGGTACCGTAATCCTCAGACGTTTTGTCCCATATCTAGCGATAGAACTTATGTCGAGGTCTCAAACTTGGGATACATGCTACACTTATGGTTTGGACTCCAGAGAGCAAAAAACTTGGGTGGGCGAGATTTTGACCGGACCTTGCCTTTAAATCGTGGGTAAATTGCTGTTATTTCCGTGCCACTTTCCTCACATTTTTTCTGGGCCCATATGCACCATTGGATGGATGGATAATCTTGTACCTATGGGAAGCAGCTGGGTACAGCCAACGCGACATATGGGTAAACATGTTGATGGGTGCCAGGTAAAAGGTAGATTTGGGTGCGTTAACACGTTTACCATGGGTATTCTCGATTATGCATCCGGGCCCTGCGATTCAGGTTTAAACCGTCCTTTTACGTTCGAACATCTCAATCCGTCACTAGATTTCTTTCTTCTGAGGATTTTTTTTTTCATTTCTCTTCTGATGGCTACCTTTATCTGGCTAGCTGTGGTCCAACCATAGGTCTCTGGGTGAATTCCATGGAATTTTTGCGTGAACTTTGTACATATACATATTTGATTATATTACATATTTGATTACACATATTTGATTTTTTTTGTGGATTCCAGAAAATTTCCGCATAAATTGTCCATGTAGCAACATTCTGCTTGTCCGACAGATTTACGACCGAATTTCTCCCAAGTCTTTCAAGTTTCCTAAATGCTGGCAGATTTCGCTGAAATGTTGGGTAACTTCAGTAATTTTCGGGCGAATCCTGGATAAATTTCCCTTTGTTTTGCCCTCCTGTTCCTCATGGGATTTAAGCTGAAACGACCGATTTAGAATTACCAGAATGTTTTATTCGGCATTATTTTTTTTCTTTTCAGGAACTTGATCTCACACCACTTGCTGGTGTTTCACAGTTTATGTCAGAGGATAATCTAGCCAGTGCTGAATGCGGCACACCGGCGTACCGTACACCTAGCTACATCAGAGTCAGCTGTGCACTCAGTGGCTACACCAAGTATGGTTTCTTGATCTTCTCCGAACGACTTCTTACCTATTCGTACCTGTATTCAGATCTCCAAGGCATCTAGAGAACAGTGCATCTCGTGCAATGGGTCGTAGTCTTGTGGAACGTCGACTAGGGATGTTTGACGCATCTATGTCAAGCAGGTATGTCCGTTCTGTTTATGTCTGTACCTTGTTCGGCGATGTATCCTTCGCCGATGTCCATTCCTGCACTAAACTTTGTGATTAAATAAAAAAAGAGTACGCCGTTCGCGCTGCAGTTGTTTTGCGATTACTGGCGCCACCACGTGCGCCAGTTTTTTGTTCGGCTACAAGCGATGTTTCACACACATGGCGCCGCATCTATCTTCTAGCGCTCACCATTTTAAGTATCACTACGGTGTACTGTTTTTTTTTCCTCTTGGCATTGACTTGTTGATGTTTTGTTTGGATACGGCGCTCCTATTTCTAAATTTTCCGAATGGTGGATGTCCTTTGTGATCTACTCAAAAAATGTTTATATCTTTGCATTTCGTTTGCTTTTTGGAGAAAACGGAGACGTTGCGCAAGTAACAGTTGGGAAGAAATTGCGTGCTGAAGTTTCAGTTTGCTAAATTAGCCTCTAAAATTCTTGATGGCCTTCAGTTACGTTCTAAAATTCTTACTTTGCACTTTTTTTATGATCCGAGAGTGGATGTTCGATCGTTCATTTACCCCTCATCCATCCATTTCATATTATTCTTCATTTATTCATTCTATTTATTCCATTAATTCATTCCATTCCGATCATTCATTCCTTTCATTTGGCGGATCACACCTCACAACTTTTGAAAAGGTTGTAGACGTTGACTGCATAGTCAAGATGGTTTTAATTCTACTTAAACTTTACTGCTAGAGTTGTTTTTCCAGAATATCTTCTAGATTTCAGAGAGTAAAATAAATAAAGTAGTGATAAGTAAGTAAATAAGTGCTATTTCATCTTTTCTGTGCTTTTTTTCTTTTGTTTACAGTTTATAATGCTAAAGTTGTACAACATTTTTAGAGGTCTTGTGACCAAAAATGAAACAATTTTGTTGAAGGCGTACAAGACATATGTAAGACCCTCACTAGAATATGGTACAGTTATCTTTAATACTCATAGAAAAAGTATTAGGGATAAATTAGAGAAAGTTCAGAATAGCTTTACACGGAAACTTTTTCGTAGGACAAAAGGTTTTGATTACAATAGTGTCCCTCCTGCAGATACTAGGAATAAAATAATTCAACTTCAATCACTTTCAAGTAGACGAAATAAGAATGATCTCATAATGGTTCATAAAATTATACATGGCTACACTAGCCTTCATATGAGCGACTTCTTCACACTACAGAACTCAATCACTCGAGGGCCCCCACTAAAAATTACGTTTCCAACAGCTAGGACTTCCGTAAGGCAAACATTTTTTGTCAACAGAGCTGGCTCAAAGTATTTAATGATGAGCAAGAGTCTTCCTGTTCCCGTTAAACTTTCATCATTCAAGAAACAAGTAGAAGGATTCCTTAAAAAGAAAGAGTAGTCGGAGGTTTCTCTGCAAGCATTGTATAAATAATTTAAGATTTGCTTGAGTTGTATTACCATACAGTGCATTGTATATTGTATCCTCACATGGATTAGTCCATGTAATGAAATAAATAAATAAATAAATTTCACGAAAACAGAGTCTCCCACGGTTTCCATTGACGCTGCGTTGAAATAATAAAAGTATTGTGGCCATGTGTTTTCTGGTTAGGCCTCTTGCTTTTTTGAAACTCGTGCTTAAGCCTCTCAATTGTGTTTGGTTAGTCCGAGAAGTATCACAAGGATTTTGTGTCTAAGCTCTTCAAAATCATTGTTACGTCCTTTGTCGGCTTCCTTTTTTGCATTCTCTGTCTAAGTGAGGACGGTGGGGAGGGCGGTGGTCTGGTTTATTCCATTTAGCTAGATGAGGTGGCTTTCCTTGACTTCTTTCAACTTGCTTGATTGCACCTCTGCCTTCTCTTGACTTCGATTGTCTATATAATCTCTTTCTCTGGCGGAATCCGTGAACGGGAAGATTTTTTGCATGTGGTCTGATGTGGAGAAGATCTTAGGTTGGAGTGAGTTTGCATGGGAGATTCTACTTGACAAGAGGGATAGAAGTAATAGAAAGTTTTGAAATATCTCAATGTTTGGCTGGCCATTTTTTGAGGACATCTAAAGGGTTACAAGATTCTGGAAATGTTCACATTTTTTTTCGGCCCAAGCGTTTTGATCAGAGCCCAAATCACATGTACCGCTGGATTAATACCGCATGATATATAAGTGGATGTGATTTGGGTGCACGAAATCCAACAAAGTGGTCTTCTCTGCTATGCGCATTCAACCATTTCACAACAGGATAATTTCATCCGATCGGCAAGGAACCATATCCTCTATAGTCCATTCTGGTTCTCTTTTGCCAATGCCCTGCATTTATGCCAAGGTTAGCAGAGTGGATAAAGACCGCTGGAAACGGGTACCTATCCATAGTTTTTAACCTTCCCAAGGCTAAATATCTAGGATGTGGCCACAAAGGTCGTTGGTCTTCATCCTTGAGCCGTATTATGATGAACCTTCCCAGATCGTTCTTTCCATATTCAAGGATGTCGAGGTCGGGGCATTGATTGGCTACCGACAAGCAGTACCATAATCTCTTCTCCTTATGACCCTTCATGTGAAATAGCATTTTGTGGTCTGTTATGCATCTCAGCTTCCTAGAGCTCAAATTCAAGGAATTTTTTTTTGCTGGAACCAATTTCTTCTGTTTTTTTTTTCTCCTCACAAGCAATCCTTGCTGTTTACACGAATATTGTGGAACGATGATGCAAGCGACAACATGTTTGCGCTATTTGATTAGACCTCGTTGGGGATCTAAACGTGTTTGAGGGAAATCGTCTTTTTGTGCTGTCACTGCGCAGCCCACCTGCTGCTTCAGAAGGACGCACGGGGCGCCAATCTTCTACTGGTTCTCCTTGCCACTGGTTGCAAAGCCATCCCATGTATGCTGATGGTATGGCTAGTGTTGCCTTGCTTGTATGTTTCCTACTTCATCTCGTATTTGGATGTTATCTGCCTTGTGAATCCAGTTATTCCTTAATTAAGGTAACAAGTACCACATAATTTAGGGATTCGGGTGAAGGATTTCCTTTTTTGGACGGTATTCTACATGGTTTGTGGATTGTTGAATTCTGGTTTCGTACTGTTTCAGTGAAATACAGTGAAATCCTTTGCCATCCATTGATTGCCACCAACTTTTCTGCTGAACTCTTCACATGAATCAAGTAATCCATATTACTATGATAATGTCAGTGTTGTTGATAACTTTCATTCAGAGATTATCCGTCACTTACTGGAACCCAAGTTGAGAATGTCACAGCATTCTTTTGTCATTGCTTTGAAAGAGTCCTTGTTCGCCATCTCAGCTTGTTCAGTAGTCGTTTCTACGCCAGGTCCCTGGATTGAGCGACGATTTATTGCACCTAAGTAGATGTTCGAAATTCGGGCCACCTGGCGCTGGTGGTTGAATTTGTTTCCAGAGAGGGAAATCTTGCTTTGAGATGATTCACTTGTGAAGAAATTAGCTAGCTTCGAAATGTGTTAGAATGAATTCAATGGTCAAGCTACCTAGCTCAGGTGATTTACCCGCTTTGAAATGGTTTACCTGTGCCTTAATAACGGATCTCTCTTTTGAGGATGAGTAGGTGGCACAGTATTGTTTGATATGATTGTTCTGGATGAGCTACGCACCTTTGGATTGACATAATTCGATTAACATAATTTGATGATGGAAAATGTTGCATAACCTTTCCCCTAGCATTTTCATTTATTTAATGAGTGGGGCAGGATTCGTTGCAATGAATTTTATTTTTCTCAAAGAATGTGAACACCTGTAATGATTTTCGCCTGGTTTCTTCACCTGAAGATCTCATTTTCAATGGAAACTGCTACTTGAAATAGGCAAAACACACTCATTGTTGCATTATGTGATTAGTCATGCTTCAAAGAAGTTGGGCGGGATTTAATGGGATGAGGTGACGACTCAGACGTCTCGTTTTTAGTATGATGTAAGGAGAACTCCACCAGGTCCTCTGTTTAGTGGGATTACTGGCATCAAATTTTTTATTTTGGACTATTTTTTATTCCTGCAGTTGTTCTTGTTTTATATCTTCATACATGTTCAAAATGTTTGTTCATGTCTATCTGGAATTGCAAAGGTTTTTCTCGCATATATTTCTGGTTGAAATGCAAATAGAACTGCATAAAGTCAAAAAAAAACCGAAATTCCGGAAGTGTGTCCTGGCTGTACACTGGCGCCACGTCTGGATTTCGCTCGAGTTCATGCGTGATGAACTTGAGTAAAGTGCTTTTAGTCGAGCTGTGAAGTGTGAGTGCCTGTGAAATTTCAGCTGTTACAACTTCTCTGCTTCCTTGAAGTCATATTCCGTTGGTGTGAGGTATTTAGCTGTTTTCGGAAATCTGTTTTTTCGTTGTAGTAGTTCTTTGGATAGATCCGTCTTTTTAAGGGTTTGATAGCTAGTTGGAAGGTTTGCTATGGAGCTGTCGCTTTTAAGAGAATAGGAAAGTTCCAAACTTCTTTTTTTTCTTTTGTTTTTGCCTTCATTTTGTAGCGCTGTTCTTTGTTCATCTTGTTTCTTGTGCCATTTTTCAAACTAACGATGCTCCGAAGCGGGAATTACCTTGGAATTGCTTATCTAGGAATGTGTTTCCAACGATTCTGAAGTCAAATAGCAGAGGCAAGGGGTGTGACAGTGTTATTGATGCTCTCGACGTTGTTAAGACCAGTCCTTGGGCGAATGACTGTTCTTTTTTTCGCTTCTGTATTGTACATGCTACCTGAAGGCGGTGGTATTCTTCAGTTAGATCTCAGGCCACTGTGTCTGGATCGATCTCGGGATTTCTGTCTTTTTTTTTCTCGTTAGTATTACTCACTTATTGCTTAACCTGAGTAGTGATCCATTCTTCTGAACAGCCAAGAACAGTGCGTTCTTTGCCACTGGGGTTTGCCCATGACTAACTTTACACTTCAAGCCGAACGTGATGACTAATTTGACATTTCAAGAATGCAGCGTATTATAGGGAGTGTCCGCATAACCTCTGGCGTAATCCCCGTCTCATGTTCGCTTTCGCAGTGGACGCTAATTCGGGCTTCTTTGTCCATTTGGCATTGTTCATCGAATAGGGCCAATTACGTTGTGCTGACGCCGTTCATCGTCGTCAATTGAACCGGCCTGGTCTCGAAAGGCGTCGCGCCGCCACCCGAGACCAGCCGTGTTTTGACTCCGGAGCGATAGGCATTGTACCAGTTTCCAGGCACGGGCAATTTCTCTTTCGAGCCTATTTGCGGGTGCTCCATGTGAAAATTGGGCGTAAGTGAGAGAAAGTGGTTATAGTGCATGTTTTCACTCCATGCGATCGTTGGTTACTTTTACGTGGTCATAAATGTGGTGGCGCGTTGTAAAATTACAGGACAGTCTCTGCCGCCGAGGTTTTTCCACCATTTAGTAGTATTTTCGAACTATAGAATTCGAATTCAGCGGATGTCTATTTTTGAATGGATGTTCTTCTCTCATTATATATTAATTTGATTTGCTCTCGTCTTATAGTTGGAAAGTCTCTTTTAAATAGGCCTTTTAGAACGTGAGGAAACTCGACCGTTCCTAGAGGTTGGAATTTATTATTATTTTTCTTTCTTTCTTGTGGGCAGAGAGGGAAGCGGAGGTGGGTAGAGGAGGGGGGGGGGATCATGAAGTTGTTTGCGGGAACAAGACTTAGAAAAAAGGTTTGCTTTGTTAATTATGAATGTCACAGATCTTCAGAGGTGTTGCGGAAAAAAGTTCAAGAAAAAGTAATATTACACAGCTTTTCTCATATGCCGCCTGAGTTGTTTAAAGGACACTTTTGTTCTCGCCAATTTTTTGGGCATTACATCCACTACAGAGACTTAAAAGTGGCTTAAATTCGTGTGTTTACGCTTTAAACGCCAAAAACTCTTTTCGCTGGCATATCCAAGTCACTTGAGATGAAGACCCTTTTAAGGGGAAGTTTTTTTACTGGAAAAGTGTAAATTTTCATCATCCGTCCTCATAATTCTTTGCATTTGTGCTAAATCCATTTTCTTATTTTCTTTTTGCTCAGTCGCTTGAGTAGTTTTTATTCTTGGTGCATTTCTAGTTACTATCTCTCGCTCTGGAATGGTTTCCCTGAAAAATTTGAGTGATTGGAAAATAATACTCTTTCTTCTCCCAAAGACGCTGCTCTCTGGCTGTTTCTTAGCTTGGTTTGGCTTCGAGCACTGAACATGCAGCAGTCCGGCTACTAGCCGGTTTTTCTTCCCGTTTTTGCTGGTTCTCAAACCAAAAGGGGAACCTCACGTCGTGGAAATTTGAGTGACACTATAGTTGAGTGTACTACACTTCAACGCAACAATTATCTTTCGAAAAATGGTGTATGCCAATAGGGCATGTCACGCAAATGGCCGTATTCACATGAAAAAAAGACCCGTTGAATTTTGCGAGCCTTCAAACTCGAAGGTTGTACGATTTTGATATTACTTTGATGTAATGGAGAAAAGTTTTGGTGTTGTTGAGTCCAAAATTTGAGTAAATTTGCTTTGATGAGATATCTTGTACCTCCTCCCCACTATCGCTACTTTAGCCATCTCATGAAGATGTCCCGTGAGAAGTGGACAGCGTGGGGTACATTCTGCATCGTGAGCATCACAATTTTGTTAGACATTGTCTACGAGCTATGCTGTTTGATGTAGAGGTCTCTTTAGTGGTAAGCGAGGATGAAGGAAAAAAAAGAAAAAGAATGTTGGTAGAAGGATATGACGAGCTTTCGCACCTTTGCTAAAGCGATTCTCAGCCAATTCCTAACTCCTTAGCGAAACGAACTTGAACGATTTTTCGAATTTTTCGTTAAATGAATTGGTCCATTGTTTCAGGGAGGAAATGGCCGTTACGCGTTGATGCGTTAATTCTTTATCTTAATAGCGATATGTCTAGAATGGCCGAGTTCAGCCTCCGAGGCTTATTTTAGCAACGAATCTTGCACGGATGTTTTTTTTTTCCAGCTACTGAAACGAAGCTACGTAAGTTATAATAGGTTACTAAGGTACAAGGAATTTGTAAACTTAAATTAGTTCCATTCTCTTGAACTCTCGACCAGTTAATCTCTGGTGAACATTTTTTGAGTAGACTTTAGAAGCCAAATTTTGGTTATCTGAATATGCTGGGTTAATCTCGCGAAATTCCCCGGAACACTACTAAGCGGCCAACTTGCTTGGATTAGGCGAAAGGCTGATAACAAATTTCGTATCCGTTCTTTTTTCTTTTTTTTTACTCAAATCCCTTTTCCTTCGAGTATTGGTAGATGAAAGGAGGAAATTGAACTGTGTCCTGCGCAGGAGAACGCCGATAACTTCTTTTGCCTTGTGTTGTATATAGCAGCAACGGAGAACGATGCCAACATCAGCGTCCTCAACTTGATGTTACGGTATTACGAGATATACCTCACTTTTAGTGACATGATGGTATCTTGCTGTTAGTATCCTTCCTTCATAAGCTACAAAACGTTTTTTGAGGGTTTCCGTTTAACAGCAAATTGGCTGATTCCTGATTTATCCTGAGGACAGAGTATTTTCCCAATTCGAGCCAATATTTGGATCAAAGTTCAAGTATCGATTCGAGCCTTTTGTGTCTTGTGGGATGTTGTGGCAAAATCAAGATCGCGCATGCTTGCGTTTCGAATATATTCTGTTCCATGCAGTTTTACTATGCACTGATTAATACTCATATAACTAAGCCGGTTTTTGTTTTGTTTTCAACGCAAGGATGCAAATATTGTCTTGATTTCCACACATAAAGGATCAATCTCGCACAAACACGGCCTTGTTTTCGTGGAATTTTTCTTTCAAGAGTGGACTCTTTGAAGGTTATCTTCTTAGTTTTTCGGGGGCGAGGGAAGTCTTGTGTTGCACTTTTTAGTTTTTCTTTCTGCTTTGCCTTGGATTCACCTGCTTGTTGAGGGCTTGTTCTTTTTTTCCTGCGTTGCTTTATCCTTTTAGGAAGGGACCCATCTTTCTCCACGAAGTCCCCTGTAATGTCCAGACTGAGCTTGGAATATTGCGTCCGAAGTCATACTTAACCTTTTTCTTGCCCCATTATCTCGCATAGTCATGAATTTCGATGAACGAACTACGGGAAAAACGTGTTCCCGTTGCGGACACTTTTACAGTGGATCGTTGCAATTCAGATGCGAAGTTTCTTGTGGCGAAATTTTTCGCGCAGCACCGCCACGATCGAGACGTTCCTTGTTCGTTCATTCGTTCGTTCGGACAGGTGGCGACGGTGCACCGTCGCCGTCGCCGACCGATCGACGCCGGCTGGAGGATGGCTGGCGCGGGATCTGTGATTGCAATCTTGCAGAGGTTATCTCGGTGCTGCGCTGACATAATTTGTCGTATACGTTTGTAGCCGTCCGGTTTCCACGCTCGCTCGCTCGCATGCGTGCGCATTCGATTCGCGCCAATTTTCACTCTTTTCCCTCACCGACACCCCTTTCGTCCCCGGGTGCTGATATGCGCAACGCGATCAGCTGAGCGAAAGCGACAGCCTATCATTGAAAGCTGCCCTTTGAGCTGGTTTTGTTGTCGGGGAGGCTCCGCGAGCTGGGGTGTGATTTGGGTTAAATTTAACCCATGACTTACCACGTCGCCTTCCCGCGTTGTATCACTTTTTCCTCAGAAATGATTCCAAATTTATTGCGGTGCAATACGATTCGCGTATATAACGCGACCTCCTCCTTGCGCCGTCATATGTGTATGTATGTCTTTTCGGCCTCTCACGCAGTGTTAGCCAATGTGAGCGTCCGTATCGCGCAATATGCGTCGCATTTCGCAGTGCTACTGATCATGAGGCCGTTTTTGGATATGTCTAGAATGGATCTGCCCCGTTTTTGAGGTTTACAGTAATCCTGCTGCCTCCCGAAGTTGTTGTTTTATCTTGTGCTACATGGAGCATGAAATCATCGAACGACCATGGGGAATCGTTTGAGTTTCTTGTAGAGATAACGTTTTGTTCCTGCTTCCCTAATCTGGAGGGGGGAGGGGGCAAACAATGTATTTCCATGCGAAGAACCGTGCATCTTCTTTGTTCTCCCTATGAGGCATCTATTTCAACGTCTATTGTTTCTTTCTAGATTCTTTCTCTTTGTTTTGAATTTGTGAGCCTCATTGTGTTCTCTTTCCATCCTTGTTCCTCTTCCAGTATTTTTCCAAGGTGTTATTTTTCAGAAAGATTCCCTTTATTTATTTACGGTCGTAGGGCTGCTGGCATCATCAAAATATTATACTTTATACTGAGACATTGCTGTTTTGACGTCCCCTACTCGTTCTTTTGTGCGGTTTTTTAATCTGCATTATTTTCAAGGTCTAGTTCTTAGTACTATTCAGAGATTTTCTCCAGTTCATCACAGAAATATTGAATTTTCTCGAAAATAATGATTGAAATCAAGTATTAACTGTAGTGAAGCGAAATTGAAATGGTGAGAGATTATGTTCGGGCAGCAGGATTTGCTGGAGAATCCCTTCCGGCAGTTCGTTGTCAGCTGTGGTCCTGAATTTCTAGTTTCTGGATTACAGCGTCATTAATCCTTAGTCGATGGGAGATTTATGTAAAAAATGGTTTCATTTTGAGTACATATTTTTAAGCTGATTTAAGCATAGCTAGAGATTTAGCTTGAAATGGTTTTGATTTTCAAAGCGTTTTTTTTTCAATTTTATATGAATTAGCGATAGGGGTAGCATTTTTCCTATTTTTATCAAGGTTGGCAATGAAATTCTGAAGCTGTAGTAGCTGGAACGCTGGATATCTGGAGAAATTGTGTAAACATGCCATACTTTTCGATTTTTTGTGGACTACTTTGGCTGTATTTGTCCTCAGGCAAGATTCAAACTTTCCCAACACAAAAAAAAATGTAATTCCTCTGAAAGTTCTAAGATTTTCGCCAAAAGTTCCGCACAGGCGTTATCCCTTGTGGCTGAATTCTTCCTGAACCTATGTGAATTTTACCTGTTTAAGTTAATGTCAATCGGATTTCTGTGGGTTTCTTTAGAAGCACAAATTTGGGAAGCTAAATTCGGCGGTTTTGTGGACACCTGGGAATGTTGCCTCATGTTGCCAGCCGTCCCCAATGTGAAAGGGTGTTTCATTTACTTGTATTGGCTGTCCTAAGTTGCGCATTGGGATGTTCAAGGTCTTATTAGGCGAACTGTTTGAAAATCTACCAGTTTCTTTATGAAATGGCTGAAACTGACAGATGACAGACCCACAGATGAGTCCTGAACGTGCGGGAATTCATTGCGATAACGGTTTCCACTTCTGTAGATGACGTATTGTCGGGTATAAAACTGTCAGTTCTACAGTAGAATCGTCATTTTCGACGAAATGGCTTCGATATCGCGTTTTGGTTTGATATGCGGTGCGGATTCCGTAAGGCAGGCAGGCATTCTTTGCGTTACGTCCATCCGGTTCGCGCGTCCTGAGCTGCGTAATGGTTATTGGATTAGTCTCTGGCCACTGAGTTGACTTATGTGATCCGTCGCTGCGCTGCGTGGCCTGTACAGTTCGCTACGGATTAATTCTTTTATTCTTTCTTTGGAGTGACGTAGGACTGGTGGAGTTCTCAGGCCTTCCATTGGTCCTTGGTTGAGATTAATAGATTTCATTTCGCAAGCTTCTCATTCTTTTTTTTCCATTTCGCTGTGTTCCCGTCCCTTTTTGGATCTCACCGCATTCCGCACATTTTTTCTTTGTCGATGTAAATTTATAGAAAGTGAAACGCGATGTAATAAATCGAAATGTGGGCGCGGCGAACCAGGGCGGTGACCGGAACGACATCCAAAGGACGCGACGCTAATTCTGGCTAATAGAGCGAGACAACCGTGTGTTGCACAGCGGCCAGCATACCATTTGTAGGGGGTGATTGAGGTTTCGAGGTTAAACTGTGGTAATAATGGGACTTTTTGATATATGTATGTGGGCTGAGACCTAGAGAAGGACATTTAAACCTATTCTGGATCTGGATGCATCATTGGGATCACCCAAGGTAAGTACCTTGGCGCCCATGCTAACGTGGGTATATTTGGTAGTGTTAGGACCTTCATACTGGGTAATTCTAATGATGCATGCGGCCCATGGATCTCATGTTTCCCATATAAATCCATAAATCGCCCCATATAAATTCCTGTTGATTTGTACTGTTTAGTGTTCAGACATAATTTCATAGTCGAGCTAACAAACTTTGCAATTCCGTTAGGATAGAGAGAGGCAGAGGAGAGTATTGAAAGGCTGCAATTCGTTTTCTGAAGGGATTTTCTTTGTATATATGTTAAGGTTTATGTTCAAGTACAGCACAAAAAACTCCTTTTCATTCCATCCATCTAAAAGGCTATAATCTGACCAGGAATTTTGAGTTTTTGCTGGAATAAAGTTCTAGAAGCTAGTGCTTAAATAATTTTGACGTTCGAGCGCTGCTGATTTCTCTGCATTTCCATTTTTTCACTTTTTCTTTTGTATGAAGGGGTTGGGGTTACCATTCGGGTTATCATGATGTATGACTTAATAAACAAATAGGTAGCCTAATCAGTTCAAGTTTTATGCAATCAGCTTGAGTTTTATCTCAAGATGGGTCATTCTTGAGGTTATTAAGGGTTTCAGGTGAATTTTTCGTTACTATTTCCAAACTTTTATAAAATGCAGGAAGGCATTCTATTCACGAAGAGAGATTGATAGTGATTATCCTGTTTTAATCTTGTCATAGTCTCCTCGAATTTCGGCTGTTTCGCTTCCACTATCGAATTCTTTTCATTGAAATTTTTCGAAGGAACTGACCTGAACACCCGGGAGATTTGTGAATTTGTGTTCTCTGTCCTTACAAACTGCTACTTTCAACTACACTAAAATCTTTAAAAAGAAATATGATTATTCATGCATGTCCTATCTCAGGCTTCAGCACAAATACCTTAATTCATAATGACGGCAGAGAACCGGGCTGGGAGGAACTGGAGTAGGGAGGTAATTACTGCTGTTGGTGAGAAAACTACCCACCTCTGTGGTTGTAACACTATAGGCAATGTTTACTGTGTAATTGGCCTCGAATCAGGTTGGGTTTATAGTTCCCATTTGTGGAAATGATCCCTTTTTGTTTCACTACTCCTGTTGGATTGATTTATAAGGTGTCATTTGTTGGCTGTCTGTATACACATTGCACTTTAGCTGGCTAGCTAGCTGTCTGTATATAAACACTGCTGTACATCCGCTTATCTGCAAATTTTGGCTGTTTCAAGTGCCTTTAATAGAGTGTTCTGGTCTGGTGGATTTCCCTGAATTTTGCCAGGTTTTACTTTTTTTATTGAGTTGGCGTAGTGCCAAGTGGATACAACTGGTACGGGAATTTCCCATGCTTCCGGAGATTATGTTGGTCACACATCCGCTAACATCAGAACAGTGGGAATTACTGCAATGAATCGCAATGCGCAGAGCTTGAAGTTGGTAACGATTCCTCGCCACAATCCACCAGAATTTACGCAATAGAAAAACTACACTTATAATGTTGGCTCGCACTGAGCCGGTTTACATTCAATATGACGCGAAAATGCTGTCGGGATACACATCGTTGATTTTTACCGGGAATATGATTTTCGGCATCGAAACTGGCTTGAAGGGTACTTGTAGGTCGAAATTCATTTGTTGGAATCCTAGTAAGCTTAACAGAAGGGAAGATTTCCCGTCTTTAGTTGAAAATTGTGCATTTCTAGAAGATTTTTCTCTTATCCTTCTACTGTTACGTCATTGGGTAGTCTGTTAATTAGCCTATTTCTTTCAGTTCACATGGAATGTATTAATCTTCGTTCCGATGTTTTCTGGACTCCAATTCCTTATGAAGACGAGTTAAGATCTTTCATGACTCAGACTTCCGCTGTTCTATTCATTATCTAAATATTCTTGGATATTAAACTTCAGAAAAAGTTTAGGATTCTGAAAAAGCTATGGCTTAAGATTTCCCAGAGTTTATGTCGATTCATGTAAAATTATTCATTTGCAAAGTTTAATTTATGCCGATTTTCATCGACAGCCGATCCTGGCGATTATCAGATTGAGAAAAGTTCTTTTAAGTGGATTTCTTCCCTAGTTCTTCCTTTTGTTAATTTTGGTACTATATTGTTGCTGTAGAGAGAACTTCACCATAGTTGGGAATTCTTTCTAGGATGAAGAATTTCCGTAGCTTTCAAACACTAGTTTGTAGATCTCAATATTCCTTTTTATCCCTGGATTTCAATTCTCGTATTGATTTTTTATTCGTGGATTCTGATCCCATACTAGTTTCTTGTCTGCCCCATTTTCAACACATGTTTGCTTGGAATTGAAGAATTCATAGAAATTTTTCCAAAACTGGAAGGAGAAACGTGGAATGCTGGAATGCTAGCGCTTTCGAAATCAGGAAAATCTTTGAAAAAACCCCTCTTAAATTACACGGGTTTTCCCATGGACCAACACTAATTTCTTGCTGTTTCAAGTGTCAGTCGTGAATCACTGGAATGTCAAACTTTTTCAATGGCTAGAACATCACTGATGAGCCTCATTCCTGTGGATTGGGATTAGTTTCTTATGTGTGTCGTTTAGTTTGCTTAGCCTTATCCTTGATGAAAACAGTGGAGTGCGGCACAAGAGTTGCTGGTTTATGAGCACTCTTCATGCAAAAGAGGAGTGTTGGGCTTTCTTTTTTCGTCCTAAAGCTGGAGGGGAAAATCCTGGACTGGACAGGGAGGGGGAGGGGCAGGATAGTTGGCTGTGGTTTAGTGAGGAGTGCTATTGGGAATGTCCTCTACTTTAATCTCTCTGGATGTTTCTCTGAGAATTTCTGGATCTTCCATAGATTTGAGCACGGTTGGATCGAGTTTGTTGATAGTTTTCTCCATCGCTTGGGAGAATTTCATCTTTTTTCTGTTCATACTCAACGCTTCATGATCCTCTTGATTCTGTTTACATCCTTACTCAGCAAAATGATATATGCCTGTTCTGACTGGATTGTCTTTTTTGTTCCAACCTTCCCTTCGTTCTCTACCCTTTCCTTCATTTCCATCAATCTCTGGAGTAATTCCTCTTCCTCGTTCCCATCATGTAAATAAACGAACTGTCCGTATAATGTGACAACCTCAAGGTCAAAACGCATCTCGATCCCGTCGTCCGATGTTGTGTAATCTGAGTACCACTTAACCCTGCCCCGACATGGATCACCACCCCCTCCCCCGCTAACGAATCCGGGCGAAATCCATGCTGCTATCGGGCGCTGTCAGCTGAACTGTTATGAAATCGTCCCAAAATTAATAAAATCCAACCCGATATTATTGTTTTTGTACATGCACACCAATGTACATGGCATTTATAGGAACGAGCCAGTTCACCAACAGAACGACAAAGAGTCGCGTGCAGTTCGTTCGCCTTTGGCCATGGGTGCATCGTTATCCACGCCGTCGCCGGTGCGAGCATTGATCGGGCAATTCGATCGTCTTCAACTGTGTAGTAAAGATAAGGATGATGTCGAGAAAGAAAATGCCGAGCCAGTTAAACAGAATATCCAGCAAACTATAGTCACACAACCGGTTAGTTTCTATTTTTTTATTTTGTTTTTTAAACCTATTTTATTGATCAAGCGAGAGAGTTGTTGAGTTGGGTACTATACGCGCTTTTTTAATAAAATTAGTAGGTGTTATGGAATTCTGCACTCTTCGCTTTCCATTGTTCTAATACGTCTATTTTGCCGTCCCATGATTTGTAAGCGGATGCTTACGTTTACGTTGTTTGGAGCCTTGTCGATGACGAAGTCCTGGTCGGCTCCGTTCACACTGCGGCGCCATCTTTCTGCCAGATTCGCTTCCGCCGTAGTTTTATTGTATGAAATGCCTTGAACGCCGGGCAGAATGCGTCTTTTCATCGGTTTCAGCGTTTTGAAGTAGCACGGGTTATGTTTGTACTGCAAGATTTTACTTTACACTTTTGGATTCTCTTTGCACATAAATACTATTACTGTTTGTACCAAATTCTCAAACTAAATTTTCCTATTTTAAATGCATGTATTTTATTGTAAATGATAGATTCTGTTTTTACAGGCCTAAGCTGGAGTTTCCTCCATCAATGTAAATTTTGTGAGACTGATTCCGTCTAGTTTTTGTTACTCGTTAGGGTTAATTAGGGTGATTAGAGCTGTCCTGCATATATCTTTTGTGTATATTTTATCTTCCTAGAAATTCTTGGATACCCTGGCATGGCTCTCACGTGATTTTTCTCTTAATTTTCAGTCACCAGTGCTTGCATTATTCGAGCAAATTTGAAAAGAAGTTGATTTGAACCATTTTTCAGACACCAACCACCATATTCAAATCAGACCTCATCGATAAACCCGCCCCCATAGTAGCCGAATCGCCTCCTAAACCAGAGGTCAGTGAACTTACTCATTAATTTCATTATTTTACTAGTTAATCGCATCTCTCATTCTGTCTCCTTTCTTCTTCTTTTTCGTTTTTGTTCATTTTTCTTTTTCTCACATTGATTGAATTTTTCCTTCTCCTTTTACTACCTCTTTTATTTCTCTTTACCTGTGTTTACCGAATTATGAGTTTTCCAGGAAAAAGAACAGTCTAATCCTCCAGAGATCAACGATTTGAAAGCGCCTAGCCCGGCTCCGAAAAAATCTGGTTCGTGTTTGATCTTGTTCTCGTTTGAGATAAGATTTATGGTATCAATGAAATTCTCACTTACGAAGTTTTTCATTTGAATTCATTGATTCTTATAGCGCTTATAGACTATACATTTTATATGACTGTGTTTATCAAGTTTCCCTTTACCTAAGACGTATTCGAGGCTTTTTCTAAACGCTGTATTTCCTGGACTATACATTCCTCACTGGACGCATTTGAATGAATTCCCGAGATGTCATAAACAGAGAGACTTCGCGCCTTTGATAGAAAATGCCTACTCCATAATTTTCGGCGGTTGTACATACCTTTCATTCCACTTTTTCTTTCCTCTTTTTTTCAAACTTTCGCCCATCCTTTTTATAAATACTGCCGCCATTTCCGTTAATTTTATGTTTGTAAAATGTTATCGAATGGCTCAATAGTCGAAACATGTTAAGTGGATTGTTTACGGAGAAAAACGCTACCTGAGAGGCTTAGTTTCGTCACCAGAACTGGTTCCATACTTGTTCTCTTTGTTTTGGGTGAATATGGTACCATGACACAAAAATTTGGTGCTTGTTTGTTGTTTCTTACTTAGCTTTTTTTTTTGAAGAATTTTCCTCATCTTTTTATTGTTGGCCCTGTGCACGATGTGTGTATTTAGACAAAGAAAGTTGACCTGTTGTCAAAACATCACACTTAGGGCGGAAAGTATGTAAGATGTATTTAAATCCGAGTATTCGATTCGAATGAGTCGAAAATTCGAATTCTAGAGTGAGCAAATAGCAGAGTAGCTTTCTCTTTCTAGGTGTTCGAATCGCTATTGAATAGTTAATTAAATTAACAAGTCTAGTCGGTTTTAATTTGGTTTTTTTTAATTATTTTATCAATATTTGAAACATAAGGTTTTGGGTTTTTCCTAGAGCTACTATAGACTACCGTACCTCGAATCGCTATGCCTATAAATGGGTACTGATTACTGTAATCAGCAGCACCAACTTGGATGCACATCACTCTAGGAGGTTTTATAATGTCATACGTGCAATTGAAGTGTGGTGGTTCCAGATATGCGAACAGGCGAAGACTTCGCGAAGCTTCTTGAATCGGTCCGATCCAGGCTTCAAGCGTCCATCAAACAAGTGCTCTCTGAACTTGAAGAGGTCCGTTGTTGATTAGTAGAATTGCTGTGATTTGTTCCTTATTTAGCAGGTCAAGTGTTTAATGAACTAAACGGGTTCGCAGGGGATCAGCTGAGTGTTCTCTGAATTTTTCGTGCTATAGTTCTATGGTTCCGTTTGTGTGTGTTCTATAGGATTTTGCGGTGGCTAACTGGCCGGCACACCCATGCCAATCCTTCCGTGACAGCTGTTTGCTCAAGAGATTTGCGCGCGTTCTGTTGTTTCAAAGACTGTGCGGACAGTTTGGGGTGGGGTATTATGAGTGAAATGCAGGGATTATTATCAGTTGTTGGGAACTGTTCCTGTTTTGTGGGGAGTCTTCGTAGGGAATTAGCGCGATTTCCCTTTGTTAACATTTGCGTAGTTTAATGCAATAAAGGGCTCCATAACTATACGTTTGCTAGTAAAATACAGTGAGAATAACATGAGAATACTACGATTGCCGTGCCAGCACTCCCCAGATCTACCCATCATTAACACTGGCATCAACAAGTCTACCCTGCGTAATCCCAATGATGCATCCAGGTGCTGGTGTTACTCTATGAGTAGATTTTTTTTTTGCTTCCAGAGAATTGTGAATAAATTCCCGGATGATGTATGATGCTGGTACTTTTCACTGAATTTTTAGCAGAATAGGTTAGGAAATCACCCAATTCACAAGATGGAAAGCTTAGTCCGCTTAGCAGACTGTCTCACCGTAATCTCCAAATGGAAAATGGCCTGTGTGCGCTAGACTGAACACGTGCAACTATAAAATCAGTATCTATCGAATGAAAAATCACAAATAAGCGTATCTCTACTGCACACCAATTTTCTGTTGCAGGTCGAGGCCATGCCTGAAGAAGCCGCGTCATCCATCCGAATCGCTGCTGGAAAAGCTCAGCTCCTTGTTCGCAAAAAACTGTCGAAATTTGATGAATTAGTCAAGAAGAATTTGGTAATTATATTGTTTATGCTGGCATTTCTGATATTTCAATGATTTTTTTCTTCAGAATCCTGTGGATGGAGATCCACAACCAGCCACACTTGATGATCTGGAAGGATACTGGGCTCTGGTTGAAATCGAGTTGCAGGACATCGATGAGTGCTTTGAGAAGGTAGTCGCCAATTTTATTTTATTTTGATATCTCTGATTATCTATAGCTTATGGTATTTCTGTTTTTTTTTCTCTAATGCAAGCAATAATAACTAAAGGAAATAAATAAGAAATAGAGAATTACGTTAGGACTAATGATATCCCCTTCCACTTTATTTGTATAGACAACAACCTCATCTATCCAGCAACTAGTAGCAGTTTCTGTCCTACAATTAAGGTTACGGCTGTATTTTCATGACAATCCTTTTATTTTTCGGTGTAGTGCCTATGTCACCTGAAAGCGAACGCCACCATTTTTGCGTTTCAACAGAAATCTTGTCCTTATCCCGGCTGATGGCTCGCACATCGTCTTTTGCCCTGTCCTTCTTTTCCGGACTGATTGCAATTTGTCGACAGGCTTATGGTTTTCTGTTTCTCGCGTTTCCAGTTATCAGAAGTGAAATGCCCGGTCTTGCTTTTTTCGAATATTGATAATAGATAGTGACGCCCATTTATTCGAACGAAAAGTTTTTTGATTTTCTGATTTCCCTTCCACCTCTGCCACCATTTACAGACTACATCAACCAGCCATCCGTCAGAATAACGTTAGAGAAAGCTATTCTTCGCTTTTTTTTCGTGAAAACATGTTCAAACCAAACAAGAAAAGGTAGTGTGTCACTGATACACAGCTGGAATAATGTGTCAATCACTCTTTTTTCGTTTTCCATAAGCGAAAAAAGGAGAGTAATGGAGAAAGTGCATCACGATCAAGAACAAGAATTTTTAAATGACGAAAGTGTTTGGATCTCCTGTCCTAGCCTGAAATCTTTTTTCTTGTGAAGATTTCATGAAATCAGCTTTTTTGTTTTCTCACTATTTTCCGTTTGAAGGTTTACATATTGAGATGTCTTGTGAAAAGTTGATAAATAGTTCTTGCGCCGAATAATTTAAAATGTATGTTTTGAAAATAGACTTTTCTCTCAGAAGGAAAAGATCTCTGTGTTGCTGTTTTGAAATTTTGTTATAAGTGGAAAAAGGACTTGTCTGATAGCGGCGTGGCCTTTTGAGCTCATTTAATTCCGAGGCATTCTTTCTCTTTGTTTTTTTTTCGATTCTTTTTCCAGCTTGGAAAATAGTAATAAATCGCTACAGATGACTAAAATACAGCTGATACTCTAGGCTCTGCTATCTGAAGAATTCTTCGAAATTTTCGCCTCCTTACTGTTGGCATGCCCTGGATTGTGTCTGGATTTCTGTGAGGTGTTTTGAAAATTCTGAGATTCGTGAGTTTCAGGTGAATGCCTGGCGCGCAAATGGCTGGCAGGCGAAAGAGCCAACAGAAACGGAGCAATCTGTTCCTGAAGCTAATAATAACAACAATATCACGAAGAAGAAGAGTACACCAGTACGGCCGGTTGCTGTTGTTGATCCAGAGAAACGAGCGAAGCAGGCGGAAAAGCAGGTGAAGTTGAAGTTCAATTTTGCCAAATTGTTCGAATATTCAAATAATTTTATTTCTACTCACAAAATTTTTGAGATGTTCGAGTTACTACTCTTTACGGTTGGAATACCTTTGTTCTGTAAGTTTCTCACTTACATGAAGTGCCAGTGAATCAATCTTTCATCACATTATACTGCCCCTCTAGCCCGCTGCGCCGCACCACCTATGCGACGCGGCAGACCAGCGTGACAGTACTGTTGTTGGGCGAAGTTTCACACTTCGCGTCTTCGTCTCCATTCCAAAATACTTGGGTAATACATAAGAATAACTTCGAAACCAGCAATCCACGACAACCACGGCGCTCAGCTGGCCTTCCGCATCGCATAGGTGTTGCAGCGCGCCAGACCAAAAGAGCGATATTCTGTGATGCAAGAGCGATTGACTGGTACTGTACGTAAATTTCTCTCAGGTTAACTTCATCAGGTAAAGGTAAACTTCAGTAAAAAAATAACTGTTCATCGCTCCATTATTTTCTTCTATTGCAGTTTCTATTCCTTCTTTTTTAACCAGGAATTCTAACCAATTATTCTCGTATTTAGTAGGTGGTGTTGTTTTGTGTATTTCTTCTATAAACACTGAAGTCCACACTGTTCAGAAGGCCGCTGCTGAGATGCGAAGGAAAGCACTGGCAGAAGCGAAGCAGAAAGCTCGAGCTGCGCAACAAGCGCAGCAACAGCAGGCGGCGTCCGACAAGGACGCGGCTGCTGCTTCCCCAGATGTCCTTATGGTTTTGTAGATAAATAGGCGCCTCTTGTAAGTACAAATCCCCCTTCCTGCACCACCCACCATTTTTCTCGTTTTTCAAGCGTTTTCCGCGTTTCCAACAAGTCCCGCATAATCTTTCTATGACATATGAGACTTTACTGTTCATCAGCGTACCTCGCTTCTGTCCTCTCTACCTTGTCATTATCGCCTTTCTCGTTGTTTTCTCTTAGAAACGTGCTGACATGATGTGCTTTATGAGAGAGCGTGTGTTTCCTCCTTGACGAACAGAGCATTGCCTGTGGTTCTTCTCTCGGTATGTATGGCAATGTGTTTTTGTGTTTTTTTTTCTTCTTCGCAGAGATCTTATTTTGTTTTCTTTCACATATGTGCTATGTTAAATATGCTCGCTATGGACAAATCGGTGAGACTTTAAGTATATTTCTGTTCATTGAAAGAGAACAAAGTTTTTTTTTTCGTCTAATTTGCGTTGTTTGCTCAATGCTCACTCTTTTTTGTTCGAATTATGCTAAGTACAACAGAATTGTTGACTCTGTCGATAATATTAATAAATATTCCTTCGAGTTTGTCTTGTTGCAATGAAAAATTCACGGATAGAAGGTACCGCACCATTTCAGTGTTGTTTCTTGGACTCTCACATGAAACGAATCTGTCGGAGCCGCTGATCACAATGGTATACATGATTCCATGGAAAACTGACGAACACCCCGTTTTCCAGTCCTAACCTTGGGGAGCTTGTGGGTGGAGCTAAGGTAGGACCACGAGGTTACCGCACCGTACACTCCCTGCTGATCACACATAGAGTGCACCTTTCTTCTTGTTACAGAGTTTATGATGGGGATTTTCCGTGAGTACGCATTTTTTCAGAAGGTGCCCTTCCGTAACTGCATCACTCAGGAGCCTCGCTTTTTCGCCTTGTACCCGCTACGCCCACAAGCTCCCCAAAAATTGGGGAGTAAGTTGGCGCATTCCTTCATGGGCATGGAAACCACTATTTTCAATGAAAGATGTCAATCACTCTGAATGGGTTACATAGCACCCTTCCTTGCTTATTAAAGCTACCAAAGACAGGGCAGGTTCTCAGCTCATTTCTTCGAAGAATTGCACCAGATCTGTAAAGTCAGCAGTTGTGAAAATCCCGTACATTTCACAGAGAAATCGAGCGCGCCCAATGTAAGGCAATCGCCTCGTATTGGGCACCTTAGGATTTCGCATGGAATCTGTTAGCCAGTGATTTTTCCTTACATCTAGGGCAACCTCAGCGGATAACCGTCCCCTATCTCCATAACGATATGCATCTTTAATTAAAGCCAAAATTACCTTGTCTAAAGCTGCTATATCGCTTCTGTGCTGTCCTTGCAGCAGTAAACGTTCCTCGCCTTACGCCATATCTGATGAACAATCGAAGCTGAACCGTAGACGGTACAATACCCGCACTAAGTTTATTAAAAATGAACGTTCAGAACGCGGATTTGCGTTCTTTTCGTTCCAGGGCGATAACTCATCGTAACAAAGCGATTCACACACCAAATCAGGGGTCAGATGCAGAAGTGGAGTGGGCTAGCATATTTCATGGAACCAGCACTAAATTTCGATTTTGAACATTGAAATTCCAGAGTCATTTATAGAGTTCGGATCATGCCGCGCATCAAAGTATGTCGCGCGCCATGTGCGGCAAGGCCGCGGCAGGATTAAAAACTGGCGAATTTCGTTGTTGAAAATCAGAATTTAGGGCTGATTTCATGAAATATGGTAGCCCACCCCATTGCCGTTTTTGACCCCTGGTTTGGTCTGTGAATCGCTTTGTTACGATGAGCTATAACCCTGGAACGAAAATAACGCAAATCCGCGTTCTATATGTTCATTTTTAACAAACTTAGTGCGGGTACTGTAGCGAAGGGGTTCATTTTTGTCCACATGGAGGGTTACATACCATGTGGTAGAAAACAACATGAAGCGAGAATTGAGAAGAGATAATAACATGGTAGGGAGCAAATCAAGAGTCACAAAATGGGCAATGACGTCAAATCAGGCAAAGTTGAAAAAACAAATAGAAAAAACCGCACGAACTTATTTCCTAACTTGTTGCCATTGTAATCCACAGCTACTGGAAATCCTCTTCATATGAGAATATGAAAAACGATTCTTAGGTGGGATTGTGGCTCTGGACTCTTTGAAATTGGTGATCTCCGCTGGTGCTATAGGATTAGAAACAAACATCATTTCGAGTGCTTTTGCCTCAGGAAGTGTTTATTTGCCACACTTTTTTTCCTTTTCAAAGCGCAAATTTTTTGTGGAAAGTCCGACTCATTTTTCTCCATAATATATTCGACTGTCGACGAATTAAAGCTTGTCTGGTGAAATTGACCATATCCTACAACACCAGTCATAATTCTTGTCCCAAAATCCGTTTCCGACGAATTAATTCGCCGAAAACCGTTGAAACAACAAAACAATTGTTTGGAGGTAAACCTCTCGATCTTCTGATTCCAAATATCTACATGTAAAAGTTTTTCAAGACCAATCCAACGAAAACAAAATAACCCCTTCTAATTATGTACTTTGTGGGCACATTGACTGGAGGTGACTCCAGTCAATTTTAAGTTGGCATGCAATTCTTGTAAATAAACTTCAACCCCTCACGTAGGGTATAATCGGCGCTTTCTTCAGTTTTAGCGAAAATACATAGTTTGTAACGTTAAAGCAATGGAATGCATGTGGCCTATGACAAATCGACTATAGATCATCAGAAGAATATTGTTCGAATGGTGACTATACACTACTAGCACCACCGGCCAGTGTAACATACAAGTTGCACGCCTCTCAATTTGAGTTGCGGTGCAATTTTTTTTTCAAATTTCAACCCTCATCAGAGCAAGTTCTAAGGCAGAGCATTCACTTGAAATTGAACCATTGTTACAGTGAAATTTACTCCGGCGGTTGCTTTGCTCATGTTTGAGGAAAAATATTTCCAACCCTTTTTAATCGAATGTGAAAATGGACAAAATCTATAAACTGACATGGTTTTTGCTCCGCCTATTTGACCTCGAGCAGAATTTTCATACAGATATTTCGAATCAGAACATCGAGGGGTTTCGATTGGTACCTTCAATTTCGTCCACTCCCAGAGATTTCGACGGTTTTCGATGGGTTAATCCGTCGGAAACGGATCTTAAGACAAGAATTATGATTGGTATTGTAGTCGGAAAGACGAAAGATTAATAGGTTACGATTCGAACAGTATTTCTTAAAATCTTTCCTATAGCCTGCATCTTCATTTTTGTAGACTCTCATTAGCGACAGCAAAAGGCTGTGGAAAGAACACGAACCTATGGTGCTGGGACTTATGTAATGTCAACGAAGCAAAGCAACTATACTTAGCGTAATCGGTCATCTATAAACTATATAGTATCAAAAGACGCCTGAGCTGAAAGTTGGTTTGCTAACCTTGTTTCATTTGGTTATGCGTTCATGATTTGTGACCCAGGATGGAATGACTGTGGACTTCGACGACAGTACGATCCAAACCCTGGCCAGAACGAAATCTAGAGATCTTCACGCAAGAACCACAATCATTGTCGCGTTTACTCATATGAAGAGAGGGTGAAACCGGTAATTTTCACTATGGAAATGAAAATTTTGCTTGTTTTGTTCTGCCTGGTTGTGCATTCATGAGTCCTGCCCAGAAAATAGTAGTGGTCAAGGTCCGCTCGCATTCTCTGCACAATTCGAGCAGGTTAAATGAGAAAACGAGAGATTTAGAGCGATGATAACCATGAAGCATGTGCTTGCGGGTTTAGTAGAAAGAGTAGTTTAACCAGTATGGTCTTGTTGTTAGGGTTGTTTTGTGAAAGTTCATGTGTGACAGCTTTCATATGTAATTCACTGGTTTGTGTCCAGCGATATAAAAAAAAATTGCACTTCATTTATTAGGCTGATACAGAATAAATGTCGCTTTTTGGACGATTACCCCTTACGGCGATTTTAGGGTAATCGTCCAAAAGCGACATTTAGCCTCGATAACATCACTACTAAACAAATCAAAAACTATTACAATCCGTAGATCTTTACCAAAACCATACACACTACTATGACCCCAGTGGGGCTGTAAGGGAGAGGGAGCGGGCCCTCGAATGGGCCGCTTGATTTTCGCAATTGCTTTATAAAATAGATAAAAAATGTTGCATAGGCTTATTTCCTGTTATTTTCATTATTTTCCTAAATATTTGTTATTGGTTATTTAATACTAAAATTAATATTCTAAGTAATTTTTATTACTTCATCTGGGTCCACGGATTGGCGGAGTTGCCACCTTTTTTTGCAAGTCCCCCACAGATATTGCGTCTACTGGCTTCCCCGTACAATGAAAACCCTTGTTTTGGGTATTAATTCTTGCTAGCCGTTTTCTGAATCCTTCTGTCTGGGCGGTCGTATCCCCAGCACAAGCTGTGAAGATGCTCCAAGAAATGGTAGATTGCTGGAGAAGGTGCTCGGAATGTAGAGGTCCGTGCAAAATTATCTGGCTCAATCTCTTCACTTTGTAGAGTATCTCCAGACTTCGCCAACGATCGTGGCGATCGCCACTACAGCCGGCTGTCGTCGCTGTCGCCACTGTAATGAATACTTTTAATTTCCTCTGCTTTTAGGCGTTAGCTAAACTATCGATACTGTAAACAACCGCTTAAGCACGGTGTGCGGGACTCCTAATTTATGGACCGACCGGAATACAAAGAAGGAATGGTAAAGTGCAAGAAGCAGTAGCCGCAGTGGCGGCTCTTGCTCCATGATGTGATCCTTTACCTTTCGATTCTGCTGTCCTCTTTCTATAATTCGCCTTTGCTTGTAGTGCCTCGCTTATGTATTACACAATAAAGCATTCTAACGGTAACATGTGGTAAACCTTCCAAACCATTCTCTCTCTCGTCTCTCACTTTTTCTCGCTAAGGTTCGGGAAGAAAAGCCGATACTCATATTTGGGAAAGAACTCGCAACCCGAACCTTACACCACCATCGCCGGCGATCGCCATATGGATGAAGTGAATTAGGAGACTTCAGACGTGAGAGAGATAATAACCGATGCGGCTTTGCGATCGATACGCATCGTTCTCACTATCGCTATCATTCACATCCCCACTTCATTTTGGGCACATCTTCGAGAGTACGGGCGAGGAGCTACGTTTGGCACCGATCCATGGCGATATAGCGTGGCGAACGATACGCATCAGTTCCACCTCAGCTCTTCTCTGAACTTTCGTATCACGGTGGACCCACTGTTATCCTATGGTTAATGTTCGGCACGTCAACCATGGGCAAACAGTGCGGCCGCAACGGGCTATTCGTGGGGCCACTCTGGGCTAACTGGGGGATTCATGAGAGGGAACTGTGGGATTTCCGTGGAGAAACTGGGGTATTTCCAGGGATTTTCCAGGGTTTAATCGTGGTATTTCCGAGGGTTAATCAGGGCACTTCCAGGGGTTAATCGGGGTAATTCGACGAGTCAGGCGAGGGTCATCATGCTCTTCCGCCCACATTCTCATCGTGTCCTGATCGCCTTTTTCTGGATAAACACCACATAACAGCATAGTGGTTTATTTCCAACATATTGGCATTTAAAAAACAGTACAATCATGACTGCAACAGAACAACAGTGTTTCGCGACTGGAGCGAAACCAAGGACTTTGCATTTCTATGTGGCCTGAATATGAGCAGGAATTTCATCCTCTTGGAACGAACATTTCGAAGGTTATCTACTCACCTACTTGGACAGGCCTTCTTCCTCGTGAAGAAATCAGAAGGAATGTACGATATTTGAGCATTCACAAGTGTCGACTCAATTACTCCTCTTCTAACAGTTAGTTACGATATGTGCCCACTGACTACGGCAAAGAATACCTAAAAGAGCTAGTACTGAAGTAAGCACTGAAACAAAATCCTCATTTCATCAAGGAGAGTTCGCACCATACTTTTGCTACAATCGTTCACGCCGTTTGTCGTGCCGGAGTCTCAGAGTTAGTAGAAGTCTAGAGGAACACACCACAAGCGGGAGCGGAATCAGATGAATGGATTGGAACCAGCAAACACAATAAATGATGATGTTTTCATCAAATACCTATGTCATTCTGCAAACACACTCCCGCTGGGCCGGTCTTTAGATGAGGTAAAGGTGGGCGAATGGTGGGCCTTGATGATTAAAATGGGGAGTAAGGCGGAATTGGGATAGGTGGGATAACGGTGGGCAAATGGTGGGCAAGAGGTGGTTCAACCGTGGAAAAAACAGAATTGTGGGCTAATAGTGGGCAAAGGGTGGGCAAACGGAGATTCCACCATGGATTCTCAGAGCACGGTGGGCCCACCGTGGGGGAAAGGGAGGGGCGCACCGTGGGACTGATGACAGTGGTGGGCTAACGGTGGGATAAGTGGGGGCGGACATCATAATCGGGGGATATCCGGGGGATAACTGGAGGGTAACGGTGGGCCCACCGTCGGTTGGGGGCCCACCGTGGTACAAAAGTTCAGAATTCTATCACCGGTTCATTTTCATTCATTTTGAACTGGCGAAGTCTGGGGATACTCGTAGCGCTAGTGGACCTGTCGTAGAACTTATCGATCTACTTACTGGATAACAGCGTATAGGAAGTAGATCGCTGAAGTCAAAGATCCGATAACACAGCTTAGGTCTTGAGAGTTGAACGATGTACTATGTAATTTGGTGGCGATTCATCACATCCACACACGAGTGCATGTACAATTCCATGCGCCAATCGCTAATTGACCATGAGTCGAGAAATTGTTGCTGGAGCGCGCAATATAACGAGTACTATCGTTGCTTTGAGAATTGGCCCAGTACAAGTGCAGCGCTTGGATTTTGTTTCTTTCTTTATCACTGTAATTTCGTATCCCTGGTGTCATGTTCAATTTGCCCCACAAAACGTGTAGTTTCAGTACGATTAGAGGGTTTGATTTGAGTGGTCTCTCGATCCGTTCTTACCAACTTCGATTGTTTCTTTCAAAGTATCAGTTTTTTTTTTCTCAGGTCTCAGCAAATTGCTTAAAAATCCATGGAAATATATTACAATCAAGAATGGGCTAGGGATGCACGTTACACGTCGTTCTGGGCTCACTACAGCGCTGTAGAAAAATGGAGAACCGACCATGCAAGGATGGCAGAGGTTGCATGTCGAGTAGCTAGGAACAAGAAGAAGCCAAGCCAACGAAGAAGGACCGGTGGGTGGTTTGTTAGTGGCTAATTCATAACTTACCTTACCTGCAGTTATTTTTCCTTTCTTTTCTTTTTCTCTTGATCTGGTGTCTTCATTGGTGGTGCCCCCATAATTAGAATGGTGTCGTCTCTGTTGCTATATTCCTCCATCAATTTTCGGTCGAACTAAGTCTTTCACTTCCCCGAACATATTTTGCATCCAATTTATTAGTTATCTAGAGAAGGTAACAAAAAGGGAGGGAAAAACAGGGGTAACTCACACGTATAAGGGGTTCAGCTGTCCGCACCCGCTTCCAATCGCTAAAGTCTAGGATTAATCGAGAATGAGAACTGTGATCTTACGAAATATGTGATGTGCAGGCAGTCGGAGTGCGCAATGGTGCGGTGTATGCGAGCGGATCCGGACCACTTAACTCAGTTATCCAGTTATCCACTCACACGTATCCTTAGGTTGATGAGCATTTCTCTGGTCGCGTCTAACGAGGGCTGAAATATAATCTATTTCCGTAGTACCGGAAAGAGTGAATTTTTCATTTAAATGCCTGTATAATTACAGAAGAAAAAATTGTGATTCATCCTCATCTAATTTCAGCTCCTCGTTATGCCAATACTTCAACAGCAAGGCGACCAAAAAGAGTGTCAGTGAATATAGAAGCCGAAATGGAAGTTGTTCCTGAACAGAATATGGTGCACAGGCAAACGTCAGGTATAGCTCTGCAGTGATTCTTCATTTGTTTTGCATGATTTGCTGGATTTTTTTCCTTTAAATTTTGATTATGTTGGCGTAGTTTTCAAGGTTAGCCTCATTTGTCCTTCATTTTAGTGTCTGTTGAGGTAGAAGAAATGTCTGAGGAAATGGTGGCATTCTTTAGGAAAACGATAGAGCATCGGAAATCTCGTAGGTTTTTCTCCTATTCTTTTCTTTTCCTCAAACTTTCATTTTTGCTTCAGGAGCTGCAGAAAAAGCAGAGAAGCAGCGGCTTGAGGCGGAACAACGTGGTACGGAAGAAGAGCATTGGATACGGTTAAATGACGACGACTATGTGTTGGCCGATAAGAGTGAGTTTCTTCTCTAAAAGTTTCTGTACTACAAGACATCTTGAGGGATGATTGGGACACGTTACCTTGTTTCCCCTCAAAAATCGTAAGTCGAAGTGGTTCCGGTTTTCGGTTACGATTCTTCCCTTGTATTTTTGTTGTTGATTTCAGTCGGAGTTTATGGAATAGAGAAACGTACCTTTGCCACTCCCGATGAGGCATCGAAGATCCAGTCAAGGCGAGAAAATGCAAGAAAAATGTACGGATCAGCCGCTGAGCGCATTCTGGCTATGGAAACACTAGTAGACATGCGGTTCGAGCAAGAGTACGCGAAGAAACGACCTCCTTTGTGGCCGAACATTCCGCTTAAGTTGTGAATTGTCTAGTCTGCCTTTGTGAATACTACCATGCTCACGCTTTTCCTTATATTGTACATATCGGTGTTGTTGACGTTGTTTCTAACGTTTTACTGTCTATAAGGTATGAATAAAGCCCTTCCTTACAAGACGATGGTTGCGTAATATCGAAGTCATAATCTGCAGACTCTGTATTTGAATACTGTTGAATTTACGCATATCACTGCTTCCTTTATGCATTTGCAGATGGGAAAGAAAAGAGCTCGTGAGGCAGAAGAGGAGGAAATGGAACACCTCGCGCGGAAAAAAGTAAAAATTGTGAGAGAAAAGACTGCTTCTTACATGTTCAACTGTTCCTGACTAGTTTTTTTTTTGGAGTTGACTAATGTGGTAGATGCACCTGTTTCAGTTTTCATTTCTAAGAATTCCAGGAGATTCCCAGTGATGTGAATGAAGAAGCAGAGGTGGTGATACAAGAAGAAAAACCTAGCAAAAAGAAACACAAAAAGGATAAGAAGAAACGAGAAGAGCGCATAAAACGGGAGAATGTGGAGGAATTCGGAAAAGAGGTGCGGTGATTTTTTTGTACAACATGTACAAGTTATTCAACTCATTGGGGTATAACCTCTATAATAGATGTGATGTTGATCGTATTGAATTTGTCTTGGTAATGCTCTTTTTCCCTCTTGAAAGAAAGAGTTACACCTACTAGTTGTTCTAACGAGAAATTAGTGAAATTTTATTAGCTTTTCATCTGTTGTGTGCAGGTCTCACAGTTCTTTCCTACTTTTTGATTATATTGCCAGCGGACGTCTCTTTTAGCTTAATTTTGGTCGTTTTCAAGCGACTATGTTACAAAGAAGGAAACAGGAGTTGTCGAAGCTCGGTTCTGCTAGATCTTTACTTTTTAGTCTGAGGAGGCTACCCCGCACGTTAAGAAGGAGTATAGAAAGAAGGCGAGAGGGATGGATTTGTCTCGAACCGTAAGTTTCCAATGCCTGCATGGTTAAATTCATGAAATTTTCGGAATGCCGACTGTTAAAGGCAGTATGTCACTTCTTTTCGTGAGTTGTAGATGTCAACAGGCTCCAGACCTCCTCGTCACGTTGATTCCAGTGATGTACGTCGAAACGCATAAAAGTGACGAAAACCCCCGAGGGTCTAAAGTGCAGCTCATAAGCCACTTGGGCAGAGCGACCAGCGTGGGTGCTAGCAGTCCGCGAGGCTGCAGCGTTGGCCAGCACGTCTTGACGTGTCCGATCGATGAGATCAACGGCTTCACGCGTCCACTCGGCACGACTTGTTCCAAATCTCACCCAAAAAATGTTGGAAAAACAAGTTCAAAGATCGTTTTGTAGCATTTTGGGTATACCGCTGGATTCAATGCATCGAGGAGATTCAGAATCTGCTAAAAGCTCAAATATGAAAATGAGGTGGTTCACTGCCTTGAAGCGCATTCTCTTGCAAAGTGATGTGGTGCATATTGTTGCTTTACTAATCTTGCACTTGCATGTTATAGCGTGAAATACTGGATTTCGAGGAAGCGAAAAGGTTAATACTGACGAATAAGAAGTGTGGTCTGAAGGTTTGTTGGATTTTCGTTTGCTTTTCTTTGTTGCTCTTCCTTTTTTTTTTCTTGATTTCCCATTTCTTGGTCTCTCTCTTATCTCTTGGTTATATAATGAAGTAAATAAAGGCACTGCGAGAGAAACGGCACGTCACCCTGCCTTACCATCTGATTGGAGGAAATGTGGCCAAGTCATGCGAGTTCATTGCGAAAATGACTGTTGGGAAGTATCGAACGAAGTAGGTGCACCGCATTAATGTCAGAAATCGGCGAGATTTTGGAAAAGATGCGGTTTTGCAGGGTTGGTGGAGTGGTCGTGTCAATTGGCTCAGTGCGTTTCGCCTCTCTCCCACGCGTCATCGATGACCAAAATGTGTTTCATATGGATATTTTCGTGACACAAGCTGTTTTTAGGTTCGTTCTTAACGTTTTGTTGGTATTTAACATTTTAGCAAAAAGATTCTCGTATGTTTGATTAGGTACGGTACATTTTGAAGGACTGGGACCTATAAACCGATAGCCGAAAAAGTGCTGATAGCGTGAACATAACTGTGATTCTGCTTATTCTTTTCATTTTTTTTTTTTCGCGGATTTAGTGATGTTCCATAATCAGGGTTGAGTCGCTCTGATTTTATTTTTAATTCTTCGTCTTTATACGGAAGTTTTTGGGAGCTTTCATGACCTAATAAAATGCTTTCACCATTAAACTAAGCTCATATCTGAAGTACTTCAGTACCGGTTCCTAGAAACTCACTCCAGATTGGTATTTCCAACATTGTTACCTAACATTTCAGGCCTATTCCTGGACAAACATACGAAGCACGGGTTACTCATATTGCTGATGATTTTATATCTGCCCTTATTCTAGAAGCTATTGCTATAAATATGCCAATAGATGGCAAACTACATGACAAGTTGAAAGGTGTGTCTACAGTTAACTTTGATCCTTTTTGCATTCCGAAGCTGAATTTGTCTATGGATAACCTTAATTGCCTGGCATTTTTCAAAATCAGAATTATAAGCATCACTTTCTCCAATTAAAGGCTGTAAGAGCCGAAATCCTCGACTCCGAGCTGAGGTGCGAGTGGTGAAGTACAGACTCAGTACATCATAAATGTGAAACAAGCGCAGACAATGATGGCTTACCTGCAGAGAAACTGGAACTATCGTCGCGAACACACCTGGCCGTGTTCGCGCGTGGACGAGTACTCCGATGTCGGGTGTGCACGTCCCGCCACGAAACCCTGTGAATTGAACCCATTTCGTATTACCTTTACGCCAAACCACGCGCCGTAACGGCTTTAGCGCCGAGGAAAACTCGCACCGGGGCGAAATCGGCCAGGCGTGTTCGCGACGACGTTTCCGTTTTCTCTGCAGGTAAGCCATCATTGTCTGTGTTCGTTTCACATTAATGATATGCTGAGTATGTACTTCACCACCCGCAGCTCAGCTCGGATTCGAGGATTTCTGCTCTTGCTGCCTTTAATTCATTCGAATCCCATATACAATTCTGCGAATTGACTTTATTGTGTAATTTTAGCTTTGATTTCGTACTTATTTTGACTGTTATTTAATTTTTAAGGTATAACATTGGAACTGGATGACATTATCGAAGTCAAACACAACACTATCACTATAAAACGTGGTATCTGTCAGCTCAAAGGGAAATTCGTGCGGATATTGAAGAAGGGGTACGGCTATTTTTTATTAAATTGAAAATGATTCTACAATATAGATCCTAGATGCGGCAATTGTTTTTACATGCTGATGCATCAGTTCTGTTCTAGGGTTCCAAAGGCTGAAGTTTTTGGTGACCCTATTCAACCCGAGGTGAAAGTGAAAAACAAAAGAAAGACCTTTGCTTCAGATGAAGAAGAGTGAGTGATCTCGGAATTTTAGTTGATAATGTAATGTTGTTGTGTACTGTTTGTTGTTATTGTTATCGTTGTCTTCTTAGAATATATGTTGTTACATCTTGAAGTGTAGAATATTATTGTTAGATAAATACTACAAATGTAGGATGTGCTCTTCTGTATCAAAAGTTATTCCCACATTCGAAGAATGTGGAAACAGTGAACAGTTGGTCTGCCGCGCCGCTTCACCTAAGCGGCATGGCAGAGCAGTTGGAAACTGTTGTTGTCGGGCGGCGTTTACCACCATTTTCTTTGTATCCCTGTCTTTTGGTTGAACACAAGCAAAACATCAGTATCGGCGACGCCCGGCAACTACAACACCCAGCTGTTCTGCCGCATCGCGTCGGTGATGCAGCACGGCAAACCAGACGGACGTCATCACACGATGCAAGCGTGATTGGCCGGCACTGTATCTATGAATTTTGGAATAGACGACTCGGTACTTTCTTTTTCTGTGTGTGCTCTTCATTCTGGATGTTCTTTGTCTACTCAGCGCTGTTCTTTGGCACATCGTTCTACTGGACGTTCATACTTCGCAGTGCAGCGCAGTTCAGGGAATACCTACACGCACAACAAAGTAATCTTTTCAGTTTTGAGGTCAAGAAGTTTAAGAAATATCAGTTGCTTTCGTGTCATAGCGATCAAGTGCGCATGAAATATGCATTTGATTGTCAAGGACCTGAACCGAATTTATACATTCTCCGACTGGCCGTAATGCGCCTGTAAGTGAGGCTCCAACGCTGCTTGAGAAATGCACGAGGTGAATCACTGCGAATGGTCGCTTGCAAGAGAGGCAGCGTTATCTGATTGCTGAATGCCAGCGCGTGTGTGAGCTGGAAACACTGAACACCACGTTATCACGGGTGGAATCTTCGTCAGAAGAAGTCTTTCTCTGGAAAACGGTACAGAAAGAGGTTCCTTTGTAAACACATTCACTTTCGAGTCAAACTCAAAGATAACTGTCACTGAAGCAATTACGACTACGGCGCAGTTTAAGAGCAATCAATACTGTAATCTGTTCCAGTGTTAAAAATAGTAGGAGGAACGCCACAAGGAAGAGCGAGGGAATGTGCGCAGGAATTGGGGAGGATGAAGAGAAAAACAGGAAACATTTATGATACATATGTAGTAAACAGTCGCCGTGTTTGAAACAGGTCCTAGATGCATGTATTCAGGGCGATTTATACTTTATGCGAGCGTTAGTCGCGCGTCTGACGCACACATCCACTTTCAGAGGATATTTCATGAAGACCGATCAACACGGCATGTATATCCTGGAAGAAAACACCGCACGAATGCCGCGAATGGACGCTATGCAGCAAAATGCGTGCGTCTCACTTGCGTCCGAGATACGTCAGGGCTGCGACTGGCACTTCATCGTATATTACGTGTATAATACTTAATGTACACGTGCGTCGAACACATGCGCCTGACGTAAATTGCTCTTATGAAGCGCGTGCCATGATATGATGAAGCATGGGTTCAGACGCATCTCTTACGCAGCCCAGACGTAAGTGAGACGTACGCATTCGCGGCTACACTCGCTGGCTAAGTGGTATTCTCACACCTGGTGCAAATGCATGCCACATTAACCGGTATTCATGGTAAATTCTTGGCAAACAAGGGGAATTTATACTAGATGCGTGCGTTTGACGTGGGTACGTCTATATGATGAAGGATATGGCGAGTCTCATCGCTGGCGCAGCTCAGACGCACGGGTTTAGAGTATGCCCAGACTTCGCCAGCAATCGTGGCGATCGCCACGACAGCCGGCTGTCGTTGCGATCGATACGACCGCCGGCGATCGCCACATGGATAAAGTGAATGAGGAGACCCCAGACGTAAGAGCGATGATAACAAATTGGGCGTGACGATTGATAGGCATCGTTTCCACTATTGCTATCATTCACATCGCCAGTTCATTTTGAGCACATCTTGGAGAGTACGGGCGATGAGCTCCGTTTGGCAGCGATCCATGGCGATGTAACCTGACAATTGATACGTATCATTTCCACGATCCTTATCTCTTATATCGCCGGTTCATTTCTATTCATTTTGAACTGGCGAAGTCTGGAGGAACTCTTAATACCAATACGTTCGGATGAAAATACACCGAAAACATCAAACCTTCTGTTGTGCGCAATGTTCTCTCGTTTTTTTTTCCAGGTGCACAATTATGATGAGACAAAAATCACCGTTCGAAGTTTTATTAGATGTTAGTTTGGTCAGTATGTCATGCTACCAAGGATCACTCTTCGTGAATTATTCCTTCACCTTTCTTGAACGGCGCCTTCTTGCTGTAGGCATTTCTTCACCTTCAGTTTGATTAGTTTGCTTAGTGCGCTTTCGCCCGCCTCTGAAATAAGTCCATGTAATAAGCTGTGAATACCGTCTCCAGGAATTCACTTGCGCACCTCTTGGACCTCGTGGATCTCACAGCTCGTGTCGACCTGCGGCTACGTCTTGATCGTGAGCGGCGAGATTTTGAGCGGCGCGAGCGTGAGCGACCCGCTCGGCGGGACGTACCGCGTCGCGATCGCGAACGCGATTGCGTTGGCGATTCACTACCGCCGCGCGATTTCCTTGCTCCTCGTCGGGATCGCGATCGTCTTCCTCTTCTTGACTTCCCAGCACCTGGAAATTGGCACACACTCACAACTATCATCTCAAAGTGGAGGTTAGAAGTTGATACCCTTCCCTACCTGAGGGAGAAGACGAGGAGCTTGTTCTGGATCTGCTCCTTGCACCACGGCGACTTCGACCCCGCCGGCTTCTACCTCTTCGTTGAGAGCAAGGCATTGTTAGTGAATGAGTCGCACCGACCCATCCCTTCTTTTATACTCTGTTACTCCCATATCAATGTTATCATCGAACACATCATTTAAAGCCGGTCCCATTCTATTCATCACTTATTGGTCGGGGTTCTTCTGAAAATGCACTATGCGATCGAGTTGAGAGCTGTGGAAGACGATGATGCCCAAACTAGACCAACTCGATGAGATTTTTTTTAAATGATCGATATATCGATCAGTTCGGCTCTTCACTCGTTTCAACTACTCAATATTTCAGAAAAACTTAACTTTTGGGGTTTCTCTGACAGCAGATTCTTCGGATGTGATTCAAAAATCGATTGATTCGAAACTCGAACTCGATTCGGCTAGCCACCGGCTCTCGTGGGGTTCGCTGTGATTACCAGGCACTTCTGGGGATGCTCTTAATCCTATTCCTCGGAAGACGCTCCTTGTGGGTAATTTTATCCATCCTAGGGTGAACGGATGCCTTTCGCCCTCTGTGTAGGTAAAATGCTGCGTAAAGCTCCCGTGATTTGTCTTTTTTACGAAGTGAGTTT
The DNA here is from genome assembly GCA_037903475.1 of Ancylostoma caninum. Lineage (NCBI taxonomy): Eukaryota > Metazoa > Nematoda > Chromadorea > Rhabditida > Ancylostomatidae > Ancylostoma > Ancylostoma caninum. The sequence continues at coordinate 1,798,684 of JBAJFG010000479.1, forward strand.
AATGCTGCGGAACTGAAAACTCCAAGGAATTGACAGCTAACTCTGCTGAAGATTCTGGATGATCCCAATCAATCCTTCCCAGGAACGGCTAATTCGGCCTGAGGAAGACATCTTTGACGAAGTGAGGCAGAAATCCATTTGTCCAATCACGTTCAGGGGCTGGAAATCCTTTAGCAACAAAAGAGTACTGAATATCCAGGGGATAATACTCAGAATAATATCCAGGAGTGCTAAGATTGCATTCCTGGGAAGAGCACAGCTGGAGAACTGCCAGACGGCAACAACGGCGTCAGTGGATTAGCCACTAAAGCTCATCCACTCCTTGATCACAAGGATTTGTGTCAGATATCCGTTAGTGCGTTCTGCTTAGCCTTCTGAGCACAGCTTAAACATGGACTTGTGCAATGATGGTCAACAATTCCTCCAAGATTAGCAGTATGTAGGATTTTGTTGCTTCTTTTATGGAATAGGAGCTGTATGAGCTGGTCTCAGCAAGGGCTTACGCTAAGTGCTTCATATTGGATGGACACGAGGTTGGCCTTAGCTGGCTATTCCGAGAGTAAAAGCGAGTGGATGCTGCCCGGTAAGTAGAAGAGAAGCACATGTGACGAATTCAGCCGTGATACTGTAGATTTCTCCGCCTACTAACATTCAACGCCTGCCAATGTGTTCACGCATCGGCATTTCAACCACGTCTCAACGTATTATAAATTTGTTCCAGAATTCTCTTTATCTTCTGAATTGTACACCATGTATCAGATCTGTTTTGATTTCAGTTGATATTTGACGCCGAAACTATTTGATTTTTGATCTTACCATCCTTTCCAAAGTAGACTACGAGATTGTATCCCAGTTCTTTTTGTGCTGGCAGATTCGCGTCCAGAATCGCGCGTGTGATGGTAAATTATCCACGGGAGTCGTAAGAGGTCATGGGAATCACTGTGAAGGAGTAAAATTTTGCATCTAGAAGCGTGGGTTCCTCTTCATTCGGTTTGAATAGGGGGAGTCGTATGGAGGAGAAGATCATTGTGGGAGCAAGTTTGTGTGCAGAAAAACAGATAGAGGGAGGATCGCCCGGAGGAGGGGTAGGTAGGATTTTGTGGGTAGAACGGGGTGGGGGGGGGGGGTCGTGGTGATGCCGATTTTTACCATCACCATACTTTACTCTGTTTGCGTCCCTTAATGGTGCTGTTCGGTGTTCCGTTTGATCCTATATTGGGTTTGCTTGTGATTTTACTCTATAGAATCCAGAGTATATAAGTTATTCTTCCGATTCGTGACCGCGCATTTCTTTCGCGTTATCGATGCTTCTGATCTTTGAACTTTAAAATAAACAACTCGGGGAAACTTTTGCATCAATCTACATATACAATCCGTACTTGGAAAAATATGTGGCTGGGAGAAAACCAGACAAACTAATACCAAGATCTTATTGGATTGGTGAGAAAATTATTCGCGTTTTTAGTTGCATGATTTTCAATGCGAAAAAATTCCCGGTTTTCCTATTGCTGGTAGAGGAAGTTGTATACCATCTTGTAGCGTACTTCATGACTTTCGCAACAGCCCTATTTATTTGAAAATAGAAATTTGCGTTTTTTTTTAAATTTTTAGTTCTAGAGCGGAAGTTAGCCAAACAATATTTCTGCCCACATCGTTTTGCATAGTAAAACTTGGCGGTCTCGCAGGACCATTGCCTTCCGTCGATCCCAGAAGAAACCACTTCAACTGTACGCCGAACCAAGAACATCTGTATTGCTGCTAAAGATTTGGAAACTATAAAGCCTTCAAGCTTAATAAAAGCTTGGTTTTGAAGCAAGTTGTATGTAGGGTTCAGAATAGAGGGATTGAAAGTGCGCATTATTCTTGTACCAATCTATTATTTTGCAGGTGTGCGCATTATTCTTGTACCAATTCATTATTTTGCAGGTGAAGTCATATAGTAGCAGTATTACAGATTTCTTGGCGTATTCTAACGATGAGCGATCAAATGGATTAAAACAGAGAAAAAAATCTACCAGAAAAACCTGGTCATGTGTTAATCTTTGCGGGAATTCTTCGTAATGGTATAGGAAACTCCAAACGTACGTAGACAAGAGTCGAGATCGCGGCGCGGATCTCATGGGTAGAGACGCAGGCGCACACTATGCTGAGCTCCCATGACTCTGCCCAAGAGAGCCGCGCCGCAGTCTCGACTCTTGACTGCGTACGTTTGGAGTTCTCTGTAAATGTTTTAGTTCCGTTAGATTCCATTTTCTAAATATTGGAGGAGGTAAAAAGTTCACGAATTAGATATACATATCTTCTTTCAGTGTTTTCTTAGCTCCACTATGTATTGGTGAACATCCCTTGTTGCTCAGAATTGAGGTCAAACGTAAGGCAGCGGGTATACTCCTCCAGGAGTATAGCACCTAGCATGACCGTCGCAGTGGTGACTTCATTCTTAACACGTATCGATTGTGAGTGGTCCAAAATTGGCGATTGACTGTCACGACACGCCCACAATCAATGCGCATCAAAAATGAAGTCGCCAGTCTTCGGGGATGCCAGGTGCTATACTCCTCAAGGAGTATACCCTCAACCTAAGCTGTATTAAATCTTCGGAAATTTTGCTTTAATTTATCGGGAAGATAACAACACCGCCACTATTCTCGAAAGAACCTCAGAATTTTTGTTAATGACAGGTTTGGAAAACAACTCTCAGTCAGAATGAGTGCCTTCTCATTAGAAACATCTCTTCACTTCTTTCAATCCTGTTGTCAGCCTTTCCCTGAATAGGACTGGACACACTTCCCAGTCCACGCTCAGTTATGGGATGACTAATTTTTCAAAAATTTGCTGGCAAACCTATGCCAAGATCTCAGGTGCAAGAAAACGAAGTCTAGTGCATTCTTCAAATGGGAAATGAAGGTGAACTTTGTGCAACAAACACTGTAAGGTTGTTCTAAAAATCACTGCGATTGTTTAAAAATGGTCTTTGAAACCAGCGCGCATATTGATTGGTGACGTGGCATGTGTGCGCGCTTCGTGTCGAGCCGCTAGTATTTGTTGTTGTAGATCATTTGTATTTGATGGTGTCAGTAGGACTTCATTCAGTTAATTTTTGTTTTGAAATATGGGATGATACATGTTGGGTTGGAATTAGATGCTCATTTTATGATCAGAAAAGATGTGGTTGATGTTTTTGTGGATTAGAAGATTGTTTACAGTCTGTTCAGAAAATGGATGTGTGTGCGCGGGACGTATCGTAGCGACACGATAGTCACATTTCTGTGAATGGAGAGTAGGGTTACCACCTACGGGGAGCTTTGCTTGTGATTTCAGGAATGTTCCGGGTTAGGAGCCTTCAGAGCACCGCAACTGTGAAAGATGGTTGACATGCGTTGCTGTGAAGGTAATACTAGTGGATACGATTCTGGGAAATGTTTATAGGAATTGTGCATAAAACTGCAACTCTCGCACTAATGGCAAGCATTGAATTCTTTGTTTCTTAGATAAGCACCGCATGATTCAACATGTTTCTCTCCTCAATTTTTCTTCAACTGTCATCTCCGATAAAACGCATTATAGTTTTTGCAGTGGGTTGGAGGTATAGAAAGAGGTAATTACTCTGATAACTGTGCAGCCAATTGCCAGTTGCTGCCATCTTCCCCTCGATTGCTGCTCAAGCTGTCGGCCCTTTAGCAGCAGTTGCTGAGGGACGGCAGCAACCAAGGGGAGGACGGGAGCAATTGGCAACCGTTGCTGCTAGGGTTTCTACTTGAACCATTACGCCGTTTGGTCTGCGTTCTCCTGCACAGTTATCAGAGTATTAGCCTGCGAGAGCTTCTGCCCAAGGAAAGAGGTAAGCGTTGTTGTGGGGTAAGAAGGGTGGGGGGGGGGGGAGAGATTCTGAATTTCTCGCATTCGCTCCTTCCGTGTGCCGGAGTTCAAATGGGTTCCGTCCCCTTAATGGATGCCAAGAACATCGTACTGTTCACTGAAGAACTTCGTGAAGAAGTCTGACCATCGCGTAGGCGGTTGTAGAATCCAGCTGCTGATCTCTCTCGTACCACAGTTATCGCAAAGTTAATGAAGAATATTAACGGTGCTTATCGATTTTCGTCTCTCGTCGCCGATGTCGGCCACCAGCTGTCGCGCTTGCCAGCGACGGCGAAGCGGGGTGTCATACTCCACGCGGAGTATAGCGGCAGCATAACGTATGGCGGAACGCCGGTATCCTTCCCTCAATTGTGTGAGGCAGGTTACTCCCGGGGTCACCTCTATTCGAGTACGCTGACCGAATTCTCATCGTGCTTGCGTCATGTTGACTTCCCGGCCTACGTACAGTCCTTCTTAAAAATACTTGCCTCATGCTTCACCGCCCATCTGCTAAGCCGCAACGCATCAGCTATGCATTATCATACGTGATGTGACGTGGCCAAGCTGACGGACGGTTCAGCGTGAGGCAAGAATTTTTGAGAAAGACTGTATACAGTCCTTGTGCGCAATCGGTAGAAACTTTTCGAGGGCGCCTAGCCTGCGGCGCGTGCGCGGCGCGGCCCGCTGGTAACAGCGGTCCGGTGTCCTCGATCAGCTGTTCAAGGACACCTTTCGTCAGGTATTGGGTCCAGGTAGGCGCTTTTCATCGGTTTTCTTTATTATTCGGAGTACTTTGGACCTTTGAGGCCTGTGGCTGACCGACATTGATCGGAAGGCCCGCATGCCCCGTTTTTGCACGTTTCACCTTTCTTTGCTTTTGAACGCATTTTTCATTTGTTCTTGGCCCCGTAGAAAGCTGCTTGTCCCAGGTAGCCTCTTCTTAGTAGGAAAGAGGACCCTGGGATGTGGCGGCTGATAACGGGGCCCTTTACCCAAGAAAAAAAAACATGCGACGAAAACAAAAATTGACGACCATGCGAACAGGGACGGAACGTCAACGATTCCGAACAAAATAAAAGGTCCCGTTGTCAGCCACCACGACCCAGGGTCCTCTTTCCTACAGAGAAGAGGCTACCTGGAACAAGCAGCTTTCTACGGGGCCAAAAATAAATGAAAAACACATTCAAAAGCAGAGAAAGATGGAACGTGCAAAAAACGGGCCATGCGGGCCGTCCGATCAATATCGGTCAGCCACAGGCCTCAACGGTCCAAAGTACTCCAGATAATAGAGAAAACCGATGAAAAGCGCCTACCTTGGCCCAATAGTGAAGACAGGTGTCCTCGAACAGCTGATCGGGGACGCCGGACCGCTGTTACCAGCGGGCTGCGCCGCGCACGCGCCGCAAGTCCGGCGCGCTTGAAAACTTTCTACCGATTGCGCACAAGGACTGTATGTAGCTGAAGCACTTGGATGTTTGTTCCGTTGAGCGAGAATGGCGCATCCAGGACCTCTTCATTCCTCATGGACATCGTCTTCTCCAGATTTAGAGGAAAGAAGCAGTGTGTGTGAGAAGATGCAAGAATAGAAATAGTGTGGAACGCTCGAGACCTTGCAAGCAATCAATAAGGGCAGAGAACATAGGTATCCCGCTCTCGAGTGACGTCACAGATCCCACGTGGCATCGTGACAGGACCCAGCGCTGCAAGAACTTTCCACCCCTTAGGCTTTTGCAATTTTTCGAGTTCTTTGGTGATCACGGTGCTTTTCTGAAGTATAAGTAGAATTTCTTGTTTGTGGCCTCTCATAACTCTTATCTCTTCTTCATTCGATTGAAGTAATCACTGTAAACTGCCCAAATGTAGTATAAGAGTACGTGGGGGTCAGCTCTATGTGACCACTTCGGTGGTTTTCAGGTGTTGACCCTATTTGTTAGGGTTCGCTTAGCCAGAGCTAGTGGCAAAAGGGGCTACGTATTTGTGAACGCCAAATTGCACACCATATTTACTTTGAAGAGGGATCAAATCTCGCTACTACCCCGAATATAAATTTTCAGGGCTCTCTCTCTCGGAAAGCCATCCCTGTCCTACTGATGAGCCTGATCGGGTGTCTACAAGCATTCTAATTGGAGTGACGTCCCTCAACGACGAAACTCTGTAGAGATAGCTGCCGCCGCGTGCAAGTTCTGGGCGCAAGCTGACACCTATCTGAAACGCTGCCTAATACATACTCTTCGAGGAGCATAGCGGTTTCTGTCGCTGCGGGCGCCAGCCATACATAGTTAGTGCCAGATAGTGTATATATGCGGCTCTAAGCATTACGGACAGAGCGTCATGGCTCAAACCTAAAGGACTTTTGTTTAGGTCTACCAGTGCTGCTTTGTGAGTAATGCTATGGAGCTGACTACACCGTTTGTCAGCAAATTTGGCGAGGACTGTGCAAATCTTTCTCGTTGAGTGAACAGTGCTTGTTGGGACAAAATTGTAGTGTTGCCACTAGCGTGCTTAATTCTTGTACTGCCGCAGTATAGGCAGCACCCGCTCAAATCTTTGTGTTTAAGATTTTGGTCGATTTTGGAGTTTTGAGGAATCTGTAACTCATATCCAACAGTGAAATAGCGGGAAACGCATGGGAAATTCACGAAATGCGACTAAGCGAGCTCCGTTTGACACTCGTGGGTCCCGCCACGAGGAAGTCACCGCGCTCGTTCAAGCGACCACGGCCTGTGTGCGCCGACACGTGCGATGCAGGTGTGTTCGTGACTTCGATTTGGATTTCTTCGCAGATAATTCATGATTCTTTGTGTTCGGTGTACAGGGAACTCCAAATGTACGCAGACAACGGTAGAGACCGCGGCGCGGCCCTTTCGGGCAGAGACACGGGCGCTATGCTTGCTGAGCGCCTGCGTCTCTGCCCAAGAGAACCGCACCGCGGTCCCGACCCTTGTCCGCGTACATTTGGAGTTTCCTATACATTTTCTTGTGATGCGCTGACAATTTGTTCCACTATCGGCGGTTTAACTCGGAAGGGAGAATTTCTGTATAGATTGGATCTACTCGGAAGCGAGGCGCTGACTTCAATGAAACCGAAACTCTAGCTTGGAACATTAGTTTCTTTATTGAATGTATTCTTACACCTTATTTGCATTTATTCTTCTGCTTCAGTTTTTCTTCCATCTTTATTAATTAGTCTCGCAAATAATTCGTATTTCCTCCGTCAAGAACGTTCAAACATTAAGACCACAACAAATCATTCAGGTCTAAAATCCGGTGTCAATGATGGCGAATTTTTGTAGAGTAAGTGCATGGTTTGCTTTATTTTATGCGTTTCTCTTTTGACTTGATAGTTTAACTCTTTCCCTTGGATTTACTCCTTTTTTTACTTTTCTTCTTCATATGCTTTCTCTACTTGTTTGTTTTTAGGAGCTTCCTGGCTTCGATCTTAAGTTCGCTTGCAATTTCAAGGGGTGTCTTGACAATCGTCCGTTGAGTATGATGGGTGCCATAGAGCACCAAGCGTTTCATTTTTGTGAAACGTTCAAGTAAGTTTCCACTCTTTTTTATTAGCTCCTATTTTACTTTCGTTCATCTCTAGCTGTACTTTGGCTTTTTAAGCAAGCCTAGTCATCAGACTACAACGTTAGGCATGTTTTTCTTCATTTTTTCCCTTCCAGGACGCAAGCTCACTTTAATTTCAAGTGCGATTTTTGTAATGTCTATCACGTAAACAAGAGTCACCATCGCCTTTGTCTAAATGACACAACCGGAAATGGACACATTACTGTAAGTTCGCGCTTACCATTTGTAGTGTTTCTTCTACACAGTGCTCAGAAATCCAAGCTCTGATCTTGCCGTTTTTTTTTTCAGTATTTGAGGTCTGTTTTTACTGTACCGATGTCTGATCAAGAGTATCACGACTGTGTGGACTTCAGTCGTTTTGCTAATCAACACATGTTGGCTGTTACAGGTGGGTGCAGCCTCCTTTGCAATTTGTTAATTGGGCGGCGTAAAGATGTTACGTGGTCTAGGCCCTGAACCAGGCATTATTTACTGAATCCGCCTAGAATACTTGGCACTCCTCCACTTCCACGGGCCCAAAGACTTGGGAAAATTTTTCGGCTGAAACTGCGCATAGGAGGAGGGGTTATTCGATGTGCTGAACACTTATATCGTGTCCACTTTGTACCGTAACCACATTTTGTAGGGTTACGGTAGGAAATTAAGAGAAAATGCCAATTTCAAAGAGAAACTGAAGGTGTCATGCATAATAACGTTGACCATCGTGATCAGCGCGTAAAACAACTCCTCTAAGAGGAGATTCTGTGACACACCGTACCTACAGTATCCCACCGTAACCCTACAAAAATGGGGTTACGGTCAGAATGGATACGATACTTATGTTCAGCGCCCCAAATAGTCTCCATATGTAAAGTTTCGACCGAAATTTTCTCCCGAAGTTTTTGGGTCCGTGATCCATACAGGCACAAGTAAACCATTTCATGGCAAAGCTACAAGAAGTTTACGCTAACACCCCCCTTTCTTTCCTTTTTCTTCCTTTTTTGTCTTCATTCGTTTGTTTTTTAATCTTAATGTATTTGTCTACAGTCCTATAGTATTTATTTTCTTAGGTGAAGGTATTCGTCTTGTCCCGGAAGATCGTTGTTCTTCTATGCCACGCTATAGCTTGGATTCTACTCCAGGTTCATCATTCTTATGCGCTAGTTGCATATTTTACGGCGAAGTTTCACACTTCATATTTTAGGAGCACCTAGCAACAGTGGGTCAAGTTTCAACAATAAGAGAAATAGTGTCAACTACCGTGATATAGGTACGCGCTATATTGCTTACTCGCCTTTTTTCGGCGTTACTAACCATACTTTTCTTCCTTAGCAGTTTTTTTTTCATATCTTGTCATTCAGTTGATATTTCACTATACCATATATCATAAAGAAGCCGTTGCATCTCAATCTAAGTGAACTTCAATCAATTTTGTAGTAGGATACCCATTATTTGTTTTCTTATAAGAGTTTTACTCTCATTGTTTCCAGATAATGACACTGGTGGAGGTGACAATGACAGGTTCAACCGTTCTGGAGGGAACTTTTCTGATAGAAGTAAGTTAATGCAGGTTGTATCTTGCGAAATCCTTCTCATAATGAGTCAATTTCTAGATCAAAGCGGATCCTACGAGTATCGTGGCCGTGGAGGCCGTGGTGGCTTCCGTGGACGTGGTGACCGTGGTGGATTTGGCCGTGGACGTGGCCGCGGCGGAGGACATCGTGATCGTGATGGAGGTGCTTTTGTCTGTTCAATGAATTACCTTTCCAAGAAAATGGAGTGTTGTCTGCTTTGTTCTATAGATTAAAAAAGTTTATTAGGGGCAGTAATTCTATCCAGTTGAATCAAACGTTTCAGACGACGACAACAGCTACGGAGGACGTGATAATGAGTTTCGGCGAGGCCGTGGTAGAGGTCGTGGTGGCTTTCGCGATGGAGGAAATGACTCGTTTCGGTCAAGGGGTAATTATTGCTAGGCATATTCAATTTTTTTTTTTCGAGCTGTTTACTGGTGAGTTGTGTGCTTCAGGTAACGACTCAAGTTTCCAAGGTGGTCGCTCATATTCTCGTTCACGTAGTGGCAGTCCGGCTGCAGCAAAGAAAAGCGGTGGAGGTGTGTTGCTACAAATAAGAAATTCTTTCAATGACAACGTCAATTTTTTGTTGAATTTTCAGGATTCAATAAGTCCCAGGCTCGTTCATACTCACGTTCTAGGAGCGGAAGTCCTGTAGCTAGGAACACAAACAAAGGTAACCTGTTATTATGAAGTATGGCTGGCTGCGTCGCCATCGCTTCAGCCGCAATATTCTTGATGCCTATCGATTGTGCTTGCGCGCTAGCGCTAACGTTTAGCGTCGAGTCGCCCATAATCAATGCGTATCAAAATCAGTACTGTTGATTGTAGAGGCTGCTTTGCGAGCTCATTACGTTGAATATCTAGTAGTTTCTCAGTGTTTCAATTCAGGTGGTGGTCCTACGCGTGCTCGTTCTTATTCCAGATCAGGTAGTAACAGTCCACCTCCAGCAAAAAAGTTCAACACAGGTGCTTTTAGGAGATGAATGTGCTCCGTGATCGTCGTATGCAGTTTCTGCACATTTAGGTGTGTCGAATCGTGCACGCTCTTATTCCCGCTCACAAAGTGGAAGTCCACCCCCAAAGCCGAAGAATTCTCCGGCTCGAAGTGAGTGCTGTTTCATTTTTCAATGTTTCGGAGATTGGCTGAGGTTAGATTAGATCAGTTCTTTTTAAAACATATGTTGAATACGGTGTTTGTTCTGATTTTCGTTAGTTATGGACGTATTCCAGTTTTTTCGGTGCCTTGGGCTCACTCGAGTTGTTGCCTATAGCGAAACATTTCGACTGTTAATCTTTCCTCCACTACTATCACAGTTTATCCGAATCTTATCAAAGTAATAGAAATTTATTTCCAGTTAGTCGCCCTCCTGCTTCGTATTCACGCAGTCGAAGTGCAAGCCGTAGTCCACCCCGAAATGACGAAAATAATAACGCTGGACAAGTTGACCGAGAGAATACTCGGCCTATTCCTACCTGCAACAATGATAATGGTGAGTTAATTCCAATTGGTTTTACAAATCCAACAGAATTCTATCCAAACCGTCGTGAATTAACAGAAGACTATATGACTGATGGGTACGGTTGTGGTCGCATTTCAGCGAAAGGTATGTTTCGCTGCTCTTTTGCTCAAATGAAAATATTAAGAACTTCACATTGTTGTGGTTTTTTTCCAGAGATTTAACGAAGCATTTTTCCAAATTTTTTGTTACCACCCTTACTCTTCAAGTACGGCATTCCAGACAAAAAAGCTAATCATTTCATTATCTATTGTTTACTTCATTAGTATAGAAAATATTCGTCAACGGTCACGCTGCTGTACATGATAATATTCGCAAATTCGTTCATTTAGATTATGCAACTGGATCTAATGTCAATCAATTCCTCAGCGTAGTGTGCATATGCACAAGGGTTTTTTTTCACGAGTACTTACATATTGCCAGCTGATGAGTTTGTTGAGAAAAGCTTGTTCAGTTATTGTATAAACCATTGAATAGTGGACATCCTATTTTTTGAGTATGCAGAGCGAATTAGAGAATAACTAGTGTTGCACACAAGAATGAGTTGCATCAACTAGAGTTAAACTGCTAAACGGCTGACTTTCCGTGACATGTTAGCAATGACAAAATCATCTCCAGGTCGTGCAAACAGCGGATCGGGCGAATCCAACGTGTTTTCGAATGGCGACGCTTACCGAAATAAGCAGTGGTCCAATGTTGGAGTCTAGCTATCTAGTACATCCTTATATTATAGTTTTATTTCTTCAATTTCCAGGGCCATGTCGATAAGTTCAATGATAGCCAGTGTGATGGCGGCAGAGGCGTCAAACGTGCTGCAGAGTGAGTGCAAATGTTACTTCAAAATTTGATGCGAGTATAATTTAATGCGAAGTGAAACACAAATCTATGGGTAACCCGTGAAGAAGTCCGAAGAAATGAGCTACTCCTCTCGATCATGTTTTTATCTTGTGGATGTGACCAAGATGTGAACTTCTTTAGGAGCACTCATGTTATTTTCTTGAGTGTTCTTCTATTCGAATCAGCTTGTAATTCAGGAGCAAGAATATGAAGAACAAGTAAACCTACAGTTGTATTCGAACCCGACAACTACTTTTTTTGTGGTTTTTCTAACAACTAGCTGCCGGATCTTTACTACTGCTGACGCCTGAGCAGTAATGCACTAATTGCATGCACAGGTGGTATTCCTGTTTCAACTCACTGGTTTGTTGGTCGGGTGGCGCAAGTAGCACAAGAATTGCGATGAATCACAACAATGCTATTGCACCACAGGGTACACCATAATGGGCACGCTATAATGTATTAGCTGCACTAGGCTAAAAAGTCACGTGCGCGAGCCTCAAAACAATCACTTATGCCTAGAATTTTACTCCTTTCACAAGCATGACCGCACTCCCTTACCTGGGTCGATAATCGTGACTTCGTCAATACTTTGATGGATTGTGTTAACCCAGTATTGCCCTTTCTCGGCACGTAGCACAAGAGGGCACTCGACCGTCACACCATTGTGAATCCCCAAAGTTCGGTCTCAGACCGTGAAGGCGCTACGGTTCCATCCACCACTCCTGAGCTTGCTACGCAGGGACCTAGACGCTGAAACCCCTAAGTCACCAGTGAAACGATTCCTACAGTCTGCTCTTGCTTGGAGATGGCTGGAACCATCTGAACTTCTTGGAGTTCTTCTGAGAGTCCTTTGGTCAATGTATCGCTCTCGTACTAGTGACTCCACTGCTAAGCTTACACCTTCCTTCATTCCTGTTCCTGGCTGTTGTTCTTCCAATTCACCGTGCAAGGAACTAGCAAGTTACTGAAATGGAAAACCGACTGCTGGCATGCCCTTACATAGGCCCAGTCCCCGCCCACTGCAGTGTGATTGGCTGAGAGCCTCCGGCTGATGTGCACGTACAGTGGACGCTAATGGCAGCCTTGAGAAGGACGTCGCGCAACCGCGCCGCGCGCGCCGTAACCGATGTTTTCTGCTGTTGTTATGCTATTTCTAGCAGTTTTTCTACCCGATTTTAACCATTTTCGACCAAATCGGGAAGAAAAGAGCCTAGAAATAGCATTCCGGCGGCAGACAACGCCGATCTCAGCGCGCGCGGAGCGGTCGCGCTGCGTGCCTCCCAAGGCCGCGGATGGGCCACCGCCATTGCCGTCCACTGTAACTCGAGATACAAACAGGCATCAGCCCTCCGTAACAAAAGAGCACTGACCAATGCGACACGAAACAGGAGTTAAACAAGAGCTTGTTATCACTCGACAACTAACACAATTGCCTATTGTCAGATTGCTTGCGTTCTTACTTTCGTCATAATTATCATTTTAGACGCGAACGCTCTTATTCGAAATCTCCTTCATCATCTCCCTGACAGACACTGGAATTCAGCGAAACGATGTTATTAATACTGAATGCGAAGCTAGTTCTTAATACGTCCATTTTTGTCCATGTAATGTATCTTGACTGTATACCAATTCTGTGAAGCGCGAAGTTTTACGTATAACTCTACAGTCCTTGTGCGCAATCGGTAGAAAGTTTTCAAGCGCGCCGGACTTGCGGCGCGTGCGCGGCGCAGCCCGCTGGTAACAGCGGTCCGGCGTCCCCGATCAGCTGTTCGAGGACACCTGTCTTCACTATTGGGCCAAGGTAGGCGCTTTTCATCGGTTTTCTCTATTATCTGGAGTACTTTGGACCGTTGAGGCCTGTGGCTGACCGATATTGATCGGACGGCCCGCATGGCCCGTTTTTTGCACGTTCCATCTTTCTCTGCTTTTGAATGTGTTTTTCATTTATTTTTGGCCCCGTAGAAAGCTGCTTGTTCCAGGTAGCCTCTTCTCTGTAGGAAAGAGGACCCTGGGTCGTGGTGGCTGACAACGGGACCTTTTATTTTGTTCGGAATCGTTGACGTTCCGTCCCTGTTCGCATGGTCGTCAATTTTTGTTTTCGTCGCATGTTTTTTTTTCTTGGGTAAAGGGCCCCGTTATCAGCCGCCACATCCCAGGGTCCTCTTTCCTACTAAGAAGAGGCTACCTGGGACAAGCAGCTTTCTACGGGGCCAAGAACAAATGAAAAATGCGTTCAAAAGCAAAGAAAGGTGAAACGTGCAAAAACGGGGCATGCGGGCCTTCCGATCAATGTCGGTCAGCCACAGGCCTCAAAGGTCCAAAGTACTCCGAATAATAAAGAAAACCGATGAAAAGCGCCTACCTGGACCCAATACCTGACGAAAGGTGTCCTTGAACAGCTGATCGAGGACACCGGACCGCTGTTACCAGCGGGCCGCGCCGCGCACGCGCCGCAGGCTAGGCGCCCTCGAAAAGTTTCTACCGATTGCGCACAAGGACTGTACTTAATCACCCTTATTTTGAAACAATTCACGAGGAAATACTGTAAATGGCGTCGAGCAGTGCCCTGATCATAGATTTGCGAGACTGTTACCGACCTTGTAGAAGTCCTTAGTAGGTGTTCCGTCCTTCTATGTTTACTTCTTCTTTACGGGCCTACTTACGCTCAGTTGCGAATCTCAGAGTTATTCCTCTAATTGTTACTGTTTTTGTTATTCTGTATATAGTATGCATTTGAAGTTCATCTTTTTTTGTTTTCTTTCTGTTCCATAGTTGCTGTGACTTTTTAGCCTTGTCTTTTTATTAATATTAGTCAACATCTACAAAGAAGAGTAGTGTTATATTTACCGTAATAAAATTAGTCAATTTCCTAGAACGGAATGTAGATCTGATGGCAAACTATAGCCGACAATTCTTATAAAGCACTATGGATAGCGACTTGAGCAGGTGGCTGAGGGGGTTGTGGCGGAGCAGTCGGCGTCAGTGAGTCTGCCTTAGATATTATCTGGAAGAAGTGAATGTTGTGCTTGCAATGAGGCTGACAACCGGTGAACAAGGTATGGTGCATATATGCTGCTCACCGAAATGGCTACTTTTTTCTCGTTTTCATTCTCATGAACTACTCTGGAGGCGTTGATTCTCTGCAATGGCGTTGAATAAGTAGTGCGATAGTAGGTTTCGAGATGCATTTTTCGTTCTCATTTTATTCTTAACGGCAAGAAGTGGTGCAGGTTTATAGTCGCGATCATCGTGGCTGAGTTTTTACTCATAAACATTAAGCAGCTTTGGGGCGCTGCGTTGAGCTGCTGGTCTGAAACGTTCTGGCTCATGGGTCCTAACGAGTCTTAATGTTCCAAATTTGTTATGACTGTTTAGTACTAAGTGGTGCGTGTCAAGACATGTCAAAATCAGCGGTCCAGCGAAACGAGATCAGTGTAAGGCATTGCACCGATGTAGGTGAAGTATTGGTATGAAATGCTTGTTCGTTTGTGCTGCTGCAATGCCTTACACTGAGCACAACGCCGCGTGGCACAATGCGTAGCCGTAGCAGTTATGAGCGACATTGCTCCAGACACTTACGGATTTTGGGCATAGCACCACAGGCGTAGCTGCTGCATGAACAGTCGGTAATCGATACATATCAACATCAACGAAAATCACTTGCGCGACTGCGGTCGGTGTTATACTTGACGCTGCTATACTCTGCGTGGAGTATAACACCCTCTGTCGCCATCACTCCGCCTAAGATCAATAGGTGTCTGTGAAAGACGGACGCACAAAGTGGGCGGGAGGGAGGGGGCGTGGGAAAAAATAGGGCCTCCGCCGCTTTGAGGACCCGGACGGAAAACAAAAATAACAAACATATGATCTTAAATATTAAATGATTGATGACAAATGTTTAAACAAATGGTAAAAATAAGGAAATAAGAATAGACTTATAAAGAATTTCTATCCATTTTATGAAGTATTAGGTTGTAACATAAGTTTCCGCTGTTTTCGCATAGGCATTTTCAAAGGCCTCCAATAAATGAATACCGATTAGATTTCACGCATATGTAGATACGTTTTTAAGGCGCATGATCCCGCGAACATTATGGAGTGTGGAACCTATCTTTGCGTCTTATTTTGAAGATGTAATGAACTTCAGAGTGAACTCTTCAAAAATGCAAATTCGGTAAATGCACTTGCACGAATAATAATTTTAGCATGACGTTGCATGAGACTAACCAAATTTGGGTAGAGCAATATTCCCGTTTTATTGGTGAGCGGTCTCGGGCGAACGCACCGAACTTGATAGCCCAAAATTTTAATTATGCTGTTTTTCTCTCTGGAGTTGAAACGGATTGAAGTGGGATTTCTTTCATTGTGGCTACAAACATCGCCCATTTGCGGACACTAATCTGTGGAATTTTGGGGAAATTACACGATTTTGCCAAACCGCGGAGAACGCCTCAATTTTCCGAAATTCTCCGAAAAGGAAAACATAGAGGAATTTTTGATAGCGCATTACGTAGCGCAAATCTGGCTCTAGCAGAGCGCAGGTTATCAGATCACAATACGGTCTTCTTTGCGAGAACCGTTCTGCCAAAGTCAGTGACCTCTAGCGCTGTCCGACTCAGATCTTTGCCTCGCAGTCCGCGGATTTTTGAAGCAGAGGAGTGGAGCTCCTGCTGTAAAAACGGCAAAAGTCCAGCGAGTGTTGTGATCCATACTTCGATTGGTACCGGTTGTTATATGATTTTCTATAAAAATTTTCATCGAAAATTTCGAAACAGCGGAAACTTATGTTATAACCGAAAATTCGGCAACTTTTTTTTCTGGGGGGGGGGGGGGGAGCTTCTCTTCGTGCGCCACTGGATATATCTGTACCAGCTTTGGATTTAGTTGTCAGTTGTACTGTGTATCTTTATGTGATGGCTAAGCAAATGAAAAAAGAGCTACTAACCTCTTCAATACAGTATCCTATCCACAATAAAGCTGAGATTCCATGCAGACTGAATAAAAACACCCGATGGGGTGCTACTCCAGTGCCGTCCGTCATCAAAAAGCCGAAGTAGGCCATAACTCCAAAACATCGTGAGATTTCCAGCGATGGGGCATACCAGCTAAATTCTCTACTTTTTCTGGACAACTGACACAAAGAAAGCTGGAATTCTCACCATTTGTCAAAGAAAGCGCTGAACGTTTGCATTGTGACCAAGAAGAACGCGATTTTCAATGTGAAATCCACGTAATCGAGTCGTGGCCGATCGTACTCGAAATGGAGGAAAATCGCCAGTAGAAGCGTGAAATGCCCAAGCAGATATAATTTCAGCCAAGTTTTCAACGGTGGGTTGTACTTGACGACTGGCTTTTCTGGCTAAAAATGATCCTTTTCTAGTGTTTGGATTGGAAATCCTGAAAAATAGCTTGGAAATTGTCCGTGCGTACCTCTGGTACTCCATAGGCTGTATCGACAAGACTAAACCAGTGGAAAAACGGGCGAACTGGAACTCCAGGGAACCATCCAGGAGGATAAAGAGCGGCTTTTATCTGGAAATTTCTCTGATTTTAACCTTTCAGCAGGCTGTGTTAGGAACAGGGATGTACACAGAGTGCCGGTCATTCACTTTTGCACCACGGGATGCCGCCCGTCTTGTCTGCCGCGCCGCTCCACTTACGCGATGCGACAGACCAGTCGGGTGCTGGTATTGTTGGGCGTTACCGGTATTGATGTTCTGATTATGTTTTCATTCAAGCGTTTCGAAATGAGGACAAAATCACACAGAAAACGGTGAAAACACTTCTTGACAACAAAAGCGTCCAGCTGGTCTGGAGCGCCACGCACGTGTTGCGGCGCGACAGACCAGCAATGGTTTACTAGCACCGTAATTGCACGATTTACATTCTTTTTTTTCTCGATATGATTTTTTTTCAACATTTACATTCATTTACAGGAATAAAAATTTATGATTCACGACAATTTATGGGAATCTAAATTTTTGGTTTCAACATCCCTATTTGGCATGTAAGTCGAGAACCCACTTTGTTAGTCAATCCAGGAAACAGTGGCTCTCCCTTTTCGTTCTTCATCTGTCCCTTGAAATAGAGCATGTCCCAGAGTACGTGAGCCTGAAACAATGTCCTGCCGTCTGAGGGGTCAGAGGTTAGAGGCGCAGACAAACTCTGCTCCACCTCACCTGTAAATAGATCTGATTGAAAGTGTTCTCATTATGGACAAGTCCATAGACAGGTGGATCGTCTTTACGTTCTGCTGCAAATGTTCCGAACATCTGAAAATCAGTCGATCAATGTATTGATTGAATGAGAGCCCACGGAAGCGTCGCTTATCTGAGATTGCTTTGAGCGCGTGCTCGCTTTTTTCCCTCTAATGCGCCGAAATCCGGATACGCTATGATGCAACGTACCTTATCCCAAATGATGAATACGCCGCCATAGTTTTTATCGATACAGTACGGGTTTCGACCGTGGTGAACTCGATGATGTGACGGTGTGTTGAACACGATTCCTAGAGGTCCAAGGGTGTCAAATAGCTAGAAAAAACTATCTATAGATGACGGACGTAGATGGTATCCAGCAGGAAGTATGAACGATGTAACTGTCATAAAAAAGAGAAAAAACCGAAAATATGTGGAAATGGGCGAGAATTTTGGCGGTTGTAGACTATCTTTTGGTAAATATGTATCTAAATACAATGGAATGCAATAAAGCAGTGCTACTAATAATAAGGTACAAAAATAAATTAATGGAATAAATTACAGTACAAAGTGCTGTAGGGAAGAAAAACGAAAAAAAAAACTTACACTGGTGTGCATGACAAATTGAAGAATTTCACTGAAATATCGATGCACCAGGAATATCGGCGGTGGTATGAAGAAAGCCTAAAATATTGTCGAGGGGCATTGTAATACTTCATGTCTTTTTTTGTATTTTTTCCAGATATTTTGGCATATTTCACCGCTTCCTACATTCTACGCTCTCATGGGCTGCTCTACTTCGAGTGTGGAGCGTTGTTCATGCAATGGGGTGGCGCCGCAGAGCTACGCGATTGGCCAGACCATTGCATCGGCCAATCAGGGCTTGGATGCCACGCCCCCTTCAAACACAACAATTCATTCGTCTTTCGTTCCTAGTAACATGATATGTACACCAGGTCGAATAAATAACCGTTGAAGAAACCGTAGATTTTTCCTCAAAAAAGGAAGAAAATAAGGGAAGCTGTCCGGAAATACGGATATTACTCATTCCGTCTCCGTTATTTTTTTCTCGCCAATTTGTCTAAATCGGAAACAGTCACGACGAAACACATTTTTCCTCGTTTTGCTTTTTCCCTAGTTTTTCTTTATTTTTCCCAGAAGTCATCTCATTATGTACAGTACTTTTTTTATTACTGTGACATTAGTGGCTATCCATTTTTTGAAGAAAAAAATTAAAATTAGTCTTTGCCAGGGAGAAAGTTGGCTGAGCTACTTTTACTTCATTTTGCCACGACAGCACAATTTTCAGAAAAAATTTCTTTGGCCGCAAGGGATAGATGTTGAAAGTGCAATAATGTTTCAAAGTGAAATGAGGCGCTTGTACTCCCCAAAAAAGGGGGGGGGGGCCGTTCACTCTTCTCCTAAATTACTCTATGAACCTCACCTGTAGAACATCGTATATAGCCAATCCAGCGTCCTGAATAGCCGCTTGCCGAAGTGCTGTGGAAAAATTGTAGTACTCGGAGCTATGGTGGATAGTATGCAGACCCCAGAAGAAACCGAATTCTGGAAGTATGAGGGTCGTATGGGGGTCGAAAGAAATCAGTCCATGAAGTAGATTTAAACAAATTTCATCGGATTACTTGTTGTTCCTCATTTTATTACTGTTTATTAATAATTTATTTCCAATTACTCAAATTCGAAGTGGATTCAAGTAACTTTCGTGTTGAGGTAATGAGCGTTTGAATCTCTGGAGTGGTGAATACCCTTGCTTTTCCTCCCATTCTCCCTAACCCCCCCCCCCCATCATCTCTTTCCTCATCCGCTAGGATTCCGAGAAGAGGCCGAAACATCTCGATACACGCAGCGATGCCAGAAGTTTTCTGGAGAACACTCACCGTGAACAGCACGATGTCCACAATAATACATGAGATCTTGGAATACCAAACATAGCAACCACGTCCATGGTGAATCCCATGGCAGCTCAATCAGACGGAAATTGTTCCAAATGAAGATGTAGAGGAAAATCGCCACAGTTCGTCCACCAAATCTACAAAATTCACGTATTTTCGTAGAAATTCCGCATAGCACCATCGATTTTATGTTTATGCACAGCTGCTAACGTAAATTGGATCATCGTTGGGAGTGATGCGATCGAGGAGCGGAGTTATTCAGTGCGTGTTTGGATCTTCTCACAAATCCCGTCTGATCCGATGAACTGTGGCCTAGATAAGACACCCTAGGGGGTAATTCGGAGATCCAAGGAAGTTTCAAAGCAGCGTTTTGTTATTCCGGAGAACACAAAGGGATCCATCCTCGGCTAGGACAGAGGGTTGGAAACGACCCATGTAAGTGGAAAACTAGAAATTTTTATTTTTAAGTACGGGTAGAGAGCAGAAGGAGCAATAAATTCTGAGAAAAGTTAGGTTAGGTTGAAGTGGGATCCAAGTTAAACCAAAAAAAATGCAAGCAAATAAGTAATAAACAACTAAACAATTGAAATAAACAACACAAAAAACACCCACTTAAAGCACTGGCTAAGCATCCCAGCACATATTGACGTGATCGAATCGTTAAGTGCGAATCGATCATGATGTCCGGAAATTTGAAGAATTAGAAACTCGACGACAACAAACGTCAACCACCATGCTGACACCTGCAATTAGCACTGATCAGTGGAAGTTTTCCAGAAATTCTGGGAGGTTAATGGGGTTCAACGGGGAAATTCGGAATTGAGCGAGGGTTATCTTCATTCTTAAGGCAACAACTTTTTCGGCTACAACTTCATTAAAATTAATATTCTATTCCTGTAAAATCAAAATCTTTTTAGTTCAAACCTAAAAAAGAAACTAAATCCATTCTTCTGATATTGCATTACATTTTCGGTTTCAAGGACACAAAGAACACAGAAAGCAAGAACTGTGCAGCATAGAAATGTACAGTAACGGCCAAAATTATATAGCCTTTTGTAGTCTCTTCCATTTCCTTCATAATTTCATTTACAGTAAAGCTTCGAAGCTCATATTTTCACGGGTGTTGTAGACATTCATAAGTAATAAAATGGAGTGACATCGTACCATTTTATCAGCTAATTTCCTCTAGGCAAAATAATTACCATAAAGGTCAAAATCTGGAATTTTGCGGCATCCACAAAAGATCGCAGAATGGATTCTGTGGGCTGTATTTTCGCAACATTTGCACTCCTTGTAAAAGATTCGACTCATACTTAAACGAAAAAAATGTGCTTTCAAATCACTGATCAAAGCATACGAAGCAAATTTGAGTTTATTTCAACAGTAGACCAACGTAAGAATTTCTGCCAAATTAGCTCACTCTTCCTTGGTTACAATGTTAACTCGGTCACGATGCAACCAGAAGTCCATAGCATAAAAGGGTGCTTTCGTTTCTTTCCATGCAGAGCTTTAATCCAGCAAAAGTTATGCGGGAATATTCAAAAGGCTATATAATTTTGGCCGGTACTGTAGGGGATCCAGAAAAATAGCTTCATCATTTGTCACCAAAAGAAATTCTTGGAAAGCTTTTTTTTCGGCAACACTAGCTAGGAAATCGAATCACTCATTTTCCTGATTTTTACATATCGTACTAGATGAAAGCTATGTTTATAGTCAATCGAGCGCAAAGCTGTCGCTACTTATAGAAGGATCCAATAATGATTTTATTGCCGTATACCGCTAGCTTAGCTCCCATGTTTTAGTGCTTCTTAATGTGCAAAGCAAGAGATTACCTCCTGAAAAATCTTGAAAAACCTTTGTTGACTATGACGAAGGTCCTGTTACCGTTTGAACGTCATTTAAATGTGTTCGAAAAATCTAGAAATCCGGATGTGCAGATCAATTATATAATTGAAAACTGGGGCGTTACGACTAATGATTAATGCTTATACCTACTTGGGACCCAATAATGGATATAGACAAACTCGAAAATTCGAAAACAGAAATTTCCAGTTGCGGAAAAAGAGGGATGAGTAAAACTCTTGAATATTGATAAGGAGGGATCTAAGATTTTCCTTTTCTCAACATCCGATTTGTCTTGGATCGTGTTCTAAGCTAATAACTGAGTTATTAGAATTACTCGGTTTTATCCCCTCCTAAGAACATTAATGACCCATGTGACACTTAACCTCTCACAAATAGCAGGTAAGTAAATTGCAAAATCGTGTCGCGGCTGCGCTGTGATTTAGTTGCTTTTGTCGCTGGATGTGATTCATTTGTTTTTTTTTGCGGAAATTGTTGAATAGGAAGTGTTTGTTAAAAATATAATTTTTTTCTGATGGAAGGCCTTGCATAATATCTATGATGGTTAACACTGTGAGTTTTATGACAGGTTGCGAGGAGTCATTTCCTGTCCTCCAACAAAAAAGTTTGATCGCGCCCTGTAGTACAACAAATATACCGTAATGTTAGCTGTCTACCGTACCTCGACATTGTAATTCGGCACTTGTTCCACTGTCGGTACAGCTGTCTCATAGGGAGTGATGAAGTAGAGGGTGTGTCGCAGGTTGACAAGTGTCAACCTGAAAATTACCGTAATTCGCCAGAAAATTGTTTGTCTACATGAGCAGAGTACAGTACTATGTATGTGTTATGCCTGCAAATGCGTAAACACATGCAAACTATGACTTTTCCATGGAGAGCAAAATAAGTACGATAAGTGGCAATTGACCGAGAAACAAACTGCGGCTGACCTTTCAAGCAGCCGGTGACCGAGTGAAGTGTTCGAGAAAATTCTGTTAAGTAGTGGTGTTACGGTAGTCGTAAGATTCAAGCTGGTATCAAGCAACGCTTCGCTCATGATTGGACATTTACTCTGGAAAAAAAAACTACACTAATGGAGACGTGACGTCACAAAAAATATAAAGAAAAAAAAAACAAGGTTCCGAACCGTATTTTGCTACATAGATCTTTCGAACTCAAAACGCAGACTGTGGGGCACATCCAAACAGACCCGCTCCACCGTGTTGTTTTGTAGATCCCTTTGTATTTTTTCTAACAGAATTGAAAAAAAAAAGAAAAAGATGAGAGAAGAAGGGATGAAATTAAAAGGAAAATGAAGATTTCGAAAAAAAAACAGGAGTTTGTTCAGCGTAGATCAAAGCTACATACAAATCTCAAATTATGGACATAAGCAAATTCGGCTTTATTTACCCTTGCCTATTTAAATTTTAGGTGGATAAACGTGCCGTGCCTTTTTTTATAATAGTTTATTAATTGCGACTTACGAGTTTTCCGACTATTTAAGGTGACTTCGGGCGATTAATTCGCTACGAAATTGGCTGAGATTTTGTTGTTAAGGTCAGTGTTTCACAAGCATTTATATAAGTGATGATCTTCGATATCACAAAATCACGACTTTTTTAGCGCAAACCCTGCGGCTGAGATTGATATCGTTGTTTTCTGATCAGTGATGTGACGCTTTAAACATTGTATTTTCCTGTGGTTGTAGATAACCAAGCGATTCGGAAAAAAAATCTAACTAAAAGGTGCTCGGTAGACCGTAAAGCAACCCAGAGGAAATTGCACAAATCCAAAATAACGTACCTGCTAAATGTACAATTGTAATCCTCTCGAACGTTGACAGTGATTATTCTCGGTGATTTATCAGAAATTTAAATGTTGTCACCTTTTCTCAGCGCTCGAAAATCTGAAAAAGGAGTTCAGCTTTGATACCTACAAATCTGAGGTGCTCAGGAAGTCCAAGCAACAGATGGCGATTGAATTATGTATGATGATCGGAACGGTTTAGAAAGTTCGACAACAACGGACTCCGTGATAGGAGAGAATTCCCCGATCGCAATAACTCTAGATAATGCTGAATTTAGAGATCAATTCATAATTACAAGATGCACCAAATGTGGATTTTAACAGAGCGACGATCAGCGATATGCTGTATATTCGTGGATTTTTCTAGCAGTTCTTCCAACAATTCGCAAGCATAGGCTAAGTAAGTCAGTCTATCCTGTACTCGTTCATTCTACACCATGCTCCATTACTTTATAATGACTAGTGAATATATTACAATGACTTGTGAATAAATAAAATGAAGAAAAGCCACCATGGCATTGTTGTGGCGCCACACCCTACTGTGATATGTTGCGACGCCGCACCATGACATTGTTGCGGCGCCAAACCCTACAGTGATATGTTGAGGACGCCACTCCATGGCATTGTTACGGCGCAATACCATGCCTCAGTATGTTGCGGTGCCGCACCATGGAATTGTTGCGGCGCAACGCCATGCCTTAGTATGCTGCGGATGCCGCACCATGGCATTGTTGCGGCGCAACGCCATGCCTTAGTATGTTGCGGATGCCGCACCATGGCATTGTTGCGGCGCAACGCCATGCCTTAGTATGCTGCGGATGCCGCACCATGGCATTGTTGCGGCGCAACGCCATGCCTTAGTATGTTGCGGATGCCGCACCATGGCATTGTTGCGGCGCAACGCCATGCCTTAGTATGTTGCGGATGCCGCACCATGGCATTGTTGCGGCGCAACGCCATGCCTTAGTATGCTACGGATGCCGCACCATGGCATTGTTGCGGCGCAATACAGTATGTTGCGGATGCCGCACCATGGCATTGTTGCGGCGCAACGCCATGCCTTAGTATGTTGCGGATGCCGCACCATGGCATTGTTGCGGCGCAACGCCATGCCTTAGTATGTTGCGGATGCCGCACCATGGCATTGTTGCGGCGCAATACCATGCCTTAGTATGTTGCGGATGCCGCACCATGGCATTGTTGCGGCGCAACGCCATGCCTTATTATGTTGCGGATGCCGCACCATGGCATTGTTGCGGCGCAACGCCATGCCTTAGTATGCTGCGGATGCCGCACCATGGCATTGTTGCGGCGCAATGCCATGCCTTAGTATGTTGCGGATGCCGCACCATGGCATTGTTGCAGTGTTGCGGAGAAACACATGCTGTATTACTGAAAAATAGGAATGAGTCCCAGCTGCGCTCATTTCCAGGGAATGTTCGGGTGCTGCTGCTGCTTTCCTTGGTTGTGAGTAGAGTTTTCATTGAAAATACGATAGAATTTGCAAGGATATATACAAGTAGCCTTCTAGAATCTCCTGAACATCTGTTATTGCTAGGCTATTTAAAAATAGATCAAAATGGTCGTCTCTTTAGTAGAGCTCCTCAATCGCCTTCAAAAGAATAATAAGCAAATTCAATAGACAGACGAACAACTGAAATAAAAATTGGCCTGTTTTTACATGCGACTATTTTCGAAACTTCATAGGACTATGTTTTAGCGATAGCATTCTTTCGTGGTTTAATTTCCAATGAGAAGCTTAGACTGTTCATGAGCATCTCAGAGCAGATCAAATTCTATCTAGGGACCTACAGAAGTGGAAAAAAGAAAGGAAAACAAGAGGGAAGAAAATGAGAGGAAAATGAGTTCTAAACGTCTGCTAGATGTGCAGTGCAGAATTACAGCGTCGCTGTGATGGTGAACTCTATTTGATATCACAAAAAAACTTATCCATAAACCTTGTCTCTGTCCGAACCGTTCAAAGCCATAGGAAGACCATTTCTGGATGATTTACCACAAAAAAATGGAATTTGTGACGGACTTGCCGCCATCATAACTGAGGAGAAAACGAATAAGAGCAGCTAGTACTGATCCAATGGCGCGGCTACAAACCTATTAAATATTAAAAGCCACAACTGTTTTGCATATAAAACCCGTTCGTGAGCACAAACAATCACTACGTTTTCCATTCTCAAACTAAGAAATTGAAATGCGGCTGAGAATCCGGAACTGTTTCCATTTTTTGTCTCGCTGTACAGTGACAACAGTACAAAGTTAACGTGGGTAATTTGAAATGCAATACGTGCAGCTAAAAACTAGGCGCAGTGCCAGGCCGCAATATCTGTTACAACTTGCTGCGCATCGTGTTCCTATAGTCTCTTTTTAGTAAATCGAGTAAATTGCACTGCAAATTATGAATAATATGTAGCTCTGGCTATATGCTGAAGTGGGTTTTTTTTTCAGGCTTGAGACGCAGAGACTTCGACAAGAAAACAACGAGAAAAGGGCAAAGATTATAAAAATAAAATGTAGTGCGAAATTACGTAAAAGAAATATCAGAAAAGCATGCCAACTAGTCCAGTGTTAAAATTTTGGAGAATTTTCAAAAACTGCTCTAGAACTTTCACGTTCAAACTCACATGAAACTGAATCAATTCTTGGAGGTCATTGCAGCTACGATATCGATTTTGCTACGTATTGATTGATTGCGGCACGTCGCTAGCGCTGTCCCTGATGTCATCGGCAGCTAATCAATACGTACCAAACCCACTGCAGCAGCGTCTCGCAGCGACTGAAACCGCTATACACCTCGAGAGATATAACTTTGCTACAAGAGACTTATCACCCTTATATTACTAACTGTAATACCTTTTCTAAAATCTACGCAATCTTTCCACTTTCAAAAGACTTCAGCGTTTGAAGAAGCTCTGAACTTTTTTCTTCTAAAATCTGCTATCCGACGAGTGCTTGATTTTGTTCGATAGCGTCTGTTAGCACGTTGCGTTCGGTCAGGTTTTCGCATCGTGTAGCAAGGTCTCCCCGACGCCGCAATTACGGAAGGGACATGTGTGTTACGTACTGCTTACGGAAAATCGCAATGCTAACGCCGCTGTGAATACGATGGAAAACAAAAAAGTACTGCATTTCGGTTCTCAGTCGTCTATTCCACGAATAATGCTCTTGCGGGAGGCCTGCAGTATTTTTAGAATGGAAATCCAGAAAAAATAATCTTTGCCAGATTCCAGGTGGAGAATAATTTAGTTATGAATAACCCTAGATTTGAGCCAGGTGTAGATGCACTTTGCACAAAATTTACATTTTCGGCGAGACTCATATTGAATTTAACTGGAAAGCGGTATGTAGAATTCCACACGATGTGTGATCTACATGGATTTTCTCCGGAGTTTGTCCCGGAAACCGCTAGTGTACAGACAAAAGAGAAGAAATCCAACTAAAAGATTATAGCGACCGTTATGCTCCAAGTGACCCAACTTTCTAAAAATTTAATTAAGAGGACAGAAAACAGAGTAGATATGACAAATTATAAAAAATAATGAAAAAGGCTACTTATCTCGAGAGGAGCGATGAGAAACCCAGCAGGAAAGATAATGACCATAGTGAAAAGTTTAACAAAGTATGAATTTACATTTTCGTTCAATTTCTCGAATATTTCTATGTATTTTCTCGCATTCGTCCCGCTAAAGAACTTCTGTTGACGCTTTCTAAGCAGTACAATAGTGAATAACAAGTATGGTTTCAATGGTTTCAAAAGGCAATAGCGTCTGAGGGATCTCAGAGAGGAAATGAAATCGAAAAAAGATATTAGGAAATTCCTATCTTATATGTTTTTTTTTTCGTTTAGGTCCTCCCCTCCTTACTGCTGAGTACTGAGGGAAGTGCAATGCTTTGTGCTCTACTTGTACACAAGAGAACCGTACGAAGAGCGTTTTCCTTCACATTTTTCTTCTTTTTCAGAATATCAATATCATAGATTAAGCAATACCTTGAATATCCTAGATTTTTAGTGATTAGAAAAAAAAGCGAGAGTGTGACGTAGTGACAACTTTTTTTCATATATTAGATCAAAAAACCGATAGGTATTCGTGATGGAGAAAACCTACTGCACATAAGCGCCTAGCCATAGTAAAGGTTCATAGACGAAATGACAAATACTTAGGATGGTATCGAGAACTGGTTAAGGTTTGAGGGCTCCTGGACTAAAGTGTGTCCATGAGGGTGTCCATGAAATATAGGATGAGATCTCTACTTTTTTAGAACCGAATAGACAGAGAATAATCCAGGTAATTCATCTAATAGTTATGCAATCGATTCGGACATTCGAATATCCAAAAAAGAGGGTGTCTACAGCTGTTCCTCATAATCGAACAAACGAATCTTCGACTTAGCTGGGAGCGAAAACCCTTATTTGATTTCGGATATACATATCTGACATGTTATTCAGTCCTAACTCTATTCAGACCTAACTGCAGTACAACACTACAATATTTATTATATAATAGTTTCTAAATGCTTAGGAGTGAGAGGGCTAGTTCATCAACCCGTTTAGGTAAAATGTAGCCAGAACTAAAAGCAAAATCTCTGAGTTTCCATTCTGGAGTTCGTCGTAGCATCCAGCGAAAACATAAAAACCCTGATGATTTAAGCCAATCGTTAAAGTGGCCTAAACATAGGTGGCTGTTGAAGAAGGAGTGGCTGAGCATGGCTAAGGATGCATGACGACGAATAAAGAGATGGAGAACTGGGCTGGCTTGGGGCGACGACAAGCGCCGCGCCTGACAAGCTTAGCCAAAAGCTAGATCGTTATGCAAAAGCATCTAACATCTCCTTTAATGGGAATTGGAACCTTCTGCGAAAGTAACTGCAGTTTTCCACGGGTAGCGAGAGCTCAAGAACTGGGAATTCTGGCTCTGGACAAATTGTTGGTTACCTAGTATCCTACAGGGATGGAATGTCCAAAAAGTGACGCCGTAGACCTTAAATAAGTGAGAAGTGGGCGGAGCACCGAAATGTAAGCAAGTGAAAACGAGGGGGAGGGGTGGAGTGGCTAACTTGCAAACGCGCGACGACGATGAATGTTCTCCGGAATCCCCCCCCCCCATGAGAAACTGTCCATTAAACACATCCCAGCGAGGATGGCCGAAGAGAATTAAAGCCGAGATGTCGCCCCCATCCACCGCCGTAACGGGTTTTGCGAACAGCCTTCAGTGTCTCTCAGACAAGCTCATAGCCAGTTCAACAATTGGCTACATTCCTGACTGGGAATTGCCCAGAAGGCGTACGCCTCCTGCGATGTGTCTTTCAATTTTTTAGACCATCGCTGCTATAAGCAAACCATCGATAAGCGTGCAAGTTTTAGTGTTTAGCACGAAGTGCTGTGTTTCTCCTGTCGATTCAGGATTTGAATAGATTGCATCATTTTGCAATGTCTGCAATTGCTGCGGAAAAGAGTAATTTGAAACGAAAGCGGGCACCTCACACTCCAAGAAGAGAAGGTTCGAAAAGGGGTTTCTTGGCTTTTTCTTCAGCAGACATGTATACATAGCACTGTGATTACTGTCGCCTGAAGACTCTTCTGATGTTGAACTCTCGAACGTATCCTGAGGTGAGACATTGTCTTTAGAGAGTTTTTTTAAACGAGTGATAGTTGACGACGATGAGAAATTGTAAACTGTCACCACTGATGCCAAGAAATTTGAGAACTTTCCGTGTAAGTGGGCGGAGCCTGGGCAATTAACGAATTTTCAGAAACGTCCGGTGAAGTTGCCAATTTTTGGGACACCCGAGGTAGGAATGGTTGCAGAACGTTGTTCCTCAGCATATAATCCTTCACGTTTCGTGAAATTTTTCACTATAAGGAAAATGCCGCCAATCTTGCAGAATTCTGCTCACGAAATTGTATATAAGTGTGCATCAGCTTGATTAATACTTTCTTCCACATCAGAGACTTATTTTCAGATGAAACAGGAATATACTCAAGCCGGAATTCAAGAGTAACATGGAGAGTAATGCTTTCACTACTGCAGTTCGAGCTATCTGATGAAACGCTCACATTACGCACCTTTGAGTTCTTTTTTCTTCTGTTGCGTATTGAGTATTTGGGAAAAAAGCTCACGTTCTAACTAAAAGAGTAATAAGAATGAGCAGTACAAAAAATAATTTGTCAGTGAGCAGACGTCCTTTAATTTTTGCAAATAAACCGTTGATGCTCGATTGGCGGTCGCGAAGGAAGAGAGGAAGCAGGTGATGGTGAGGAAACCGTATCAAAGAGATACGAGATCAAGATGGGCAGAAATTCAAAGAAAAAATGACTGAAAACTTTTTAGATTTTCCACAAGTATACGAAAAGGAGGATAAAAATAGAGAAATAATAAAAAACTGAAAATCATATCGACCAGTCTTTACGAGAGAAAAAAATGCTACATAGATTCCCTACCCAAGCCACCACATCCCCAGGCACCTCTGCCGCTGGATATCACGCTTAAATAGGAATCAGATGACCTTCCCAAAAAATGACCGCTGCGACATAGTTTGCATGAATTAAGCTCATGTATATGGAGTAACTCTCTATGTACAGGGGGGGGCCATAAGTTATTGTACAACGTTTGCTGGCCCATTTCTCCGCAGTAGTAAAATATTTTTGCCGCACTAGGCACTGTTTAATAGAGCTGGATTTGCTCTATCTTTTGATCACAAAAACCTCCTGGATACTTCCAAGATAACGAAAAAAGTTTATCGGAAACATTCATTGCAGACTTTCGGTGCCGCAAAATGCACTAACTCTGCCCGCAATTTCCGAGCAAAACAGCCACAAAAACAGTTTGATATTTTTAGAAAGAGCATTCTTTGCTCTTTAAGATGCATCTAAGCAGTACACCCCACTTTAGAGATTTGGTGGATTTTTCGTAAAAAATTTCCACATCAACCCGCTTTTTTCAAAAACCTGTTCTAAGTCCAACTGCTCCAAAGCAAAACTCTCCCGGGAAACCGGGTTTTAACTGTAAGATACTTTGATCCCTGCTCTATTCGGCAGCGAAAAGAGCAGGATAATCCATGTGTTGCTGGTGGAGAAATAAATGAGCAAACGTTGTACAATAACTTATGGCCCCCCCTGTATGTATGCTAACGACACAGTTATGACTGCACATGGTGGGAAATGACTGCAATTTGGTGACATAGAAAGAATAGAACATGGAAATTGCTCTCACTGCGCTGAGAAAAAAAACATATGGTTACGTAAATCGACCTATATTTTTGGAAAATCACACATAGTGAAGCATGTAATTAGATTTTATTTGCTATCGAGGCACGATAATGTTTCAGTCACCCATGAAGTGTTGTTTTTTTTTCCAAGCCACAGGCAATGCTCTGTGGAGGTAAACCGAAAGGTTCGTGGAATTGATGAGGGCATCCGTGACATGTTGGTCCCATCTTTCCAACGGGAGATTGTTGTGCTCATAAAACAAAATATTTCAAGAGGCTATAAATCGCCAGAAATGAACTGTTTTCCGAAAATAGATGAGAAGATGAAAAAGAAATTCGAAAGAATGATGGAACTCAGATGAACTTGCAGAACTGCCCCAACTGCATATGAATTTTGAAGAGTTGTGTGAGATCAGGGTGGGTTTTTTTTCTAAAAAAGATACTATTGTTGGATTTTAGGAAATTCCACGATAGATTTTGAACCTCAAGAGATTTCATCTGTCAGCTTCCCCGGTAAATCACGCTAAGCCGCACACTTAAAGGTACCAGTTAAGATCAGTTGCTTTCATCAAAATTTTGGGTAAAACCTGATCATTTCCTTGACGTCCCCTCATGATTTATCCTGGAATTTGGAGAAAAACTTAAAGGCGAGTATATTTGAGAAGTTTGAGAAATATACGATTCAAAAGGTAAGTTATATTGAGGAATTGGAAAGAGCCACATACTTTATTAGGGTAAAAGTTTGGAGTAATTTTGTTCAACTGGAAGGCATGTGTAATGAGGTCAATTAAGCGTGTTTCCTTTCATTTTCGATTCTTCCACGATAAATTTTGTAGGTAGATAGAGGATGGAAGAGAAGGAACTTTACTGTGCGTTAGCTCTGGGACCCTAAACAAGTGTATAAATGCTTGTACTGTGAAGATCTCACTGAAAGCATTGGAAAACATATGGGTTGAAGCCTAACGTTTTTAAAATTATTCCGATGCTTGCTCTAAACCCCAAGCGTTACCTAAACTATGAGAGCTGGAAAAAGCAACCGTGAGTGAGGGTACAGGGAGCTGGAAAGTGGCTCACGTCTCAGAATAATAGAGCTAAAGTCTCTCAGGATAGACACCAACAATTATTGCTTCACTGTTTTTCTGCCGCAGGAAAACCTGCCCATAACCACAAAAAGCGATCCAATGAACTACGCCCGCACGTGATCCACGAGAATGCAACGATCCAGACTATAACGGAAAAGCGTCGTCGATGAAAAAAAAAACGCAAGTCAATCAGGGTTCATCGAAGGCGAATTTGGGGAATTACGGGCGGTAGCGCGCGCCTGACGATGAATGGTCAGCACATAATGCGGTTGTGGTGGTTGTGGTGGTGGTGGTGGATGAGTCGCCGGCGCCGCCACCGCCGCCTCGGCGTCGACTTCACTTTCTCTCGATCCTGGCCCTAAATCCTGCGATTGCGACCGCTTCACTCTTATCTCACCGCGTGCGTTTCTTGGATCCTTCACTCTCACTTGAAACGCAACATCATCGCCCGAATCGATCTCGACAACTTCCTGGTGGTTTTTGTCCGGAAGACAGGGATGTCTGGATCTTTAGTGCACGCGCAACAGCAACGAAGAGACCGTAAAACCTTCGGGGAAGCCCCAAAGTTTATCTGGAAGAATTTAAGCAATTTCGTGGGCGTCCAGGAAAGAACACCGACCTCCAGAACTGCTCTGGATTCACCGTTATTTTTAAAAGCAGCATTCACGGTAATTTTTCTTGCATCTCCCTGTATCCACAAGCAACCACGGTTCAACGAAGGAAGCTTCGTTAGTGCACAAAATTGTGTTATGTCATTTTGTAACCAGTGACTCAACGAGACGCCAGATCACACCCTGTGAGAAACGAACAGCGAAGCTCAAAACTGTTAGCTTGTATTGTTCATCCTATCGAAAAACTAGTGTATGGGCCGAAGCACGGATGCGTGTGCCAGAGCAGGGTATGAAATCTGCAAATAAACCCGCTATCAATTTCGGAGCATTTCTTAGACAGTCTATTTATTTATTCAACTATTTATCCATTTATTTATTTATTTTATTTGAATGCACTCAGTAATGCGCCTTTGGAACAAAAAAAGCAGTGAACCTAGACAGTAATAGAACTTAGTAGCGAACGAATTGAAGAAACAGCTACGTACTTTGGAACCCTAAAAAGCCTTCAAAAAATTAACTAAAGAACAAAGAACATGGAACCAAAACAATATAGTGCCCTCCGTAGATAGGGCCCGTATGTAAGCGAACGCCATGTTAATAGGCGTCAAGTAAATTAAGAGCCAGTTGAGAGGTAGCTCCTAACCCAACAGCTGCAGTGTTGACGCTCACCATTTCAACCAAAAGCTCGCACCAATTGGCGTGGTGCCCTGATCCCATGAGGGGTGTTATAGAACCTTAACGGGACTTCGACACACGGCTATACCAACTCTCTCGTGGAACCGGAAGGTTGAGCTAAAGCCTGAGTATGGCAAGGCAATAACTGAAGTGGGTTGGTGCAGTGTAGAACTGGCAAGAAAATGGAGGTTTGCTTTGTATCTAATGCAGAGTTCATTTATAGGAATCGCTATATACTTGATCCCACTATAATAAAACAGGAAATTGCCAGCAGCATGAAGGGATAATAACAATGATCAGGTGAAGAGTCAATGAAGCTGACCGCTAACGGTGCATGCAAGGGCTAAGCGTGGTCTGCTAAGTGATGCCAGAACACATGTTATGATTCCTGAAGTGTAAAGTATGCCCTGAATGAAAAGAAAAAACTATAAGACCAGATGCAATAAGGGATTTATTTTCATTGTCCGAGTTCAGTTCAATAATAACTAGAGGTCATCAATTCAGATCCGAACTACCTAAGGCTCATTCCCAACAGTTTCGAGGCTCATTTATGGTGCGAGTCATCAGAACTTGGAATCAACTCCTTGCCTCAATCATTCATGATCAGCATCCGCCTTTAACATGAAAATTAGCAAATGCCTCAAAGACATGGGGTTTAACCGACTTTCCTTCTGGATTTGATGTATAGACTATTCATAGTTCTTGTAGAGAATTACTAACCACTCCATCTTCGACGATTTTTTTCCACCGCACTCTTTGTAAACAACCATGCACTTTTTACAAACAATTTTCCACCTTCAACCCCGGAATTGCCCTTACCCATATCGTCTTGTGGGTTTTGCTAGGTTGCCGGACCTACTAGGTTGGTATCTGGAGTCGTTTATACTCTCGCAGCTCGTAGTGTTGGTGGGCCACTGCCCTACGAAGCCAAGTAACTCCTTTCCTTCCCACCCTCCCCCAGTTATTATGTTTCATCGAAGTTTAAGTCTTTCACACGAGCTTCATTCTTTTTTCGATTCAACCGATAATAAACATTACATTAAAGGGAAATAATGAAACTACTGAAAAAAAAACTTTCCTTTGCTCAGAGATCATCCAATTTCAGTGTGTCAAGTAGATCAATTCTTCCAAGTCTTTTCTTAAAAATGCTTGTGTTCGGAGAAAATTATAAATTATGTTAGAAGAAAAATGTTAAAACTAGGTTAGAAGAGTTCATGACCTCAACAATGTAGCAATTCCTGGTTTTTGCCGGACCCTATGCGAAAATCATTGCAAAAATCTAAGTTCTGAGGATAGCAGGGGTTCAATCTCTTTTACAGGTTTAAGCTGATGACGGTATCAAACGACGGATCATGTAGGAGGAATATTAAGTGCACGTATGTATTACATTAAAATTGTTGTGAAGGAATGGTCCGCACGCCCATCAAATCGTCTAAATCGTTGACCTCCTAGTAGCCTAAGTTCAAATCGCCAGGCCAAAGTATGGAGATTCCGGAAAGGTCTTACTGGAGTTTACACCTATATTCGAGCTCTGAGGACTCCTCTGGAGAAAACCAGGGAGAAAATGATGACGAGGTGCTGATATCCACACGGAATCCTGCTGTGGTGCACTTTTGCTTCCGTAACACCAACAAAATCGGGACTTCTGGAATCTCAATGAGAATTTTTCGTTATCTGTTCACTCAGGGAAGCGTTCTTTCACTGAATGCTGTAGTTTTGTTACCCTTTCTCACTATGTAGCGTTTTTGCAGCACTTCAAAGTCTGCCAAGCTTTTGGGTCATCCTGTAGTTCATTCAGCACTCATCATAGTGTTTCTCACTTGTTCCTTACGCAAACAATATTTCCGTCTTTGGATACTCCTAGCTGCCCACAGTTGTCCTCAACCCACACTAATGACCGACGATTACTGTAGCAACGCTGCAAGATATTACCATACATAGAACAGTACAGACGTAGAGTGCACGCGAAAATGTGCAGAAAACTCGGAATTATTTGCTAAAGAAGAAAACAACCTCGGATCAGGATTGACGACACTTGAAAAAATTCTGCTTCTATTCTTCGAATTCAGAACATTAGGTGAACTTAAACAATAGCGACGTTCAAGTGGCCATAAACCTGAAGTAGCAAATTTGCGCAAAGCACAGAAATCA
This sequence comes from Ancylostoma caninum, assembly GCA_037903475.1. Classification (NCBI taxonomy): domain Eukaryota; kingdom Metazoa; phylum Nematoda; class Chromadorea; order Rhabditida; family Ancylostomatidae; genus Ancylostoma; species Ancylostoma caninum. The sequence continues at coordinate 1,833,529 of JBAJFG010000479.1, forward strand.
CTCTGCAGAGTTGTTGAAGTAAGTGAAGTATAATACGTGAATAGAGGTGAAAAATACAGAGCCAGGCAATTTGTCCAGCACTACGGCGCAACTATTCAAATGGCGTAAGGTACCGTAACTCCACTCAATCATCCAAAACAAGGGAATTACAATTATAACACCTATGAAAGCTCTCGCCTTCAAGCTTGCAAATGTAACAGCTCTATTTTGTAGGGTGAGCTCACGTTGAGTAGGGCACCTTTTGTTGTCATCGTTTGTGCGCCACTGATTTTCATGATTATCAATCGTGGATGGGCCGCGACACGACCACGATCACGGCAGCTGCTGCAAACTCACAACCGACAACCATCAAGACCGATCTCGCCAAATGATGCCGACACAGGGTGTTATACTTGGCGTGAGTATAGGTATTCAAATATGAAAGCGTTTGAAAATGACTTTAAAGCGGCAGAACGCCATCAATGTCACCATTAAGCCAACGAAGCTTCAATGTACAATTTTTGGGAACATCTCATCCAAGAACTGCATTTTTACTGTAATTATCTGCATGGATATCAGTGCAATAAATTTGTGGCAAGAGCCACTTCAGGTTCAGCCACAGTTCCCGGAGTAATGTAAACTAGTGCTACCTGGTATCCTGTGCCACAATATCTATTCTTATCCTTACACCGGGCGCGTGTGGCGCAGTGGTAAGAGGCTCGCTGCGCACGCACACGATCGATGGTTCGATCCCGTCCGAGGCCAACCAAGCCTTCCATCCCTCCGGGGTCGCTAAATTGGTACCAGAGGAGTCTGGGAGGATGAAGCACTGACTTGGTACATCGGGTGCCCCCCGCAAATCATTGTACAGGGCACATGCGCATTCAACGCCTCTACGATGCTCAGATGAAGTCGAATGCGTGATGCATCCCTCGTGACGGGATTGACTAACGCCGACCACTTTATGCTTTATCCTTATCCCTACACCATTCGACAACTGCTGATTTTTGAGAAAGAGCCGATTTCTGTGTGCACTCCCTCCAACTTTTAGGTCTTACTCACTTCAACGCCAACATCCATTCTTTTGTAGCGTACATCAAAGGTCTCCATGTTCCCATTACGGTACGTCAATACCTCCTTCATCCAATTAATACCTGGCAGATGGGCCGCGACCAACTGTTTGGTTGCTAATGGGTGTTCAAACATGCTCTAAAAAGTATAATGAGAAATTCACTTGGAGAAAAGAATACAATGAACGCATAAAAATTTGGTAATGGAATGAAACTTCAGATTCAAGAGAAAAAAAACTGTATATAACACAACGCTTTAGCATGGTTTAACATACTTACATGCATATTATCCTCAAAACACGACAATGTTCAGTCTGTGCTTGATGCAGAAAGCAATTCCTCAAGAAATCAAATAAAACGTGTAAAACACTATGCACAGGACGATCCTTAAAGCTATATAGGAGGGTAAACAAAACACGGTACTCGAAATGTCATGGCATTGAGAATTGCAATAAAATGTAGCGTGTCTCGATAAGTGAAGGCACCGGCAGGCAGTACAGAATACGAAAGCCGAGCGGAGACCAAATGATCTGTGGAAATAACACTACTACGCTTACAAAACAGTACAACAGTCCATCAATCGACGTCGACGGATAGCATGCCCACGCTTCTTCGATAGTTGCAAGTTTTTCGCCTAAATAAGTGAACCATCATCAAAAAAAAACTGAAGCTGAATGAGGCAGTGAGATGAGAGAAGTTGGGCAGATTTTTCAAGAGTTAAACTAAGGTATAATTGGAACGCCTTTTCTGAACTGACAGACCTCAACATTGTCACTACCAGTGGTAACAGGTGGCAGTGTAGGCAGTTCTTCGGTAGTAGCCAGCTCCTCGACCTTGTTTACATCCTCATCACCCTCTTCTTCTTTCAAAGTTGAATCATCCTTAAAAACAATACATGTTTATAAAAAGAAAGTGAAGGGAGACATTAGCGACGGGCTAGGGGAGTTTCGCTGGGAAGGAAAAACGGGTCCCTCATGAGGCCCAGGCGACAGGAACTCCAATAAGCAAGCTACTGAAAAATCACTTTCCAGTTAAAATAAGTAAGAAATAAATATTTAAGAAATAATGGAGGTAACAAGGTATCAGTTCTAAGAACACGAAGTTTTTAAAATTAGAAAGTTCTACTTAAACTCCAGTCCCAAAACAACTTTGAAAACTTGCCAACCGATTCCCCTCCCCCTCCCGCCTCGTCTTACAACCACTGTGGTGGACATAAATGCTCAAGATGAATAGGAGGGAGAGGGGGGGGGGCGGATTTAACTCAGAGTCCCAGTTATAAGAAAGGCTGGGAGCTCGAACACTTATTTTGATGCAGAAACCTCTGGAAATATCGAATTCCATCCTAGAACTGATGATAGATCCATTGAGAAAGGTGTATGGTAAGCAAACAAAGTGTGCATACTAAGCAAGAGGCAGCGGAACGTATGTAGAGGACATGATTTGAATGTGTTTCAATTTCCAACTAATGGGGCCTAACGAAAAAAAAAAAGAAACACTGACTTCTTCCAGAACTCTGCAAAGTTCCCGGTGAAAGAAATCATAAACAAACTTCTGCATACCTTCGACTCTGTCTCAAGCTTGTCCACTTCACGGAGGAAATCACGTGCAGCCGTTACATCTCTCTCCACACTCGTTGCGATTTGAGTGCCAGACACCTCCACGGAAGCAGATCCACTGGCAACAACGAACGCTTTCTCCCATGAATCACTATTCTGAATACAAAACATTCGATACAAAAAGAAACCGAAACAGTTGTTTGAAGTGCCTATGCTCCTCTCTTTTAGATAGGGGTAAAAGGAAATAGATGTTAAAGCACATGGATGCGATTAACAGTTCAATCCAAGTGAAACAAACCGATAGCCTAGGTTTCCTCTCGGTGCGTGGGATAACGTCAACAACAACTCTGCGGGTGACAGCCGCATTAGTAAAGTCAGAAATTTTTGCCTCAGTCTGAATCAGTATGAGGGTAGGATACTACAGAAATGTAAGTACAGAAAACACCACAGAACAGCAGATTAGAAGGGAAACCACACTGCACAGCAAACCACGCTGTTTTACCTCCGCAGAGAATCCAGATGGATCGATTGTGACTTCCTCCACCGTAACAGTCACCGCTTCAGCTGCTAATCCTTCTGGAAAACCTCGCGACAGTCAACTTTTCAAGGCAATAAAAAAACACTACTACTGGTACTGTAGCAGGGGAGGTAGGATGAGTGGGCAAAAAACAAAGAATTTTGAAAATTTCAGAGAAGTAAAAATTTTTTCGCCATATCAAACAAGTGCTAGCACGTGGAGATTCGACATCCAAGATTTTTAGCTACGAGGTGAAAGCTAAGGTCGTAAAATTCTGGAAGAAGCAGTACAATACAACAATCTTAAAAACAACCACCAGCAGAACATACGAGATTGGCACATACCTCTTTGCGTAGCTTCCACTTCACAAGAAACTGCAACATCACCCACTGGCCCAATCTGCATGCTCTGAAACTTCGTTCACAGTCGGCTTTGAAAAAAATAAAAAAGCCAAAGTAAAAAAAGTCAAGAAATCACCTCCCCACTAGCACTCTCGCTTGACGGCCCATCTCCAGCTGGTTGCAGCTCTTGTTTTTCGTGCTCCGAAATATGAACATACTCCTCACAAACGGGGAGCGATTTGTCAAATTCATGTTCTAGCTTATGCACTGTCTCGAGCACATGGGTTGCTGCCGGAATTGCTTCTTCTTCGTGTTCGACTACTGGTTCCTCCTGCTCGATAACAGATCTCTCCAGCTCATGAACTCTTTCCATAACATCCACTCTTTCCAAATCATCCAAATCTCCGCTTATGTAACTGACCCTCGACTCATCTAAGTCCTCTTCCTGGAGGTGTTCAAACTTCTCAACTTTTTCCTTTACTGGTACTTCCACATTCACCGCTACTTCTGCAGGTGGCAGTTCAACCTTCTCTTCTTCTTTTCCTTCGAATACCATCATCCTTTCCTTGATAGGCGTAACAGGAGTGACTTCTTCGATATACATTTGACCATCACCTTCCTTAGAAGACTTTTCGAAATCTGCATCGGAAACGGAAGAAACTACGATCTTGTTCGTCATATGGGCTTCCAGGAGGTATTCTTCTCCAGTGTCGGAGTCCGGCATACTGATTACCTCCTTGGTTTCATCGTGTTCGTCATTTTCTTCAACACTTCTCTCTCCTGTGATTTTTTGGCACTCTTCCTTGGTAGCGCTCTCCTCACAAGGCTCAGTTATAAGAATCACGGGTATATCTCTGTGTTTGTCCTCTTCAGCTGACTCATTCAACTCTGGAACACTCTTGGCTGACGACTTCTTTTCAAGAACCTCTTCAGGCTCGTCGAGCTCCGTTTCTTCAATGACTATGGTACTTTCTCTTTGGGCTTGCTCCACAGGCAAATCAGAAAGCAATCCCTCTTTATGAAGTTGATGATGGGAATCCATAGGCTTGAGCTCATGATCATCTTCTGAGTGATCAGCTTCGGCAATGACGTCCCTCTCTACCACATGCTTGCTTGTCTGAAATGTGGTCGACCGTTTCAAAGCTACAATTCGAAAAAAAAAGAAGACATGCCACGCACTAAACTTACATTTTCATCTACTTCATGATGAAAAACAGAATCATCGACAGTACAAAGAGTAATCTCATGAGTGCGACAAGGAGTGCTACCAAGAGCTGAGTTGTCAGCGGTGAAATCAAGCGAAATGTCGCTTTCAGGTGTCTGATACGTAAAGATTTCAAGATTATTAAGCGGAAAACCCACCACATAAACATCAAACCCCTCAAAAAATTGGAGGTAAACAAAAGTGCCACTGGACACCCACCGCATCGTCTCCTGTAGTGTAGCCCACTTCTCCACTTGTCTCGAGTGTTTGATTCACCGACATAAAAGAGGCATGGTCAGATTCCGGTGTCTGTAGCACTTCGCGAGAAGATGCCTAAATGCAATCATTACGATTCTGATTTACTTTTCATAATAGCTAACGAATATTTTAACGATTAACGTGACAAACAGATTTCCTACATTAGCAAAGAAGGCTGGCTAGCCTAGAGCGGTTTTTTTTCATATGCTGGAGCAAGCGACATAGAACAAGGCAGAAGTCTGCACAGCCATGATAAGAAATTCTACCCTAATACTTTAAGCACCCAAAATGTAGATAGATGGAAAAACATTGGTAACGGCATCGTATGTTTTCAATAGATACTGAGTCTTTGATTAAAAAAAAAGAACGCAACATGTCTAACACGACTCAGAAAGCCATCAATTTCAAAGTTCCTTAAACGAATCCTTCCAAGTTCCACACAGAAAACTACTCTTAGCTGAACATCTGTCAAAATTGGCTGCTGAACTATACGGCCATGAGGCATTTTACACACTATCTAAAGTCATGGCCAATTATTTTTACAATGCTGGCAATGGTGGCAGCGCTTCATAACTCCCTAACTGACGTTAATCAGTGTTAACGCAAACGTGGATCTTTTGAGGTAACACATACCAAATCGGTTTTACGAAAGATGCGGCTTCGCCAGAGGTGCAACAGCGATTGAGAATCACTGTAGAGCAGTAGCATTAGTCTTCGGAGACGTGGTTTCTAACCTCCAAATGAAATCGCTCTTTGCGGACGCCTACGAAGCTTAAGCACGCTTGAAAATGTACTTTATGTGCACAGATGTCTAGTTTTCTTTGACACTACAGTTAGTTTTTCTCAAAAAAAAAAGCGCAACCCCATGTGTATAAGTGGTAACCGTTGAACTGTATTACTTTGACTACTTCGTCATCTGCGAATTCGGAACTCTGACTGGGTAATGGTGTACGTTTTTCCGCCGATGCCTTGTCAGTTCCATCTACAAATACACCGTTTTTCTTCAGCTGCTCCACGATATGTTGACGGCGAACATCATCCTACAAAGCAAATGCAGCATAAGCCTGTTAGGTTTGAAAATGAACTCTTCAATTTCACAGAATATTGAGGAAAATTACTCGAAATAATTTATAAAATAATCTAACGAGTATATTGCAACAACCTGCATAACCTCGCCACGGACTTTATCTGCAGCTGCAGCAGTCATAGGAGAAAGCTCTTGATCTGGAACGAGAGTTAGATATACCGTAGATTCCGATCATTAGACGTCAGCTCACAAAGGACATTTACTATTCACAAGTTACTGGACTTCAAATATTTTTCATTATTAATATATCAACGATGAGATTTTAATGAACAGTGCACATAAATTGGAAATGAACATTAGCAAATAATACTTTTGAAAAATTACGAATGCTGATATATCGATCGCCACAATAGGACATCTAGCCCAAACCATTCCTCAGAGAGTTCACAACTTTCATGTTTCAATCTAACAATTCCACAGTACTTCACTTTACTACCTACTAGTTTACTACTACTACCTATTACTTTACCAAAGGACTTTAATACCTTTCGGAGGTGAGTGCGATGCAATCGGACTTGGAGTCTTGGGGCTAAATGGTGAAGCTGGACGAACGATCTGCCCACGGCTGTCGAGAACTTCCACCACTGACGACAGATAGGTAGTCAAAAGTTCATGTCTGCAGAAGAATTGTTCAAACTGTAATTACAAGTTTCGCCGAGAAGAAATAAAAATCCAACTTCGTCATGTTCACGGTACCACACATTCCGTTAAGCTCTTCGGTTAGTAAATGACGGCCGGTCTTTTTTCTAAATATCCAACTATTTACACAGAATGAGCTGTAACAACGGATAGAAATCTTGCCATATAAAAAAGACCTGTACTGATTTCTGATCTCATTCCAGTTGATGGTTCCATCCTGAGATGCAGCAGATAGTTTTCGCACAATTTCACAGAAGACTGAGAAACCTTCCTGAAGAGAAGAAGCCACCGTTACCTCAGTCTACACTTTAAAGCATTAAAGAATTTGGAAAGTGCCCACAGCTCTCGGGGTGAAACGCGTATTGTTTCCTTCTGGTGTTCCTCCACGAGAGCTAGATTGACTCTTTGACCTGGCAGTTCTTTTTTTCAGCGTCCCTGTTTTACGGGCATGGTCAACATGAAGCGCATATCTGCAGGAGAATTGAGCTAGGAAAGCATCTGCCAACCAAACAAAAAAACACTCTTAAATAAAGTGTCACTGAAACAGAGAACGTTTAGGTATTGAAGTTGAGAATAAATCTTTGCTGGACGGAAACTGCAGCCAGAGTAGAAATAAGCTAATCACTACTACTATTACTTAATTTATGACGCTGATACCGCAAAATAAAAAAAAAAGGTAGGATTAATAAAGAGTAGAAACAAACAACTGATTCTACAAAGAATTACCTGGGAAGACTATTCTCGTCACCCATATCATGAACGGCTTTCACCGCGCGGGAACAGTGCTGTCCAATGAAGTTTCTAAACAGCGTGAACGTCAGGAAATATACTCGAATACTCGGTGAGCTCTAATACATCCCGACGTTAAATCTCAAACTTTCACATGTCAAAGTGCACTGCATGTCTGAAGGAAAATTTCAACATGCTCTCACAGGAAAAATTGGGAGGACCGAGCAATGTGCTCCTTTTTGTCTTTATTCTAACGCTCCTCTTTATCTGCATAAAACCAAACGCAGCAGAGGGACATGTTCATGGCAGACTATAACACAGAAGTACAGTCCTTCTCGAAAAGATAGACGCATTGCGCGTGCGGTTTCATATCGTCGCGATAGCCCAATCTCGGTAGACCTACTTAACCCTCTCACTTCTAGCATGCTCCCTCCGCATCTCTCGTCCAGGTCCCACCGCGTTCCTGCAATCGCGAATCCGTCTACCTTTTTGAGAAGGACTGTACCAAGCCTCCTCAGCCTTGCGAAATTCGTGATCAATACAAAAACACTATTTTAAGAAATCTGCATTTCAGAAAAAAAAAAACTTCTTGTAACGCATGAACCTTTGAGGGAAGATGAAATGAGAGAGTGATAAAGAATAACCATACCTGAATGTATCTACACTGAGGTTAGTTGCTTTGGCTCCACCACATCGAGCGAATAGTTCTTCAGCGGACAGCGGTTCTCCTTGCGCTTTACGAAGCTCGTCAATTACACATTTTCGTAGATGATCGTCACTCATTTCCTGCAAGGAACAACAAATAAACAAGGGTCAACAAATACAGTACGTAAACACAGCTGGGGCGATTTATTTAACAAACAATTCGAAAACGAGACCAGTGATGAGAGCAGTACATATTTTTCAAAGAAAATTAACGCATAAAAACGAATAAGTTCTCATTTCAATTCTTTTCTCGACAAGCTTGAAGGATTTACGTTGCCCTCACATAGGAGTTACTCTTTTAACATTTACTTGTTGAATTCTTGATGGATTGTGATAAAGCAATGCAGCTTTCAAAGAAAAGATGCTAAGAAAAATAACAATCATCAGGGAGTTTATTAGAGATCTGATTTAAAGAAAAGCTTCGTTCAGGATTCAGATTTATGGAACAAAATCTATGTGACAGAGAGATTCAAGTTGATAGAGAAAACTAGTCTTTGACAGGCAAATGAGCGATGGAGGCTGAAATGAAACGGAAAAACGGAACAAATGTAGACAGAAATGACAGCAAAAGTGCGCAAGCTCGAACGGTCGGAACCATAATGAAGAATTCATTAGTAAGAAAGATATCCATTTGCTGCTACCATGGTGCTGTTCCTCAACCGTTTACTTTCGCTTTTTTTAGGGAGATTCACAGGTGGTTCAGATTTTTAGATAAAATCTGTAGAGATTGGTATATAGTGCTAGGTGCTAACAACAACACAACGCCTTGTCCTGGAATTATTCTGTCTCCAAAAAGAGAGAAGAAAGATTTTTATAGATGCGCAGACACTATCTGACTGCAAATAATATAGTGATCAGACTCGGAATCACGAAAAAGAACAACATAGTAAGCGGAAAGGAATAAAGCTTTGTCCAGAAATGCAACGTCGCAATATTGACCGACACTTGTAGGATTTGGCCTAAAAGAAGACAAATAGGGATGGAAATCGAAGGAAACTCCTTGGACGAGAGTAAAGAGCTTCTCGGACAAAGCATGTGACAGCATCGGTGGCACCACCACCCCCGGATCGGTTTGATTTCCCCGGGCGCGGGCGAACGCCCGCGTGACCCAGAGGTCAAATTCTGGCTAAACAGAAGGCTGTAGCAGTCTGTGAATTCGTAGTGTGAACAGATATTATTTATTTTGATTATTATTTATTTAGACTCAAATGATTATGTTAATTTCAGTTTTGTTACGTTCAGAGCAGGGGCCAGATAGTCAGTGGACACGTAAAAGCACGTAAAAAGCATTTTCGCAAGATTTGAATCAAGAGATCGTCGACAAAAGGATGCTACTATACTTTACTACTTTGAACTCATACTGTTCTTACTATATATAAGAGATTAACTCGCAACACACCAAAAATGGAGTCCGTTTAGCTCATCGACCACAAATACGCGACCACGCGCTGAGTGGCAATACATAGTGGCACTATCGCCACTCAGCGCGATCTGAAAGTGCGGGAATTTTGAATACGCAGATGGAGAATTTTTAATATAGCACAAGGAATGGATTTTCGGTTGGTTATGGACTTCAGCTTAGAATTCAGTGAATACATATTTGAGAACAGTGGTGGCGGTATATTCCTTCTTGACGGCGTCGTGGATTTAGACTAAAGTTGTGGATTTATGCCTGTGTTCAGGAAAAGAAGCGATCTTCCGCATATCTGCTTACTTTCTATTGTGAGCTAGCAAGACATTGCTTGCTCCACCTAGGAACAAAGTTCGAGAGTAGCCAGAGAAGAAAAGGAAGCAGTAAATGCACTCGTCTCCGGGCGTGCGACAATACAAGATTTGGATGCTTGCTGTTTAGGACGTATTAGCGTGGAAGTTACAACTTTACACGCGATCATTCAACTGTCATAATTTCTGAAACACGTTGTAGAAGGTCGTAATGAAAGGCGGACAAAGAGAGGAAGGAGTAAGAAAAGTGTGGTCTACGCGAATAGGTTACCACAGAGGTCGAAGTTTGAAAATAAGGTTGTTCAAAAGCTGAATTCAGGATAGATTAATTCAAATGGAATTTAGTATGCTTCATGAGAATGAGAGTGGTGATAGCACTGAAATGCGCGGATGCACAGACAAGCAGAGTATCAATACGCAGAAGCGGCGGCGCGGCGAGACTGGATTGTTCCACATATGGACCACTAAAACCGCCGTCACATGGAGTAACTGAGAGTGACCTACACACGATAAAATAAATATTGATTCCTACATTATGATAAGTGACCATGTGACCAGAGGTAAAACGAGAGTAGAACCCAGAGAGACTCCGGCGGTCCAAGCAGACAAAAAGACTGAAAAGCAGGCAAAAAATAGAAAGAGAAAGACATGGAATGCTACGTAAGGAGATGAAAAATAATCTAGCAGAGGATCCACAGGTACTCGGACTGTGCTTTACGGCCAAGTTTGGCCGACAAGTTTTGTTGTGCTAAGAAATGCCCACAAAACAAACCTAAACCACCTATCCACCTCAATATAGTTGGAGCTCCAGAAGTTTCTTTGGTTTCTCTCTTTAATTCTTTGATTCTCCAATTCATATTGATCCCGATGAATAGGAACAAGATTTAGAGGACCCTTATCAGGATGCAGAATCCAAAATGAATCTCGAGGGTCGAATTTGGCGGTTGTGGGCAAAACGGAACTCCGGTCATGGACAGGACTATGGAAAACGAACAGAGACTATAATAAGGGGAGTTTTCCATAATTCTGAGGAGTAAATATTCTCTTAATAAATAAGGTTATGTGCTGATAATCAAGTAGTCATAGAAAACCAGTTTTTTTTTGCTGAAAACTTGGCCGATCTAAGCAAAACCTTGTGAAAATGGAAACAGGAAGTCTCGGAGTAGCAATGAATGCAGCAACGGAAATGACTGGCAAGTGGAACTGGACAAGACTACGACAGTCGGCTGGGAATCATTACGATCGCGGTCGCCAGGGTGCGTGCCATGAACAGATGAAAACGTGCGATAAAAACAACAAATCGTCCGAAACTCAACACACATTCCTCGTGTGCTGACGGTGCGAACTGTGCGGATAGAGGCGCTGGTCGGCGGAAAAAACCGCAGCGGACACACAGCGCGCAGCTGCGCTTAGGCTTCTATGAACTGTTCATTCTCTTCTCATTGTCTCGTAACGTCTTCAATGAACAGGGAATGTAGATTAGTGTATCCCAAAAAAAATTTATATTGATCTTATTTGCTTTCATTCAGATACCGCGAATTTATTCCAAAAAAGTTCATACTACAGTGAGCGTCAAGAGAACTGACGAATTTGCGGACTTGAGCCGCAGCATATACAGCAGCGCGACTGCGTCGCGTGCTAGAATCGCGTTCTTCCGCCGTTGAAATGGCGCAAGACCACCAAAAATTATTTGAAAAACAACACTGTACAAAGCTGCGACACAGCCATTGTGACAGCACAAGGTAGCGATTTCAGCCCGCGACGCGGTTGCGTCAACTCCTTCGAAGTTCGTTGTGTTCCCTCTGTTTTTAAAATATCCCCATAAGATAGAGGGAACTACAACTACAAACGGCCGTGTGCAAGGGCGCGGGGGGGGGACTGCGGCGCGGCGTGGGACTCAAGCCTCTGGTGCTGGCAAGAGCAGACTACCAGAGCCAGCATGCAGAGCCCCTGTGTCCCTGCCCGAGACAGCCGCGCTGCGGCCCCGCCCCTTTACACACGGCCGTTTTGAATTCCCTGCAAATTCAACGAAAAATGTGCAAATTTGCTTTCTTTAAGCACACAGTTATGGTTTGTTGTTTCAAACGCGCCGATAGTTGAGTATTTGCGTACAATACTTGCTTTTCTCGTAATCTCCCCTGATTCGTGTACAATTGCGCACGTTCCTTTTCTCCCTGAGTTTCTCTAGCTATCTTTCCTAGTGAAACAGATTATGCAAACATATGCATAATGCACATATTTAATTTTCCCACCATCAAAATTTGAAAAAAATTGCTCCGTGACCTTTATTTCTTGATTTTCATGTAATTCTTTATAAAATTCCCAGTCTCTAATGTGGCGTCACTTCGTGTTTTTCCAGATCTCTTCAATTTTCACATTTTTTTTTTGGAATCTCGTCTTTTGAAATCTCGCGCATAGATGCTATGTTGCTGAATATGTTCTGGGAACATGATCATTCTGCGAAGGATTGCCTTGGAAATGTTCTCCTTGAAAATTTCTAAGTACAAAAGAAGAAACATTTATGTTTTCCCAAGCATCCACATCTCCCAATCTCTTCAGAGTCTGTGCAGTATCCATGGCCAATATGAAAGATTACTTTTGACTTTATTGTCTCGCCATCTCATTTGGAAAATGAAAACGTTCTTGAAGTTTTCGTTAGAACTCAAATTATTAGAATATTCGTTGATTTTTCAAAGCAGAAAAGACGCAAAAGACTTGTTCTCAGAACAAAAAAGTAAAATTTATAATTTTCTCCGAGTTTCTCATTCGAATGACAGAATGGAAAAGTTAAGGGCAATTTATACTGGATGCGTGCGACTGACGCGCATGCGTCTATATAATGAAGAATAGAGCCCAGTCGCATAGCAGTCGCAGCTCAGACGCACGCGTTTACGGCCTCACGGCAGCCGCGTGTTTTTTCATTGATGATGTACATGCCGTGTTGACCGGTCTTCATGGAAAATCAGTCGGAAATGTATGCGTGCAACTGGTGCGCGAGTGACGCATGCAGCTATTACAAATTACGCTTTACGAACAAAAGAGTTGAGTTAGATGAGACGAAAATAGATGAGACGAAAATGAGAAAAAAAATCGAGGTTTTCTGGAGCCACTTGGACTGAAAAATGTGCTTACTGCGCTCGTAGCAGTAACATTTCAAGAGGGATTTCGTAGCGTGCAAACAGAGTCGAGAGCACTTCAAGCCACTACGCTGCTATGTGTCGTCTCAACGAACATGGCTCATCTATGGCCGCTCTCAAGGGCGTTCGCTTGAAACAACTGTCGGGGTTATAGAGCCAAAATACAGGGCATGACTAACAGATTTTTCAGTAGATATGAGGTGTTTGTGTTTCCCGTGTTTAATTCTTTAAACTATCATTATTCTACGTAGTACATAGTACTATTATGTATTAAGCTTTAGGCTCATAATATTACTATTCAGCTACTACTATTATTATTCCTATTATTATTACTATCGCGATCATACCGCCACCTACTACTACTGCTATTACATTACACCACTGTTAATAATGCTACCTTATAATTTTTACTACATATACTACTATTTACTATTAGTGATAAAGCTACTATGTGTACTATTTTTTTTCTGCCACCATAATATCACTACTTATTGCTACTACTATTTGTTCACTATATGTAATGCTACTACTAGTGCAACTAGCGGTTAAGGAATCTTCAGATTTTGAGGAAGAAAACAATGTATGTAAAGGAACATATCTTTGTAAAGAAATGACATGATCCGAAGATGCTGTTGGAAAACTCAAAGAAGAGTGCAGAAAGATAAGTTATGAAGGGGGAATTTCCTCAAAACGAGGCTGTGAAGTCTTTTTTTTGAAAGGAAATTTTACTACGTAGCAAAATGCTCTAATAGTAAAGCAGTACATACATATGCGCACTAGTTGTGCGCTACGTGAGGGGGGGGGGGGGGGAGGATGGGGGAAAAGTGGCAACTCCGCCACTCTATGGACACAGATAGACTAGAAAATTACTGAGAAATATGTATTAATTTTTAAATTAAGTAATTAATGATGAATACTTTAAAAGTAATCGCAAACAATAAAAAATAGAAGATAAGCTCATACAATATTTTTTATTTATTTCACAAAGCAATTTAAAAAATTCGGGGACCCTTCACGACTCACAGCGAGTGCTATTTTTTTGCCGTGTAGGAAATGATTTGCAGGTGTCCTATGAATGAAGTGATAAGAAGAAAAATATTAATCACCCTAGAATGCAAGAACTCCTAGCTTTTTAGATCTATCATTCCTGAGGCTAACTTCACCCACTTGGTCCCAGAAATATGCTGAGAGAGAAAGCGAGAGAAAGAGAGAGAGAGAGAAGTTGCCGGATGAATCCATAAATGCAAACTCAAGCGCTGGTCATGGAAGTCAGAGCGTTCCACAAAGTGCGCGACGACCAATTCAACTTTTTGCCTGCGCTTGAATGGCTCTCGACATCTTAAACGTTAGCACCAGCGTAACGCTAGGATTCGATAACGGACAAATAGGTCAGAGGGCCAAGTTTTGGGGCTAGTTAGCCTGAACCCGGTGATTAGCGATGCTAAGGCGTCACGCTCGTAGTTTTTGGAGTTGTTCTCAAGCGAATTTCTGAATTATGTCCTATCGCATCATAAACTGTCAACTGGAACAAAAAAAAATAATTTGGTCATGTTAGCAACAAAAATATGTAATTCTGTGCTGATACCAGTAGCAGTAACTCTAATACTACTCTTTAAACTACTACTGCTAATATTAACACCGTAGCATATCAATAATGTATAGTCCTTGTCGAAAAGATAGACGGATTCCGTGACTGCACAAATGCGGCGGGACCTGAACGATGGATGCGAAGAGTGCATGCTCCAAGTGAGAGGGTCCAATAGGTCCCACCGCGATTCTGCGACCGCGACGATATGAAACCGCACGCGCAATCCGTCTATCTTTTCGACAAGGACTATAATCAAGGTAGTGATTGTAACGCGAAGGAGTAATTCTATCAATACTAGTACTATTATACTAACACTAGTATTAATACTACTATTAAATATACAACATCAGTAACACTAGTGCCATTACTTCAATGTAATACATCTATTAATATAGTTGGTGTAAAAATTGCGGTGGGAGGGGACAGTTCCATTGATATTAGTTCTACTACGCTAATGCCAACCTTACTGCTAGTACTATTACCACTAATACTCCGATGTAATTTCAGTAATAGTCAGTGGCGGACACGGGGGGGGGGGTGCGGAATTACTTTATAATACAAATGAAAATCTTGTATTAGTTTATTTTTAATTGTTCATTTTTACTGTTATTTTTAACATAATTTTTATTTATTATCTATTATTATAATTAATATTTTTATTAACTTTATTTTTCTTTATTTTCCATTTGGGTCCCCAAAGCGGCTGAGACCCCACTTTTTTTCCACGCCCCCCCCCCCTCTCCCGCCTACTTTCTGCGTCCGCCCACTGGTAACAGTATAATAGAAATGGTAGGTGTAATGAAAAGGAGTTAATTCTCGTAATACTAATTGTATTAGTACTACATATAATGCCAGTAGTAATACTTTACCATAATAATATATACCTTCTAGGAAAAAGCGTTAGCAGGCCTTCTGACAACAGAAAACTGTGTATTTCAAAAAGAAAAAAAAACAATCTCTTACGTAACCCGGAAGATTCCCAAATTACAAAGACTCGAATATGCCAAAGTCTCAGTCTTCTTTTTATCCAGAAAACACTTGAAAAACTCAGAAAATTCCTTTACTTTTTGGTACTCTCATAAAAAACCGGAAGATAACAAGCGTTAATGTGCAGCAGAAGACGAAAGATACACATGCGTACAAGCTGAAGTTGATTGTTGATAGAGAGGAGGAGCGCGTCGGCAAACAAAACTGCACTTCTCAACTGCTCAGCGCAAGACTCGCAGCGCGAAACCGCCACCGGAAAGAACTCTAATCCAGCTGACCGCCTCGATGGCACGGTTTTGCTGTGTCCTTTAGAAATTGGGGGCAACGAGGCACGGATGCTGAGCGCAGAGTCCCATGGTACTGTTCTCCGTCGTATGCAAATCAGTCACGGATGCTGTGGACTGGTTCCAGCATAATCCAGCAACTCCGACATATACATATAGATTAGTCGTGTGCACTGTGGCCTCCACTCAGAGAAAATAAATCGCCAGAAACAGTCAAGACAACCGTGATGGCGTCACCTCCCAGATTTGAGGCTGTTCAACACATTTGCCGCTGTGACACCCCAGCTATTTGAATTCAAAAAAAAAAAAAACTTACTGGGAATATACATGGTGCGCCTTCTCTCCTTTTTAGAATTTCAGCCCCCAAACACCAAAAAAGTTGACCTTCCTCTCTGTTTAAAATTGCGGAATTTAATACAAACAAGGACTTCGATAACAGGTGAAGTTAGCCCAGAAAGGCCTACAGAAAGATGCGGATGTGCTATCCATCCTACTTATGAGTAGACTGCATGTATAATATTGAAACTGAAAACAGGGAAATTATCTGGAAAATGCAAGATATTCCCCTATTGCGGACCACGTGATGCACATTTTGGCTCACGACCTTCTGATCCCATACGACCACATAATGGACATGGTTCACCACGTCATGCTTTTATGTTGGAAGTTGCGCTTTTACCTACCGCTCTTTCCCAGGACTGCAGTACAGTGAAGTGCAGAAAACCACGAATCAGATTAGCCAACCGGAGCTCGAACATTAATTGGCTACCCGTATAAAAATATGTCCGGACTTCAATGTGTCAGAATGTTAGCGCTCAAGCATCATTTTGCAAGCCCTCAACTTGGGTAACTGAACCAACAGTTTGTGAACGTGCATATTTCTAGAGCTTCAGTAGTTCCAATTCTCGATGAGAATGCAGGGAAAGCTGCGGGACGTACTACCAAATTTCCACATCCGACTGAGCCCATTCTCTTTTCTTTGGTATTTTAATGGATTTTCACATCATTTTTCACCTTTTTCGTGATCGTATCAATTCGTGATCTCTTGTGAAGAATTCGATATTCTGGTGGTAGATGTGGCAAATGCTCTTTATGCGAAGAGAAATGAGACCGATGGACTCGTCTTTTTGATTTCTCAAGGAGAGGCATACGTCCTGACCCAGTGGTTGGAGAGTTAGGGTTGCTCCTTCGTTCAAAATACATATTTCAGTCGAGTTGATGGTTGAACAGGATTTTGTCTTACTGACTATGGGGGAGCGTGACCATTTGCACCCACCGCTAATTAGCAGGCGGAGACGCGCGCGGATGCGCTGCGTGCGCGCCAAAGGCGAGGGTGGGAAGCGCGGCAAATCTTGTCCGAGTAGTCGCCCCTGCCTCAGGAATGCACACAGATCAGGGCGCAGGTTTCAGGGCTTCGATCTACCTTGATCTATTTTTAAAAATAGATGGTGTGAACCATCGCGAATCCGTTTAGCAACAACCTATTTAGAGTAGAAGGAGTGATGCTTCTACATCAGTATTTTAAGGGCATGCTGGAATTCCCTGCTTCTATTTGCTTTTCCATCAACGTGTTTTACTTCAATTTGTTCATTTATGTGCTGGTTGGTAGTGATACAGCGTGAAGGTTTAAGCGTCTTTTTTGAAGTGATACCAGAAAAAGGGCAAAAAAACATTGTCCATGCGGATTTGTGTGTAAATTTGTGAATAGCATAGATAATCTGCATATCTGAGGATGGGTCACCCTTTCAGGTATTAATTAACTGTCTGCCAAAGTTGCTATGCCCTGAAGCAGTGCCACAGGGAAAACAGTGTCTCTCGTTTGACCCGTTCAGACAGAATCAGCTAATTGACTATAGTTTGTTCGCAAACATCATGGTTGTAATAGTAACACGAAAGACATTGGCAAGAGTTCGAAGATGAAATTGAATAATGAATGCAGTTAAAATAACTATTTTCATACGTAGTTATAAGAAGGACAAACATATTTTTTCTACTGAAGAATTCATGCCACTTTCTGTTTGATTCAAATTATCATCAGAAGTGACTTCGCCTACTTTTTCGCTTACGAGTCGGTGAAAAAACCTAAGCAAAGCCAGGAATGCCATCTGGTAATGATTTTTTGGCATCAGTTTTGCTCAAAACTTTTGTAGAGGCAAACTTGTTTGAACAGGTTCACTTTGATCGAGAGGGATGTGATAGTCACATGCGGCGGCAATAGTGAGTGTAGATTTGACTAGTGCTTTATTAAGTAAGTGCAAACCAAGCCTGTTGAAACCATATGAAGAGGCATGCGCATCTCACTTTCAGGAACTGAACCTTGCACAGTGAGCTAAAGCGCATAATAAATTCACGCTGGGCCAATACTGCCACAGTTTTGGAACATAGCCCACTAAATTAACTTACGAAGCCACAAGCTAATCTGGAAAAAACCCCGGTGATCTGACTAACATCGACCGCGCAACTCGTCCAAATCTTGCGCCTTCGCCGCGTCCTTCGCAGTGCGGCGTGACCCGTCATTAACGAGCTGCTCGCAGTTAATGAATCCCAGCCCTCGTCATCCTGCCTGCAGCCCCGCCCCTAATTATAGCGGTGCAAAAGATCCGTTTCCCGACTATGGAAATGACGTCCGAACAACAGTTTCCTCGTTGTGACCCATAGACAAGGATTGTCGTAGCAACGAAGACAGTGAAGTGTCGAAGTGAACGGTGTTGTCGTTTGTGGCGAGTGTAGTTTCGAAACTGAGTTGTATAGGGGTTTGCTCCTCATCTCAGGGTTTCCTTTTTGGGTTCTTCTTAGACGATTGAAGAGGAAGTTGATGAGGCGTAGGAGTAGCTTCATCGTTTTCTTGATAACGAAAATGACTGGTTTGAAGATCCAGTAGCACGATAAAACGGTGATGCATATTAATGTGATCAGCAAGATGTCAAGGTTTGTCGAGCGTTGAGTATTGCAATTTTCTCTATGCAGGGGCTGCAGTGGAGAAATTCGCATACTGAATGTGAAGGGTAGTTTCTGAGGAGTGATGAACGTGTTGTCCATTTTGCCATGCCATGATACTTGAACTTGAAAACTACTAGCTCCGTCGGGAAGAACAGTGAGGTAGTCGAGATGTTGGATGCAAGGACGCAGTAAGAGCTTATGCATGCTTCTATATCGTAGATTTCTCGATCTGGTCTTATTTCCACACCTCCTTTTGAGCCCCGGTCTGAGATGAAAACAGTCCTACTCATTGATGTGGAGAAAGTGAAGGCGACATCATTCAAGGTATCGAGCCGGAAGGTGTTGTCCGCCACGACTTTGCCGATTGGCGGTTCGAAGATGCGATATCCATTCGGTGAGTAGGATATGCTGGACTGATGGCGAAAAACAAGGTCCCAAAGGTAATCCATACCTATGAGAAGTTTCGGCGTGGCGATTTCGCGGGCGAGGTGTAGGTTGTCTGCTTTTTCTTTGAGGATCTAAGTGTACTTGACCTTCCTGGTCAACATAGGTAGTGCTTGGATGTGGAGGGGATGTGTGGTGTTGTCTGTGCAGCGGGTGCCGACTTTGTGATTAGTGGCTTCCATTGATATTGGCTCTTCTCCAACGTAAACGTAGTTATTCGTTGTGGGTTCGAAGGTCGTAGTTGGAGTTGTTTGATCAGATCGTTTGTGATGTAAAATTGAGAATTGATATGTATATGGTGTGATTCCTTCAGCTTTGATGCTTCCCTTCTGTCACTCTCCTAAAATCTCCTTCAGACGCATCCTGCGACGTCCTCCTATCGACGGAACCAGTGCGGTCGTAACTGCAGACAAAGTCATACCGTCGGCTCTGTTTCTCAGCCAACAGAATGTGCATCTTTGAGACGAGCGGCCGGCAGAGGGAGCGTATTTGCTAAAGTCCACAATTTTCTTCCAGAATGGCTAGAGGCCCTACAACGCGAGACTTCCATGAAATTCCGGAAATATACATATAGCAATTCGTTCGAAACTTTGGGACGTCTATGAGCAATGCGTAAACATTTGGGTAAAAGCAGATGTTGACTAATATTTTGAGATTTCCACTTACTTGTCGTTAAGAAAGCGTTTTTTCCCGAGTCCTCATCAAGCGTTAGGATAGAATCATGGTCATCAATACACGTACGGTAAGCGAGTTGCTGAAATAACGGAAGAAACGCTTTTTGCCGGAAGTGTACGGCGTTTAACAGTTCAGGCATTGGATACGGGTTTACCATTCTGGGTAAATCTTCACTGAGGAGGGAATACGAACAACCTCAAATCTAAAGCGAATATTTATAATAATTGGAATTAAATAAGGATTTAAGCGAACAAAAAAATATTAGATGACTTCCTAGAAACAGTGAAATGGAAATGAGGTTATATAAAGTCTTTGTCGATTCTATAAAATCACTGTGCAAATTTTTTTTACCCATCCTCGAACAAGGGACAAGGGAGGGAAAAGCGCTACAAGAACTATAGGTCCAAGCCATTCTCATTCTTCTTTACGTTCGTATTTATTTTCCGGCATAGCTTTTAGAGTATTAAATAAGTAAATGGCTTGGAGCAACAGAACTTTTATTCATTCAATGCACTGAAAAAGGGGACTCAATATTAGGACAACCCTACTTGTGGAGAAAGTCAAATACAAATTCTGCGGCCGCATGCATCACTGAAATTACCCAGGGTAAACTCATTGGCACCCTTATTAACGATGAGTGAAGTTGCGTGACGATGAACGTTTGCCCTGAGTAATCTTAATGATGCCTGCGGCCCCAGATGGACTCCTTAACGAACAGTAGCAGGTATCAGAAGCCGGAAACTCATGTTCAGATGTTGGAAAGAGATAAAAGGAGGGTAAAAGTTTCCATTGCTCAATTCTGGAAGCACCTTCCCCTCTTTTCTACCTATAAGTCCCTCCATTCGTCCATTTCTTTTACATTTCTTATTCTCACTTAGTATTATTGCCATATTCATGCTTAATACACCATTGTTCTAATCAGTGTAGGAGAGAGTGCTATCTGACTTGGTAAAAGATTGAGTGGAGCCCTTCAGAAGAAACATGCACTCATCATGGACCGATGATTGATTGATTCCAAGATTTCCAGGATTGGAGACGTTGAAGACGTCGCAAAATGTCTTCACTTCAACAATGGTGAATAAATACAGAAACGTCACGATAACAAAGATGATCACCTCCATGAAATACGCCATCACCCGAGTTTAATACCCAATGTATTCTTCGAAAAGGGCAAGCAGCCCATCAACACCAGAGCCCTTTCTTCCACTGTTTTCTCTATCAGCAGTTGAAAATCGTCGCTAATCGGAGTTCCCCCATATAAAACGGCGTGCTGACAGCCCACTCCACAGTTGGAGATGTTCTTCTTCGTGTTTCGCCTTCTTCTGGTGGTCGCTCTTCTTGGAGCTGTTCTCGCTGGTAACCCATGCAGCGAGTGTACGCCACGTCGACCAAGTGAGCTTTGCAGCAATGAAGCTCTTCTTCCCACTGACAGTTGCATCGAGTTCTTGTCTGCTTTTAGATGGCTGCTGTAGAGGTCCTTCCGGAAAATGCTGCTGGACACGAAAGAAGAGAGACGTGGAACCTATCGATTTCCAGCCATCTGAAGACGTAGAGCCTATTGATTTTATGCCTGAAGAATAATCTGCACCCCGAATACTGATCACTTCGCTTCTGAATAAATTGTTCAAGCATAAAGGTGAACGGACCAGTCATCACGGGCGGATCAGCACATTCTGCCAGTTAGAATAATTTGTATTTACGTTTTTCCTAAATCTGCATAGTTCTGCTCCATTACACTGTTTGACTGATTTCCAGGAGAGACCTTTACCTCATCTTTAGCTTAAATTAGCTTACACTAGAGCATCTATCGAATGTGAACTGTCACTCAAATGAGGTGTTAAAAATTATTCTGTGACAATTTCTCAAAATTATAGCTTGTTCATATGTTCTGGGGCGTCGTAAGCCCTAATACATATGTGGTTTTTAGCGTGGATTCTATCCAACAATAGGAATCAACCACCTAAAACAATCCCGTGAGCAGAGGTAGGAGAAGTTAGTAGGCCAGCCACTGAAGACTTCAAAATGTTCTATGGCACCATTTTTGGATTCTCTTGCAGGTTCCACGACCGGATGACCCTTGTCCTCCTTGTAGGTGCTCATTTTCAATTGTTTAGCCACAGTTGTTCCCACTGAAGGCTCCAGAATGTGTCTTTCATGTGACGTTTGACGGAAAGGACTCACTGAGATACGTCGAAAACCCTAGTTTCTTCTCAAATTTGGCCAGAGTCTTTAAAGAACGGCATCTTCCTGCGGTAGAGCCATTGCCTTCTGTTACCAAGACTTTCATACATTAGATTACTTTGTAGACAACGTTTATATTGCCACGGTGACAAAATGAAATGAATAGGTGGTATTTGGGTTACGGGAAAACTTAATGGATCGCGGCAGCAACTCGAGGGTTGCGAATACCAGAGTAAATTCTATGCGCACGGTTTGGGCCTATAATTTTGACGCACCCTGTTGAGGGTGGTTCATATGTACTGTGACGGACTATAGAAAATTCATACTCCTGGAGGATGCGATGATTCCTTAAGCCAAAGAAAACGCTATAGACACTGGCTGGACCTTCCAACAAGTTTGGACATTCTCTGATAACTGTACAGCAAGAACGCAGCCCGAAAGGCGTAATGGTTCGGTTAGGAACCCTAGCAGCAACGGTTTCCAGTTGCTGCCATCCTCCCCTCGATTGCTGCCGTCCCTCAGCAATTGCTGCTAAAGGGACGAAAGCTTAAGCAGCAAGCAGCAATGAGGTGTGACGCGAAAAAAAAACTATCCGCAACTTCACACCAATCCACTCAAATAGAGAATATTCACCTTCATTCAGTGGACATGGAAATTTTACATAAGATCTCGCTCATCACATTCAAGATGACCGACTTCAGCTTCAACATAAGCAAATCTCTTCCGCAAATTCGTAGCGATGAGCGCTATCATTTCTTTCGCCTCATGGCTCCATCAGGGGTCTTTTCACCAAGTCCGGTACTGTGTGTAAAAGTGCAGGATTTTCGCTCCAGGATCTACCCAATAGCAAAATTCAAAGGACTGAGATCAGGCGTGTTCAATGGCAAAACAATACCCACTCAGAAACCCGGAAGATTTGTCTCACACCATTCCATTGTCTTTTTTGCGTCTTGGACTAACTCTGATAACTGTGCAGCACGAAGACAGCCTGAACTCAATCTGTCGGCCCTTCAGCAGCAACTGCTGAGGGACAGCAGCAATCGAGGGGAGGATGGCAGCAACTGGAAACCGTTGCTGCTAGGGTTCCTAACCGAACCATTACGCCTTTCGGGCTGCGTTCTTGCTGTACAGTTATCAAAGAATGTCCAATCTTGTTGGAAGGTCCAGCCAGTGTCCTTAGCATTTTCTTTGTCTTAATGAATCATCGCATCCTCCAGGAGTATGACTTTTCTATAGTCCGTCACACTACATATGGACCACCCTCAACAGGGTGTGTTGCGGATCGGTGGTTGCCCTGTACCTTCTCGGCGTCAGAGTCCTGCCTCACCGTTTCATGATACCCCGTCTACTGCCTTAACCATACCAGGGCTCCTCACCTTGCAGGCTTCCACCCATGGCATACTACAAGTATACTGCCGCTAGAACACTACGCTGTACTACGACGACTTACGGCCGGTCAGGGCGACACGCCGTAGTACAGGGGAGGATTAGTACAGCTAGTTAGATTATATAAGTTTATTATACTACTACTAATATCTACAATACTACTATACTACTAAACTACTAGAAGGGGTCCTACGGGGCTCAGAGGGGGAACCTGCTGGATAGTACTTACTATAATATTCTGAGAGGGAAGAACCAAAGGGCTGCGCCCTCTAGCTCCCTGCCGCCGCTGCCAAGGCTTAAGGCTACGGTGCAGCTCCCCCCAGTCCTGCCACGGTACTTACACGTTCTTCTTCTAATCGATCCACTTTCAAAAATATCCTTCTATCTTCCATCGTCCTTCCATCATCAATCGATACCGTGCAGGACCTCTAGGGTCCCCAGCTCCCATCATCGATCGGCTCCAGCTGCGTGAACTCTCATACGACTGAACCAGCACGAATGCGGCAGCCAGCCGGCGGCGCCCTTATATAGGCCGTCTCTGGGAGGGGGCGGAGCCTATGGAGGGAACGCGGCTATAACTGCCGTAGCGGCGTGCGAGGCAAAGCCGCGACGGCAACCATTAGCCACGGGGCGCGACAGAACAGTGCTCCCGGCCACCACTAGATCGAGGAGCGGAGTCCGCGTCCGCGACAGGGTGCGTCAAAATTATAGGCCCAAACCGTGCGCATAGAATTTACTCTGGTATTCGCAACCCTCGAGTTGTTGCCGCGATCCATTAAGTTTTCCCGTAACCCAAATACCACCTATTCATTTCATTTTGTCACCGTGGCAATATAAACGTTGTCTACAAAGTAATCTAATGTATGAAAGTCTTGGTAACAGAAGGCAATGGCTCTACCGCGGGAAGATGCCGTTCTTTAAAGACTCTGGCCAAATTTGAGAAGAAACTAGGGTTTTCGACGTATCTCAGTGAGTCCTTTCCGTCAAACGTCACATGAAAGACACATTCTGGAGCCTTCAGTGGGAACAACTGTGGCTAAACAATTGAAAATGAGCACCTACAAGGAGGACAAGGGTCATCCGGTCGTGGAACCTGCAAGAGAATCCAAAAATGGTGCCATAGAACATTTTGAAGTCTTCAGTGGATGGCCTACTAACTTCTCCTACCTCTGCTCACGGGATTGTTTTAGGTGATTGATTCCTATAGTTGGATAGAATCCACGCTAAAAACCACATATGTATTAGGGCTTACGACGCCCCAGAACATATGAACAAGCTATAATTTTGAGAAATTGTCACAGAATAAATTTTAACAGCTCATTTGAGTGACACTTCACATTCGATAGAGTGTAAGCTAATTTAAGCTAAAGATGAGGTAAAGGTCTCTCCTGGAAATCAGTCAAACAGTGTAATGGAGCAGAACTATGCAGATTTAGGAAAAACGTAAATACAAATTATTCTAACTGGCAGAATGTGCTGATCCGCCCGTGATGACTGGTCCGTTCACCTTTATGCTTGAACAATTTATTCACAGGCGAAGTGATCAGTATTCGGGGTACAGATTATTCTTCAGGCATGAAATCAATAGGCTCTACGTCTTCAGATGGCTGGAAATCGATAGGCTCTCCATCTTCAGATGGCTGGAAATCGATAGGTTCCGCGTCTCTCTTCTTTCGTGTCCAGCAGCATTTTCCGGAAGGACCTCTACAGCAGCCATCTAAAAGCAGGCAAGAACTCGATACAACTGTCAGTGGGAAGAAGAGCTTCATTGCTGCAAAGCTCACTTGGTCGACGTGGCGTACACTCGCTGCATGGGTTACCAGCGAGAACAGCTCCAAGAAGAGCGATCACCAGAAGAAGGCGAAACACGAAGAAGAACATCTCCAACTGTGGAGTGGGCTGTCAGCACGCCGTTTTATATGGGGGAACTCCGATTAGCGACGATTTTCAACTGCTGATAGAGAAAACAGTGGAAGAAAGGGCTCTGGTGTTGATGGGCTGCTTGCCCTTTTCGAAGAATACATTGGGTATTAAACTCGGGTGATGGCGTATTTCATGGAGATGATCACCTTTGTTATCGTGACGTTTCTGTATTTATTCACCATTGTTGAAATGAAGACATTTTGCGACGTCTTCAACGTCTCCAGTCCTGGAAATCTTGGAATCAATCAATTATCGGTCAATGATCAGTGCATGTTTTTTCTGAAGGGCTCCACTCAATCTTTTACCAAGTCAGATAGCACTCTCTCCTACATTGACTAGAACAGTGGTGTATTAAGCATGAATATGGCAATAATATTAAGTGAGAATAAGAAATGTAAAAGAAATGGACGAATGGAGGGACTTATAGGTAGAAAAGAAGGGAAGTTGCTTCCAGAATTGAGCAATGGAAACTTTTACCCTCCTTTTATCTCTTTCCAACATCTGAACATGAGTTTCCGGCTTCTGATGCCTGCTACTGTTCGTTAAGGAGTTCATCTGGGGCCGCAGGCATCATTAAGATTACCCAGGGTAAACGTTCATCGTCACGCAACTTCACTCATCGTTAATAAGGGTGCCAACGAGTTTACCCTGGGTAATTTCAGTGATGCATGCAGCCGCAGAATTTGTGTTTGACTTTCTCCACAAGTAGGGTTGTCCTAATATTGAGTCCCCTTTCTCAGTGCATTAAATGAATAAAAGTTCTGTTGCTCCAAGCCATTTACTTATTCAATACTCTGAAAGCTATGCCGGAAAATAAATACGAAGGTAAAGAAGAATGAGAATGGCTTGAACCTATAGTTCTTGTAGCGCCTTTCGCCACAGGTCCCTTGGGTAAAAAAAATTTGCACAGTGATTTTATAGAATCGACAAAGACTTTATATAACCTCATTTCCATTTCACTGTTTCTAGGAAATCATCCAATATTTTTTGTTTGCTTAAGCCCTTATTTAATTCCAAATTATTATAAATATTCGCTTTAGATTTGAAGTTGTTCGTATTCCCTCCTCAGTGAATATTTACCCAGAATGCTAAACCCGTATCCGATGCCTGAACTGTTAAACGCCGTGCACTTCCGGCAAAAAGCCGTTTCTTCCGTTATTTCAGCAACTCGCTCACTGTACGTGTATTGATGACCACAATTCTATCCCAACGCTTGATGAGGACTCGGGAAAAAACGCTTTCTTAACGACAAGTAAGTGGAAATCTCAAAATATTAGTCAACATCTGCTTTTACCCAAATGTTTACGCATTGCTCATAGACGTCCCAAAGTTTCGAACGAATTGCTATATGTATATTTCCGGAATTTCATGGAAGTCTCGCGTTGTAGGGCCTCTAGCCATTCTGGAAGAAAATTGTGGACTTTAGCAAATACGCTCCCTCTGCCGGCCGCTCGTCTCAAAGATGCACATTCTGTTGGCTGAGAAACAGAGCCGACGGTATGACTTTGTCTGCAGTTACGACCGCACTGGTTCCGTCGATAGGAGGACGTCGCAGGATGCGTCTGAAGGAGATTTTAGGAGAGTGACAGAAGGGAAGCATCAAAGCTGAAGGAATCACACCATATACATATCAATTCTCAATTTTACATCACAAACGATCTGATCAAACAACTCCAACTACGACCTTCGAACCCACAACGAATAACTACGTTTACGTTGGAGAAGAGCCAATATCAATGGAAGCCACTAATCACAAAGTCGGCACCCGCTGCACAGACAACACCACACATCCCCTCCACATCCAAGCACTACCTATGTTGACCAGGAAGGTCAAGTACACTTAGATCCTCAAAGAAAAAGCAGACAACCTACACCTCGTCCGCGAAATCGCCACGCCGAAACTTCTAATAGGTATGGATTACCTTTGGGACCTCGTTTTTCACGATCAGTCCAGCATATCCTACCCACCGAATGGATATCGCATCTTCGAAACGCCCATCGGCAAAGTCTTGCAGAAAAAGTGTGAAAATAGTGTAAAATTTAGGTTAGTTGTACGACACCGTGATGAGGTCGTAATCGCGGACAAAGTCACTCCATCGGCCCTCTATGAGATGAAAGACAATACGGCTGGTTCCATGCCAGCGAACATGTTGAAATAAATAAATAAATAAATAAATAAATAAATAAATGTATTAGATTTAAGGTGATTAATTCTTCCTTTCAGTTTTTCCTTCAAAAACAAAATTCTGGCTCGGTTTGGCCAGCAATGGAAATGGCTGGCAGTGACCAGGTATTCGGTACTGCTGCAATTCTTCCGCCTTGTTTTACTTACTTCTGAGACCGTAATGCAGTACTGTACTTCAGGCTGGGTACAGTAGTCAGGGTCCAGATGAGCATAAGAATGTAAAGTGCACCTATATGCAGCAGTTTTCCGTATTCAAGTGGATTTCGAATTTCAGGTATTTTCTGGGTAGAACCGCCCATCTGCAGTCATCAGCATGGGAAGAATTGCTTGGAATAATAGTCTGTTGAACTTAGCAGCTTATTTTTGAACACTGTAAACTGACGCTTTGTCTGGTGATAATGGACGTGGCGGCACATCATGTTGACTCCATAATTACTTGTTTATTGTTTATTCATTCATTATTTGTTGATTTAATTACTAACTACCGTTGACTAGGTGTAATCGCACTGATTTTATCGAGCCCTCACACTCTTAGTCTAGACAGAGTAATTTCGAGCAAAATTTCTTTATTTCTCACTAAAATTCTGTTACCAGCGGACAACTGATGCATTTTATTGAGGAAATGTGGAAATTTCGGGAGAAATATGAAGAATTTTTAGTCCATCCGAAGGAATTTCATCAAAAGCATCTAAATTATCTGGAAAAACTCAGTTTTCTGGGATGTCGTGCTTCTTGTGAGGAGTTCCACTTTCCTCACTTTCCTCAAACTTCACTTTTCCAGATTTACTAGGTTTTCAGAAGACTGCACTAACGACCACTACCACATTTGCTAGTCGAAATTATGTGCTCGACCAGCTACTGTAATACAGACTCCACATCGATGGTGGTACGCAGCTGGCAACTACGGGACCATAAAAATATTCTGTGTACCTTGACTTACTGGTTATTTTGATAAAATCGATCGAAATTTACTGGAATAATTTCTGGTTAAGTATAAGTTTGCTGCTTTTTTTGCTTTATTCATCTCTGTGATTCTTCTTCTGAGCTCTCCCCACATATGTGGATTTCTCCGGATTTGGCCGATATACTGGATTGTGGTTGATTGTATTACATTCCTGCCGTTCAAAACTTCATTTTAACTCTAATTCAGATCCGGAAAGCAATATTAGGTTCTCACACACATCGCTATTATAAAAGCACAACTAATTATAGTTAATATATACAATATAGCACCAAAATCACCTTGAACGCTACTACACATGCTGTTCAACATATTCAGGACTACAATAGATCCTTCAAATAGAGTTCAGCAGCTTCGCAGCGCTTCTCCCGCAACTCCAGGATCTTCTTGAGGTCAGAGCACAGAGTGCCGATGAGTGGTGGCTGCAGAAAGTCGCTGCGTAGATTGTAGCCCTTCTTGCGACCACTCATGCGACGTCGTTTTCTGATGGCCAGATCGAGTATTCGTGACATCGCTTCTTCACGTGCCACATCGTCGTCAGTTTTGCATTCCATCTGGAAATAGTAAGGTGCAGAAGGATATGTGGTTCTCGAACGGTTCACAACTTACATTTAGTGAACCATGAATTATTTTTTGAAAAAAAAAACGGGTGGGAGCTGCTGCCTTTGGCTTGAGGCTTTCAAGCCTTCTGACAATTGTCCCCAGCATGCACTAGTTTTAATAAGTATTCAATACTCGTTTTGTACCATTATTGGAGACTTCTTCGATATACATGTAATGATGATGTTACTTGCCTCTTCAATATATTATATGTACATGTATTCAGCAATGGTGATGTAATCTTGCCCGGGGCCTCCCAGCCCACTGATCAACAAACGTCTACTTTCCTTTATCGCTGTTGAACACAACGCGTTGGACTTCAATTCAGAATGGTAGAAGCCTCTTTCAATATACATTTATGTGCTCTGTGCAATGTGTATCTTGGCAGGTACCTTTCTCAAAAGAAGAAGGAATGACTTGGCGGCAAGACTTCTCACCTGACAACGAGACTCCTCAACTAACGAGGAAGGAGAACGTCCAAATGCTCCACCAAGAGGAGACCACATTTTCGTATTCTATTCTGTTGTGCTTATACTTTCTACTTTGTACCCTACAATGAAATGGATGCTTCGCACTTCAACTCCAGTGCCTTTGGTGCTTCATCTCGACGTGCCTATGTGTTGTAGTGTTTAAATTAATCACCCTAATAAAAATACTGAACTAAACTTGTTATTAGGTACACATTAACTTAAACTAAGCTTGCCTACTGGACTACGTTGTTATCCCTGTGATGACAAGCACCAAATTTCATCCCATTCCACTTCCGCTACCCCGAACCTGTTTCTTTCCTCGCCACCGTTCCGAAGCATTCACATGAAAGAATCGGCCACTTTCGTGGTTTGCTTGCTATTACCAACACTCGTCCAAGCACAGCAACTCAGCACTGCCGATGTTGGTAAGTTTTATATGATTTTTTTCTTCAGAAAAAAATGCAGTTCGACTTTGTAGCAGTTGCAGCACGCTGTTCCGTGTAATTTTGAGAATTTGCCTTCTGCGGGTTATTTAATGCCATTTTGAGTGACTGCGTCTTTCGGACGGCTTTTTTGATACGTAAATCAGCGTATTTTCGACTTTCACAGCAGTATTTATGGTCTTTTGGAATATTTACTTACCATTGTCCATTATTATTTACTTCTTATTACTTACTACTATTTAAAATTTGCTTTCTGTCTCCTTTGAACTTTATCGTACACTATTATTTATAGGACTTTGGAAAACCGTATATTTGAATATTTGGCATATATCGAGAACTCAGTAAGTTAGCAAAGTATAAGAAAAAAATTATTGTTTCCTTCATTTAAGTACCTGATGGTCATTCTCTGTATTCTCACAAATCATCGCTACTCTGGTGATTTTACACCGGCGGTTTCCGCCTAAATTGCTCGGAAAAGTGTGAGGAATCCTGGAGAAAATTAGGCGGAATTAAGGGGAATTCTAAAGGGAATTTAGCCGGAATTTACAGGAATTCAGGTGAGAGCGCGCAAATTTGTGTCGAGACATAACAGGCAATCCCAATTAGTTTCCATTTAAGTTCCATGTAAATTCTGATTAATTCCTGACACACCCCTTACATTTTCTCCCAGAAGTTCTGGCGGAATCATCTGTATTGACAGTAAGTGGGCTGGAAACATCTGGAGGTTATTTTCACGAAAACATGGGGCATTGAACAGCAATAGCATATTGAACACAAAAACATAAAGAAATTCACAGTTACAAGTCAATCCTTCAAAGTTCTTGCGTTATTCACCACTGTCCAGATTTACCCGGAATTTAGCCGGAATTTGGGAGAAATCCGCCGGTAGTTTTTAAGAATGCACGATTTATATGAGATTTAACCGGAGTTTACTCGGAAACTGGCGGAATTTTGAGAGATACACGATTTACACGGAGTTTCCAAGGAAATCAGGCGGAAACCTCCGGTGTAAAATTACCAGAGTATTCAAGAGTTGTTTAAGATTTTCAGAAAATATATCATTTTTATGATTTACCGTCCTATCCCGTTAATACTGTACATACCGGATGTGAATACTGTACATTCATTAGTGACGAACTGTCAATATCTATACATTACGTAACTGTATTTTTTTATTTTCGAAACCTATCATTTCGTTAAATACATTGAACATGTTTCAGTCCTTAGCTGTTTAATTCCTTTCTTTCCTTTTTTTTTGCTTTTTTTTGTGAAATTTGGTAGAGAAAGACTTCTTCTTGGTCTAGTTAACTATAACCGTATCCTGACTGTTCAGGTGAAGCAGTTGTTGGCGAGGTTGTCGAGAAGGACAGCGACGAAGAGCACTATGAGAATGATGTTCTAGTGATCGTGAATAGATTTCCGAAGGATCTCAATTTCTTCTGCAATCCAAGGTTAATAGATTTAATCTGTTAGAGGTGCGGGGTTGAAAACGGACAGAGTGTGTTCATTCGAACTTCAACTGAAACCCTCTGGTGAATAAAACCGAAGAGAGATTGAAAAAAATCTGGATGGAAGTTTAGCTTTCCTTCCGAAGGCGGGATTTTCGTCATTTTTATGCATTATGATGTACATCGTTGGAATCAGCGTGACGAGGAGGTGTAGAGTCTGTTGATATCTACAACCCACGAAACGAGATGGCACAGTCTTTAAGCGCGGGCAACTGGCATGAACCACAACTTCCTTGGACCCCGTAGCAAGGTTTATTGACCATTTCGAATGATTTCACGTATACCATTGACATATGCGTGTTGTATAGGTCCTGAATCTGTTTATCTTCCAGAATCAAAGATGAAATGGTGTGGGGCTTTCTCATTATGACGAGGAAATTTTGTAGAAGTCTACGAAAAGCGCACATAAATACCAGTCCAAGATACGGTAAGGCCAACACCATAGCAGGACGGAGCAGCAGGACCTGCTTAGGTCCTGCAGCCAAAAATTACCCGTGCAAACGGCTCGGACCCTAATTCGCGCATACCTGAAAAGAAACTGGCCGATTTCACCCGAGCTCACCCATACAGTGGCATGCGCCGTATATTCAACAGGTTTACACAGGATGTTCAAAAAGGGAAAATAGCCGTAATGAAGAGAACTGCTTTCTCATGGATGAATTGTGTGGAAGCCGTGAGAAAACACTACAAAAACTGATGATATCGGCATTTTCTTGGCAAGTGCTCTGGTTACTTTGCGATCAATTGTGGGGGGACCAGTTCTCGTATGTTCTTAACCATATCTTTCTTGCGTCAGAAAATAGATAAAATTGACAAGATGGATGCAGTTTGTGTTGGTTGCATACCATATTGTTGGATGGCACACCAAAACTATTTGGGGACCAGTTCTCGTAGAAAATTGAAAACCATTGAAACGAGTGAGAGATCAACAGGGAAATCGAATTTTCAAGCTAATTTCTTGTAATAATCACAAATAAAGTCTGAGGAGCATTTCTCACCTTCACGGAGAAGAAAAAATTTCAGAGGAAGTAATTGAATAATTGAAAGTAGAACCAGTGCTGACATCTCTCTCTTGGCTCCTCTGCTGTCAACCGTGATGTAAAGGACGAATTACTATGAGAGACGCTCTTCTTTAGAAATGAACTAATGCGTGATCGGATCTGCTACGGACAGGTAGACGCCTACGCGCTGGCTTGTGCTGAAGACACTCCTCCACTGCATTTAGTGCCGTTCTGTCTCGCCTTCAAGGTAAGTCCCCTCGTCCCCTTGAGCCGCCTGTGGACAATGAATGGGAACGATTCCTAAATTCCTTAATTGTTTAGTCCGTGGATCATAGGGGGAATTTTCCAGGTTCAAAATTTTCACGACCTGATAATTCCGTAATGTCTCGACGTCACTGGGCTAGGATTGTTAGAAATGATATAACGTGCAATAACAACAAACGTAAACTGCATTTCCAGCGACATTGCTCCTTGGTGAACTATCCGGCTGATGATTGGTGCTCTCGTGAATTTGATCGGTACGAGGATTTCTGCACAAGGACCAAAATAAGCAAATGCAAGTCATGTTCGTATGACCTCAGCTGCTATTGCGAGCCGTACGAGTGCTTATGGAGGAGGTGGGTTTTAAATTTGCACTCGAAATTTTGAATAAACAAAAATTGTCATAACTTATCACTCAAATCATAAATGTTGAAGCTATCCTGAAAGGCTTGTGATGTATTATAGTTTTCTGGAAAAATAAGAAAGTCTTCTCTAATCACATGTTGTACGGTGATAGGTGAAGCGTGAAATTTTCTCGTACTTTTCCGATGATTGTACACGACAACGCAGCCCGAACAGTGTAATACAAGACTTCGGTCAATCTTTGCCGAAAGACTCCTGCGACAAGTTAATCTATCGCAAAAGTCGCTCGTCCATAATGTGTTCAAAAGTGAAGCAATTCAAATTTTCTTAAAAAATCAGATTTTTACATCATGACGAATCTGAATATATTATTTCTCCAATATCGCTCTTATTGTGCTGCAGAAGATACCAACGAAAAAAATTCGACATTTCAGTCAATCTAGGACGAGTTAGTCGGGTTCAAACACGTTCACTGAAATTTTTAGTGACTTTTTTAAGCCCATCAAACTCAAGGTTGGTGGTAGGTAACCACTCTATTCGCGGTAATATGAAGAATCCATCTGTTCACAAGAAATTCGAGTATCTTCATTTTTGTAAAAGCTACGATGGAGCGAAGTTTTGCGACGAACTAATGCGTGGCAAATCAGGGTAGAATGTTGGTATCAACAAATTTTTACATCATGACGAGTCTGAATATATAATTTCTATCAAATATCAACAACAACAGAAACCATGGAGATCCCTTGCTGCTCAAATTTTGTCGGCCAGAATGACTTGGTCGTGATCGAGTAGGCGTCTTCTTTCATCTGGTCAATTTTGCATTAATGCAGTGGAGAGTAATTACATCTTTTCGTTCTTCATCTATATTGTGTTTGACAGCAGAGACCTCGTGATAACGCTTATAAAATCGTGCTCGGATGCTCTTATTTTCTCGACGAATGTTTTCCCGCGACAAAGGTATTGCTAGCATCTTCATTCCTGACCTATGACCGGCCTATCGGTAGCGGAATGATCGTATACGCATTGAAGGTTTCCGCCGTCCACCAAATCTCGACTGCGAACTGTGCTGCGCCAACGTCCATGCGTAAATCCAGTTGTCATGTAGTTGGGCTACAGACCAGTGTTTGTTAGTGGTGGTGTCAGTCAAAGTTAGCTACGCACTTGAGCCGGACCCGGAACTGCTGGGCTGAGTGGACCCATGCGGCTCCACCCTTTTCATCCGACCTGTATGCTTTGACACATTGTCACAATACTGAACGTTTTCTCGTCAAAGTGAAGGATGCCAGCAGTTACCCAAAAAGCTCGCCAAATGTGAAATTCACTGCCGCGAGAATTGGTGATATCCTGGAACTTGGGTTATTGAACCTTTATCTTTAATAATATACCTCGAACATGGGTCATTAAACCTTCATCTCTAATACTAGGCGCGACAGTGTTACAGTCTGTTCCAACAGCGACGATAGTTGAGTAACCGTGCAGACAGCCTGCTTTTCTCTCATTCCTCTCCAACTGCTGCACACTTTCCCGCGTTCTCTATCTCTCTGCTGTCTTCCCAACTATTGTCGGTGGTGGAACGCACTATATACTTGTACATACTGTAAATTCATGATGCTCCTTCATAGAGGTTCCTATGTCTTTTGTTCCTTTTTCGCCATCGTGTAGCAATCTGCGACGGCTCTCCCTTCTCTCCCGTTCTTCTTCTTTCTTAAAAATATTGTCTTGTTTCTTCTTCATTCGGAACGTCGAGATCTCGCTGAAGACCAACTTTGCACTCTTTAACTAATTGTAAGGAGGAATGTCTCCTTGTTGTTTTTTTTTTCAGTAGTCCTTATCTCACTAGAAGTGAAATCATCCTTGTCGTCGATTCCGCTTATGTTGGTGGATTCTTCCTGAACTGCTCAATCTGCTGGATTTTGTCCATAGTTGGGTCCGATGCACCATTTATTTGACCTCGGACTTGGGTAACTGAACAGTACCCACGGCAATATCAGTATGAACGAGTACAACATGGTAAATGTAAACGAAGGATATGAATGATGAAAGAAAGAAACGATGGGTGTTGAACGGACAGCACATTGGAACAAACTATATTAAACACAGTGAAATTTATTTATTTATTTATTTTTACACCAACAGGTGTGCCATAACTGATAGGTGTTCTCTTAATTAAACAACCATTGCCAGAAACGAAGAAGGAGTTAAAAAAACGATCATAATACAACATATAAAACGGGTCCTCTCTTGGTTCCCCAATCGTATCCAAAAGTGTTTCAAATTTATACCTGCTAATTTAAGGTGGTATAAGCAATAAAGAACGGCATGTGGCCTGGCGACACTTAAAACCTTTCGCCATGCCGCATGGAGATTCAAACTGCAACCTTCCTCAAGAATTCGAGTGATGCCAACAGTTGCAAGGTTCCAGACCTTTGAGATAATCACGCACTACGAACGCGACTGGAAAAATCCATTCTGGGGCGGACGCATGGGCGCCTCTTTGATCTGGTACGAACCCCAGGCGTAAACGTAGTGGGATGCTCGCCGGCTCTTTCCCCATTGACCCTGTTAGGACCTCACCATTAAAAAAATGAATCAAATGCATAGGTTTTGTGGCACAGTTGTGAATGTTCAGATGTAAAATGGTTTAGACATGAAATTTTCGGCTAGATGTCCCGATCTATGTGCAAAAATTGCAGCAGGTAAACGTGCAGGAAAAAAAGAGCTTTTACGGCCTGGGAGACCAAGACGGGTTAAGGTAGCAAGTAAGAAGTAGAAAGTGATACTGAAAGCACACAGTCTTTGGAATAATTGATACTCATGAATCAAAAAGACCAGTCCATCATAAGATGTCGCATATGGAATGTTCGCCAGAAATAAATGGACCGGGGATGGCAGGGCAAACTAGACCGTTCTAGAAGACCACGTACACATCGGAAGTGATCTGAAAAAGGAATTTCTACGGAGGTGTGATATTGAGTTTTCTTGAAACGTCTAGCTTCCGCAGTTTAGACTTGAATGTTGACAATTTTGGCGAGCTGGAAACCTCATCAGACAGCATTTCTAGCCACTTGGCTCCTCGGTAAAAGACGGAAAAATGCGCGAAATTCTTCATATTGGTCATTTTGAAGTGAATTTTGAACCTACCTGTGCGTCCATGAGATGGTCTGAAGACCCAGTACTTACTAGGTCGTAAATTTAGCTCATTGCGAAGCAGCCGGAAACAAAAGCTGATGTCACTTAATACACGCCGCTGTAGTAGACTACTTAGTCCTAAACAGTTCAGACGTTCATGATACCCAGGAAGTACTGCGGGGTAAAGATGGCTAGGGGCAGCTCGGTAGAATAAAATTCGTGTGAATGTCCGTTGAATTTTTTCTAGTTTACGTTGGAGCTTTTTTTGTGGTGGATTCCAAACTTGAGAACAGTATTCTACGTGCGGAAGGACAAATGCTTTGTAAAGTCTTAAGAGGATTCTGGGATCATTGCATCGAACATTCCTTAGAATAAGGAACAGGGTCGAGAAAGCTTTTTGCACTATACGTTCGACGTGAGAAGAAAAATTAAGTTTGCTGTCGAACATCACTCCAAGATCCTTAACATGATCGCGAGCCTCCAATTCAACACCATTACAGATATATCGGGTACAAGGGTCACGCCCAATGTGGAACACAAAAGTTTTACTCAAATTCACAGGAAGGTCCCATGTGTTGCTCCATGTCAACATCCTTTCAACGGAATTCGAAAGCGCTTCTTGTATTTCAGACTTGTTCTCGGTACTGTACGCCCCATATAACTTGATGTCATCTGCGTACATTTGGATCTTAATTTCAGGGTGGGTTTTCAGGGCTGTGGGAAGATCATGACAGAAAATCAGAAACAGCAGCGGGGATAGCACCCCTCCTTGCGGCACGCCACTAGGGCAGTCATACCGTCTGGAAAAACTGTTTCCAACTTTTACATGCATACGCCTATTGGACAAATAGGATTCAAGCCAAATCAACAAATTTTTGTCCAGACCAAGACTCGCAAGCTTGTGGAGGAGTTTTACGTGGTTTACCTTATCGAAAGCTTTTGTAAGGTCGAAGTAAATCACATCAATTGATTTACGGGCACTAACGGCAGAAATCCAGTCATAGAGGCTATCAGTCAACTGCGTGGATGTAGACGCTCCAGAAATAAAACCATGCTGCTCTTTTGGAATGATTTTCGTCTCATCGAGCCAACAGAGAATTTTAGCGCGAACAATTTTCTCGAGCACATTGATGGGAGTTGGACAGATGCTAATTGGTCTATAACTGGATAATAAATTAGGGTTAGTTGTTTTGGGTATGGCTGTTACTATGGCTTCCTTCCAAGCTTCGGGTACTTTACCGTGCATCAATGAAAGATTGAAAATTATGGACAGGGGTTTATACACCGCAACTGCGCAATGCTTGTAAAAAATTTGGGGTATACCATCGAAAGAGGCGGCCGAAGAAGGTTTTAGGTGCTGGAGGTAATCAAGGACGTCTGCTGGTTTAACTAATACTTCAGGTAACGGAGGTAGTGAAGAGATGTCGACGGTAGGTGCGCGAAAATGTGAAGCATCTTCTGTAGCTGGACTAAACACACTCGCAAAATAATCACCCAATGCCGCTGACTTGTCGTGGTCTGTGAGAAAACTGTTGCCATGCTGGTCAAATAGAACTGGAAGGGATATGGAACCACCCTTGAAACGAATCTTGGATCGCATGAGTGAGAAAACACTTTTCATGTTTACACTTTTTGATCGGGATCGTTCCCGGTTTGAGATATATCGTTTCAAGTGGAGATCCAAATCAGAACAAACTTTCCTGAACAGTGCGTTCGTGCTGGGATTATGAAGACAACGAAAAAGTCGCTCTTTTTGAGCGAAAAGATTGATTATATGTCTGGGATATTTGTGTTTGTAATTCTCAGAAACAACTACTGGGACAAATTTCGAGAAGCAGGAGTAAATAACAGAGCAGAATCTAGTATAAACATCATCGATTGAAGAATAGCTATCGAATACGTTCCACCAGTCAACCTGAATGAGATATCTCGTCATTGACCGGAAATCGGCTTTGTTGAAGTTTGGCAAAGGGATAGGGCACGGCTCTAATTGGGTGGTGGTAATACAGAACGAAACGACATTGTGGTCCGAATTTCCGAGTGGAGGTAGAACTTTGACATCAGTTATGATGGATGGAGTTGCCAAGACAAGGTCAAGAATCTTATCACCCCTAGTAGGAGCTGTCACATGTTGTAGGAAACCACAGTTCGAAAAAAGCTCTAAAAACCTAATTCCAGACGTATTTGATGCGCAGTTACCGAACCAATCTGCTTCAATGTTGAAGTCTCCAATCAAAACACAATCGGTTGCAGAAGAGGAAAGATCAATTATCATGTCTGCAAGAGACTCATCATCTTGGGCAAGAGAGCTAGGAGGGCGGTATACCAAAATCAAGCGAACATTATGTGCGTCCGGGTTCAGGATGTCCATACATAAAACTTTTTCAGAGTATTTGATAGCAAAATTTCTTTTAATACTAAATGTGTTTTAGAAATACAACAGACCCCTCCTCCCCTTTTTCCTTTCCTATCAAATCTGTGAACAACAAAAGGAAGATCTGCCACGAGTTCAGAGCTTTTTATCATTGAATGACACCATGTTTCAGAAATGAAAAGTAAATCGGGATTATACGAGGAGAGGAAGAAGTGGAGGTGGTGTATCTTGTTCAGTAGACTGCGTGCATTCAAAAGGTAACATTGTAGACCTCGGGAGCGACCATGCGAAACTATACGTTTCCCGATCCTGGGGAAGTCGCCTTGAGTGGTAACTCAGACGTTTTCCTAAGCTCCCCTCTATACACGACCCACTGCCTTGAGCCAGCCTTCCCATTACGATCGCGTGCCTCCTGCCTAAGATCAAACTCCTTTTGACGTTCTGCACGCGTCATACTCCTCCGCACGAATATGCGGGAGAATTCAGAAGAGCGTAGCCGGTGTGCATTAGCCAGAACTGTGGACCAGTGCGAACGCGATGGCAATACGACTTTAAGTAAACGAGGCTTGGATTTGTCAAACTTCCCGAGACGGTACACGTCGTTAGGTCGACACTGTACCCCAAGTACATCGAGTATCTCGCTTACCTTCTCTTCATCTAGGGACTGTCTTACGGAGGGCCTCGACTCTCTCGGTTCTGCTACTCCAGCGATAACAACGCTCCGAGCTCGTCTGTCAGCTTCAACGCAATCTGCGATCTCGCCTGGTAACCTGTCAGCTAGTGTTTGCATGAACTTGCCGATAACAGGATCCTTGTTTCTGGCGATAACAAAATCCAGAATCTCCTTAGTCGAAAGCTTGCTACAATCAACATCAAGAGCAGCCGAATCTACTGTATTATTAGAGTCTACATTCTCCTTCTTTTTGCTGCTCGCTGCCGTAGTAATTCTTTGCGACATGGCTGATAGGTCACAAAAGCGTAAATCAATGAAATCTGGAAACACGAGGACTGCCTGGTTGAGCAGGAAATTGCGAGAGTGAGCTACTAGGTTGTAACACCGACCAAAAAAGTGAAGGCAGTAATTAGGCAGAGTCAAGAGAAGACAAGTGATGTAGAAATGGTAGTTGAGAAGCCAAAAAAAGAGCGAAAATAAAACTTTTATAACAGCAGTGACGCCACCGACCACGCGCGGTGAGGATAGGAGCGAAAGTCGAAAATGAGGCACTGTCATTTCAATACTTTATTGGATACTGCTTCAAGAGGAGTAGTCTATGAGATTTGCATGAGATGACAAGAGAAAAGTGCTAATATCAACAGCAACAGTGACAATAGAGATTGCTCTATACCAAGGACCAAAGATTTTTTAGATTTCTGCGAAATGCTGCGCAAGCAGTTGTTCCTCGGAGGAACCGTATACGCATTTCACTGATCGATAGCAATTAAAGGACTATGTTTCTTGCAGATACGGATACCACACAGCTGTATGGTGTCAGCGATATGAGCTATTTTGCAATGAAAAAGAGCGGCGGAACAAAGCGCAAGAGTTGGTAACATTGATGCAGGACGCTGTGAAAGTCCACTACAGGTAAGGTTTCTAATTCGTCATTAATTGATTATTTGATTATTAATTCGTAAAAATAGTGCGTCAGCAGTAAAAACGTCGCTAAAGGGAATCGGCTTAATTGTCCTCGACCGACAAAAGAGTAGTATGAATATTATCCTATTAGTTGGAAAGGAGATATACAGTACACATCAGAGGCAACGGGTTATGGGCGTAGTAAAGTTATAACGGGAGATAAAAGCTTGGCGTTAGCCGCATCGGCAGCGAGACGCAGCCGACAGGTAAACCGCGCCGAGTTAAGTAGGCGGCTCACTTAGGTGGAAGCACTTGTGATCGAGAGGTCGTAGTGTTCGAACACCAGCTCGGTTCGCTACCTTTTGCTGGTTAACACACGAATCGAAAACATCATTCATTACAAAGCCAGAGGATAAACTTGTAGCACTTTCTTCTATGGAGAGTTCGAGGGGCTCGCTGTCACAAAGCTGTGCAGTTAGTGATCACTAGCCTTCCTCGTGTCATATGTCTGACACCTCAAATGCTCCACAAAAGAAGAGTTCTCGACGATTGTATGGAGAATCATGTACAACATCATGATCAGCGCCTCTTAGAGAATCTTTTCTGTTCAAAAGTCTGGAAAACGATTCTGGGGTGAGGCATTGCTCTGAATACCCTCAAAGGTACTCCATACAAGGCTGGAGGAAACATACAATTCCATCTTCTTTTTTTAACCTGCTCCTAACTCTCCTTTCATTCATTGTTAAATTTTCTGCTTTGTTCACTTTCATATCCTCGCTATAGGTGTATGCACCTGTTCAACCTGCCCAAGGTTATCTGCGATCCATTTCGAAGGCAATTCGACTATGAGCGTTGCACTAAGGTAGACATGTAGTATTCGCCTCAGTATATTTATAGAGTTCAGCCAAATTTCCTGATTGTTCAGTTCCTATTCGACTGTGAGTTGATATCCGAGTGGGAGAGTGAGGAAGAAGCGACCGGCAAAGAGCCTGCTGAGGAGAAAGCAGAGGCAGAAAAAGGTAATTTTACTCCTTGGTAGTCCGCAGTGATATCTGTTCAATTCTTTGGGAAGAATATTGTGAGCAGAAGAATATTAAATGACCAAATGGAAATTATCCGAAGAGTTTGAAGTTCCACCTATCTCCAGTTGTATTCATACTTCGTCGCGACGCGATCCTCACCACATGTAGACTGTTCGAAAGCGGTTGGCTCCGTATGGAAGCATGCTCATGAAACGGTCGTGCTGTGGTAAATGGTGGTTATCCACGTGACCTGACCTCAAATTGTGCTGTTTATACATTTTCCTTTGGAGATAACGAAATGGGTCAAACTAAAATTCATTTATCAACGCTGAAATTTCTTCATCATTCTCGAAGTCAAAGCATATGTATACAGTTCAGAAGGCCCACCAAAGACGTTGACACCAACACCCGAAGACGCTAAACTAGCAGCGAAGATTGCTGAGGAAGAGCTGGCTCTGGAGCGACTACTGAAGGAGAAAGAGAAAGAAGACAAGGGGAAGGTAAGATCTCTCACGGCTCGGTGATCAATTAGTTTCCCTGTGTTCACGGCATCCAAACAGCGTACGATTTATTCCCTGAAACTTGAGTGGTTGAACCTTCAATTTTGTTTCCTTTTAACAAACAATATGCTGCACTAAAACATGTGACCAAATGAAAATAAATGAAAGGAGGATAAATGGCCAAATGAAATGAATGGAAGCCGGGTAAAATAGCCAAATAGTAATGGATACGATCACCCTCTTTATGATCGTACCATTTTAATCCCAAAAATAGTGCAAATGCCAAACACAAGATTCTCATTACTCAGAATTTATCCTTATTCACATCAAATACAGAATGCAAGACATTATGAGCGACACAAATATAGAAGACGGCCATGGATGCTCGACCAGGACATGGAGCGAATAGACGGCACAGGCGGTGGTGGTGCCCAGACGTTGACCTCTCTGCTCCATTGACGTCCTCGATTGGGCTCCTCCTCTCCTTATACAGTATATTGGCGCGGCTGAAGTTCACCGGTCTGAAAACAAAGATTTAACGATAGGCATGGGAATGACTACATTACACTAAGTAGAATCTAAGGCATTTAGCTTGGAATTCAAAGCAAAAAGAATAGGAGACTTGCACTATGGCTAGACAGATTTTCTACTTACAGTTATTTACATCTGTCCCCTTTAATGAGAGTCCATCCTCGGACTCAGAGTTGTAGTGGAGCTTGCATTGTGCTGTCGAAGAGATGTAGATCCGTGACCAGGTTTCTGTCCTTGCACCATGCGACGATCGCGGACCATGTGGCGGCATCCTGCAAGCATTTGATTGACCCTGTTACGAACATACCTTCTTTGGCACGTGAAAATGCTACATTCAGCCGTTTTGCGTCTGAGAAGAGCGCGGCCTTTGATCCCTGTTCGAGCGTGGTATTCGTTGTAAAGAGGATGACCACTGATCGCTCTGATCCTTGAGCGCTGTCCACGTTCCCCACGGTAACTGCTAACAAAGATTGGCAGAGGAATTTCTGATCTCTGTATGAACACATCACTAAAATGTCCTGTGGAGAATCCACGTGTGATCAAGAGGCGCACCAGCACGTTTACTGTGTTGGCTCCCACGACATTGCTGTGTGAGCCTGTGACGGACTTCACTGATTGGCTGGGTACATCTACGAATGCGATCGGAATTGTTGGATTGGGCATCCGCAGTCTGGATAGTAGGGCTTCGCATGTGTGGCGGAGTTCCACAAATGAGCTTACCTTCATAGAAGAGGTCTGAGTTTAACCTCATCATTTCTACGTGTGGACGGTATACGGTACTCACCGTGCACACTGGAACGCTTGTGTACCTGCACGCTAGGTGGAGCACTGACCTCGAACTCACCTCTACAGCTAGGGGAATGTTGTGTACCCCGTTGTATGGAGGCAGCTGCTTACTGTCCCCTATTAACGTGAAACTTGTTCTCTGAAATCGTGAAAACATGGGACGTTACAGCAGCCTCTGGAATCATTGAGGATTCGTCCAAGAGGGCAACTTTCCATGTGTTTCCTAACCTGCGCCACAATCCCCTTTTTGAGGTTAGGTTCAGGGCAGCTGAGATTGTACAAAGGTATACATTTGGTTGGTACAGCTTAACAAAGTGGCGGATCAACACGTGAATTTCCTCTGACGCCGCCTGTTCCAACAAAAAGAGCTTCTTGTGTTCAGTGGTAACCACGTGACGTTGGACTCCACTAGACATGAACTCACGCACTTCCCGCCTGCTGTCCGAGAAGGTTTTAATTTTTCTATAAAGCCTGTCGGAGAGCAGGTGGCGGTGTGTCTCATGGAAGTTTCCATCAACACCTGAAGTGCGAACGGCGATGCGTTTGATGGGTCGTTCGCCATCAAGTCGCTGACGTATCTTACTGGTCTTACCTGGTTTGATTGCAGTTGCGCGATCTTGGAACCGATCACGTCAAGTGCGCTATTTTGGACAGCTGCTACTAGGATTTTCTCGCCTTTTAGGACAGCCTCCTGAGCCATGACAGCAGTACAGAGGGACCTACCTGCTCCGTACGCACTGTCCACGATCAAAATTGGGTAATTCTTGTTGAATATGTTTACCGCGCTCACCTGATTCTCACTGCGGTGCACCTGCGTTCCTGCGACATTAACTGAAATGCTCGTTTGCTCTGGAGCATCAATACCTGCCACTTCTACGTCCCCTGCAAGTAATGCGCGGGCGGATATCCAACCAGTGGTATTTGTTTGGAACAGATCCGACAGCTTTGCACCTTCTAACATTTTTAGAACGGGTTTGCACGCTCTTCGACAGTATACAGGGCCGTTTCCACCGAAATACGTCGATTCCGGGAGTTGATCAGGTAGCTTCGGAAACGAACGCCTGAACCCGTTGACAATTTCGCCGTCACGGTCAGAAAACCACTACCCATTTGAATTTTGGAGATCTGGCCGTCCAGGAAATCGGCTTCGTACGCTCCTCGAATCGTGTGACCAACGGCCCCATCCCGTCTTCTTTTTGATCGAGATGTGGAACTGTACCTGAATATGGTAGCTGTTAAGATTTGGTGAGGTCCATATGGTGTAATGCGTAGCGGAATCCATTGAATCAGCAATGGCGGCGGTAATTGCACCACAAGCCGTGCTGTATAGTGGTTCTGAGAAGCCCAGAACTTCATGTGGTCGAGTTTGGAATAGGTCGAACCCTTCCAGCCTGCTTTCAATGAGCTTCTGGTGCTCCTCGCTGTTGTTGCGGATGTTACCTGGTGCTGGTGGAGGACTCTGCAAATATGGAATGTCTGCCACATAGGCCATGAGCTCTGTTTGCTGCTTGGGCGGGCAGGCAAAAATCATATAATCCAGCTGATGCGAGCGAAAAGGGGCTACTATGAACGAGTTAGCCTTTATTTTTGGAAAGTCCTCTGGATTAGTGGCGTCTGGAGTGGATGCCTGTTCTACTGCCGAAACGTTTGACGGATTGCGCCTATCATTGCGCTGCTGGGGTACTGTTCTCTGCTGAGCGCGCGTTATACCGCAACCGGATGACTCCCTTGGGTTTTTGTTATACGGTCGACTCTGCTGAAAATCGCTTCTTATCGGAAACTGTTGCTGTTGCCTGGGTAGGTACAAATTTGCTGGTGGCAAACTGAATCGACAAAAAGTTTGAATATGGCCATTTCTCCCGCATCTGTAGCATACTACATTCGAATTTGGCGCGCGCTCCCACATTCTACGATTGAACTGA
Source organism: Ancylostoma caninum (assembly GCA_037903475.1). Taxonomy (NCBI): domain Eukaryota; kingdom Metazoa; phylum Nematoda; class Chromadorea; order Rhabditida; family Ancylostomatidae; genus Ancylostoma; species Ancylostoma caninum. The sequence goes on from JBAJFG010000479.1 coordinate 1,878,513, forward strand.
TTGCGGTAATCACGTACCTCCCTGTTCCTGTAGTCATTCCTTGGTGGTTCGTTCCTCCTGGGAGTTCTTGGTGCTTCTCGCATAGGTGCGAGAACGTTGACAGCTGGTACTGCCGGATGACTGGCTGGAATAATGCTAATTGAGTTTGCCACATCAGCCAAAAGTGATTCATAAGTAATTGCTTTTACCACTTCATCATCAAAAGTTGCCGGATTGGCTGCCTCGACATGGAAGCGGGGAGTGGGCTTCAGCCTATCTAAAAATTCGTCCAATAATCTTTAGTTGCTCTGGTAGAGATGGATTCACAATTCGTACCAGATCCTCGAATCGTCGAAGCCATGACTCAGTCTTGCTTCGAATCTGTAAAATACTTAATATTTTTGGGTGCGAGCCGCCCGAGGGTCGGTCCGCCAAGAACGGAAGCATGAGACGAATCACGACGATGACAAGAGTTTCAGATGGAATGAGCTGAGGCAACGAAGAATGAGATGAGCTGGAGGTTTCCCTGGAGTTGGTTTGAGAGAGGGTTACTAGACGACTGATGATGAAGGCAATAGGAGAAGGCGTTGCTTCTCCGCAGCGAGGTCACTGTAGATGGCACTCACCGAGCACTGGATGAGGCACTTGTTGGCGAGGGACAGTTCTCGATTACGCCCTCTCTTTGTTCGCGCCGATGCTCCAAGTTTCCCACTGGCAAGATGTTGCCAGATGGGGTCGCAGATAAAGAAACTTTTTCCGCTAGTGAACTTTGGAAGGACTACTCAGGGATGCTATCTTTCATGGGAAAAGCTCTTTGTTTTGCATGAGCACAGCGCATGAATGGCAGAAATTCAAATTCTTGGCGAGAGCAGACTGGTCCGTGCAGAGTACTTTGTTTACCGCTAACAAAGAGAGCAGTGCTTGCAGTGATTCAGCCGCAAGTGGGAAAGTTTCAGGGCGAAACACGTGTTCCTGGGCAAAGAAGCTCTTTATGCCTTTATATGGACGATTTTGTTTACTTGCGCCCACGTAAAATTCGAAATTTGAGAGGCAATGGGAAATTTTCTTACTCAAATGAGGCATAGGAAGGATAAAAGATTAAGCTAGAAAAAATAATGCGAAGGAGAGAGGATTTCTTTGCAAGGATGTGCGAAAATCTGTGATTTTTACCGGAAATGAGTAGAAATTTGCGAAAAAAACACGTGCAATTTCCATTTTAAGATGAAAAATAGTTTTATGCTCCTGGTCCCTGGGCCGGTAGTAAACCCCCCATGTCGCGACATCCAAGATGCGAACACGTTGGCACCAGGTTCGCGACATCTGCGAACACGTCGCGAGAATTTCGCGACATCGATGCGTGTTTCGCTAATCAATGTATCTCTACCGAACATCACTCAACAAAGAACGTGCGCACATGGCCTAGTGGTTAGTGCGTTTGCCGCAAGATCCCGACACTGTTGTGATAGGGAGGTTCGCTTCCTAAACATTCCTACCCTTTTGCAAAACCACAGCAAGACGTGTATCCTGTCTTTGAGAACTTTGTTTGTGGAGTAAGTGACTACATACCTCCTAATCAAATGAAACAATCACATACACTTCTCCACTTCAAATTTTGAGTAACTCCTAAGAACTGCATACTTCGCAGGAGTTCTTTTAATCCTTCCCCAGTACTTTGAAATCCTAGTTCGAAGTCCCTGCCAAAAAGTAAATCAAGCAGGAATAATCAGGCCCCATACGTCAGCTGAATGTGAAGCTTTCGATCTGCATGGTCCATGTTTTTTTTTTTTGTGATATCTCACACCTTTTCGCAACGTAACCGCTCCCCTTATCCTATTCGCCGAAACCTGTGAAAGAATTACCTCCTTTGATTTGCTGATTCTTTGTCCGGATCATTTAACAACTATTTCACAGATCCCTTTACAATGAGAAAAGCTGGCTAAGAGCACTATGTATGAGGTACTCGATGGTTCTCTAAAATATCTGAAAATTTCCTCCTCTTGTGTCTTCTTATCAAACTGTGTATTACACTTACGATTGGACGAAGCAAGGCATATGGACAAAGGTTTAAGAGCTTCATACATCTGCGCTGTTTCAAAGGAGCTTCGTTTCGATCTTGATCTGAGAATGACCTATGCCGATACCTGACCGTTCTCTTGTCAACGAACCGTTCGAGTTCGTGACATCACGCCTCGTTGACTTCCACACTATTTCCTCAACTTTTGTTGTCTGCGCCTCATGACCAAGAGGTCAGGAACATGGCTACCAACCACTGTCGCGACATAGTCATTGAACTTAGTTGCCAACTATGTCGCGACATCAGCGAGAGCACCCTCTTTATCATGGGGAGTTCATGAACATCTCGCGACAAATGTGAGCGACACTGTCACGACATGTTGGCAGCTAGGAGTTCACGAGATCGGGGGGTTTACTACCAGCCCTGGCGGTAACGAGGATAAAAGTTTCTAGGAGATCTCCTATAGCCGTTTCGTTCTGCATATCACACCAAAACACAGGAGAAAATCACCGAACAACGCACACAATAAGGTAGTGAAAGAGGAGAAAATATGGGGATTCTTAGCTGAAGAGTTGCGCACCTCTAGGCTACACCCAGCTAATTTACCCGGTTTCACTTACCCCCGTTTGAGGCTTAAACCGGTCATCTCCTGAGCTAGCCTCAGAAGGACACCATTTTCTAATTGTAAGAAGAGGAAAGATTCGGTGAAGTCACGGGCTACTATGAGGCCGCACTCGCTGCTACCAGTGCTACCAGTAATGGATACGATCACCCTCTTTATGATCGTATTATTTTAATCCCAAAGATAATCCCAAAAATATGCCAAACACAAGATTCTCACTACTCAGAATTTATCCTTATTCACATCAAATACAGAAGGCAAGACATTATGAGCGACCAAATATAGGAGACGGCCATGAATGCTCGGCCAGGACATGGAGCGAATAGACGGCACGGGCGAAGACGTGGTGGTGCCCAGACGTTGAGCTCTCTGCTCCATTGACGTCCTCGATTGGGCTCCTCCTCTCCTTATACAGTATCTTGGCGCGGCAGAAGTTCACCGGTCTGAAAACAAAGATTTAACGATAGGCATGAGAATGACTACATTACACTAAGTAGAATCTAAGGCATTTAGCTTGGAATTCAAAGCAAAAAGAATGGGAGATTTACACTTCACGGGAGTCGTCCCTCCTTGGCTGTTTCGAGCCTTCGCTACGATCGCCGCCTTCTCTGCATCTCCTCTCACCATGTCGATGTCCGTCCTTTGATTCATCCATATTTTTGCACTCCGGGTGATCAGCTGAATGTCTGGAGAACCCTTGTTGTCGACCTTTGGTGCTGTCCCCGAGGCGTTTCGTTCCTTCGCCTCGTCGTTCCTCGGCTCGGTGGCGGAGCCCCATCCTGATGTCTAGCAGCTCCCAATCAAGGAGAGCTTCCTGGGAGTACAGCCCTTCTCTGCTATCTTTCAATTGAGGAAGTGACTTCGATCATCGCATCACACCGTTTTTCCACTTCTGTTCGATCGCCAGCATTGAATTCCATCATTGTGTTTCGGAATTGGCGTATTTCCCTTCCGTTGTCAATTTCTGTTGTCGTATGCGATCGTCGTCACTCCTACTGGGAATGACATGGGGAATAGAATTTCATCGAGCTTTACTCCTAGAGCGACCTGGTTGTGCATTACCTCTGATGACTTCGCATTTTTCTCAAGTGTCTGGATAACTGACTCCATAATCGGCGTGATTTTCTCGAGTTCCTCCACAGTTGATCGAAATTCTCGAAGCATCTCCTTGTTGAGTTTACTTTTTTAACCCACTGCTCAAGTCTCTTCATCAGCTCCAGTGCGTCCGAAGATGATACTGTGGCCGGTGCGTATCGTCCGACCTTTGACTTCAACTGGAAGGACCATTGGCGTAGTCTTGAGCTCCTGATTTTCATCCAGTATGGCGGAGAGCCTGATTACTGTCCGTATGAGCAATCGTTTTCGCATAGACAGCGTTGTAGTCATGAGTGCAAGATGATCATGTGAGCGTGCAGGTGACGGGACGTAACCTACAAAGCCAGAACAACGTGCAGGAGAACGTGCGCGAACTCAACTTTTCTGTTCCTTGTCCTTGGTTCGCTAGTGGCTATGCATCATATGTCTCACGGCTCGGTGACCATTTTGATGCCGCATGGTTACGACACCCAAACAGCGGACGATTTATTCCTTCAAGTTTGGGTAATTAAACCTTTAATATTGCTTCCTTTCAACAAACAATAAGCTGCACGAAAACATATGACCAAATGAGAACAAATGAAATTAGGACAAATGATCGAATGAAACGAATGAAGAGAGGATAAAATAATCAAATAAACATATTATAGATGAAAGGAGATAAAATGACCAAAGGAATAAAGGCGACTGAAATGGTAGACGCCGAATTGCTTAACAGTATACTCCTTATGTACAATGATTTGTGGGTGGAGCAGGCGACATTAGCAACCGACTGATAGACCTGTTGATAAAGGAATGTTGTGGTAGATCTCCGTTTGATATCATTCTCTGACCTTACAAATGAGTCATCACCGCTGCAATATACTAAAATAAATTAGCCAAAATAGAGACGTGGGAAATCTCTTTAAGATCCTCTGCTGATTGCAAGGCACCTGACAAGTTGCCCACGGTTTTCTTCCAAAAGCTTTCCCCTTTTATTTGCAGCAAGAACCAAAATCTGAGTCACATGATTCGTCATCCATGGCATCCAACGTCACCACAACTACGGAGAGCCCCTCGAATTCGTCCATGGCCGCGGTGTTGACAGAGAAAGTGGACAAGGGAGGAAATTTCACTATCAGCGACCATCCCTTCTCGGCTGTTAAGCTTCCTGAAATAAAGCCATGATAGCCTTGTAAATCTGGATAGGGAATACCTACTTATGTCTGTTTACCTGTCTATCTGCGTGGCCAAATGTTCACCTCTCTGTTTGCTTATCATTTGCCGGCGTAGGTGTTCATTTAGTGCGGGATTCTCATTTTCTAGGCAACATGTGAATTGTGCCATATGAATGCATTTTTATGCCTGTATCAAGCTTGTGTTCAAGCAATCTTGTCATATTTTTTGCGATTTTTTATTTATTCGTTTGTACATTCATTCATTCATTTCATCAGTAATTTTTTCACTAAGCTGTGGTGATCTTTTTTTCAAATATATATAGTCCTTCTCAAAAATACTTGCTTCACGCTTCACCGCCCATCTGTCAAGCCGCGCCGCATCACCTATGTATTATCATACGTGGTGTGACGTGGCTAAGCAGACGGGCGGTTCAGCGTGGGGCAAGATTTTATAAGAAAGATAAGAAATGTATGTAAGGTCACATGAACTTCCCCTAGCCATAAACAAAAACCTTAAAGGTAGCATCCACAGAAATTCTCCCCTCTAAAAAGAGTCGCTTACAAGGCAGCGGGCCGCTGGACAATCGCAACAGTAAGGTGAACATCATGAATTGCCGTCTACCTGCGAAGATAGTGCCGTGGACACATCTGCCGCTGTGGACAAAAACGTTTAGTCGCGCCAGCCAACGCCTTTACAGGATGTGTGCGTGTGGTTTAGCGGAAGCTGGTTTATGGAATTCGTACCATTTGCAGGTTTCCGTGCCAGGACCCATCACGGAACACTCGTCCGCGCTGTGGACACATATGAAATACCCCCAACATTTTTTCTGTTTTTCGCGTGTTTCACGCTACTTTATCGTTGTCGATGAGTTCATCATCCCCAAAAACCCCGATATACCGCGGAATCTTCAACCCAAATTTTTCCGTGAGTGCTGCCTTTAACTAATGTTAGTAAGCTGTTTAGAACATGTAAATACTCCACAGTGCGTAATACTGCGGTGTGAATGTTGTTCAACGGTACTGCAATAAGTATTCAGTGACAACTAGATTTTTTTTATTCCAGAAACAAAAATTATGGGCTTCATGGCTTTCCAGTACTTATGCTTTGTGTTCACCACTAAAATCTATCCCAGAGAAACCTTGTTTGAATTCGTTGTTCTACGACTTGATACATAACGGACAGTACGATCCACCGGTGGGTTGTATCTGTTTTTACTAGCTTTCTTTGAAGGAATTTTCCCAAAATCTCCACATGTGGGTTATTTCACACATTGACTACAAATATGATATTCATTTCGTACTGTGGCGCAGAACTGTGAGATTACGGTGGGCACACTGTAAATACTGTAGATGTATTTTCACCAATGATTCAGTGAAACTTGGCACAGTGTGTAGGGTTAACATTTGACATTTTGAATACGAAAATGACTTCCATTTTACACCGTAGTGCATTTTTACACGGTTACTCTAGCCATACTGCAAATACAGTTTTTCTTCCGGAGCACTTGTGGACAGGGGTTATTTCACATAATGATCACGAATACAGCATCCACTTCGCATGCTAACAAAATTTTGGGAAGTTGCCGAAAAAAGTCGGCTCATTGTGTATAGTTCCTCACAATCCGAGTGGTACTGTATTCGTACCGTAACTCTTCAAAAGCTCGTTTCGGTGCAGAATTCATGAGGTATTCGTGATCGTGATGTGAAATAACCCCATTGTGAACAACCAGATGCTAAGAAAGGTGAATGTACACTTCTACAGTATGAATAAGCTAACCCTGCAGAAAGGCCTCCACATGAAAAAATGGGCATCATATTCGTTATCAGTGGTCCAAATATACCCTTTTCGCAGCTTCCTCTCTGAGGGTGAAACACCGCGTTGCTTTAAAGTGGCTCAAAACCCAAAATGCGCATTGTCTTCAATGTGTTAAAATATTGAAATCGATCCAAGATTAGTCTACAGAGTTTTAATTGAAAAAAAAGAACTTCTACAACTATCCTGGAAAAACGAAGGTGCTGGTGTAATGTAGAGGAAGTGAACAGAATTAAACATTGTCCATGACATTTGTGTTAGTACATTATTATTTAGCAGAAGAAGCTTAATCCCCTTTGCAAACGTCACCAGACAGCTCTGAATCAGCTAATCTGAAAAAAACGCCATCAGCTGACTGCGTAGTTGGAGAGCTCCCTTGAAAAAGTAAAGCTCAATTGTTTCACCTGAACATGTGCATTCTGAACAATTAAGCTTTTCTTTGTTCTTGTGAATGCATACATATGTGCCATAACGCTTCTTGAAAATTAGTCACTTCTTCATCTGCGAATTCCTTCACGTCTTCCAAAGGCATTATTAAAATTCCATTGGAACAAGCCGTACGGTACACGCTGCTTTTAATCGCTTTTTTCGCTTAGGCTATATTCATTTTAGAGCATTTTTCCTGGAGGTTTTGTTTCATATAAGTTTTTTTTGGGCATGCTGCTCATTAATTGCCAAAATAGAAGTCACTATTCCATCTCAGTTGCTATTATGCTACTTTTTGCCGCATTTACTACGTATTTCACTGAATTGTTGGTACGAAGAAGAAGAAGTTGGTACGAAGGTAAACAAGCATTTTTCATTAGGGTAAATAAAATCATTAGGTAACAAACATTGAATTAACCCACTCTAATTCAGAATATGGGTACAGTAACTGGTAATAAATTTACTAACTTTCTGCTGTAGTCAGTACTGATTATTCCTCCCCCCCCCCAGCCCACCCCATTCTCACTTTTGTACACTTCTCTTCTTTCAGTAGTTTAGTTTATTCTTTTTTTTTTTTTGAAACAGAGCCTCGAGTTTTTTTTTTCTCCTGAATAATGTAAAAGAAAATTTTCGGATGGTTAACAAAATGTACTGTTCTTGTGCATAACTAGCAAGGAAGATGTTCTCGACTAAAATGAGCTCAGATCACAGTTTGGAATCATTGCGGCCCGGAAATGACCGCTAACATAAGAGGTGTCAGAAGCAAACGTGCACTCATCTCCGCTCATCGGTCGGGAGTCGATCCCGGGTAATAGTGCGCGCAAACGGCGCCCACTAGCACTGCGCCATTCACGCCATGCGAATGACGTCCTCTGGAGACTCAGTCTCGAGGAGCTTGCGAACCACCTTCAGGAAATCTTTTCATGCAAAAATTTGCAGGATATGATTCCTTCCGGAATCAGCTGCAGTGTTTCCAAAAATTGGACAAATATTAGGAACAGTAAGCGAAAAAATACAAAAATTTAGCCTCCCTGCGATGATCTACATGACGCTGAACACACTTATAAAGAGACCTTTTTCGAAGTTAATTATACGACATGTAGAAGGTTACAGCGGGTGAGCCTCGTCCCCCTATAGCGACAAGTTTCAGTTCGGTTCAATTAAGAATCAATTAAAGATGCAGCTGCCATTAAAGGAAAAACAAGTTCGATGGCGGGAAACCAGGCTCATTACACCAACATGCATAGGTGCATGACCGGTTGTCATATTTCCACCAAGTAGCAGAAAACATAGTGCAGTAGCAGACTCACAACATAACCCTTAGTTGAAGAGTAGTCAATGATACTCGCGAGGCCACCAGTTATGGTGCAAGGTGGAAGATACTCACTTGGCATATTTGTAGAAGATGGATATCGTTACTTTTCCTAGAATGAGAGTACTCTCGTGTCGCAGAGAACTTAGTAGCTTTGTTTACTATAAATTGTAACAATGTAACGTAATTATATGGCATAATTTGTATATATTTTTCCTGAACAAAAATTTCATGCTAATACTGCCTATACTTCTCGAGCAGTATCGCCGTTTTGGCCGGTGCATGGGCGGCGACGCTACTCTCCTCGATACGTATTGATTGACGGTGGTGCATGCTTGCACTGTCGTTGGTTGGCAATCGATATGCACCAAATCCACTGTCGCTACGCCCTCAGCGACCAAAACCGCTGTACTCACTCGAGGAGCATAGCAGCACCCTATCGTAGGTGAGGGATACAATGGCATATACCATATTGTTTCCTCTAACACTTTTATGGATCTATATTATACTTCAGTCATAGATCCAGAAAACACCTAAGTAACATTCTGAAGTCAACCTGTCAAGAATATCTATATAATAACGTCGAAGGCACTTAATAACCTATGCTTTATGGGTACACCGTGGTTAGTATGAGATCTATGTGATGAAACCATATATGACGCTGCCAACTAATTTGTCCTCGCAAAAATGCAAAGTAGAGAATGAATGGCAGAATCCGAACGCTTCCAGTTATGCCACCATTTCATTTTCACTGTGCCATGCCCCGAACGGTCCGGATTGTGGCCATTCATTCCCAACTTGCATTTTTACGCGGACAAATTAGTTGGCAGCGTCATATATGTTCCGAGCTCATTTATCAATCCCCAGCTTGTACAACAAAAGTGAAGTATTCATGTTGTTAAACTCAGCCACCTGTCTGGCCTCCCTCACGGACGTGGCATGTCAGCATCATAAAATATTAGGTAAGCAGACTCAATGTAACCACCTACTTGTTTCTGCCAATTTTCTTTCGAATAGAAGATTTTTCTCTAGATTTCGGATAGAACTCACCTGCCAAACTAATACATCCATGCCAACAAAGGACCTGCACTCTCAAACTTTGTTGCTTGTCCTGCCTACCCAGTTTACATCCATTTTCTTTCCTTTTTTTTGAGTCAAAATTGTTACACGAGTTTGATCACCAATTTATTTAATCCATTCCCAGCAAAATTCCAAAAAAAAAGGTTCTAGAGCCTCATTTTCAAAAACCTGTTCTGAGGCCCTTTGCTCTGGGGAGTCAGGGAGGGAATCAGGGAGAGAGGCACACCGACGTGACGCATCTGCTACGTGCACTCAAATGTTCAAATACAGATTTTTCCTGAATTTTTGACGGAGATGATACACAGCACTGTGATCAGCATTCACTGACGACTCTACTAATATGAAATTTTCAAAAGCGTAGACTATGGGGCGTGGAGCACTGCCTACAAGAACGCGTGACGTTCGCATGATATCTGTATGAAATATGCATGGTGGAAACTTGTTACGGATTCAGCGTTAAAATGCAACTGCTGCTATTCTATTTTAATTATTATTTCTTGCCGTTGCCGCTGTCTGTTAGAGCTATCATTTCTCCTTCCACAAATCACTTCTCAATCGAGAGTACAGCTGGTCCAAATCAGTCGTATTTCGTGACTGGTGTGTCTCAAGGACGTGTGATTTATCCTTCAACGATTTCTGAGCCATTGATCACTTCCGTATCTCAACTTCCACAATTCTAGACCATCTTATCCGAGATTGCTTTTTGCTGCGCAAATACCTTCTCGTGACAGTGAGCGGGAAGTAAGATTGATGCTAGGATTCGCGCTCATTCATTGCTGAGGTGCAGCATTGATTGCTGTCGTCTGAAGAGCTTTTTCTTCTGAGAAGAAATCGCTGAAGAACTGCAATCCAGTTGTTCAGCCTCATACGCGTGGCCATGAGAGCTGCACGACACTTTCGTCGTAATCGTAGTAGTCCATTTCGAATGTGAGTGTAACCAGTACTGGCACATAAATTGCAACTTGCTCCGCCCCACCAATTCTCCGCCATAACTCTTTTTCTGTTTCATTCGCGCTTAACCGTCTCCGCAGCATGTGTTTCTGATGTGTTCTCGTCTAAAGTTTTATGCTGTTGTTGCTGGAATTGAAAGCAGCACTCACGAGATTTTTTAGAGATGAGTGATGTCCAGTGCAACGGCTCCCATGAAGTTTGAATAGTAGCACTCAAGGAAGTCTTGTCTGTACTCTGGCTGTCTTGTCTGTACTCCTGCTCATACGACGCGCCAGCTTACGAAGAATCTACAACTCTAGGTAAAAGTGAAGCGTATGGCGATCTCTTTCACAGCAATTTCTGAGGGAGGCTTTGAATTTTGACCAAAAAATAAGGCAGCCACCGTCGAAATTCTCGAGTCCGAGTGAAAGTCCTAATGGTGATGCACACCGGCAGCGCATCACAAATGGTAAATGAACACAAAGAATCATGACTTACCTACGAAGCAATCCGAATCGTGTACGTGAACCCAGCCCCATTGTTCGTGTATTCACAGCGACGACGCGTCAGCTAACAAGGACACGTCACGAACACATACATATGACCGCGCCCGTGTAACGGGACTCACGATTGTCACTGGAGCGCAACAAGACGCATGGAAGTTTGTACCACACTTCCACGGATTTCTCGCAAGTTTCTCCCTATTTCACTATTGGATATAAGTTCTAGGACGCTGAAAACTACAACATGAAGCAAATTCTTAGGCACGATTTGAGCGATTGCTGCCTTTAAGAATTAAAACAAGCCTGTGGCACCAAGTTTCACAGATTTTCACGCCCCTCCATCTAAAGCCAGTATTCATAGACGTTCTCACTTCTGATTGTGAGATAAGTCGTGTCCTGTGCAACTGGTTGACAGTGCATCACAACACTCATCAGAACACAAAGAATTGTTACCTATATACTTGATATTGTAGGGAAGGACACGGCTATGTACATCCCATTGATATGTTCGTTATGATGTACGACACTCCAGCTTACGCAGGCTCGGTCACTCGCACAACAGCGCCCAGCATTCACATGGCGGGACCCACAAACGTCATAGGAGTACATGAATTCAAAAATTGTAGGTTTTGCGCTATCTCATAACAGGATATGAGTCCTGCATCACTCGGGATCCCGGAAATCAGGAAAAATCTCGGAAACGATTTCGAAGATTCCTATGGGTTCTATGTTTGAGTAACTACGTACATCGTTTCTACCACTATAGAAAATGTGGTGTTGGAAAGTTTGACGAGCATCACCCATTCCAAGCACTAGGTTCTGCAAATTCCCGGAACGTCGCACTCGGGACGTCGCGCCGCCGCGCGCGATTTCGCGCACCGATCCTGCTGCGTTCGGGCGTGTTCCGTGAAACACGCTTTTTGAAGTGGTTTCGTTTTAAAACGCTCAGCGCTCTCGTCGTAATTCATTCATATTTTTTACTTCTTGAAGTTCTGCGTCGTTCGTAGTTCGCCACGCCCAGTACAACACTCCACGTTTCGCTCGCTTACTTTACTTTTTAGTTGTGATGTATTAAATACTGTTATTCTGCTGGGGACTGGTATGGTCCTTCGTTTTGTGCGAAAACCGCGTGGCGGCTGCTTGAAGCTGCTCTACCTAGCAGGCTTCGCTTGCTTATTCTTCTTTCTATCCAGTCAGTTGAAGAATTCACAGTCATTTGCTAAAGCGATTGCAGCGCCTTTCGAGAAGGTAGGTCCTTTTCTCATTTATTTCTCCTCCTTGCTATCTAAAAAAATTGGCGAATTGTTTTTTCTTCACCAGGACCGTGGCGTGCATCCTTTGCCAGAAGAGTCTAAAGAGTATGGAAACCATGAACATCCTGCTGGTGCTCAGCGAGAGCAAGCTCCACTCCCAATAATCAAGAACGAGGATGGTGATGGCGTGGATCCTGATCGGGTTGATGGACCAGATGCAGTGTAAGTCTTGTTTCTGTTCCGTTTTTCTGAGTTTTTTTTTCTTCCTTTCCATATGCTGAACAGATGCCCTTTTTTTCGATAAATCAGTACGCTGCAGCCTGTCCATGTTCACTTATTCTTTTTCCTTTTTAAACCGCTTACAACGCGGTTGCATAATGCATTGAGTAGTGTTTTCAATGGTCTGCAAGGAGGACATAAGCTTGGAATATTAATATCGTGGTGCAAGATTTGCTCCTTTCACACAGTTTCACATTTGCTTATCTAAGCAGTAGGCTTTGCCCGATTTTTGTTAATGTTATCTCTTCTTCTGTCCTTCCCCAACATAGTATCATATCTGTTCTATATTGATTAGAAATACCAGCTTCTTTCCAACAATCCACCCAGCGATCTTTCTACCATAAATTAAGGTTACGAAATTTGAAATCAGCATCCTGGAAGTTTGCACTTCTCTGTCCGATGCAGGTATTCGTGAACGTTCCGGGGAAGCTCTAAGCTTGCCACTCTTCCAGAATGGACGAGTTTCCCAGCGAAAAGGCGGCGTATGTTATTATCTTCATCACCACCTATCTAGTTGATTGAGATGAATCGCTCTAACAAAGTATTCCCATTTTTAACTTGAGAACTCGCACACTCTAGGAGAGTGGGTAAGTGCGAAAATTCCCGAGTACAATCGTGAATATGGTCCAGTTGCATCCTAGAAAGGATGGGTAATCTTATTTCCAGGGGTATGATTAGCAACTGAGTGTAGGGAATGTCATATATGGGCAAACATGTCGATGGGTGCCTGGCCAAGGGAAGATTTGAGTGCGTTAACACGTTTACCATGTGTAATCTCATCTATTCTCCCGGCCCTTCGATAAGTCGTGTCCAGTATATAATTTGGTCGCTGGCAGGTCACAACATTGAGTAGAACACAAGGAATCTTCACCTACGCAGGGGGGGGGGGGGCGAGAATATGGAAATTTTGCAACTTTCATTTGCACAAGCGTATTAGCAAAAACGGCGGAGACCCCACTGCACTTGCGTGGCGGGACTGACGAAAGGCACTTGCGTGGCGGGATGCATAAAATACAACAACAAAAGACCCTTCACTCACACGGATTTCTCACGCATACACCATTCTCTTATCATTGGATATCAGTTCTAGTCCCTCAAAACTCTTGAAGTCCTGCGAAGTTTCAAGTGTGAAGAACTCAATAGGTGTTGTCTCTAGTTAATGCAAACAGTTAGTTCTTGCTTTATTTCGGTCGAGACTTCACGCACATTAAGATACATTGCGTAGAAGGACTTCTCACTCCACTTCCTGGTAGATTCTACTAGACATCATAACGTTGCTGTTGCCTTTCGTTTTGGCTGGTGTTTATTTGCCAGGCGGCAATTTATTCTAGAACGCTCCATTAAAGTAGATAATTTAAATCCGGAGTTCATGTTGTGAACTTGTTAATTCCTCGTTTCTTTGACGATCAATGCGAGCTGGTTTTTGTATTCATTGTGTTTCGCTTCTTATGCTTCACGCATTTTAGGGCATACAAAGCTGACCAGGAGCAAGAGCAGCTCCCAGTTGAGAATGCAGTTGCTCCAAAAGATGTCTTCGGGAAACAACCTCAGAATAACGCACGAGCAGATGCAGATGATGCATCTTATCCTCACTTGAACACAAATGGAAAGTTTATTCCTCAACGACGGATCATTCATTTGGATTTGAAAGGAGGCGCTTTTAAGGTACATTTTATTCTCTTTGTGGTAGCATGTAAATTGGATTTTTTTCGATTTCCAGCCGGAGTTTCTCGCTGAATTATTCTACTTTTTCAACCGCATAAGAGCGACTGGAGTGCTGATTGAATGGGAGGACATGTTTCCGTACACAGGAAATCTATCGGACGCTGTTAACGGAAATGCCTACTCCATGGAGAATGTATGTGCTTATCCGTCCATTCCTCCTCGTACGCGAAATATTAATGGTTCTCCATTTTTCATTGGTGGTGTTAAGCTTGTGATGACAGATTGTCGTGTGGGAGGTCGTGAAGGAGTTCGCACGTTGGTGGATAAAAATTTGGGAATAGAAGGGGGGAGGGGTGGTCGTAACTTCGCTGGCTGAGAGGGGTGGTTGTATGAGGGACGAGGTTCTTAAGTGTGGCAGAGGTAGAAATTTGTATGAAGAGCTCTGACAGTAGCAGGAACCCCGCCCCCACTCTCCAGAGCCGGCTCCTCGGGTCCTGGGAGGCGAGGAAAGAGTTCACTCTTCATCATCACCATGCTTTAACCTGCTCAGTGATGGGCAGGTCTAGTCATGAGCATTCAGAACATTTTGTTACTACTCGCGGAGGCATGGAGGTTCTCTACGAAAAGAAAAAGTGCTCACTAAAGATTATATCACACGGTATTAAAATTTACGAGGATTAGTGCCTTATAGTACTCTATTCCATTAGATTTTTCTCCTCTTTAACTAGTTCATAGTTTTGGGAATGTTTGAGTTGGCAGCTAGTTCTTATTTAGGTCGAATACATACTGAAAGAAGCCAAGCGTCATCATCTCGAAGTCATACCATTGGTGCAAACATTTGGCCACCTTGAGTGGATCTTGAAGCTTGAAAAGTTTGCTCATTTGAGGGAGGACAGCAGATTTCCCCAGGTGGGTAACAGATTCCTCTTTATATGTAATTCTTGCAAGGTTTCTGCTGTTTTTTTTTTCATCCTGTTTGCTTCGTGATAAGAGTTTCTTGTGCCTCATCAGATAAGAGCCTGGAGTTTTGTTTAGGTTATCTGCTTTCCCGAACCGGAGGCGTGGAAGCTCATCACTGATATGATCGATCAAGTTGCAGCTGTGCATAAGAAATATGGCATGCCTTTTTTCCATATGGGTGGTGATGAAGCTTTCCAGGTAGGATGTGCCTTCCCGGGTGTGATGTTAATTTGCTTTCGGGTTTCCTGTTTTTCGAACGAAGTGAGTGTATTCACATTCTGCTCCTTCAGGTCGGTGTCTGCAATGCCAGTATAATAGAAATGGGTCGACAAGGATCTCGAGACCGGTTGATGCTCTGGCATATTTCGAGAACTGCAAAATACATCAAGAATACGTACTCTGTGAGTTTTGAAGTTGTTTGTATTGATCTCATCTATCTGTGATAGGTATCGTGTACGCTTTTGAAATGCATGTGAGTAAATATTTATGCTTCTAGCTCTTGTCAGAATTTCCTCTATTTCTATCTTTTCGTTTATATATCTGGTTAATAGAGCTTCTTCTCCTCAAGTTTTTCATGGAATACTTTTCAGACTACTGTTCTGGCATGGCATGACATGTTTGGGCATGCAATGGAGTTCGATTTGGCCGCCTACCACATGACAGAAGTTTTGGAACCTGTTCTCTGGAGTTATGCTGAAGACTTAGACCTCTATTTGCCGAAAACTACGTGGTTAAGCTTGAAGGTATTTTTTCCGGTGGATGTTTATTTCCATTAAAACTGTTCGCTCATTTTTTCGTTCTTGCATTTGATTTTCGTTTCGTATTATGCTTTTGATCCACTGAATCCTCATACTTACCAACTAGTCGAGTTTTCTTATTGTTTGCGAGTTAGCACTCCTTTACCACCGTTACATGCTCCTCACTTCCTTTTGTTTTTACAGTATTTTGGGACTTGTCAGGTCATTTTTCTTCTGTTAAGAGAATAGTTCGCTCTATGCATTGTTTATCATCATGACAATCCACGTGATTTTCTTGAGAAAAAAGGAGGTTACTGGAAAATTAAGAGTTTCGAGAAATTATTTCGTCATGAAATCATTTTAAGTATTTGCATCATTTGTGAACGCATCTCTTGGCCATTGACGTCAACTATTGTTTCAGCCCTTCCGACGTGTATGGGGCAGTTCTGCTTGGAAAGGAGCAGATGGTCCGGCACGTTTCAATTCCAATCCTATTCATTACATCCGAAACCACGAAGCTTGGATAGAGCAGATGACTAGAAATTATAATGAGTTTGACGTGCTGCAGGTGAGGTGTAAAATACATTCGAACTGCAAGCTATTACTTTGAAATTTCTGCATTTCAAGGGCATTATTCTCGCTGGATGGTCTCGCTACGATCATTTTGCTATTCTGTGTGAATTGGCTCCTGTTGCCCTGCCAACACTTGCAATGTCCATGGAAACCATCTTGGTATGTTCATCTTTTTCAAGATGCAGTCTATCACTTATATGTTGCAAGCCTTTGTGAGCATTCATGAACTTGAGAGTTCGGTTCTGAGAAAGAAGCTCTCCGATTTCGCATCTTAGGGAACAACTTCTTGTGGTGAGTATAAAAACGTCGAAATTAAACAGCAGAAAGTTTGAGTAATCAAAAAGATTGCCATCTTCGATGTACATGCACACCAGGGATGAGCGGCTTGTCCGTATCCGGTTGTCCGTTCTGCCGTTATCCGTGGGTTTTGGCCTACCCGTTATCCGCACCGTTATCCGGGCTTCTGACGCCGGGAATAGTACCTTCACTTCGCACGAATAGCCTCCATCCCATGAAGTACCACTCGATCTAGCGCATTTTACATCTTCAGAGGTTTACAATCTTGTAGCAAGGTAGGAGAAGATAATACAAACTTGTACTTGCCCAAAGAGAGATGCTCTTGCTCGTGTTCTCTGAGTTGTCCGACGAAGTGAATCAGTAACCTCGAAACCATCATTTACTTGTTAAGTTATCAACAGCTTTGACCAGTGTTTGGAAATTAACACCGTTGAAATTGGTCGCAGCTCACATACGATTGGTGCCTCTTCCTCGCGAGGTTCATTTCGACTATTCGTTGAACTCTACGGTTTCTATCAATTTTCGAATGTGTTGATTAAATAGCGTTTGAGAGTGAATGCGTTCATAACAGTCAGCCAGTACTAGAATGTTTATCAGAACTCCACAAAAGATATATGAAGCAAAGCTTCAGCCCCCTTCAGCTCCCCTCTCTCCGCTCACCCCAAAACAAAACCTTGGGACGAGCAGCCTTCGGCTACCTAAACTCCCCACTAGAAAGACATGGACATCTCAAGCACATCTCAAGCGACTGATGTGCCAATTAAATTAACCAGTATCCAGATGTCACTGGAAACTGTTGTTTTTATGGCAAACTCTAGTTGCTGTATACGTACACCTCTTCGTAATGACGCCATGCATTGCGTATTGCTCAGAATGGCGGATTTTGAACACTAACAAAATGAAGAATTTGTGCTAATTTTTCTTCACAATATGCATTCATATCGCATCTCACCTTTATCATTTTTTTATATTGTAGAATGTGGTGTCTTGTAGCATTTGGATCATTTATCCGTTAACCGTTAATCGGCATCCGTTATCCGGTCATTTTTGGCCTATCCGTTATCCGGGTCGTGAAAAATTTCGTGTCCGCTCATCCCTGATACGCACATTTGAAATTGTGTAAAATACGTTTCTCAAATCCATTGTCCTCACCGAACATGGGTCCCTAGAATTTCAGAGATGTGATCCTAAAATTTATTGGAGTAGTATGAGAATTTCGATATCAAACTGATTCGAGAATTTGTTCCTCATCGGGCGGCCTTACCTATGTTTGTTGCAGAACAGATGTCCGTAAGGATACTGGTGTGCTCTGTAGCTTCTGATTCTCATCCTTTCCATATCATATCTTCAGTTTCTCTTTGATTTAGAAGTTCTTACCTACCAACTTCATACTATCATCTGCTGCAGTTGGTCTAGGCTTCATAATTATTCTTTCTTTGACTTACAATAGCTCTAGAACTACGTGTTCGTTTCCTACTGTTTTGACCAGCCAGTTTTTCTCAAATTCACTAATTGGAGGGAGTGGCTCCATCTCCGCCCGATTAATTCGAGTCGCAGGCTTAATCCATTCCGAATGTTTTTCTCTAGAGTTGGGATTAACTGGGTTAATTGGTGATCGAATTTTACGCAAAATCGAGCATCTTACGTCAATGATGTCTCCGGATGTTTCTTTTTCCGTTCGCAATATGTCTTGCTTTTTCTTAATACGCTTCTTGCATTCTTTTTATTATTAGCGATGGCTTAGTTTGCTTCAGCTAAAAAGTTCAAACTAATTCATGGCGAGATAGGTTAGGTGAGGGTGATGCCTTTATAGCAGTTTATTGGGAGTATTGCAGGAATGCTTAGCTCGACTTTATGAGGGACTTTTCACTGTTCGATTTCTCATATTATAGGAAGGAAGACCTCTGCAGGGTGATTATCCTCTCTCGCGGGAGGCACTCCAATGCACTCCATCAACTAGTATGGGTGTCACCTACGGATGTACTTTTCCCGGCCATAAGGTAGACAATTTTTTCTCGGTTTTTGTTCTCTGGGCGTTGATTTTATTGATTTTACCTTTATTTCCCATTTTCTTTATTATTTTCAGGCTTACGAGTTGATAAACGAGTATTGGCAGCGTAGGAAGCAGTTACTGCAGTACCGCGAAGATGACTTTGAGCTGAATGGTTGGCTTTCTAGGGTAGCTGACACGTATTCGAGCAGTAGCCAATGGTACATTGATGTAAGTTCGCACTGTTTCGTGTAGTTCCAGTAGTAATGTACTGAGAAACTACTGTTTAAGAAAATCGAGCCACTGTTGGATTACCACGCGAAGCCTATTCTTCGATTGGAGAAGGAGCTGCGGAACGAGCTCGCACGTATTTATTACCAGGTATTTCAATTGAATCCGAGATTTGTAGTGCTGAGGGTGATGGTGTTTTTTCTTGTGATCAAATCGAAATTACTCTTTAGGAAACCATAGACGAATTCATTTTTACGTACATGGAAGAAGACATCGATTGGATACAACGCAAAATTGAGTCCGCTGCGAAGATATCCAAACTTGGGCACTTTCCGAAGCGTCCGTTTGTTCGTTTAAAGTCACACGAGGAGCTGTGAATCTCATCAGTAACTGGTTTTTTTTACTCCTATAGTATTGCTGAAAGAATCTTGTATGAACGATAAGCCCAATTGCAATTCACAAAGATTCGCTTACGGCATCCAGTCAGGTGTTTTTTGAGTTTGTTAATTGTACATGATTATGCCTTTCAGTAACGGATATCTCGATGTGAACAGTGCTACATAAATTCCCGATTTTTAAGGGATGCATATTAAAATTTTGTGTTGCGTAATCTGTTTCTTCATACAATTCTCATGGTAGTTTAATCTCTCATTATTCATGGTAGCTATGTTACTACTTAAAACTTACGCGTTTCCTAGTTGTACCGGTGCTGTGTTAGTGCTGCTGTATAGGATTTCAATTTTTACGTCCTGAGTGAGCTTTCTCAGTACGTACTGCTGTGATAAGATGCTCTTACTACTTATATTTGCCAAATAACTGTTTTGCTGTTTGATGTGTTTTGTTGTAGACTGTGTACGAATGAATTAGTTGTCTCAGTTTCTTCTTTGCAAGTCCTTCTTCTTGTTATGATTTCATTGCAAATACAAGATGTTGCCATCATAGATGCACAATCTGGATGTTTGTATGGAACAGTTCTGGTCAATCATTTTTGCACCCAAGAATATCGACCATACCGCCTGCCATGCCGCACCACCTACGGGTTGCGGCATGGACATCGCTGGGATTTATGTCCTGCTTGTGTTTCGCCGTTTTCCTTTGTCTTTTTTCCCAACAAACATACTGTGAGCGTAGATGGAAGTGCATTTTTCGTGGACTTGAGAAGCAACCGGCTGCCCCGCTCGCGCTGGAATCGCTACCATAATGGCAAATCAGTGTTTTCTTGTTAGTTTTCATCTTATTTGATGTCAACTGTTAAGAGAACGCACAAACTGTCGAGAAGACCCCATGCTTTGCCATCGTTTATACTCTGTTTCGCCCGCGACGATAGTTGAGTATTCGTGCACAGTGTCTGTTTTTCTCTGGACCCTCTCCAGTCTCTGCGCGCTTTCCCGCGCTCTTCTTCTCTGAAGCGTTTCCCCAACTATCTTCCCCCGTGGAACAGACTATAGGCGATTCCAGCTAAAGCGGCGCGGTAGTGCCTCGCGATCATCGTGTCTGCAAAAATGCACTTCCATCGACGCTCACTGTATGTATGTGAAACATAGATAAACGGAACGCCAGGCAACCATGAGGTTCAGCTGGTCTGCCGCGCTGCGTAGGGGTGGGGGGGGGCGGCACGGTGGTATTGATCGGCCGCATTTTGGGATGCAAAATGATTGACGGGCACTGTAGGTTTGCAGCTATAGCGCCTGCAAATCTTTTTCACCAAATTGCGACGGTTTTGCTACTGCATAGGGCAGCGACACACGGGTGACTATTACTCTAATATTGTTCTTCCTCCCATACACGCGGCAAAGCAAGTGTACGTATTTTTTGTAAAAGTGCATTGGGACGTCGCAACGACCCCATCTCTAGGCTCATTTTCACTGACGAGGTCCATACCAAGTTCACACGAGTAATCTTTCATCCACGACCAGCAGACGCTTTGGATCGATATCAATATTTCAAATGCGCATGACAACATTCGTCAGCACGAACCCGTGAATGCACCAGCTGTGTTTGTTTTCAATGAGGTAGGGAGCAGGACACAAAAGACGACTCATGGAACAACGGAGCGTAAGAAAAAGAAACAAAGAAGTGAGCCAAACGCTTTCTATTTGAAGCCATTTGGGAAATTCTTCATGGATTTTGGTGTTTTTAGTTGCTCTGGTCTCTGAAAGAACAAAAGTGCATTGTTCGTGTGGATATTTCGTCCTCGTGGCAGTTACTACGTGGTTGCGGACGACAAATGCGCTTGGAGAACGTAGTAAACGCCGTCTGGGCGATTCCACTCAGCTCAGCTGGTCGAGTGAACATTTGGAGGTGAGTGCCTTATGCTCGGCTGGACACAAGAGGCGGAGGCGCACAATGCCGGCGCCGACCCTCGGCCAGCCGCACGCTCTCTGCCCTCGCTGCACCTCTTTTTCATCACACACTCGCTGCCACCCAAATCTCATACCTCCATCTTATTGATCACGACCACATTTAATAGTTGACTTTGCACACACTTCACTCGCGTTTCGGCACTCCATTTATATGCCATTACAGAGTTGTCCGTGAAGTGCAGCATGCAGCCGGGTTTTCGTGCTCGAAAGGGACGTTCCTGCCGCTGGAAGCGGGTTCATAAATAATTTATTGTGTTTCTGGCCATTTCATGCTTCGAATGGTGTAATATTAATGACCTTCGATCACAAATTTGATGGATTCTCTCTCAGCAACCAAAATGAATCACTCTTCATAATTTAACATGAGATTTGAGGCTTCCACACTGTCACATTTAAGAAACTCATCATTGTGTTTATAAATTAATCGATTTCATTTGTAGTGCAGCTAAAATTGAAAGCGTTGAAGGTCTAGAAGGATATGTAGGTAGAGTTTTTCAATATGATTCAGAAATCGCAAGCACTTTTTTCGGAATGAAAAACTGCACAGAATTCACAGTGATGCTCACTTCATGGCAATTTTACACTTAGTTGTACAGTTGTACACTTAGTTTCTTTATATTTTTCTTCCTCTTTCAATTGTTCTACTCATTTTTCTTTTTCCTGGCATTTTTATAGTGTAGCGTCCTATATTTAAGGGTGAACGAAATAAGTAAAAGTCAGCTTTTTCATATACTTCAGGTTTTTATTACCACTCTTTTGAGCCTTCTATCATTTTTGAGCGGAAATGAGCACCTTCTTTTGAAGAATTCAAGGAACACCGGGCGAGATGCGCGGTAGTGCTTATGCTAAGTCAATTTTACACACGGCTGCCTCTGAATTCGTGCACGCCAGATAACTGGCTATTTGGAACACTTCACTTCAGCTTCCGTTCGTAACTGGTGTAAACTGCACATGTGAGTTGCTGAGGAATTCCAAAATGACCTGATTTTTCTCTCAAATCTCATCATTCACTTATCCTTCTATTGATTTTTAAAATCCTTCTCTGCTTGGAAACCGCTGTCCTAGGAAAGTTTAGGAAACTTCTTGCGACGTTCATATCTTTGATATACAAATGATTGCGTTGCATTTCTGTGGGCGGCTCAATGGTCATCATGCTACGCGATCGTTTTGTTTGATATCTTGCTTGCGCATTTCATTTTAATGTTGATTTGGAATGAGCTGTTTCAGGCATCCATGGTTTTAGACACGCAGAATCAGTTGTCGGCCTTAGATCAGCACGTTGCTCCAGGACTGCGACTATGGATGCTGATTGCTCTTGTGTCCGGTGTACTGTTAATTATGGGTTAGTTGAAATCAAATTTTGCAACAACTTTCTTGCTCATTTTGGGTAGAGCCAGCTTTGTTTTAACTGTTTCTGGGGACCCATTTTGACCACTACCTTTGCCGTCCATAGTTAAAACGTAAACTAGGAGGTTTGCAAACCAGGCGTTTTGTATTTGACCTAGATGAGATGAAATTTCTCACAAGCCGCAGTATGGCACCAACTTGAGCTTTTCTTTGAGTAGTTTGTTCTTTTATAGGGTTTTGTTTTTTTTTAGATAATTTAAGCTTCAATAGGAGTGGGTGACAGCCGTGGCGTTAAGTAATGTCAAGCGGGTGTAAAAGAACAGTCATATGTGAGGTGCATTAAGATGAACATATCCTATTTTCGCAGTGCTTACCTTCCGGTCATTATCCTTATCGGCATATCATGCTCGACCTTTCTATCTAGCTCTCTAGCTATCTCTAACATGCAGATCAGTGATAGACTTGTTAGAGGTACCGGTATGGGGAGAGGATAGGCGTTGCGGAAAGCGGCCAGATTTGTCTTTGTAGACTGCAAAGGAAGAGACATTGCGTGCCTGAATAAGAAAAAAAATTACAAGCACTGAATTCGCCAGTTACGGTCATAAATTAGTTGACTACACAACTTTTTTCAAGGTATTTGTTAAAATTCGAGTACATACCCGGGTGTGGGTCATGATGAGGCAAAAGTGGGTGGGCGATGTGTCTGCGATTGGTTAAATGAAACCCTCGCTCCGCCCTTCAGGACTTACTCGCACTGATTCGCGCGCGATTTCACCATACTTACCCATGCAAATCTGAGTGTGAGTGGGGACGAGTCGCCGAAAAAGGGCGGGAAGGTGCCGCCTCATTTTGCCTCATCGTGACCCACACCCTACATACCCTTCATTCTGATAGATGAGACTACCTTGTTGCCCGCGCACCTGCGTTTAACGTACGCTCGCATTATTTCCGGAGACCCTTTCACATGTCAATGCAACTGGAGAGAGAAGAAATAAGCGAGGTTCTTGCTGCATTGGCATCTTGGAACAAACTTAGAGGAAATGAGGGCATGTATGGAATGCATATCCCCGTGCAGCAAGGTGGACTCGTGTTTCTGAACGGAAGGCATTTTCGCTGGCTCAAAATGTAAACGCATCAATTCTCAGTTTCTTTTTAATTAATAGTTTACGACAAACTTATAAATGCATCAATTTTTAGTTACTTTCTTTATTATACTTTTCAGTGGTTCTGGTCTGTTGTTTCATGCGGATCAGAATACCTAGGACGAAGCGCCAGATTGATTTGATCGCTGCAAAACGAAAGATGAGGAACAAAAGTGCAAAAACTGTCCATGGTATGTGATTTACTGAACTGTTTGTATGCAGAATTTTGTCCAACCCGATGACTTCAGCTGACGAGCGTGCTCAAGCTATAGTGATGAACTCTATGCGGCCGAAGTCAAGTACAGCTGCGAAACCAACCATTTCGGAGCAGCCAGCGGATGAACAGCCTCTTGTGCATAAAGGCTCGAGACAACATACTGAGGTTTAACGGAAATCTCTATTACGCACCGAAATATGCCTTTTAATCTTTGGCCTTCAATGACTTTGAATCTAGAGGTGTTTTAACAAGAAAATGGTGCCTCATTACGAAGAAAATGCAGTTTATCGCCGAAAAAAACTAGCAGTACTTTCAGCCACTGGCACTGTACATGTTTAATACATATAGTCTTTCTGCACCAACTTTTTTTCATGTTTTTGTTTCTAGTCCATTTTTAATTGATGTTCTATGCTGTAGCTGCTTCTTACTACCTTTTTGAAGTTGTCGATGTTTTTAATCTACGGATAATTTGCTTTAAAGGTGCTTTAATTGTCCAATACATAGTATCGATCTCAATCTCGTTGCCGCACATGTGCCATTTGTTTCAACAATAAATCTCGATGCATTCTTGTTTTGCGCATAGTTTATTAAAGGTTTGCGAGCCAGTAAATGTACTTGTTAGTTTCATACAACGTTAACAGTGGAAGGTGTAAACAGCAAATGTGAGTCGCTACAGGTCGATATTGAAACATGTGTCTTCATGTTCCTTATAGTATAACAGCGAACCTTTAAAGGTTTTTATTTTTCGCAGTAAAACAAATATTGGACAGCATTCCACGCTGTACGTCATTTGTGTACCACATTGTACGACTGGATGCAAATTTAATCGTACATGGGCGTTTCTTCCTGAAAACTAGTGTATTTCTTGTAACTGTGAACTTTTTGAGGAGACTTTTGTACAGGAAGCTTCGCTTTGTGTTAATACGATTATATTTGCTGGAATTTTCGTCGTATGATCTCCTAAGTTTGCAGATTCTCCAGAACTTCACAAATGTCTACTATCTTTGACCTCTGATGGCAATTTTTTCCGAAATTATCCTATTTTCAAACTGGTAACTGGGCACCAACTAGGCAGTTCCAACGCGCTTTTAAAGCAGTGAAGCTTCGCGGTCGAAGTCTTTCTTAAATAAGGACTTTTCCCCCAACTTGCTCCCATTCTCTACTCGGTTGCTCTTAAAAGAAGGGGAGTAGATGCTTAAGGTAGCATGCTTTTCTTTAGAAGCTGAAGCTCTTGAGATATTTTACCGGGGAACATAGTTGTGAAGATATTAGAGAACGAGAGAGCACGAGAAATAGTGCCGTATTTGCGGAGGCAGCTGAGAAGTGCAGATCTTGCGCGCAAATACTCAACTATCGTCGCTTTTGAAACGAACTATATCAGAGAAGTGATGTCGGGTTTTTCAAATTGAGTAGAATTACAAAACTTACCTCCCTCTGACGAGTCTGATCTGCTTCATTCGTAGTTGCTGGTTAATCACACTTCTTTCTCTGACTTCTTTTTTCGAGTATTTTAAAGTGCAAACTCGAATATGTAAACACGTGACAGTGGTGTAATCCACAGCTCTCAATTAATTCATAATCGCGGGTTAATTTCTTTTTGTTCCATGCGTACTCAGAGCCATTTGGTCTTTTGTTGACTAAAATGGAGTTAAACATCTTCATCCGCTCAATTTTGTGCTTGAGATCGGATTATGATCGGATATGGACGAACGTAGTCAGTTTTTGGCCGATGCCGCGGCTCAAAGAAGAGATCGAGAACTTCAACGTGTCCACAACGATGTTGCGATCAAGCTGCAAGCACTTGCACGAGGCTATTTAGTTAGACAGAAGTTTGTGAATGATATACGGTAAGAAGTACGATTTGTGTCCCAAAAAGAGGGTTAGTCAATATCTCGATTGCTTCTTTGCAGCTCTGCAGTTTCGGATAAACTGTCTCAGTTCACTGACCTCGAGAAGTCGGGAAAAACTTTGCTTTCTAATGATGAGGTGCTCAAATGGAGTCGGTTATTCTTGCGAATAAAGCGATTGCCTGAGGACAACGAGGTGTGGTTCACTAGTTAATCTACGTTTTTGTTCTTATTTATTTGTCATATTACGTGGCATTATCAAGTTTGATTAGAATTTCAGTAAAGTAAACACGGCGGTCCATCCGATTTCTGCCGCTAAGATGAACTTTATTTCTTCAAAAAAGATAAATGATGATGATTTTTATTGAAAATGACAATATGCGAGCGCTTCTGTTACTACTTGTGGGCCTATAGCAGTGCTACAAAGCACTTCGCTGTTGGTAAAGAAAGGTTTTTGGTTTTTGAAAGGAACTGCTTAGCTAGTTTTGCATGTGTATGTTGGCGATTCAGATTTCAAAAAAAAAATCCACGGAATTTCCATCACTTTCCTTGCCTAAGAAAAATGCTTAAACTGCGAATATTGATGCACATTTCTCTAGATATTGGCTCAACTATGTCGACACATAATTCTATCTTTGGATTCGTCCGCCAAAGACACGAATTGGGCGACGATGTTCTTGAACAAAACGACGATAGCCCCAGCAAGCAAAGTTATCACGGATATTATTTCATGTATACCACAATCGCTCATGTACATATCGGTTAGTTTGTTCTACTTTTTATTTGTTGCGTGGTATGTGCAATTCTTAGACATGCTTCTTTAGGGTGCTCGCGTTTCTGAGGTAAAAACATGGCAGACGTACATTCATTTTCTAATCGTGTTCGGTTCGTGCAATGGTTGGCTTCTTGTCAGAAATGCGCCTCAGGCAAGTGAATCATTATTGGGGTCACCTTGTTCTCTGTCGTTCTTCTCCATACATTTGATTTGCTCACAGGCCTCCCCATTCGTCGCATTTTCGAGCATTTTTCTGTAAACAAAATGGTCACCTTATCTGGGAATTCGAAAACATAGGGGAATTTGGAAAGCACATTCCGGAAGTCCTTTAGAAGAAAATCTTTGAGTTTTTTCATTCCAGGTTCAAAAAGTGCTCAACGATTTATGCGGCAAGCTGTGTTGTTCACTAGGAGAGCATGCAAACTTCACGCGGCTTGCGGTGGGTTTTATGCAATGTTTTTACAGTCTACTGGCTCCTATCGCTTTATAGTACGGGATAAACGAAGATAATGGAAAATAAAACTTTTCCTCCACGAAAAAGGAATAAGCACGATGATGCTCTGTAGAGAACTATCGAGCTCCACGTAGGAGTAGTCTTGCACGTCATCGGACTTCTCTGACTGTTTGACTCATAAATTTCCAGAACTTTACTTTGTTTTGTTGGAGTTTCAAGTTTCTATTTATTTATTTTTGTCGAATTGACAATAAAAAAGTTGGCTATTTGCAGAATTCGCTCTTCCTTGCATCAAACGAGCACAAACCAGTAGTGAGTAGTCAGGCCCTGAATGCGCTGTTCTCGATCATCATGAAATATGTAAAAGCTGATAATTCCTTGCTGCCACTTTTCATCACTCATGTCCTCACTTGCCCTGCCATCGTCCTTCATTTGAACAAAACGGTAAGTCAATTTTTCATTGGAGTTCATCCTGAGTTTCACACGGATTTATCACTGGTTTCCCAGAATCTTGACACTTTCCTTGGGTCTGGGTTGTTCGATCGTTGTCTGACACACTTGAGAGCTTCATCTGATATCGTAGAAGGTATTGAACCGCAGAAGACTATTAATCTTCTCGGAAACGTGGTTCACCTAGGATATCTGGACGAAGAGGTTAGATCCAGTCTATTTTGTATCAGATTTACGCTGATTTGGTACTCTGAATTTTCAGACAGTGAAAGGTCGCATTGTTGACTGGACTTGGGTAATAGGACTTGCTATGGCACAATGTACAGGTATGGAGGGATTTCTTTCTTTCTCAATCATTAATTGGGTTTTAATTTTAGAATTTGCTGTTCGCGCTGGAGAGCAATCGAGTCATAACCATTGGCATCCTATTTTCGGCCACTACAAATTACCCATTGATCCTAAGTATGTGCACTTTTTAAAGTTTTTTTTTTTTCAGCTGTTTTTCAGATTGACTACATTTTTCCTCATTTAGGACCGAGAGATCACTTCGAAATGTCTTAAAACAGTTGCAAATGCTCTGGAGCTATCGAATTGTCTGCAGACTATTTGATAAGGCGCTAGAAGGAGTCGATCAGGCCCGGCCGAACGGCCATGTCCCTGTGAAGGAACTTGGAGCGACGTTCAACAGTTCGTTTTGACTAACGCATCCATGTGTATTTGCTTTGATCATCGTTCTGGTTTTAGAGCTCTGGAAAAAGTTGGGTGGTGGACCCACTTCTGATTCTTTACATGTTGGAGAAAACGAAAAGGAAATTCCGCCCACACTTGCTGCTGTCGTTTGCCAGCTATATATGACCGCATTATCCACCATGGCCAACATGAAAAATGAGATTATTGCTGGTGAGCAGACTTATATTCTCTGTTTCAAACACATCACTAGGTGGTTAGTCGCACACAGTGCCCGCCTTTCTGCTCTATCTAATTGTCGCACACTTTCTCGCGTTCTTTTCTCTATTGTCTTTTCATCCAGCTTCACTAGCGGAACGGACCATTCAATTTATATTTCTGCAAGCTTAACAACATAATATTAGCCCTTTTTTCAGGAGTCTGCCGTGAAGATCGTATTCTCCGCCAATTATGGGCCTACCTTGTGCGATGGGGTGCTGAAGGAAAGCATACATCGTCACCATCATTGTCTACTTCACCACTGAATGCTGCACTTGCATTACTGGCACGCCCACAGAGCCCTCATGTCGCTCCTCTTCGGCTGTTTGCCGATGCTGCTGCTATAGTCATATCGTGAGTGATTGGAATTTACTTTCCGTGCTTGTTAGGGATTTGAATCATTTGTACAACGTTAGACAAAATGTTAAAGGTGACGAGGTTTCTTGTGCTCCTTTTCTTCATTTTCATTCGGTTCAGCAAATGTCTGTTGCAGCATCTTGGACGAGGAAGAGCTGTACGAACGTGCTGTCCCATTCCCACTTGAAGAGCTTGTACATATTGCGCGATTTTGTAATTATTTCTGCTTTCGAGCTGTTTGGAACGGTTACGTGGGTTAGTCTTGTGTGGTCGCTGTAATATACTTTATTTATTTTGGTTCATATGCATAGAAGAAGATGCTAAAATAAAGATGATCTCAACTCTCTAGTAATGTTTAGATGATCGACTAGCGGATCAGGGGCTTTTCGCAAGTATTCACCAGCTTTGCATGGTTCTTCATGTACGTGACAGTCGGAGAACTTTCGTCAATGACCCGAAGTTTTGGTTGGCTCCGTAAGTCTCACAGCGCTTTCTGGTGTTATTTTGTACGTTGTCATAGGTTTATAATTTTTCAGGGACGTCAAGAGTTCTGTTATGATGGGAGAATTTGAAAAGAAAACCTCGAGAGGACTACTTCTTATGCGCCGTATGAGCCACCTCATTTCACTGAAAGAGAGGATGTTATTGTTTAGGAAGTTCGTTACCGCTGACAAGGTAAGTCAGATGCGCTGCTTAAGTTTTGAATCATGGTTACCTATTAATTTCTAGGGAAACATTGAATCTACAGCCACTTTGATTACGGTTGCTCGAAATCGATTAGTTGAAGACGGCTATAGGCAACTTTCACTGTTGTCCACACGAGCATTGAAGTCAACCATACGTGTGAAATTTGTTAACCAACAAGTTAGTTTGTTACAATGACAACTGGAGTTACTGCTACAACAAATCTACGACTATCGTTCAGGGTCTTGATGAGGCGGGTATAGATCAAGATGGTGTGTTCAAGGAATTTCTCGAATTGACTATCAAACAAGTCTTTGATCCAGCACTGAACTTGTTCCATGTGAGATTTTTGCTCATATAATAGTGGAGACTTCACTCCAGAAGATGTAGGGGAGATGATCTGGCGCGACGTGAGGTGAAACAGCGCGAAACGAGGTTGCGGCATCGTCATGCCGCATCGCTCTCCTAATGCGTCGCTTCGCTCGGAACCAATGTTTTTACTTCAGCTAGTACATATATTCACACTGAATATTATTTACTCTTTTATTCAGAGCACAGCAGCTGGTGTACTGTATCCGTCACCCACCTCAAGCGTCCATGAGGATCACTTGGCATTATTTCAGTTCGTAGGAAGGATACTAGCAAAGGCTGTTTATGAAGGAATTGTGGTGGACGTTCAGCTCGCACCTGTCTTGCTAGCAGCGGTAAGAATAGGTCTTCTTGAACGGTTTTAGATAACTTTTCTTTGTTGAAATGCAATGTTTTGAGATGCTTGGTGGACGACGTTTGTGTGCTTTCGACGAGTTGTCGCAGCTGGATCCTGAACTGTACCGTAACCTTACCTTTGTCAAGAAATACGATGGCGATGTTAGCGATCTTTCCCTAACGTTTTCCATCGATGAGGATTTCATGGGCAAGGTGATTCAATGGTTATTTAGCTTGGTTACCCCATAGAAATGATTATAATTCAACGGTAGAGGTAACATTACAATATTTCATGTCCTGAGATTACATGTCAATTACAGCATTGCGTGCCTTCACTGCACACACTAACCCGTATTACTTTATTAGATTTCCCCTTTTAATTTCCACTCCAATATCATCGTGGATAATACGGATTGTGAATGAGTTATAATTTCAGATCAACACTGTAGATTTGGTACCCGGAGGTCGAACTATACAGGTTACCAATGAGAACAAGTGAGCGATTAGGCCTTTATTTCATTGAAAAGTCATCCTAATTTGCGACTTCAGGATCGATTATGTGCACAGAATGGCCCATCATCGCGTTTTCTCACAAACCAAGCAACAGTGTCGTGCTTTCGTGGCAGGAGCTCAGTCAGTGTTAAATCCAGCTTGGCTGTTCCTATTTGCGCCACACGAGCTACAGTTCATCATCAGTGGTTACACCAGGTTGGTTTTGGAAAGATGGTACTAAATATTAGCCTATTGCGCAAAAACTGCTCAGGTTCTACAGCAATTATTGCTAGGCATAGTAATTTCTTCCCCCTCTTAGCTATTGCATTCCCTTTTCATTTTCAAATAAAAATATTCGCGTTTATGTAGTTTGGTTACAGTCTGACTAAGTTTATGTATTTTCAGTGATATTGACTTGGCGGACCTAAAGAAACACGTTCAGTACTATGGAGGATTCCATGGAAGCCACAGATTGATCAAATGGTTGTGGGAGATTGTTGAGAAGGACTTCACTCCAGATGAAAGGAGACTGTTTCTCAAGGTAAGCAGATTTGTATTATTGAACTCTTTGATATCTTCTTTTTCGTCAATATTAATTCTTTGGTTGGTCGATATTCATTATTCTTCTAGTTCGTTACGAGCTGCTCACGTCCACCACTACTGGGATTCTCCTACCTCGAACCGCCGTTTTCTATTCGTTGTGTGGAGGTTTCGGATGATCAGGTGCGATAGAGAGTTTCACCCAAAGAATCTATCCATTTGCGATTATTTAGACGCAGTTTACAGTGGACGTCGATGGCGTTGGCCCATCTGCGCCCTCGAGAACGTCGTCGCGCAACCGCGCCGCACGCTCTGTAACCTTTATATTCTGCTGCAGCTATGCTATTTCTTGCACCCTTTCTACCCGATTTCAAGGATGTGCCTAAAAAGAGCATCCCGGTGGCAAACGACACCGATCCCGACACGCGCGGCGCTGTCGCGCTGCATCCTTTTCGAGGCCGTGGATGGGCCACCGCCATTGCCGTCCACTGTACCTGTATGCGCTGTTTTGTTATGAACAAATTCGTTGCGTGGGTTGCATGACGAGGTTCTTTGTTTCGAAATTGTCATCATCTTTCAGGATCAAGGCGATACGTTAGGCAGTGTTGTACGAGGTTTTCTTGCTTTGAAGAAAAGTCAGTCGTCATCGCGGCTTCCGACAGGTGAGGAATCCGTATTCTTCAGACCTGGCAAACTATGGTCGTGCTATAGAATTCAGAATTTGAAGACGATTGTTTGGGAGAACGAGCTTTTTTTTTAAACCTTAACTTTTTTTCTCAAGGTTTTATATCTGGTTTTCTGTGGTTTAAGGGGGAGATCGACCATATGCAGTAGTATTTAAAGAAAGCTAAATGCTAATGAAAAGATACGTAAGCAAGTTTACTGATCAGGTCATGTAATTATGATTTTTGATCAAATACTGCTACTCATATACGCCCATTTTTCAGCGTCAACTTGCTTCAATCTTCTGAAATTACCAAACTACAACAAAAAGTCGGTGCTCTTGTCGAAGCTACGTTATGCGATTCATTCTGAGACCGGCTTTGAACTCAGCTGATTCGGTTTTCTCCTACAGGTGTATATAATTGTGGTTGTATTTATTAATCATCGCAATGTGCACAGATTACATCATAATCATCGCTATTTTTCGGGTCCAGTTTCAAGTGATGATTTTATTTCTTCAAGGCTTCTTAGGAAATTGTACTTTAGAGGGACTCATTAGTTCCAATAAAAGATTCGTATATGCATTGTTGAACGAAGTAATCATATTTTCCAGTTAATGAAGGTTAAAGTGTAATAAAAATGAACGGCAAAGCAGGAAAAAAAGGCGAAAAGAAGAGAGCGAGGGTAGCGAAAAGGAATTAGCATCGATGACAGTAACAGTCCAGCTCCTGTTACTACTGGATTTAGCATCCAAACTTCGAGAAAGAGGACTCAGACTACCGAAATTCAGGAATAAAGTTTTTGAAAGTATGAATGATTAGAAATAAACACTAAAAATGGAGAATATCGATTCACATTGTTCGAAATCCTCTAGTTTCACCAAAATTGAGGAAGTTGCCGAACCAATTCTGGCGAGTTGTTCCTTCTGCCCTGTCCCACGAAGCACTGCTACATACCCACTGAGCAAAGTTCGTGAATCAACGAATGTGAGGTGGGGTGGCCGCCAAAGCAAGAATGCACGTGATGAGAAGAGGACAATCCACCTTGTCAGAGTGCTTCCTACAAGGGAGAAATTTGCTGCAAAAAGGGGTCTAACGCCCTAATAGACGTTTCCAACTCAACAGCTCTAAGGTTAGGGTGCATAATTGAGATTACCCGGGGTAAATGTGTTGTCGCCTCTGCTAACGATGAGTGAATTTGTGAGGTTTTGACACGTTTACCCTGGGAAATCTGAAGGATGCATGCGGCACCAGTAGCGGAATTCGCTGATGTTCCTGTGAAGGTTCTGGCTCCCACACTTGAAGTGGATGGGTTTCCTAGGAAATTCTTAGATTCGTAGATTCCTTATATGTGAGTAACTCGCCTCAGCCTGCAACCACAAATAGTCACAGAACTGTTTAAATCTATTTCATTTTATCATCATTTATTTTTAATGAATTTCCACGTAACTATAAAACGTAAGACTAAACTTTCACGGTCACCAACAACTGGATTTGGGAAATTAGATCAGTAGCGAATTACCGGTATAAATGAACTCAATACCGGCTACAGGCTAATGCAGAGACTTATACGAAACCGGCTATAAATATTAGCTGCCAACAAACGTATAATGCTCCGTAGCTCGAGAATTTATGGTGTTATCGAGCTATCCTTCGTTTATCTCATACTCATCAAATCCGCACCTTCTTCACTACATAAAAAGAACTTACAAATTGCTTTTATATCAGCCGATTCTGCCTTAGAAATTTACTTCGGGAGCAGAAAAAAAACTAGCATATTTGAAAACTATTTGAACGAGTTTAACCTAATCTCATGCCAGTGATGAAACCAATGTTTGGGCGCTCTTCACCGCTATTATGTACGATAGCCGTGACTGTCGAGGGAAGAAATTTGGGTGCCTGATTCCCGGCTGATTTGGTCGTTTTGAAAGTTCTCCGACACTTGCTACATTACTGCTAAAAGATTCTATAGTAGAACAATTAGGTTGGTCCGAAAGTCTTGCACCTAATTTCACACTTTTTTCAAAAAAAAATTAGGTTCGTTGTGAGTAGTTATCAATCAACAAAATAATTACGTTCATGATCCACGAGATATGGCCAAAGCTTCACTGGAGCATCAGCTCCAGAAGTTAAGCACTCTGGCAGCTGCGAGTCGAAGAAGCTCGAAATCTCACTTTCTGGTTCGGTCTGATCATCAAATTTCTTTTCTCCTAGGTGCGGTCCAGTGCTCCAAACAAGTGGTACTCAGACGGGGCCAAGCCAGGAGAATGAGCAGGTTGTTGTGGAATTTCCCAACCTAGTTCGGCAGTTTTTTTGGCGGGTAAGCTTTGCCACGTGACGGCGGGCGTTGTGATGAAGTGGAGCAAAATGGTCAATTTTCCCCGCTCCAGGTGAGTTGCGTCTGCCAGTTTCCGTAGTTGAAAGAGTAGGCTCAGGCAGTTACGGTTGCCCAGGTATCAGCAGTTCTTGATACTGCATTTCCTCAGAATCAGGGTCAAGCGTGATGATGGTAAAAAGTCGATCCCCATACGACCCCCCCCCCCTTTGCACACAAATTTCCTTCTATGCTTGCAGAATTTAGATATTCTGATATCCCATTTCAGGTGTTCGTACTGCGAGAGGTGTGGTGGAGCCAGAGCATAGGAAGGAGAAAGAGGCTCTTTTGTATCTAACTAGTTATTTGGAAGTTTTTTGGAAAACGTTGAAATGTACGCGGTGGACAAAAAACGTGCATTAGCTATGCAATGTTGCTTACGTAACTAATGAGGCTCGAACACATCAAGAAAAAACATCTATATACATCATCTACACGGTGAAGGGTTCGATCCCTAGCGAGGCTAAAATTTTTGCTGAGGGTTAAAGCGTGTGCGGTGAGCCAATTTCAGTCTGAAAGCGTCCGTACAGAGTTTCTAAACGAAATACCTTCGTATTCGTCACGAAAAACAACCATACACATCAGCGACATGGTCGAGGGTTCGATCCCCTCCGAGGCTAGAATTTTTGCATGGCGTAAAATGACACGCGCTTGTAGTATATTCGAGGTGATCGACCGTAAAGCATGAAATAACTGTTTATAGGGGTGAAGGACTGGGTAGGACTTTCAGTACGGACGTGCGAAAATTTCAGCCTAAAATTTTGACTCGTTCAGAGGCATGGTTGTAGTCGGACACGAATATCAGAAGATCTGGCCCATTGAGGTCCCAATTTTTTTCAGGTTTTTAATAGGAGAAGGTTTGCGCTTTCAGGCTGTACAGCTCGTTTTTCCGCAGCTGCTTCCACCGCGGTTCAACTCCGTCGATAAAAACATGGAAAAAAGGCCATTTTTATCGACGAAACCTCATCTCCATAATTCCCGTGCTGAATCTTTCCTCTTGGAGCTGGAGACCTGAAACTTGGAGATAAAGCACTATTGGGTAGGGTCCATGAAATGACTTTTTACCGGCCTGCAGGACTGGGTAGGACATTCAGTACGGACGTGCGAAAATTTTAGCCTATAACCCCCCACTTTTCACTATTCAAATCATACTGTTAAAGTCGTTTAATCACGTCAAAACAAATTCTGTGTATGGATAATTCAGTGCCCCACTTCTTCCGTTTTTTCTACCTTTTTTCTACCTCCTATTCCACACTAAGGCACCCCCCTCCCGTTCCCCCCCCCGTACGACCCCCCTTGATAATTTATCGACACACGCTTGACCCTGCCGGAGATGGTTCGCCACGCGGGAATCAACTTTTCTCTCGTGTATGGTTAGCATACAGCACCCAACTCTCATCTCCAGTAGGTGAACTGGCGGAGGAAGTCCCTCCTGTGTGGGCGCAGCACCAAAGACTGACACACACTAGTCTTACAAGGCACTCATTTTGAGGGGGATCCAACCCTTCATCAGTTTTCGGTAACCCAGCGCTTCGAGATGTCTGGCGATTATTGGAGGTCGCAGCCAGGTGTATCCTACAGCATCACGTGTAGTGGCATTTTAATTCAAAGTCTATGGAATTCTAGATCCTAAAAAATCTCTTGGTGCAAAACTTTTGGACCAAATAATTAAAATCAACCAGAGATACATATATTGGCAGTTGCTCCATATCTGTGGCCATAAGGCATCTCATATTGCGCACTCGCGATCTCTCCTTGCCAGAACTGGGATTCATGAACGCATATCCGCATAGCAGGCCAGTAGACCAACCTTCGCGGTCTGCATCTCTTATAGTATTAGGCTACACGATAATCAATCATGCCAACCATCGATGGTTTCGGTTGGTTATCGTATCGTGAATCCCAGCATGGAAATGCATTGCATGCTTATTCAAAAAAAAATTGAAACTTCCACTTTTCAGTTGACACCTCGCGTGGGAATTTATTTCTCACTGGCCTTAAAGGCAGCGTCCCACCTCAGAATCGTTTTTGGTATCTCAACGTAAAAAGAATCTCCAGTGAAAACCCCATTTCCGAGCCCCAATTTTTGAGGAGCCCTTGGGCGGAGCCAGGGGCGGGGCTAAGAAACTTTCCGAATAATTCACTCCAGGATGCGCACCTCCTGTGGAAATTCGTATTCCGCGTGAGAGTTCCTCATCAACTTCCTAACAGAATAGAAACTGCGCTCCGTTTGAGGCTAGCAAGGGAGTAAGTACGTTGGACGGAAACCTTGCAATCCCACACTAGCTCCGGAGTCAACGAGGAATTTCGGGGTTTCCGGACCGTGAACTCCTTTGTTAGCCATACATGGCGGAAAGTTTCTGTTCTGTTAGGCAGTTGATGAAGAGCACTCACGAGGAATACGAATTTCCTCAGGAGTTGCGCTTGCTGCAGTGAATTATTCGGAAAGTTTCTTAGCACCGCCCAAATGCTTCTTAAAAATTGGTGTTCGGAAATGGGAGTTTTCAACAGTCTTCCATGGAATCACGTATACCGTTGTGATCACCAACTCCTGGAGATTCTTTTCACGTTGAGATCTCAAAAACGATCTTGAGCTGGGACGCTGCCTTTAAAGGCAGTGTCTCACCTCGCTATTACCGGCCGAGAATTTGGCCAAATTCTCGGCCGGTGTACGAGGTGGCTCCCGCCTGCGGCGCAGTTTTGGGCAATGAGAACATCTATTCGATCAATGAGATCAGCTGAGGTGTATGGCAAGACGGGCACCTCAGGCATTCGGGCGCGAGTCCCGCCTGACAAAACGCTCCTTTTTTATTTTCGCGACAAAATCCGGTGCACCGGCGGGAGACACCATTTTGGTTTTATTGCGGGATTGATCGGAAAATATTGCAGGATTGTGATCGTCACGTACGCCTCCAGCGAGGGGTATATAAGGGCATCAGTTTGTAGGTAGACCTCAGTCTACTTTTCGCCTTGGCGGAGAGTGGAGTCCTACGGGACTCGTCTGGCCCACTGAGGCCCGGTTGAAACCGTGGCCCGGTGCAGGAACCAGGCGAGATGCGTGGGGAGCAGTCGCGCGCAGGTGCGGCTCGGATGCAGAAATGCGTCCTTATCCGCTAGTACCGGCCGACGTCGGCGGATGGAGTGCGTGCGCTCCTGAACTTGACGCGCATTTTTGCTTCCTTGTGCTTTTGAGTCCCGGGACAAAATTCGATCTCCTCTATCATGATGCTGGGTATCATCGTCGGGACAAAATCCGGTCTCCCGCCGGAGCTCGCGGGACAAAATCAGGATGTTGCGGGAGAAAAACGTGCAGTTTTTGATGACTCCCGCTCACACTCGAGCGGGAGTCATGATTTTGTCAGGCGGGACTCGCGCCCGAA
This sequence comes from Ancylostoma caninum, assembly GCA_037903475.1. NCBI lineage: Eukaryota > Metazoa > Nematoda > Chromadorea > Rhabditida > Ancylostomatidae > Ancylostoma > Ancylostoma caninum. The sequence goes on from JBAJFG010000479.1 coordinate 1,916,163, forward strand.
TGTCTGAGACTATCTTTGCCGACGAACTCGTCCACGCCGAGTTGGATTGGTCCCTCCAAAACGGGTTCTTGACGCTTTTGCTAGAAATCATGTACATTATTGGACTCAGAGTGTCGAGTAAGTCCGGATTCTGCCGGTACCCCAAAATCGAAAATGAGGTGAGACACTGCCTTTAAGTGATGGTGGCGGTACTTATAGATGTGAACAGGTCTGAAAAATGTGCGGCACAAACTCGATGTCCACAGATTAGTTCATGAATTTTGTGCAGACTTATCAACGAAAAATACATATGGACTAGCATAATTGTGTAACAAGTGGAAATGCTGCCGTTTCAGGCATCTTACGGGGAACAAATCCTCCAATTTCATCGTACTTATAGGCACTTGGATAGAATTGGTGACGGTGGTTACTATAACGCTATTTATTGAACTGGAACCTGCTCCAGGACATTTCCTCAAATGAGCTGCTCCTTCTCGTGTGATTCGTCATGAGCTTTCGAGAGCTTCATAGGCTTATTTCGGGAAAGAGAAGGGAAGCCACCAACTATGGCATGGCATTTCGAGTTTGCACAATTCCTGAGGTTTTCGTGTGATAGTTATCACATCACGCCTAACTCTTCACTGAGAGCACCCACTAGATATGGGAAGCTAAAGGACTTAGTGTACGTTTATATATGGGCGCTCTGGTTTGGTGTACTCAGCAACTCCATGCAAACAAACACAGTAGGACATAACCAGCAAAGAGAGAGTAGTATCTGGTTACTTTCTACTGCGGGCTTCACTTTTCACCACTTTTAACACATTCGCGACCTTACACTTCTGGCACGGATTGTCACATGGGACACGCGCTTTTGCACAGGTGGGACCCGTGCTCAACCGCTTGAGCACGTGGCCCCACGTGCTCGGAATTTTTCCGCATAATACCCGAAATTGCGCAAATCTGAACCCGATCTTTTTCTCTTTTGTGATCGTCAAGAGTATTTCCAAATGTTTGTCGTCCAATCACTTGATACTGATTGTAGTTTCTTTTTCATATGTATCGTTCTCTCTGGCGTATGTTTCAACCACATATTAAAAAAAAGTGTGAGTGAAGATCTGCTCTGCTCAGTGCATGTATAGAAAGCTTGGATATTTGTAAGTGTAACACTACATAGAAGTTCGCTAATTATGACTGCTTCACAGAAACATAACTCTGAAAAGAGCGTGCTCACCCGGTTGAGCATGCTCTTTTCAGAGTTGTGGTCCCACGCGTCGCACCATTCGTGTCAAACAGTTGAGCACATTGTCGCGAGAGTGTTAAGATATTCCGAGCAGACACGAATCTCGTCTATATTTTCGTGAAATAAGAATTCAGATATCACTCCATTTTCAGCTCCAATTCTAGCAAAACGAAGGTGGCCAAAACTGGATGAAGGCTCTCATCTCCTTCACGATTTGCATCGCCACTGTCGCTTCGGATCAGTATTGCCTTTGCAAGCCTCGAACTATATCAAAACAAGATTTCTGTGCACTCAACTTTGGTAAGCAGCTCCATAATATGGTATTTGTAATAGAAAGGCTATAAAATGAATGGAGTTAAGTCAACTATCTGTCACAGAGCGATCAATGTGCTGGCATAAAGAGAATTTGGTGAACATCTAATGCATAGTTGTAGTTGCTCATGACTAGTAAAAATTCGTAAATAAGCTCAGGTTTGGATGACCTCATCAAGCGTCTTGTAGTGGCAAGATGGCAGCCAAGCTTCTAATCCTAGATGTTTTAAGCTACTAATGAGAATATCCTGTTCCAGTATCTCGGACTGTCATACAGAATGTATCCGTTGAGAAGGGTTTTGCGCACTACACTGTGGAGCACAGGCACACTTACAGAGTTTCCTTTCCCTTACCAGGTTCCATCGCCTTACCTGTGAGTAAAAACATTTTTCCCACTATTACCAATTGGTTTCCTTACAACTGTTGTAATTACAGAGATGTGCCCTTGTACCATCTTTCGACAATCATTTTTTAGCCTAACATCACGCTTCCAAACACAATCGTTGCACCTGGCCCAGGTTTACCCTGCCATATTCATCTTAAACTCCGAAGGCGCTACCTATTGGGAGGTACCTATCGCTACGACAGATTTCAAAATTTGCAGTGTATTTCTCATATTATCACTCAGGCTTTTTCGACTTCGCTGGTAATGCAGGCATCAACTCGTGTGGCATTGTGATCCCATGGAAAAATGTGACAGAACTTCAAAGAAAACAACTAAAAAACTTCACTTGTATAGACTGGACTTCCTGATGACACATGACGTCAGAATAAACTTCTATTTCAAAACCTGTGAAAATCCCACTCGGTATAAATAGTGTCACAAAACCATCGAATAAGTTTGTGTTGAAGTGGAAGCAATCTTCCTAGGGACTTCCTGGAGAAGCCTGGGATTTGACTTTCAATTGGTCATGCCCCCTTAATGCCGTGTCCATGGCGACCGAAACTGAAACCCAGACCAACTCCTACGGTAGATTTTTCGCTAAGAAATAGCCGAGGACTGACACGTGTCTCAATTTCCAAAATTCTCCTGTTTTATGTACTCATTATTAAGTCAATGAAGGAAAAGAACTTAATAGCGGATGCAAAACATAACGCTGCTGGCAAATATCAGTTTAAGAAATAAGAGAAGAAGTGGACTGGGCGTTTGAATACCTATCAATTTTCACACATCGGTTTTGGGGCCTGAACTAGATCGGAGGTGTGGCCTCCTCGGCGCTTCGGCTCTTGGAGCCTTTCATCAGTAGTTCTCAAAGAAATTTCACGAATTTCTGTTGTACCTAGGACATCAAGAGCGAGTGAGTGAACGAGTACGTACTAGTAACAATGGAGACAGATTATGTTTCCTTTATCGAAACGGTCGTGCACATTTTTTTGTTAAAATTTCAGTTTTTCAAATAATGAACTCGTCAATTCAGTTGGCCTCCGATTCTGCTGCAAACGTCTTGCGTACAGTTTCACCACCAATCCGCATGATGAACACTGAGGGGAACAAAAAAAAGCAAAGCAAAATGATGATTTTCGTCATTTTTGTGGCTTGCATTGCAACGGCTGAGGCGCGCACATGTGCGCGCAAACGCAGAATGATGGGAAAGGATTTCTTTGCTTTGGGATTCGATAAGCCGCTTCAAACTACGTACTTATCACCAGCTTCATAATGATAGAAGGCACTAAAAATGGAGCGCAAGGGCAAATATCCGAGTAACTTCGCTTGATGTACATTATAGAGGAAACAGAAACTGTGAAACTAGTTATTTTGAGCGCCTCCTCCGTTTTTCTAGCCTTTGCAGATCATAGAAGCGAAATACAATACTCACAAATACAGTACATACACATGCTTACGAATAGATCACTAAGACGCCACATTGATGAAGATGTAGTTACTCTCATACTGAGTGGGCAGAAATCAGAACCAGTCCGGGAACGTTTATCAGTAACACCACGGGTCCATGAGTTTAACAGCTCATAGTCTCGGAACGCTATCGAGACGCAGTTGAGATTTCTCCTGACCCTTCTACTCCGATATCTGTAGGGCATTGTTAGATTCTACAATTTTCTTCTCCACATTCTTATTACATAGATTTCCTCGACTGTGCAGAAAATTTTTTAGAGAAAGAGTCGTATTCAGGCCGACCATTCATTCTCTTGGCTACATAAAACAAAAAACCTGTTTACGCCATGGAGAGGTACAGAATATCTTTACTGGGAAGCACTTATAAGGGCAGGAGAATCCCTGTATTCTATTAGGGTGGTAAGAAAGTATTGAGCCATTTCATACTTTGTTTCTGCTTTATTTCATTACTCAGCATACGGTGGCATTTCCTCGACAATATAAAAACCTTGATCACTGCAGTGTCCCACCTAATGGGTAGGTCAGCGGTCCCCTTCTCCCAGAACTGGGGAGACTGGGAGCCAAGAAATCACTAACCGCCATTCCAATATCGTCAACTTCGATAAATTTTTTCTCAACTAGAGATGCCTTAGAAGAGAAACAAATGAATCGAAGAAAGCAATGTCAGGGGAATAGGGTTGGTGAGGAACGTGTCCAAATCCAGATCCTCCAATTTTTCACGAGTCTCTTTAGCTAAACGAGGGCCAAGCGTTATCCTGGAGTAAGAGGGCAGAAATTCGTCTGGGCCGTTTTTCTCAAACAGCATCCGCGAATTTCCGGTGCTGCTTGGCGTATTGATAGCGGTGACTGTGAGTGCTTGCAAGACAGGGGTGTGCGGAATTTTCCGTTTTCTGTTTTACGCTTTCCGTTTTCCGCCCATTTTTGGCCTTCCGTTTTACGTTTTACGTTTTACGGGTTTTTAGCCCGGAAAACGGAAAATTCCGGAAAATTATGGTGGGAGACGAGGTATTTGTTTATGGGGTATCTCCCTATCCTGAAGAGGATTCAAGTGTTTCGATGCGCAATGTATATGAGTTCACAACAATGGCGCCAAAATTCACGTCCAACCGCCATTTACCGTCGCAATTTCGCTGGTTCTCATCATTGTTCCAATTTTGCCATACAAGTGCCCTGTTCTCCTCAAAACTCTCAAAAAAAAGGTTACACAGAAATGTGGGGTGAACTTTTATAAAATTTCCATGAAACTGTGACGTGCCATGGAAAGAGCATCAAGCATTCCTGCGAAGCAACGCATGATGTAGGCTTTCTTTCAAGTTGACAAAAGCATCAGGCTACATCACATGAATCACTGTTTTAGTCAGACGATGATCCCCAGCTCCACACTGGCGCCGTTGGCGCCTGATGTTTTGCGTGATATTCAGGCTGCTTGTGTTTCACATTCGCCACACACTGTTCTTCTCCTCCTTTCTTCCTCGCTATCTCGCTCCAAGGGACCCTCTGTGAATAACGTGATCCTCCCCAAATTGCAAATGTATTAACTACCGTGGTTACCTTTTGTCTGAATTTTTGCAGAATAGGTCTGCTCTAACGTAAAGCAAAGGCGTCCCACTTTTCACACTTTACAGTTTCTCGTTTTAGTAAGTAAGCTCAGTGAGAAATATGCTCATTGATTATATAATTCTGATAATCTCTCGTAACTAGGTGAAGGATGGATACTCCTCGATCTCCCTATATTCTAGGCGTTTGAAGTAAGTACCACCAGTAGACTTGAAGTTACCTAAAGAGAGTTGCTTGAAAGAGTCATCACTTATGATCATCAAGGAGATGCTTAGGGAATCCAATGTTGAGGAGGGCTTTTGGTCACAAACCTATTATGATCATCAAGAAGATGCTTAGGGAATCCAATGTTGAGGAGGGCTTTTGGTCACAAACCTACGCTTGGGCAAAATTTTCCGTTTTCCGTTTTACGCTTTCCGTTTTCCGCCCATTTTTGGCCTTCCGTTTTCCGTTTTACGTTTTACGGGATTTAAAATTTTACTTCCGCACATCCCTGTTGCAAGAGCAAGAGCAATTCGTAATACAGCATTCCTCCATCCCAGAAGTAGCACAGGAGACAGTGGGTGCGGGTGCGATTTGGCGGGTCTCCTCCTTGAGGGAGCCACATAGCTCGATGAGTGTTAGAATCGTAAAGGACCCAAGTCTCATATTCAATGATTAGGTCTTTCAGAAACTCTCTTGGGTGCAGGTGGAGGAGGAGTAACTGATTATGGCTCAGAGGTGGTTCTATGGAATTGACATCGCGATTTAAGTTGAGGAAGGCGAGCCGGCTTAATATACCTAGTCTGGAGAAGTTCCGCGAATGGCCTATATTTACCACATAATAGATCATGGGTATCGATCAATAATCCGAAGTTCCGGAAGTTTCAAAGAAAAATCGGCTCAAGACTTTCTTACCACCCTAATATAATAGATTTTCAAGGGCGCCAATCAGGAATAAGCATCTGGGACTTTCATCCATAGAATCTCGTTGTAAAGTTTCTGATATCTGTTTGTTCATAAGATTCTGCATTGATCATTTCCTGAAAAAAATCTTCAGAATGACTAGCTCCCGCACAGCAGGTTGTCCACTTGAATTTTCACTGACTCGGCCGAAAACGAACATCAGAGCGAGATCATCTATAATTCTGGCTCCCGTTCAAACATGTGCTACAGTTTACATGCTACCCACTCGCAAAATAATAGCATTGTTTGGAACGTTGCATAGAAATGTATATAGTGATAATTCAGAATGTTGTCAAAAACAACTTTATCATTTCATGTCGTCTTTACCATTCTTTAACTTGGTAGTTTGGAATCCAACGGTTGTTTATGTCTAGAAACCAATACATGCTTTCGTGTGAACAAGCCATTTCGTTCATGGTCCCTGGTTAGTTCGCTCATTTTCGTGGATTTCCAAGTGATTGATATGATTAAGAACGAACAACATATAAAAAGGAAGACATTCCTATCAGGGAAAAGATCACAGCAGTGCTGTAAGTTAGAAATGTCACTTCCCCATTATTTCATCTTGTGATGCTTTTTATTTCATTTGCAGAAAGGACCATTTGTTGTTAGACGGACAACAACTGCATTCCAATGCTCTCTCCTTAGGGGTTTGAGAAAGACCTAAATCTCTATTCCACTATCGTATCTAACTACATAAATTCTAACCCTTACAGGTGAGCTTACAAGAACAGCAGCGAATACAGGAGAGTATCTACACCAGGATGTCGTTTCGACAGCTCCAAGAGTTCAGCTATTTGGTAACTGGAAAACAGTGTTCTCAGGTCAATCATTGAATTTTGATTCCTTTGCAATTTTACAAATGCGCAGAACCAGCGAATGGTATGAGAGTGAGACGCCGTAGGAAGAATAACAAAAGGATCTTAGCTCGTTGGCAGGGGAAAACCATTGTTAGTGAAAAGTAGGTGGAGCTGTGGTTCAGAAATCAGCACTTTATGTCTACGCTGTGTCTAGGCAACACTATTTTTCTTCTTTTTTTGATTCTCGAGCAAAACGTGTATCGCTTGCGGCTAATTTCTCAAGCCCCTCAGAATCATACTGGGGAAAATGTTTGAAAGGACTTAGCACCTTCCCTTTACTTTTATCCTTTTTTGAGTAATATTTTCTTCTGTCGTTTCTTTCGTTTTCTTCAAACAACAGCATTTTCAAATCGTCGTCATAAAAAATGTAAGATACCACAATTACTGCGCTTCCAGCTGGGTTCCTGAGGGAACCTTTCTTGGCCGGCTGCTGTTTTTTATACATGCCGATGACCTTCCAAAAGCGCAACCTTCCAATACGTTCTGCTCCATTACGCAGATGACTGTAAGATTTACGCTATTAACGACATTGAACATATGCAAACAGCTCTGGGTGCCGTATCAAAATGGTCTAAAATGGAGTGGCTTGATACATCGAAGGAAAAAACTCAAATCATTAGCAAAGTAAAGACCTGTGAAATTCACTCTGGAGGGAGTGGCGATTGTCCGCGCAAAAATGGTGCGTGAACACGGATTGATCTACCCTACATAATAAACTGAACTTTGGCTGCTACATCATCGATGTCTCTAAGGCCCAATGCCAGTCTAATTTCATCCTGACAGCTGGTGATCTCTCTGAAAAGCCTCTTACTAGTGGCTTAAAGGCAGCACCCGTCAAAATCCTTGACTCCGATTTAAAGCACCAATACTGACACATATTGTTACTACATCACAAATGTTCAAAGAACACCGCGAATCATGATTTACCAGCGAAGAAATCCAAATCGAAGTCGTGAACGCACCTACCTTCCGCGAACACAGCCAGCTAGCATGCGCTGCCAGCACACACAGTCCGCGATCACTCGTACAAGAGCATGTGATTTCCGCGCGGCGAGACCTAGGACACTCAAAGCACCGAAATCCAACAAAATCTCAAACACGAAGATTTCGCCAGGTGCATTCGAGTTTGTGTAAAAGCTCGTTTCAGTGTAAAGTCCAACTGCTCGAAAATAGTTTGAATGCGATTTCGATAAGATACAGGAAGGCCTCTTCCTTCCAGCTACACCTAAACCAGTATCTGCAGTCTCGCTATCTGATTAATTGCTTCACCAAATATTTCTCTTAGTATGTCTCACTAGAACTGTTCTTCAGCCTCGATTGCTTCCACTGTGCTTCTAGCTCGCCAAAGCCTTGTAATTCCGTACCGTAATCGACTTTCTTATTGGGTCTCAGCTTAATAATCAATGCACATTGTTGAACTGTCCAAAGCGCATCATCTGAATTCCACCTTGCGGGCTATAGCCAGCTGCTTCTACCCGTGAGTGCGCTTGCTCCCTACAAGTAGGGGAATCTGACTGTGGTACTGTTTAGACAGTAAACAATTCTGTTACCATCTATTTCTTTTTCAAACCCAATCTTACTATCTTTAATTTAATGGTACCCTATTTTTCTGATTGATACCTTAAACAAATAAATAAACTCCGTCGTTACCTGGATGTTCAGAGTGGTCATACATGGTTTACAATGGCCTGATACAAAATAAATATCATGAGTTTCCGAAAAATTTCAAAGATTTAGAGTAGTGGCCCAAGTGTCTGTCCTCGTCTACCTTTCAAGCGGCGTACGCACAACAAGACAAGAAAACGTGAGTGTTTTGTGAAAACCACTTCTGGAAGAGAGAAAAGACATAATTAAGAAATTATTCATTACAAGAAGACAAGGTAACCAAAATTACATTATATTCCTAAAGGCCGTAGACGTACAGTTTTCTTTCACAGGTTGTACTATTGTGCCACAGAACAAAAAAAAAGAGTAAAATTTGGAATTTTTCGATACTATAAGTGGATGGTGTGATGTTTAGGAATCCCCAAAAAGTATACAACTGCCAAGGCTGGACATCGTATCCCATTTTCGGAATGTTTCCCCTATGAATCCATCCAGCTAGGGCGCTTCTATGTAGGAATTATTTTGTTGCTGTTTACTAACTGCTGCTAACAGCTGACTCGGCAAACTCTCAGGTCACAGCTCCTAATAATGAGATGAAAGCAAGCAAGAGAACCAGTTCTATATACATCTGTCGATCTGATGCATGCATAAAGTACTGCTTGTGTACTCAACATGGACGCGAAAGGTGGTTTGCAGTGCCAGTAAATCGTTTTTGCACCACAGAATACCGTCAATTTGGTTTGCCGCGCCGCACTACCCACTTGAACTGGCACACCAGTTGTGCTGTTTCATGCGTTCCCCGTGTTAATCAGACACAAAGCTTTCGAAATCAAAAAGACACAAGGAAAGGAAGTGGAAAACATAAACAAGACATCAACGGCGGCCACTCCTGATAATCATACAACATGCTGGCCTATCTCGCCGCATAGGGGTGCAGCGCGGCTACGCGATGGAAGGTATTCTGTGGTACAAAAGTGATCGAGCGGCACCGTATATGCTATAGAATATTTCCATCTAATTCATTGTAAAATTTACAGATATATTTCAACATTCTCGCTACCATTTGATCTAATTAATGGCATTTACGCAAACGGCCGTAATCTGTTTATTCGGGTTTTGTTGAAATTTCATTATTGAATTATGATAATGATGAATTATGATCTGCTTTCAATGATCTGGGTTAAGCTCAACTCAAGCTCTCTGTTCGACCACTGCGTGTGCAACGGTGAATCGGTAGATTTTGACGTCACAGAAGGAGAAAGGGCAAATGCGCTGTTCCACCACATAGTACTCAGGTAGGTTAAATTCTTCTTTGAAGAGAGCTCTCCCCTAAAATTACACTGTTAAGGAAACCAGCAGCATCTTTTTGCGCAGCTCTTTCTAACCTAAATGAAATGTATTTCTCTAAGGTTTTTCAATCATTCGTTGACTTTTCACAGGTAACTTGCCTTTAAAAAACGAGAAGTTTTTCTAATCACTAACCAATCTTCAGGATCTCAACGGCGTAACAACTCCTAAAAATCTATGTTGTCAAGCAAAATTAATTGTTACACAAAACTCACGACTTTCTCCTAAGCTAGGCGGAGTACGTGAACCGTACGTGAAGATTCGGAAGAAATATACCTACTCAAGTGAAGGAGTGAATCCTCAAAATTCCCAAGAAGCAAAAATTTTGGGTTTGGGGAAAGGACTCCCACAAGCAACGAAATCTGCGTCTGCCACGGAGGCGGTAGCTGAGGAGAGAATACTTTCATCCGGTTATTCTTTGGCAGAGATTCCTGATGTAGCTACTGATTCGGAGACGCCAGCGTCGAAGTCGGTTTCCTATCGCAATTGCGATTTTGTTGAGGGATTTCCAGGTGTTCTATGCAGAACGAGTGGTCAGTGTTTCCTTCCAGTTGTAATACTATACTTTTCAGAAATATTGTTGAAGTGTTCTATACTTTGCTTAAAATTCTAGAAAGATATGTTTCAGCCGCATCGACAAGCCCGCCTTATGGAATCAGTTCCGTGCAAGAATCCCAACCATTTCCAAATCTTTACGATATTCCACTTTCTGATCAGGGTTAGTCAGAAGAACTGTGTGAAGCTGAAAATTTACTGGACAGTGAATCAGTCCGCTATATATAGAATCAAACTGCTCCTCCCTCGCCATCAAATCATTGTATGAAAAACCAGATGAAGGAGGAGTTCTTTCCTTATATGCTCAGCCAGAGTACCGTTCCAGCGAGCAAGTACTTTTTTCTCTGAATAAAACACGCTAGTGAAACGGATTTATTATAAAATGCGACATGCTTCAGGAGCTCCACTGCTCTCTCCCTGTTTGCACCGATCAAATGGATATCGCACAATTGTTCTCATCATACCCCAACGATGATATCTCAGCATATTTTTCATCTTCGGAGGATATGCCCTTAACGTGTTCTGCAGATCTCGCAAGGCTCGGCTACTTCGATTCCTGAGACATCTACGTGATCATCTTTCCTGTGACTTGAAATTCAATATATTGCAGAAATGAAGTTGATTCAGTTGTAATGTGGTTGAGGTAGTGAAGGCTCTTTGCATATGAGTAATAAAGATGTTGAGTTGTTTCTATTATAGTTGACGTTCTCTGCACGCCCTGTGGCCGCGAACCCGCCTCAGCATTAGCGTAATAACGTAACACTGGCGTAACGAGCAGGACTTCTATTCTTTTCAGTACATTTGATCTGCGTTTCCCATAGCCGTGCTGCTTCTCGTTTTCCGGGCAGGTGATGCGATCTGCGAAAAGCGTAAATGCCTAGGGTGTTTATGAACGGAAGAAAGACTGATCGTAGAGTTGAATGAGGCGGCGACCTCTGGAACTTGCCAGACTACTGGGAACCCGTAACCGTGCTGTTTCATCTTCCTCCTCATCAACTGTACTTCGCGATCTTACTGGTGTTACTAGGGCTGACTTTTTGAGCACCAGCCTCTACAATCTAGGGCACTCCTGGGTCATTGCCCCAGTTTCTCTGACAGTGCCCTACTTTTCCAGGCTGCTCCGCTATTACAAGAAAGCGGCCAGGAGATCATCACTGTCGGGGCTCCGCCCAGTGTACAAATCCCGCACAGCTCTCTAAATAGTAAGCCACAGGACCGTGACTGCAACATAGCAGTGAACTGATGGCTAGGAATGAGGCTTTAACTCAAGGTAAACATCTCTGAATGCATGCTTCTACACCATCTTACATTTGTATTTACATCAGGTCCCGTAGTAAAGTGCCATGGCGGTGAGATCAGCTGCCAACTCGTCGTCCCATTTGGGGCGATGATCGCACGCGCAACGACATTCCAACACTGAGGAATGGAAGATCCTCACCATCCGTGGCGGTGCTGCGAGCACGTATGTGCGGGGCGCTGATCTCATCACCCTGAAGGGCGATGATCGCCATCGTTTGGCGACTAGGTAGTGTGCGGGACGAAGAGACTCCGAGTGAAGTACTCGGAGCATCTCACTCGGAGTATGGTGATTATGTGGAGGTACGTATGATCAGGTGCGCGAATCACACAGAATACATCTGAGCCTACGGACTCAGGCATGATGATTTTCGCTCCACAGCACAGAACAATCTCGAACGTACGACTTGTCAGAAGCACAGAGGTGCTTCTGGTACTCCTGACAAGTCGTACTCTTCTAGCTGGTTACCCGCAATGGTTCATAACTGATTCACACGCTAAAACACCCTCGGAAATGATGTGGAAATACGTGAAACACATGTGCTCGTGGTAATTCTGATTCAAGGTTATTTCTTTTCGGCCATATCACTATATCTTCAAGTATCACTAGCGCGAGATAGTGCAAGAGCGGATGCACCCTCCACCCAGGGGTGCACTAGATTGTAGAGACTGGTGTTAGAAATGTCCACCTCCCGTGTTACCATACTGCTACTATATGCTGCCTCCAATAAACCGTGGGTAATTTGATGTGAACTCAGTTTAAGAATATATAAATGGTGGCATACCAGAGGCAATCATGCATCTGAAGTGATTGGACCGTAGCCGATGGCCTTTCTTTTATTGGAGTGTGGAACAACGAATTAGAAGTCGGCTATTCTAGCTCGGATAATGCCACGTGCCCACCGCTGACTTTTCTGCACTTCCGCCCGACAGGCCTAGCCAAGCTGTGGCCCATCTGTTAACCTAGTACACCTACACCGGATCGACCTCATACAAAGGTTCATTCATTCATTGTACCTGTCAAAACTCTGGCCCCTGCAGCTCCTAAGCTCCCGAAATATGCCAAGGTAGTCAGACGTGCCTCAGAAAACTTACTTAGTGTATTCCTTAGGTAGGCAGTTCAGTGGGTTTCTTCTTCCGCAACACATTTGGCAACAAGTTGATAACTAGGACCACCACAAACTTAGGTAATGAAAGCCCGCGATTCTTATTCTCTACAGGGTTATGAGCAAACAACGACACATGTAGTCGGAACAAAGACGTTAGTTAACTAGAACAATGAAGAACGATAAAATGGCGTCAGTGCCCCTTTTATAGCTGAAATGGGCGGGCTTTCTTCAGGGCCAGGCCAGAACCTCGCTCTGATTGTTCCGTTTCCCTGGAAATCAACAGCCCATGCGTTGATCTCCCTCCGACTGATCTATGCGCTGTGACATACGGAGTCGGCCCGCCAACATAAGCTGTTGAAAGGACAGCAGTAACAAGAATGAACCAATAAGGAACAAATAAACAACTGATAGTCACCAACCGTCCAATATATAAGCAATTCCATTTCATGGTTTGTCTCATTTTCATACAGACACTAGTAAACGAAGGTGCTGTTCACATCCGAGCTGACCTCATGACTACCAGAGTGAAACGTGGTGGTGTGAGAACTGCAAGGGCGCGTCGACGACGGATCACTGAAGCCACGTATGAAGAGCCAGAAGGGCCCTCAGTGCCTGTCCCAGAACCGAAGGGAAAGAGAGTGAGCAGTTTTCTGTTTTCTCTCCACTATATCCGAAAACAATATCTTAGGCAGCGACAACGGCGAGGAAGGCTGGAGCCAATGTCGGTGCTGAAGTAGAGAAACATCTCGACAACTTCGTCGAAACATTTACTACCTTAGGTTGGCTCAATAGCTATAAAAATGAGTATCACATTCTTTCCAGCAGCAACCCTTTTAGGAGTAGAAGGTCTCCGCAAGCAATTCAAAGAAGAGCTGGCGGCCTACAGAGCACCGGATGACAAATACAAGTTCACAGCGTTTGAAGCACATCCGGACAAAAATCGATATTTGGTGAGAAGAGGCGTCTCAGAATGGAAGATCTTGCATCAGAGTTGCATTACAGGATGTTGTTTGTCTGGATGAAACAAGGGTCCGTCTCACGCTGAATGTGCCACCTTCTACAGACTATATTCACGCTAACTGGGTCAAGTTCGAAGGTCATGACAAGGTTTTTATCGCTACCCAGGTGGGTACCGATATAGGGGACTCCAGTGACCTGGTCCTATTCGCACGGGATCAATGATGTGGCACGTGCGAGCAGGTCCAGACCACTGCAGTCTCCTGAATACGAGTCATTAGGCACATTCCTATTTCGCTTTTTTCAGTCTCCATTAGACAATACCATAGAGGACTTTTGGCGAATGGTTTTTCAAGAAGGATGTCCACATATTGTTAATCTCACAAAGGTAACTAACATGTCAAATTAGTGAAAGCGTGAGCGACATTGTGTTTCACACCTCAGCAACTGCCATCTCGACTATCTGCAACTCTCGCGCTCATGCGTCGCGTCATACGGGTCAAAAGCTCTGGCAGCGACTGTAGGAGTCTTTCAGGTACACAGAGTTATGTGATGAGATGGCCATATTTCAGTGTATTGAAGATGGTAAAATAAAAGGGACTCAATACTGGCCATTAGACGCTGGTCAATACCAAACGTATGGGAAAATGTTTGTTAATACTAAGAAGGTGTGCAAGTACTTTCCTCACCGGAACAAATTTTGCTCGTGATGCGACAAGCACCTCAAAAGTCCTTCGCCAATAATTGATTCAGGTTGAGTCCGAGGGGAAATTTTTGATATACACCGTAGAAGTTCTGCCTGAAGGTTGTTCCAACTCAAATATTGTAAAGGTTTGTATATGCGCTTGACTATGTCCACCACAAAGAATTAATTTAACCCAAACTCAGGTACTGCACATGACCAGTTGGCCCGATCGCGGCCTACCAATGAGTGGACGACATGTGCTTCGTCTGATTCGTCAAGTTAGCGTGAGTCTTACTGATCAATTACTATCATCGCAGACATCCTATCGATACGTCTATGTTGTTCTTTTGCAGGGTGACAGATTAGACAACGGACCTATAGTGATGCATTGTTCAGCTGGAATAGGCAGGACTGGTACAATTATATTGATTGATATTATATTGAGGAAACTTTTTAGTTGTCAAGAGGTTAATGTGAGTTGAACCCTCATGTCCATCAATACCTATCAAACGTATATGTTTCAGCTAGTAGAGCTATTCAAAACGCTTCGTAATCAGCGGGCGTCATGCATCCAATTAGAAGGACAGTACGTCTTCATCATACTCAGCGTACTCGATTACATTAAGGTAGTCCATAATCCTCAGCAACCGCCCAACCATCTCCAAACCATATTTTCAGATTAAATGTCCCAAATACAAAGAAAAAGTGAACAAGTACATGGAAGACTTCAGAACTGCATTGATACCTTCAACCTGATGCGTCGTCCCAATCAACTACGAATACTTCAAACTTAAGCCAAAACAATAGAAACGCTGAAATGATGACTAATTGTTAAAGCCACCATGTGACGTCATGTCTTTGTAATCGGTTGCAAAAGTCTGAACACATAAAGAAGATTTTACCTGCTTTCTCAACAAAACAACGCCTCTCACATAAATAATCAACGTAACAATTCATCAACAAATAATAAGCATGGACAGATCCTAAAGTATTTGACGAACAAGAACATCCTAAACGCCTAACTAAGTATGTAGAATGCAAAAAGGAGCAGTGTCAAGCATGAAATTACTTTGAGACGAATGCTTTAATCTTGTTTAGGAGACCAACGTACTGCGAGTGCTCGTAATGAGTAGCGTAAGCTACAAGTGTTTTGCAGAATTGAGCATCGAATCCGCGTTCTTCTAGGTAGCGAACGAACAACAAATCATGCAGATCCTGAAAAGACTAGAACATCATATAAATCCGTTAAGTCGCCCAATTCTGATGTCAGAGAGATGGCATAGACATGCAGGTAAAGAAGATCTAACAAATTCAAATCAACCCATCCTAGGGCTAACCATCATAACTCTAAAGAAAAAATGATAGGAAGCTGACACGCTCAGCAAAAGCATGAAAAAGGCTAATTATTGCAGCAATTTCCAGGAAAGAGAAGCGTGAAAAACGAGATGAAGCAAACCCTTAGGTTCGGATGTGTAGTTTTGACTACCAATTTCATTATACTGCTTCGGAAGACTTTTTTTTTGGCTACACTACATCTTCTCTGCTTTTTCATGGCAACCAATTGAATATCTTCCCTCGCCGCTCATATGCAAACTGACTAGACTGTATAAAAGCAAGAAATACCACTGCGACCCTCACTTAACGCTTAGGCCGTCAGAGCTAGCATTCGTAAACATATAACCAAGCGAAACCGGGCTAGCAAACCAAATTTCGCGTACTGTGCTTCCTAACATTACGTAATCTACACCACTACCAATCAAGCTAACCATCACAGACTTGCCTCGTGACCGCTTCATGAATCCCTGCTCAGAAGTGGCGGACGCAGAAAGTGGGCGGGAGGGGGGCGTGGGAAAAGAGTGGGATCTCCGCCGTTTTGGGGACCCAATAACTAATAAAAATTATATAAAAAATAATAAAAATAAACAAGTTAAAATAAACTGATACGAGATTTTTATTTGTACTGTAAAGTAATTTCGCCCCCCCCCCCCCCACGTCCGCCACTGCAGCCCAGGTCTATACTCCCAGACAAACCGATGGTCAATTCTTAGCACAATTTTCATGACTCTTTAACAGAATTCAAAAGAAACTATGTGAGGTTTGGGATCGAAACAGCAACAAATAAAACATACGGGATCAATATATTTGCCGCTACTAGCGTAGACCTCTGAAGCAACGTCCTCGTCAGCACCCTTCGCAGCAGGTGCCACGTAAAATTCCTCAACTCGGAAGTCATCTAAAACAACAAAATTATTGAAGTAAAAAACTACACCTAACAGCTCTATCAAATGATTCAAAATTCTGATTAAGGATTGCTGGAAGCCTGAATTTCTATTGTGAGAAACTTCTGTACTGAAAAATAAAAAGTCGGGTACTTACATTCGCCCTGAACATCAACACTTTCTACTAAGTCGAGGTGGAAGCACAGGCGTTCATCACCCTTAGTGATTTCCACGGTGAATGGGGGTAGAGCCACTGGCACAGGAGCCGCCTGAACTCACTCTATAGTGGTTTGCGGAGAACAGATAGAGGTACGGTAATTTAATGGATTCAAAACAGAAAGTAGCTTAGAATATGTATAACCAACCTCTGGTTGTGCTTCATCTTCAAAACCCTCATCCATGTCAACAGAGTGGTTGACATTGAAAACAACAAGAATGCTGTAAGAGTTAATTAAATACAAGCTGAAGTCAAAATGCACGAAATAACAGAGTTAGCGTTAATCCTACTTTCTTCATTGGGATTTTGAGAAAAAGCACAAACCTTTCCTTCCCATGTTGCTTGGTGAGACGGACCTCTGCATCCTTGGTTGTAATGTTGAACCCGTGGAATGATGGAGCAGCGGAGCCGCCAAGGTTTTCCTGAGAAAGTTGTTGCTCAGCTTGGATCTCCCTGGTGAGTGCTTGAGTCAGTTCCGGTGCAACATTGAACGCTAAAACAAGGCCACATTAAAAAAGAATAGAGTGAAACCAGCAAAATAACAAAATCGTCGAAATAAGTGGTCTTTTTACCTCTGTGCGATGTAGAAATGGCACGAACTGGTATTTGGCCGATAGCACTCAACTTCACTGCTTTACCAGCAAGTCGAGAAACAGATCGAAGTACTGCTACGGACTTCATCTGCAAAATCACAATGAAATGCTTCGGTAAAATCGCACAATCTGACAGCTGCTCTTGCGAATCCAGAGATGTAAACAGGAGAATTCGCATGGGACATTCTAAGATTCGAAAAAAAACTGTGTCCATAAGATTTAGGTATATAGAACCTTACGAAAGCCTCAAATTTTTGGTTACTTTCATGAGCGCAGAGAAAATGAATCCATTTCATAGGAACGGAAATCTCCCCAAAATGCCAAACAGCTTACGATCTATATTACCTCTCCAGGTACTTGATATTGTAGTAACCGACTCTCGATGAAGCTCGCCATATTCGTAAAATATTTTGATGAGCTTTGTAAACTACATAAAAAGTTCAAAATCGGTTTATTTTAGCTTATGTTTTAGCATCTGCTAGTGCCAAACTGCTTTCTTCTTTGATCCTATGACACTTTATAACGCAGTTTAAAAAAAAGCAACTAGAGAACACCAACAAGGGAAGAATAGTGGGCAATCTCGAACAACTAGACCAAACTCATGCTCCGTCACGACAACTGCAGCTTCCTCACTTTCTGACAACACATAAACCCTCACACTGAACTAAAGTCAACATGGACAACAGATCAGCCCATCTTAAGTCTAACTAATGTAAAAATACATTGAGTACCTCTAACCCAGGAGATGAAAATACTAATAATCGTTGCCAAACATTGAAAAAACCAATTCAAAACTATCCAACTCCCAGAATATTGAGGAAAGTCGAGGAAATCGAGGAAAAAGCTGAAATCAAAATGACGAAATTTAAAGGGCGGTGAAGCAGAAAATCACCAGCGGACCTGCTCACGAGAGGACAACTCGTCCGAATAGGAGGAGGTGTGGCTTGGGCGAAAAGGGAGTTGCGGAGGGGGGGCACAATACAAAAGGTCATACGCTTCACCTTGTAAGACTAAGCCAAAGCACTAGCCTTAGCCTAAGCCTAAGCCTAAGCTAAGCCTAAGCCTATTCCTATGCTTAATCATGGGTTTAAGGTTTAGGCTTAGGCTTCACAGGAGTACACTCTCCCCCCCCCCCCCCAACTCAATCAGAGATTTTGAGCGGGCTTACATATGTACTTAGTTCCTATGCTACGGTGAAATAGTTCGGAACACGCGACGAATGCACAGCAACGGGGTTAGGCAGCACAGACTGCGACAAATAATAAAATATTTTTGCTAAGAGTTATAGCCGAGTGACTGTAGATATTCTGTGGTCTTCCGAGGTCAAGTACTATATAGATTAGATATCAACTCGGCGGAGAAGTTGCTCTTTGTATAGCCTTAAAAACAGCAAAGCACTTGCAGTCATTTAGGCATCTACTATGGTATGGTGTAGAGGCGAATACGCGAGAGAAGTATCTACGAAAAGAGAGGAGTTATTGATGTCTAATATATGTTTACACGTATTTAGACATATTTACGTAGTCCACACATGTATATGTACATATGTGTGCGTTTTGGTAATATATTCAAGGATTTTTGATGGGAAAAGTATTTTTTCCGCCACCCCTCGGTCCTCTAACCCCCCCCCCCCCACCTCCCAACTCGTCCGCAGTTTACACCACTTCAGAATTGCAGATGCAATATATTCATGGGTGATACTCGAACTTTTTTTCGTAGTTACGATACTCTCACAACGCATCATATGTTAAATACTCCACAAAGCGGTGATAGAAACCCAACGTTCCGGTCAAGTTCGTCCAAGCTGGTCCTTGACCTGAAATAGAGGTCCAAGAAACGGGGTTATCCTTGCTTTTACACAGAATAATGTATACCATTATGACAAGCATCTCTTAGCAACTCTAATTATAGTACAAACCCCTCGAAAACGAAATTGAGCTGGCACAGTGTCTTCGGGTAGTTCGTAACGCAGAAGCAGCACCTCGCCCCCCCTCCCCCTCCTAATTCCTTCGATGGTGAACGTTAGACACGCGGTCGTCAGCTTTGTTTGCACTCGAGCTGTACGAACAGCGACAGCCGTGGCGGAGGTCGGCGAGTTAAGCTAGCGCTGATAAGGCGACACTTAATGACGTTGTTACAGCCAAACTGTCACAATGAAATTTGAAACTGTACACGCTCTTACGGTCTCTGCTGTTAGGATATGTGACTCCTTAGTAAGCTTGACTGAGTTGGACACATTCTTGTACCAGTTTTCAAGTGGAAACTTTCGAAAGAAAAATTCGCATGATATAAAAAATTTACGAGAATTACCTGTTAGTGTTCATTCATTCAAAAAGCTGCTTAGTCACCTGCCTTCTTGAGAGTACCAAAAGCAACGGCGACATCTCTTTTTATTGTATCTGGTACATTCTTTTTTTTTAAATTTTTTTTTGCGTTAACTGGTGTTGTAGTTTTTTTTCCATTTCGCCTTGATCGGATTCAATTTTTCTTTTCAGAGGTTTTTTATGTTGTTTATGAGGTGATATTGTCACATGATTCATTCATGTAATAAATATATATATATATAATTCCGGCAAAAAGAGCTAAACAGTTCCATAATGAGACTGGGAAGAGCTTCAACAACTGATTCGTGGAATTCTATGCAAAAATAGACCTGACCAGGATGTGCTGACCGAGAATAAAGAAATCAAGGATGTTGGGAGAAGGACTTGAAAAAAATAACAAAATAACCGCTTCCGGACTAAATTTCCATTCTTTTCGAAGTTTCCATGGGATACTTACACAACTCATTTTTATAGCGTGTTTCATATGCGAGGATAGTTGAGTACCCGCGCACACAGCCCGTTTTTCTCTCAACTCTCTGATCCTTCCACACCTTGCCGCGTTCTTTTTCTCTGTGACGGCTCTGCAGCTCTCTTCCTCGGTGAAGCGAACTATACATTTATTCGTTGTATTATATACATTTTTATCGAGCAGCAGAAAACATTTGTGGTGCAGAAATTATTTCAGTTTAGAGGTACTCCAACGAATTCTTGAAAGTTCTGCATACAGAAACTCACTTAAGGGCAGTGTGTCACCTCGTTTCGAGGGCTGAAAATACCAACAGACTCTTGACCTCCTCGTCATGCTAATTCGAAAGATGTACGTCAAAGCTCATAGAAATGACGAAAACCCCGTTTTTGGAGGGTCCGAAAGTGCAGTTCACGGACCACCTGGGCGGAGCGGTCCGTAAATGTGCTGGCTGCCCGCCACATCTGCAGCGTTGGCCAACACGTCTAGACGTGTCCGATCGATGAGATCAATGGCTTCACGCATCCACTCGGCTCGACAAACTGTTACAAATCCCGACCTGAAAAACGTTCAAAAGTAGGGTTTAAAGACCTTTTTGTAACATTTTGGGTACACCGTTGGATTCAGCGTGTCGAGGAGATTCAGAATCTGGTAAACGCTCAGACACGAAAACGAGGTGACACACTGCCTTTAAGATGAAGAACTTCAAAACTAGTGAACTCAATAACACTTCACCTTCTCTTCCAAGAGTAGATAACACCAAGCACCGAACTCATTCCTGATTGAGTATTCGAACAGATACAACAGTGAAAAGGTAGAATGGCACGGAGCCAATCGAAATTTCTCGACCGGATGGGGTACGGCTGTGAACTGCTCGTTACTGCTAATCCCCGCGAATGTTGCCATCATTGGACCTGTTACGGCATATTCGCTAACTGTTGATACCTTGATCGTTTTTCACAAGTCCTCCACTGCACTACTGGAATACCACCTCGTCTATATGTAGATCGTTTTGTCCAATGTGTAAGCATCGTAGATGTCGTCAGAAGTGATTACTAATGGTACATACACTGTAGTGTAACACGAACTCACAGTTCATGACATAAGCAGAATGAACACCACTCAAATGTTCCTGTTCAACTCATCTACGTAGCTCCCTGAAAATGAGAAAGAACTCCTTGGAACTTTTTCTTGTTCCTTCATACAAAAAGAATCACAAACAAACGCTTTGTTGAGTTGACGAGTGTGAAAAAGAAATTAAAAAGAATTGAATTTGAATTTTTGAAGAGAAAAAACAAAATTCAAACGTTCCGAAATATCATTGCTTCTTTACTGCCATGCTTACTTAGATGCATATGCATCTTGATTGCGTCGAAAGGAGGGACTCTAAAGATGCTTGAAACTCCCACTCTCAAAGACAAAATCACACCTCAGAATCGTTTTGAAATCTCCACAGAAGACGAATCTGTAGACACTGTGGTGTACGTGGTGGCATGCATAACTGCCAAAAAACCAGCTTTGAGACCAAGTTTTGGGAAGCTTCCGGGCGGAGCTAAAGTGGGACTACGGGTTTTCTGCACAGTGGGTATGAATTTACTCGGAGATGAGCTACCGGAAGATCATTACTCAGAAACTTCGTCGTCCCGCCTTCGCCCTGCCTCCGATGCGTCCACAAGCTCTCCAGCTGAAGACAGGGAAAATCTGTATAGCACTGTGATTAGGTTCTCCTGGAGATTCTATCCAGATAAATATAACAAAATTAACGTAGAACAGATAGTAATCATATGCTTTTGAACTCTGTAAGCCCTTCTTTCATCTAACATATAAATCAAATCAGAATGTTGTCATCTCATAAATCCAAGAGCACTTCAGACATCTCGATTTTTGATGATCTCTTGTCTTTATATTCAGCGAAACGCCAGGAATCAGTTTTTTTTGTTTTTTTTTGTTCTCTTTGGTTGTTATACTATGTAGGTCACGAGTGTGTTGTTCTTAACCTTCTTTCTGTTTTCTCTCAGTATTCTCTTGATTACACCCGTTAAGTGCGCACCTAGAATAGATCAAATAAATAAATAGATAGGTAAATAGATTAAATAAATAAATAAATAAATAAATAAATAAATAAATAGAATTGATTCTTAGGGGAGACGGTAAAAGAAAGCATGCTATGTTCCTATTTGTCTTCCATGCACCCTTCATCAATATTTTGAAAACTTTAGTTGAGAACTGGAGCAACAGAATGTTTTAATTTTTCATTTGCTTTGTGAAGTCTAATCAAGGATTCTTCCATAACTGGAACATTGAATTGAAATTATTCGTTCAAGTACCATTGTTATGTTGACCAACCAGTTTGTCACAAACCGAAAGGTAGACGGAAAGCTTACTCAAGAAATAGGTACACGTCTGGAAAGCGAACGTGGTCTCAGAATGGATCGGAAAAAAGAATATTTCAGTTTGGAGGGTTCAGAGTCTCTTTTTACAGACGGACAACATGTCTAAATTGAATTTACTTCCTACAAACACTTTTTTCTGCATACGCACCTGTTTTCCCTCTAATTTTCAGTTACTCCCATTCACCAGAGTACCAGTCTATGACGATTATGTTTTCCTCACGTCCCCTCCCTCTAGCCTTTACTCCCAGTATTTTCACTGAAGTGA
This sequence comes from Ancylostoma caninum, assembly GCA_037903475.1. Taxonomy (NCBI): domain Eukaryota; kingdom Metazoa; phylum Nematoda; class Chromadorea; order Rhabditida; family Ancylostomatidae; genus Ancylostoma; species Ancylostoma caninum. Next base: position 1,938,939 of record JBAJFG010000479.1, read on the forward strand.
GGGATTACTAGCAGCTCCTCGCACAAGAAAAGTAAGATGGATTTGTGAGAAGAATTTTTGAACTTTAGCAAGAAACTAGGGATAGTAAGCATACCTTGCTGAGCACAGCAGTAAGAGGGGCTTTGTTCCTTCTTATACTCACTTCACGTTTGTAGGTCCCATCAATAAAATCTTCTGCGCAAGCGGGAAAAATTTATTCCTTCAAACAGAGAGTATCATCCTGCGTCGCCATTTCCTGGGATAGCGTTTTCAATATCATGGAGCATCGCTGCCGCCGCTGCTGCGACGCCACCATCGAAAATCGATACGTATGAAAATCGATGTCGCTCGGGCGATGGCGACTCCGCTTACACTATAGCGACAAAGGATGGCATATGAAACTAAAAGTAGAAAAACTATTGATATTACTGCAGTGTTTTCAGAACTGTAAAGTTTTTCATTTCATTATGCATGTTCAGATCCGTTTCGTGCATACCCTTATACGGATACTAAACACTGGAATATGCCTTTTCTGCACTCATCAGAAAGAGGCATAGGAACGCCTAACAGCTCACTTTTAATTTTTCATTTTTATTTTCATTTTATTTCATTTATTTTTTACTGAGTCAGTAAAGTTGTTTGGTTTTCAAAGGTCATCTATCAAACTAACGTTTTTATTTGTTTATTTGTTTATTTACAAATGCACCTAGGGTGGTGCAATAGTCACTAAAAACAAAATAGACTGGTTCAGTAATTTGACCAAACCTTTACATTTGTTTTTTTTACAAAACGAATTTCATCTTCTCAAAAGAAGTTGAAGTAGAAGAGCTAGGTGGATCAGAGCTTGCACAGGCCGATGTGCATATCGCCTATGCTTGGTTTCAGCGGCACCATCTTTTACGTCCTCCTTGTTCCATGAATCTTAACTGTCTCTCAGGGCTGCTATGATGTTTTCCGTGCTGAAATCGTATTAATCTCATCGAGTTCTACCAGCCTCTCCGAAATTTGGAATCGATGAAAATAGAAATCAGCTGATCGACACAGCAAAACAATTGCATACAGTCTCGTTGCTGTCCACCACACACGAATTTGCATATTAACTGATCCGAAGCGATCGGTTTCGGCAATTGATCGGCCAAATTCTCCCATACATATATTGCGTCTCGATTCGACTTTTGTTTGTTCACACATTCAACGTCACATTCGATCGTTCACTCTGCTTCTCGTTCTGCTTTCAAACATGTATATTCAGCTATAGATCTGGTCGTTTTCTACAGAAGTACTGTATTGTTAGTGATTTCTGGTTTTTCAAGCGTAAATCACTGTTGGATCCAGCGGGGAGGTGCATGGCGATCTAGCGAGGATGTTCTGTTCCAGAACACCCACGTGGACATCGTCGGTCCGTGCAAATGTTAGCACTGTACGGCTCCTTTGTCGACTGCTGCCACATGGCGATGCGACTATTTATTCGGCATGATAGCGCAGCTTTATCAGTTCGACAACGCGTTGCCATCCCCATTGCAGCGGTCTATTTGTGTACAACGCTCGCTTTTGTACGGTGTTTCATGCTGTTGAAGTTTAACTTAAATTTTTAGTGGTTTACGAACTAACAGAATTCCATTAAATCAGCTAGTCATCCATTTTTCTTTCATTTTTCTCGTGTTACAGAGCCATCCTGGAGTGGTTTTCTAGCTTCCTTACATTCCAAATTGTAGGCCCATCCTACTTTAACCCACTGATGAGCGAGCGACTAAAGCAATTCATACTAGGGTGCGTGCGTCAGACGTACGCATTCATTTGCTAAAGATTTTCGCTGAAGACCGGTCAACACGGCATGTGCATCTCCAATGAGAAGAACGCGCGGCCACCACGACGACGCACGCACAGCTGAGCTACGTCAGCGATGCGACTGGCCCTATCCTTCATCACATAAACGCAACGCTTCAAACGCACGCATCTAGTATAAACTACCCTACTTACCGGTGAGCCACACCCTTTTCGCATGGTTCTGTCTGAGAAATCATTAAGCCTCGGTGGTTTCAGCGGTTTCCTAGATGATGAAGGTAATACTACTTCCAATGCAATGTGACTACAAAAATTTATGCACTTTTATGGGAACTTTGGGGTGGAGAAATGAGAAAGAACATGAGAAAATATAAAACTGCGCAAAAAAAGGCGCGGTCTTCAGTCTTTAAATAAACCTGTAGGACCTCACGAGGAGCTAACGGCTACGGTTTCGTTTTCGTTGGCTGATGTTCTTGAATCCTTAGGAAACTATCAAACGGAGTTTTTTTTGTGAAAAGACGGTGATCAGAAAATGCTATACTTCTGTATTCGAAGCGAGAGTGATTAATTTTCGCGTTTTCCTCTAGATCACTTACCATTTCCAATTATTGCACAACTGCAGCAAGAACAAAGTGCTGGATGAACGTGACAAGTTTTCTGGACAACTATTATAAAAAGTGTCTTTCTTAGGCTCATCCACTGATTCTTCTATTCCTAAACTCATCCATAATGAAACTTTTATCGTAAACATTAAATAGGTTCTAATAGATCCAAAAATGTTGTGCAATGAGAACATAGGAGTGATGCAAGAGATCCAATCCTAACTCTGATAACTGTGCAGCACAATTACAGCCGAAACGGCGTAATGGTTCAAGTAGAAACCCTGGCAACAACGGTTCCCTGTTGCTGCCATCCTCCCCTTGATTGCTGCCGTCCCTCGGCAATTGCTGCTGAAGGGCCGACAGCTTGAGCAGCAATCGAGGGGAGGATGGCAGGGTTTCTACTCAAACCATTACGCCGTTCAGGCTGCGTTCGTGCTGCACATTTATCAGAAAATAGAGATGTTCAAGAAGTTTTTCGACACTTCCGGTTTCGAGGTTAAGAATTAGACCGGTTGTGTTAGGCTCATCCACTGATTCTCTTATTCTAAAACACATCCATGTATCCGAGCCAATCCGCTGCAGCATCAGTTGCTAGTTATTTTCCCTTGGAAGATCCCAGTTTAGCTTAATTCTGAAGCAGTAAAACAGTTTTAGAAGGGGAATGGCAAGAAACCCGAGTTTGTTCCCAACGAAGACGGGTCTCCGTAAGCGGAGAGTTGAAGCTTTTCTAAGAGAATTTCTTAAGAGCATGTACTGTAATGGCTGATGGTCGTAAAGTGTAGCTCACACGTAATATGATAATTACAAGCAAACCTATAAAATATGAATACAAAACTATCCATGCATTCGAATGTTCGAGTGAAATTTTCCATTCAAACAGGATGTTTTCATGAAAGCCTTCCATTCAATCGATTCTCCAAAAACGGCATGGCGACGATGCACTAATAAGTCCCCCATCTGGCTACCGTACCCACACAATCATTTCTACTGTACTCCCAGCACCGATGCCCTTCCTTTGTCGTCTGTAAACGCGAAAAGCTTCCTGTCGGCTACAGAACGGCCTCGTCCTCTCTGCCAGCCCGTCATATGTACGTATATGGTGTTTCTGTGTGTTCGTATGTGTCTGTGTGTGTATTCATCGACGACGCGCCACTTTGCCACGTGTATGTGGTGCTGGTCGGGTGGTGGTGGCCCCCGTCTCTATGCTACGACGCATTGTTGAGTGGGGACGACGTTTCCATATTATAGTTGCTAGCCGCTCGTTAAGCACTCCTATTCGGAGCATCGTACTTCACGTCGTCGACCGTTTGTGTGAGCTCTTCTAGAATCGTTACGACAGTCCTGTGCTCGTGTTCATGAATGTTCTCGAGAATGTTTTGAGCTTCCTGCTCACCCAGAGAAAGAGTTTCTCGACCATATTTGGCATCTCATCCTATCTTTACCATCACTTTTCATCGCTGACTTAGAAGAGTTGCTCAAACCCAGAAAACCCATTTATACCCCAAGAGCTTTAGCACCTTGGGAGAGCTAGTCAGAACATCACTAGCTACGATAGCTCATGAATACGGGCGCTGATCACCATTAGCAGCTTCAGAATTTCAAATGATCCGTAGCGTTCTTGGAGAATTATGTATATGAAATCTATACTGAGCGACAGATAGTCAGTGTCTCCATTTCTCTCTGGAATTTTCCTTCACCGCCTTTAGAACAACACCGAACTGTTGGAAATAAGCCTTTGGTACTATATAACGAGCTTGTTTTGGCAGCACATAACTTTATTCCTCTTAGACAAACGAAGCTGTAGCACCATCTGTGCATGCATCCACGAGCGCTCCCGTAAAGGCGCTAAGCTACCCGGAATTTCAAGCTGGATAAGCTTTTCGAGGAAAAGCCAGTGCATACCATTTGAAATATAAGAACGTGCCATCTAGAGAACAAAGTGGATCTCGAAGAATTTTAGCACAAAATGTCATCCATTCTTGATCGGCGAGTTCATGTTCGTGGGTACCACCACTGGACTGTACACTCCTCGAAGTCCTCTGAGACGGAAAGACTGGCTTTCTAGACGAGCCAAACTTTTCAGGGGAGAGGGGTGGGTGGTCAAATTCTGAGGTTGCAGCTATAAGGGCAATTTATACTAGCTGCGTGCGTCAGTCGCGCATCAGTCGCACGCATCCATTTGTGAGGGATTTTAGATGAAGACCGGTCAACACGGCATGTACATCCTCAATGAGAAGAACGCGCGGCCGTCGCGAGGCCGTAAACGCGTGCGTCTGGTCTGCGACTGCGATGCGACTGCTATGCGACTGGGCCCTATTCTTCATCATATAGACGCACGCGCGTCAGTCGCACGCATCCAGTATAAATTGCTCTATACTTCCTCCTCCCCATCCTTCGAAAAACTTCTCGGCAGAGAGGATCTGTACGAAAGGCTACACATAGATGAAGAAAGAACTACGCATCATTCCATGTGCTAATTTGACCATAGTAACACTAAAGAAAATGTTTCTTTGGAGCCATCAAACATTTACAGCATTTACCATGTTTATTACAGCCTAATTCCATAGCAAATCACGACGGATCACGACGGAATGAACGATAGAGTTTGGAAATAGAGCTTAAACCCACTGCTTCCCAGTCAACTGCTATAACGCCTCCTAAACGTGAATGTTAGATTCTCTGGTAGGCCCCAACTAGCACATTTAGGACCGAGTAATGGGTTAAATACACATCGATTCATTTGAAATTTGAAAATCCGATTTCGAATAAGTCTATAGTTCGGATGTTTAAGAAAGGGGGAAAACAAGACATTCGGATCTCTCTTTTTTTGCATTTGTAATCTTCGGATCACCATATTCTTATTTTCAATTTAGCACATCATAGCCAACTCTAAGCGCTCCGTACAATCGCAAAATTTTGGGAAATGGTTCCTCTTTTCATAGATAAGGTCTTATTCCTTTGTATTAAGGCATTTTCAATTCGTTGGATTAAAAATTTCTATTGCTAGCATCCTCACTTTATTATTCTGGTGGATATAAACAAACAATAAAATGTGCAGGAAGAAATTTTATTTTAAAGTTTGTTCATTCATATTCTATTTGAAAGCAAATGCTTCAGATCGATATGCACTAAAACTACTGATCCCACGCCGCAGCACTATACTTCTGGAGGAGTATAGCCGTAGTCTTCCTTTTTAACGTTTCGCATGTTTCTATTCTGGAGCATCTCAGTTAGAAATTACGCTCTCGTGGTTCCAAGCATTTCTTTCACATAGAAGATTCTCGAATATTCATTCTCATTTTTCATTTCAGTCACATTTATTTGTTAATATATACTGTTACTGCTCACTATGAAACTGAAGAAGACCTCTTCGACTGGAACTTCAGCATCTGAAAAATTCTCCTAGGGAGTCTTACACAGTTCTTCATCCTGTTATTTATTCCATTCCACTCCTTTCCCCCTTGAAGGCACCCTGCCACCTCCGAATTACTTTTGAGATTACCACGTAAAAAAATCTTCAGGATCTCCTGGTCAGAATGATACACGTAATTCTGGGTAAAACTTCCGAAAACCTCGTTTTCAAGCCTGTATTTAGGGGACCACAATGAGGAACTCTTACGAGGAGTACTAATTCCCCAGGAAGGTTTGCTTCAGGGAGTGCATCGTTTAAAAATCCCATTCATCCTCCTTGCACCCCCTACCTCTCCGCCGCCTGGCTCCGCCCACAGGCTCCCCAAGAAATGGAGCTTGAAAACAGGGTTTTTCGCAGTTCCGCATAGAATCACGTGTAGCATTGTTCTCAGCAGCTCCTGGGGATTCTTTTCATGTGGAATTTTGAAGATCGATCCTGCTACTCCTTAAAGGCAGGGGGCCACCTCGTTCTGCCTGTTGGATTTACCAACAATCCTAGACCTTCTCATCATGTTGATCCCTGGGATGTACATCAACAGGCACAGAAGCGACGAAATCCCCATTTTTGAAAGGCACGAACTGGGTGAAAATTTGGAGCCCGGAGGCGGATCGCTCCAAGCTGTGCTGGCTGCCTGCCACGGCTGCCGCGTCGGTCAACGAGTCTTGGCGTGTCCAATCGATAAGATCAACAGCTTCACATGTCAACTCGGGTTGGCAAACTGTTACAAACCCCGTCCTGGAAGACGGGTTTATAGACCATTCTGAGACAATTTATGTATACCGTTGGAACCACCGCGCCGAGTAAATGCAGAATCTGCTGTTAGCTGAACTACGAAGATGAGGTGGACCGCTGCCTTTAATTGTTATTTGTTATGCTCTACTATATCACTGGAGACATAACATGAGAACTATCACTTACATGGGTGAAACTCTCGATTGCTCTGAAATTTGCTTTCCTTATTTGACGACATGTTTTCATTGTTAATGTCAACCCTGATAATGCCTTTTTTCTTGCAGCACCATCGAATGTGACGTGGCGCGACCACCACGTCTCCTGACGTCATCACAAGATGGAATTCTAGCCGATAGACGACTGTAAGCACCGTTCTGTCATAGTTCACGATCAGTACATGAATCTCCAATGTCGCTTTTCAGAGCTCCTGAGCCGAGTTTTTCTAGTCATGTGTACAGACCAACCGTAGAGCTGTTCAACGGCGTGCAGCTGAACACTCGAACACTCCCCCCAGCAATCTCTCTTCCACACTCTTCATAAGCGCACAAGCGTCAATCACATTGAATAACATCATAGACGATGAATTCAGGTTAAAACTAACCAAATGTCTTCCTTAAATTTTCAACCGGTCTGTTTTTGTCTGACCAATTTCTATCCGTCTGTACTAACTCTTATCTTCGATGCTGTTCTCCCTTTAAATTTTCCCTTGTTCATTTAGTTACATGGCTCCGAGGATAGAGTTGTATCGCCATTATTTGGGGATATGATTGTGTTTTGAATCTCTGTGCATCCTCATGACTGGCTAGCGTACCGGAACTGATAATGAAGTCACCTCGAGGATCCGACTGCTTTGGGTCTGGAGGAATTTCCTGGATCAAGGAGAGTTTTCAAGAAAATTGCACAAAGGGGATGTTACAAATCAGTATTTTGAATGTTCGGCATTGCAGCGCAATATTTACCAAATACTTGAATCTTGGACAGTTTGTACTGAAACTTTAACGCAATACTCATATTTCAGTGGCGGACGCAGGTGGTAGGGACCAGTGGGAGAGGGTGCCATTTTTGAAAATACGTCATAAAATAATTAGGAACCTTGTATCAGTTTGTTTTTAATTGTTACTATCTATTACTATTCTTTGAACATTTTTGATGTACAATTTAATGTAAAACCTGATATTTTCCGTATTTTCATTCTTCCATTTGGGTCCTCGATCTTGTGGAGTTGCCCCTTTTTTCCCACGCTCCCCTGGCTTGCCACTTCTGCGTACAGCGCAACTGTAACCATGAACTTCCCGGAAAAGTTGTAGCCGGGACATTGTTCCGGTGACCAATCAATATATCGATTGTGTGTCGTGGTTAGCGCCAACGCGATTGGAGCACGATTAACGACCCGATGTCTCAGTCAGCTGTTAGCAGTGGTGAACTATCGGCTTCCTTTTATTCCTAATTACAATATTATCAAACATTTATTTCTAATCATTTGGATTTGGTCATTCATTTGGCAAAATTTTTAAAACCACCCTCATCCTTGAAAGTTCGGCCATCTGGGTCCCATTTTCAGCAGGGACTCCAGTTGCTCCTCTCCATTCCCCGTCTACGTCCTTCACATACTACTAGTAATACTATTTCATCATTTATGTTACGGACATTCACAAAGTTTCTTATATTCGTGAACCAATTTGCCAGAAACCTCAACCTCAGCTCTTGGGAGGTTCTCAGAAACGCTAGCCAGTCATCTTGTCTCATAGCTGGCCTCGGAGATGTAATTGGCCATAAGATACCATGACTTTTTCCCTCTTTCTCTTGCCTTTTACTCACTTATAACCACTATGTGTGAACAAAGCGATGCTGTGATATGTGTACATAAAAACTTTTATTGTACTTTTTTCTCTGTAACTTTTCCTTTGCTTTCCTTGGTTAACCAAAGAATAAAAACTTTGATACTTTACTAAAGCATCTAAAGCGCCAGTAGCAATACTATACGTTGAAACTCTTAATCAATTACACAGGGTTCATAGCTAACAAAAACACTTCGGGACGGCAACAACGCTTACTAGTTAAATGGAAGTACACCGAAAACAACAACCCTTTGACCAGAAAGAATGCAACTCAGAAGAAGTCGTCCGAGTTGAACCGAGCGAATTCGACCCATGCGATTTACGAGACAGTTTTCAACAAATAAAGGCGGAAATGAAAAAAAAAACCAAAATGAAGGGAAAAAAGAAAGAACATGAGATAATATCATATCCAACTGATTTCCTACTTGCTTTTCTTATTTTTGCATGCAACACTATAATCAGAAAATTCTGGGGGAGGGGGTGGGACGAAAGTAGTTAAGGTGAGAGATATGCGGCAAGTACGAATTGTACACAGAGTCATCAGAGCAAGAGAAATATGCATGTATGAACGACCACAACAAACATGATAAGCAGCAGTCGGTTGCACCATTATCGATTAGTTCTTGTTCTTCATGCCAAACGCCGAGCAGAACTTCGAGTAGTACTCGCTGTGAATCTCACGCATCAACTCTGCTACGGGATCTTGCTGCCTTGCCACAGCTTCTAGGCCTTCTGCTAACCGCTGCAAGATGGCCTGAAAATTCGAACATCCTTAATTAGCGGCAAAAATTCGATCCTAGAAGGGCGATATCCCAGGATCCTAAAGGACAATCATTTAGAGTTAACGTCCACCGAGGCCGTACCCGCAGTCCAATCTCATCCTGAATAAACCCAACACGGGTAAAGTGGTTCAAGGGGTGGGGGATGCCTACTAACTTGGGGTGGGAAACCCACTGACCTTGAAATTTTCAAAAATGCTTTACGGAATGGATGCAGATGTTGTATTAGCTCATTTTGATTCCTTATTTAAATTATCGTTCCTACATTTAAAAGTAAATCTTTACGTTTGAGAAAATTGGAAATCCCTTATGGAAGGGCATGCGTAACGTAATGTAGTGTACTATGAAAGGGGCAGATGCGTGCATAAGTCGCGCGTCAGACGCATGCACCCATACCGAGGATTTCCCATGGAGATCGGCCAAGGTTACATGTCCACCTGAACGAAAATACCACACCCTCTTCACACGCACATATCTGTTATAAACCAGCTCTTCACGCATCGCATTTTCGATAACGTGATGAATTAACGGACTAGCAAAATTTGATCCAAACAGTTGATGTCTCCGCCTACAGACCGCGGAGGAAAAATTAATGATAGGTACTTACAATGAAGTCATGCAGGAGATACCACATGAGGCTGACACGAATTTGATTCACTGTTAGTAATTTTTGCCGAGATTCATGCACATAGAATGCCACAGCGAATGCATTGTACCAGATCTGTAACGAGATTGAATAGATTTCAATGAAACATGAGCATCACAACGACCAGCAAACCTTTCTTCCACGATGATCTCGTTGATCAAAGTCAATCACAGGCATGAACGATGAGTCATGTGAGTATCCCTCAAATACAGGCGACACGAGTTCATCGTTCACGAAGAGATTCTTTGTGTCTTGGTGACCAATAGCAAATTCAGGAGCCTAAAATAGCAATCCCCATATCTAACTCCTATCTAACGTCAATAGGTGTAACACTGGAAACTATGAGAAACCAAAAATAGTCGAAACTGAGCCATCAAACTTGTTTGTTTGCGCTCCAAAGGAAAAATCAAGGAGATTGAATGTAAAAATATAACTCAAAAATGACACAACTCACAATGAGATTATGATCACTCGATGAAGCAGCCATGAACTTCTGATAGAGATTAACAGCAACGTCGTTATATTCTTCGAGGAGACCTTCCATCTCACTAGGCAATCCAGTAAGGAAAATCTGAACAAGATGCATTTAGAATTGTAGAATGATTCCTAATAAAATAAGAGTAAAAAGGTACAAATGAAGTCTCAGGCGTTTTTGACACCCTGAAGGGAAAAGCTCACCAAATTGCGTGCTTCTGAAGGATAGCTATTCTTATCATCTATCTGGAACCAATGAGGGAGACGTTCTCTGGTGAATAGATTCGCGAGAATAGTTATCATCTTCAGCTTCGCTTTGGCCTTATCCTGGAAAGGCAAGTATTTCCAGCGTTTTTTTTAAAGGACAGATACTGAAGTGACGAAACTCGGCCGTAGAAACCACATACATTTAGACAGATCAGCATGAAAGAGTTGGTTTCTACTTTTTATATGTACAGACAGAATGTGTCATAGACAAACCCTCTTTCAGAAAGCAGTCAGATCAAGTTTATAGCTGTTGAAGAAGAGTGTGTAATACAACACACACTTACCTGTGCCTGTCTGATCATTAGATGGAATGCGCCTCGCTGTAGAAGGTGGATGAAAATGAGGTTTCCTGGCTCGCCGATATTGACTTCCGCCAATGATGCAGCTAACCCAGCCAGGTTTTTACCAACACACTGAAATAAGACTCCAGAGAGACTGTACAAATGAAAAAAGACCATGAACTGTCAGTGCTAAGCAGAGAAGAACAACATACACTGTCACTGAGCAACTGGAGATGCCTGAGCAGCTGGATCGAAAACGCTGTATACATGCGCAATTGCCTTTGCAGTGTTCCATTCTTCGCCTCTGGTCGAGTGAACAATGAGAAGGAGTGTTGGAACAAAGATAGTGCACTCTAGAAAGAAAAAAAAATGATCCACAATCTACTAAAAAACTTGGAAGATAATCCAGTGGAACAAATTGCCTATCCAATACATATCAAGACTATATAGGGGAATAAAGTTGTGGGACACTTTCGCCAAAAACTACTCGAATGAGCTTAGAACCGCGTAGGTCCCGATGAATTCTTCATTAATACTGAAAATATTAGTCTTTCTCAAAAATTCTTGCCTCACGCTGAACTGCCCGTCAGCTTAGCCACGTCACACCATGTATGATAATACGTAGGTGATGCGGCGCGGCTTAGCAGATGAGCGGTGAAGAGTGAGACAAGTATTTTTGAGAAAGACTGTATTTCTTTTATTGCACGTCTAGGCCACATTCCCATAGAGTCACCTCAATAATTTCCACTTCTAGTCCTTAAAGGCAGGGGTCCACCTCATTTTCGTATTCAGCTAACAGCAGATTTTGCATCTACTCAGCGCGATGGTTCCAACGGTATACATAAATTGTCTCAGAATGGTCTATAAACCCGTCTTCCAGGACGGGGTCTGTAACAGTTTGCCAACCCGAGTTGACATGTGAAGCCGTTGATCATATCGATTGGACACGCCAAGACTCGTTGACCGACGCGGCAGCCGTGGCAGTCAGCCAGCACAGCTTGGAGCGATCCGCCTCCGGGCTCCAAATTTTTATCCAGTTCGAGCCTTCCAAAAATGGGGATTTCGTCGCTTCTGTGCCTGTTGATGTACATCCCAGGGATCAACATGATGAGAAGGTCTAGGATATGTTGGTAAATCCAATAGGCAGAATGAGGTGGCCCTCTGCCTTTAACTAATCATTTAACTAAAAGCCTCAATCAGCTTCGAACCTTTAAAAGGGAGAACTGTGTGATACTTGCAAAGCAATCACGCGTCGATGAAACATACTAACCTTTGCCCTCTGAGCAAACGTTGAAATTGGTCCAGAGCGATCCTCAGCCATTGCATCTTTGGAATGGACGTAGGAAAGTGCTCTTAGGATGAATGAGGTGGAAAATGGAGGATTTCCTTGTAGCGTTGAAAGAGAGGCTGTCAACAAACGTCGCATTTTGCTGGAAACTCATTTGTTCACTTAGTCACTACAATTTACTCTTTATCTTTCCAAAAAACACTTTGGAAGGATTTTTCAAAATAACAATTTAATTTCCAATTTCCAAGCAGAAAATTCGAAATAGCAAGTCTTCACGAACAAAAAAGAGGAAAGGGAAAACAATTTTTCACAGGAAATCTAGTTCTTTCGTGATCATCGGCGAATAGGCCCCTCTTGCAAAGACGAAGAAAAATGAGACAAGAGTAAAAAAAACAAATACCGGTAAAAAAATAAGGACTAGCTTTCACGACAGCATTGCCGAAAATTTCGGAAGTAAATAAATTGTGATGGAGAACATGTTTGCTGAAAGAATACTTGCCTTGTTGGAACGCTCATGAAGCATACAGTTCCTGAATGATCAAAACCTCGACGTCCAGCACGACCACTCATTTGACGGAACAGAAGAGGTGTGAGGAATGGCGTGTCAACACCGAATAATACTGTCTTACAAGGCATGTTCACACTGAAAACATCTATTTCAGCACCAGAAAGGAAGGAAAATAGGGACATGATTTCGTCACGCGCTATTTCACTGCACATATGCTCATTGGCCTTTAGAATTTTTCTCAGCATAACATACCCAAGAGCTAGAGTTGACGTCGTGAAGATAATCGCCAAGTGTCCAGCTCTGTACAACACTTCAACAGCACCCTTTTCGGCGTTGTTCAGCGCTCCGTGGTGGTAACCTATGCCACGTTCGAACAGGCGCAGAAGAGTTCTGAATGTTTCAATAAAACTTTCTAAAAAACAATGTACTAAGGCGTCTCCCTTACTTAAGCAGGTTTAGTTCTATGTGCTTAACGCTTTTGACCAACTTCATGGGACAAGAATGAAGAATTCGAATGATTTACTGCCATGTAAATAGCGTGATCCCAAACAACACTAAATCACACCTCGTACTTTCGCGCCCTTTCGATCCCTTTTTCATCCTTTCAATCATTTTGTCGTAGATGTCCTGATCACCTCCGCCTCGGCCTCGTAGTCGGAACCTATTTTAAAAAAAACCAGAATGTAAATATTTGCATGAAAGTTAACAGAGCTTTGCGGTGGTGACACGTACTTCGCAAGAACTTGCTTCAGCCTTGCACGCTGAGCTGCGAAAGGGTCAGCATCGTCCACTTCCTGCGGTTCATCCTCTTCTTCATTCTTTTCACCCTTCTTCTTATCAGCCATATCACGTTTTCTCTTCGCTATTTTAGAATACTTCTGAAAAGTAAAAACTTAATAGTGCCATTGATACGTTCCACTGAAAACCTACATCTTCATCCTTGATGGCATATTTTGTCTTGAACTCGGCGCTATTCATAAACTCCTAAAAAAGCTATTATACTTTAAGCGAATGCTAAAGTGCCATCAAAAACTAGCTACCGTTTCTCTAGCCTCAAGTTCTTCACAAAGTCGAAGAGCAAGTGATTCGCAGACATTCCTGTCATCATTGAAACACATAGCCGGAAGCATATTCTTCTCCTTCATCTCATCAACTAGCCGTACAATGTTGTCCAGTGCAAGCTTTTCCTGAACAAAACATGGAAACATAGGAACAGTCTCACAACTCCCACTGCTAAGGCATTGAAACAGCACCTTATTGAACGGAACGGCACGATGCTGCAACTGTTCATTGATGGGCTTCGCCAAGATGTCCAGGACCTAAAAATCATTTTTGTGAATAGGGTGCAGTGGGGAAGAATGAAGAATCCACCACGGAATCGAACCAACCTTTCTCATTTTCTCCTCATCTTCAGCTAACCACAATAGTAACCGCTGTTTCAGGCCATTCTCAAGTTTACGTAGAGCAGCACGTGACAGCCATAGCGGTTCAGCCATTTTATAACCGTAATAGCGACACGGTTCAAACTCCTCTCTAAATTTTGAAGCTAAAACAATGGATTCCAGCGTAAAACATGTGCATACTTTGTCTTCTCATCGACAGCAGCCATAGTGGTATAAAGCTGCAGAACTTGTCTCGCGGTAAGCTGCTGATCATCAGGAATGCCGAACATCCTGATCTTTTCTGGCATGAACACACCATATGGCATGAATGGCTCAATGATATCGCCTTCAATGGTATCTGACGATACTGAAGATGAGTCACCAATGTCTAAAACATAAATATTAGCTCAGCAATCGCTGAAGTCGCTTGAACTTTACAGTACATTCTAGAAAAAAGCTCGCATACCGTTAAGGTTCGCTTCAATGGGCTGCGGCTTCGCTACACGCATAATCGACAATTCAAGTTCGGAGTAACGCTCATGGTGAACGATGAGGTCAACCTAAAGGAACGGACGTCAAAACAGCACTTTACGTCCTCTGGTACACTTGCATCGAACCATTCTGTCGAAAGTAATGTTAGTGTGTAGCAATAAATCGCCTAAGGAAGGGGAAAAACTCTCAAGCGAGTGATGAAAGCACGGCGTTGACGAATAAAGTCGAAAAATATAGAGGTAGAATGCCTTACTCTGCGCTTCTTGTCAGTCTTGCCCTGCTCGGCGTTGTCCAGCCACGCGTGCAACTTTGCTGCGTTACCAATTGTAGCCGAAAGAGCAAGGAAGGGGCATTGGATCAAGAGCAGCAGATGTTCCCAAATATGGGCTTCAGGGGAGGCACTTGAAACAAAAATATAACATCTCGTTTAAAAATCATCAGTTTCAACTCAAAATGCGCTTTGCACTCACCCGATAGAGTGGACCTCATCAAACACTACGTATTTGATATGCGATACGAATTCTTGGACCTTTGGATTAGTGGAAAGCATGAGAGCCTCAAGTGATTCTGGCACTGTCACTAAGACCTAAATCAGTGACTTTTCAGGACAAAGTCCAAGAAGGACGAAGATCATAAAACTGTTTTGAACTAAGGAATATCAATTTAGATTACCCCAAAAGTCGTGAATAAGTAAAAAATGAGCTTCGACAAAAACTCTAGCGAAAATGTCTCGTTTACAAAATTATACAAACCTGACACTGAAGAGGGTTGAGAGCATGCTCCGGATTTAGTGTTCCAAACAGCGATTTTCCTCTTGTCATTGACTTATTTCGGAATCTAGCGTATACCGAACCGCAAACCTGAGAATGGAGAAATTTGAATGCAGATAATGGATAGACTAAACCAGGTAGGTATCAGCCATATAAATAATGAAAAAATAGAGAAAATATTGCTTAGTTAACAAGTGGCCAAATAGATATAATTCATGCAAACTAATTACGTCCTTTCTCTTTTACTTATGAATCAAACTGCACACCCACCTGATTGACAAGGGCTTTTGAAGGCGATACGTACACCACAACGTCATCATCACTTTGGCGTAAGACCTTCTCGATACAGTAGTATGAAACGAAGGTCTTACCAGCTGATGTGGGTGCAACAATAATCGCCGAGTTACCTAGGAAGAAAATCGGTAGGATTAATCCAGATGAGCAACAACACGCAATGGTTGTTGTACATACCGCGATCCACAGAGTCCAACATCTTCCTTTGCCATGCATCCGGAGCAAAACCGGTGACACGGTCATCTTTTCTTGGATCCGACTGGATATCGATTAACTCTCCACCATACTCCAGCTGGTAGTAAATCATATTCATTCCTAGGTCCAGCCTCTTCATCTTCGCTTCAGCCGATGCTTTCATCCCGGGTGGCACTTCAAAGCCTAACGACGCCCATAGATCCACAACTTGTTCTCTTTGCTTTGAATCCAGATACTGCCAATGTGTGACGAAGCAGTCTTTCAATCTGCCCACAAAAGTGACTGCTTGAACACGTCTGTAAAACGCAGTGAGTAACCATTTCAAGGAGAAATCGGACCAGTTTTCAGGGATAGGAGTGGAAGCGGCAAAAATTATCTAAAACTGACCTAGCTTCCAAATTCTCTGGTCCAGTTAGTCGTGTCAACAAGTCACGCCCTTCTCTAATCAAAATTTCGAACGCACACAATGCTCTGGACTCCGGCAGCTCCAGCGAAGAATAGGAGCGCTCCAGAAATTGGATTGCCTATAGAAACCAGAATTGGTGGGCTTACAAAAGCAAAGCGATCAAAGTACATGAAAATAATCTAAAACTACTGCGAAATTGAGTGGGAACTACAGAAACGACTGGAATACTCACGTTTTTCCCTTGTTGCATTGCAAACTTGATCTTATTCTTCTCGCCTTCAATAAGCTTGACATCCTTCGCTTTCTTATTCGCCTCAAGAATCAAGTCCTTTTTGGATTTTGGTGGTTCTTTACCTCCCTTCTTTCCACCCCCACCACCTAAACAAAGAGTAAAAGGTACAGTCAGGTCATTCATGCTCGTTTAAAACTAACCTTTCTGTCCAGCCCATGCCTTGCCTCCTTTTTTAGTGGCATTGTCAACCTTTGCATCCTCAGCTATAGCGTGTCCTTTGGGAATTCGGGAGAAATCCACAAGGAGGTTCGTTCCTCGTCCTTCGAGAGAATGAGCAAACATTTCGTACCTGAAAAAAAAACAATAAAGAACGAATAGATGAAATTACCAAACATTCTACAAAAGACTAGGGAGCAACAAACCATCTGCTCATTTGCTGCCGAGACTTATTGGCTCTCTTCTTCTGCCATTCATCTGTTATAACTTCAGCTTTCTTTGTGAAATCCTCTTCAATTGGCCTTAACTTCCAGGACAATTTCTCTTGGAAGTAAGCAACATAATCTGCAAGTAAGAAGCTGTCAACATTGCAACATAACCAAGGAAAGATGAGCTGTCAACCGCTTTTTTTTACAACAGGTGGGTATGTATTCCCACGAGAAAAATGAAATCAAACATCAGCATGCTTCGTGATTTCCCTCAACTAGCCACGGAATGATTCGAAAACGGGGAATTGTGCCCTAATCCAGCAATAACACTATTAGTCAGCAACAAAGCAACAGAGGGCCTCCACTGCCTCAACAGTTTCACGTCAACAACACTAGAGAGAAGACCAATTTGAAAGCAACTTGTTCACCTTGCTGGCGACCATCCTCTACAATCTTTTCTGAGTGCGCAGTTTTCAGTTCAGGAATGTACTTGTCCAACAGTGGTGATTTTGCAGTGTAGAGGATCGGTAGTGAAACCAGCGGATTTGAAGCCTGCAAACAATAGAATTCATTGAATATAAATCACAAAAATAGAAAACATGAAGTGAACCCCCTCCCCCCCGACCCCAGAGAAAAATGGAAAAACCCTCTTTCTCAAATATAGTCACCTCTGGTATGGGATCGAACAGTTTCTCCGCAGTATCAGTAGGGATGGGTTTAGTTAGCTTCGCAGCGGTATGCAATCGCGCAAAATCTTCTTGCACACGATATGGCAACACCTGAAAAAAAATATAAATGTTTATTTATTTATCTATTTATTACATGAATGAATCATGTAACAATGAAAAGTAACATTAAAAGAAAGATTAGACCCATAAGAAATTAAACACTTACGGGATCGTTAGCACATATGTAGTCAAAACATCCAATGACCATCCGACCATCCCAGAAGTCCGAAAGGGAAAACTTTACCGTCTGAAATTGAAGGGCGAAATGTATACACATGCAAGGTGATTTTAAACCAGAGTACGACCGTGTAATAAGAGGTGAATCGAAAAGCTAGCTAACCGAGAAGTTCAGTTTCTCTAAGTACGATGTCGCCGTTGTGAGGAGAAGACGTCTATCTTTGATTACATCCAATCCTCGCTTAGCTCCCTCTTTCTCTGGGAGATAAATGCGCAAAGGTCCACGTTTGTTAGTAACGAGATTAGATAGGATAACGGCGCAACATAGCGACTCAAAATGTTCAGATGGTGAACCACTGTAAAGAAGAATAGTCAATAAAAACCTTCCAAGTGAAGAGGTCTAGAACTCTCAGAGGATATTCAGCGACAAAAAAAAGATAACCACCTCTTCTTCGCCTCAAGGATAATCTGAGCCCACAGATCACCAACAGATTTTATAGCGGATGCATCGTGCGTTGGCGACTTGCTCATTTTCAGCAGCATACCTGTAACGAAACGGCAAACCAATGAGTATGAATAATTTGAAAGAGATGTTATCCTCTTGAGGTCACTCACTGTTGCATTCCCAGTGAGCTGCCGCAAAGCTCTCCCAATTGTATTTCACACACAGGCGAGGATTTATATAGTATGCGAAGACTGATGAGAAGTTCACAACAACTGATGTTAGTAGCACCACCGGAACAGCTTGTGACAGAGCGTCAAGCACTGAAAATCCAGAATTAGCGAAGGAAGTTATGCATTTTTCGTATTCCTAAAAACGAATGTCCTTGAAAACAAGGATTGTAACACAATACTAGTGGTGTGAGAAAAAAAGATGCGTAGTAAAATAAAGTAACTCTATACCAATAGTTTCCAGTTGAGGAGTAATGTCCAAGTCTTCCTGTGCACAGGCTTCCTTTGTGACATTATCAGTGGAGATCATCTAAAAACGAATAAAAGCATATTACACAGAACTTTAGTGCTTCCATAACACGTACCAGGAATGAAGGAGTCAAATCATGGAGAAAACGCCCCCAATTTGGGTCAACAGGACTAGAGAAGTAGACCAAATCCTTAAAAGTACAAGAATCAAGGTAAAATCTCTAAAAAATCTAGAAGTACTTGGAACGAACCTTGGAAAATGGACCGGTAGATATATGAGCAATCGCAGTCGCACGGGCGAAAGCAAGCGTAGTGTCACGAGCGAACATCGACGCAAAATCAGTGAACACAACTAGTTTGAATTTTCCACCAAAATTTACAAATTGTTGAAGAAATCTATCAAGCTAAAAAAATTTAAATTAAAATTCCCTGCCTAAAATGTGTTTACTCTCACGAGAAATTACCTGCTTAGTAAGAACAAGTGACTGTCCAGCAAGCGTCCAATCATGATATGAATGTGCAAGACACTCAACGATCAAACTGTCTAGCGAAATGACGAAAATCTCTACGTCAGCGAACTCGGATATGATGTTCCGATACACGCACTCGAATTGTGTTATCATCTAAAATACATTCCAATTTTTTTTTTGTGTTTCTGACTGCAACAGAAATGGAAAGCACACCAGCTCCATACTGGGAGAAAAGGAGCTGTCGAATTGGTAATGAATATATTCCTCTATCTCCTTTTGGTAAGATGACGCATATTTATCCAAAGAAAGTCCATGTTTTTGGAAACCGAATTCTATCTAATAAAGAATTACTTGAAGCAAGTGTTGCTTGTAGTGCCTTCACTATCCAGTTAACGGACTGAATACTGAACTGAAGAAGATTTCGGCCCATTCCAAACACGTTCACGAGCTTCTATCGTGTTGGACGAGTTTGGATTCCAAGCAGGGCTAGGATTTATGAATTTATGACCTCGCGAAACTTGGCTAGCAAATCAAATTTTGCGTCCGTCGTCTCTTAGCATTACGTGGTCCATACGACATAATCACACTAGTCATCGTTGGTTTGCTCAGTTATCGTTTCATGTAACCACCCCTGAAACGGGTAGCTCGTCGCATTAGGCAAGCTCACACTCACCAATTTTGTATGTGCAAATTTCTGCACGACCTTTTCGGTTCCATTCGTTGATAAATAGTGAGAATTTGTCTCCGCAAGCCTAATTCTCACTTGACGCGACTATAAGATCTATCAAATAAATTAACGGTTCGGACCTGAACATGCAGGTAACGTGTTCGGTGGTCCCACCACGATAGCCCCGCGCGGATACTGTAGTGAGTAGCCCTGACCTCGTATTTCGTTTCCCGTTTCTTCGCATACAAATTCTTACCCCTTCCCATAGCGACCCTTCCCTCGTACAAAATGATTATAAATGACAGAAATGTTAGCACAGAAAACAAGCAGCAATCTAAAGCGAGGAAAAGATTAACGGGTTCAGCTTATAAATCCTACGATTTTCTTAAAAGGCACTCCTCTCCTAAGTAATGTTCCATTCACACTCACCTCTTTCGTTTTGAAATTGATTGGAATTTGGAAAAAACCTCGTGGCAGTTCCAAATGAGTCTTTAGAAGAATTTAACGGAGTTTCCAAAATGTTACTCACCTTTTTCATGCTTGTAGTTGTATCAAAGTCGAGAACGAGAACCTCGTCAGCGGTCTCCAAGGACTCTTCAGATGCAGCGCTACCAACCGATGCGCTGTCATCGTCGGAGGACTGAAATTATTAACAGGAGAGTCTAGCAAACTACTATCGACCTCCACCAGCTGGGAAAGACATGGAGGGATTAAAAGCAGGATCTTCGCGACTCCGAAACTCAACGACGTTGCGCTTGAACAGCACTCTTCGCAGCTATTTTTTACCAGAAACTCATCATTCCTTACGAGAAAAAAATGCTGCTAGAGAGAATTCAACAATACTTACGGTGTCAGTGTCCTTGGTGGATCCTGCGACAGAGCTCTCAAGGATAGCGGCCTTCTCGAGACTTTTAGCAATAGACGGCTGACGTGCTCGTGGTAGAATCACTGGTTTCTCCACGACAACAACGTCAGTATCGCTATCTAAACACCAACTCGATATAACACTAGTAAAAAAACTATGAAATGATTAAAAGAAATTTTCAAGTATTTACGAAGAAACAAAGGAATAACTTGAAGAAATCATACGGCGTATGGAGATGAAAACCATTGGAGAAATCCACGAATATCTAAGTAAACAAAGCTCACCACCGCTGTCATCCCAGTTGCCTGACATATCCTAAACTGTTTGCCCGTATTGAGACGTTGAATTCACGACCTGAAGGACAAATATAGTCGCCATACAGGCCTCAATCTACTACGAAGTTGTACGAGACAGGTGCGCAAACGGCTGCACTGGCCAGTACACAAACACCGTATAAACAGAAAGGGCAAAGAAAATCGTAACTTGGCGCACTGACGGAGAGGGGGCAAACTCGTCCGGCTGGCGCTAGGGCAACGTGAGATCTCGTACACTTAACGATTTTTCAGGAAAAGTATTCGATTACTCTGAGTTAATTGAGTAGTATTCTCAAGGTTTGAGCTACATTGAAGAGAGATTGAAAGGAATGCTCAGATTTTCTATGTCAACGTGGTAATTGAACGTTTGTCAGGAAACCGTTGTTCGTTGATTAGCAGTGGAGCGGATATTTTGAATAGAGCACCGCAGAACGGACCGAGTTGTGGTCATTTGAAATTTAAATTGGAAATGATTGAGTATTTCACTATATAGGTGGGATTATTTTGTGTTCTTTTGGAGCTGGTACAAGAAGCAACTGCGTTGGTGGTGATGGGTCTCATAAAGATAACGGGGACGGTCGATTTTCAATGCAGACTAAGTGGGACACTAATGTCGCCCGAGCACTATTTAGACGCCACTCCAACCTTTGTTTTTCAGTTTTCTTCATTTCTAGAACTGCTAGAACAAACAAAATGATCGTTGCTATAGGTGGACCAATACTGTCCACATATTTGGCACGAAAATCAATAGCTTCCTCTACGTTTACTAGATTTAGCGTAATAAAACCAGACAGAATTCCGATGTGGAGAGACTTCAGTGATCGAGGCCCACTTGCACACGATACACGTCACACAACGTGTTCCTCTAATTTCCTGCGCATCCACAAATTTCACTGATATATCCTTGCGCAGTCATGCTGCTTCATGTTCTAACTTGTACATACGAACACGTGAGGAGCGTGCGTGCGTGCGCGACTTACGCGTAATGGCTTCTGAAAAGATGTTATAAAATCTATAAATCTTCTATAAATACATTGGTATTTTCATTGAATGCATCTGATTCGTTCATTGAAACCAACTGCAGCGCATCTATGCCAAAACTGAACCAGTTTGCAGGACCATGGCAAGTGCATCTTGGTTTTCGTATAGGTTTTAAGAGTTTAATACGCAAGCACTGCATATGAATCGATTTCTGAATTATAGACCAGTTCTCTGGAACTTCCATACTCGCTTCAGCTTCAATGCTCCAGCGCCAATTGTGATGACAAAGCTTGTTTCTTCCATAAAAGCTCGTAGTAGTTTACTCAGGGGTTTATCTTTCTTTCTCAGATTCACTTCCGAGCTAAATATCAGCAGAAAGTGACCTAGTAAACGTCATATAGTAGTCGCATTGATTGAACTTGCTTCTTGTGCGATGACTCATGTGTCACATGTGCTGTAAAGCATGCTAGTTTTATATTTTGCTGCCGCGTTGGACGCCTTCTTCTTTCTTCTGCTATTCTATCGTAGCTAAAATTAGTTCGAAACATGCCAGAAGTGTATAGGATTCACGGGAGAGTGAAACTCTATGCTTTTCCCTGTTTTCATTGGAACTATGTGTCGTCCAACTCTTGTTTTACCTTACTTTTTTTGCTACTTCATTTTTAATCGCCTTCACAAGCCCGGATGACATTTTTTTCATAACATGAACATTCATTTACAGTCGCTCTCATCTTAATTAGGTTCTCATTTCTCTGCTAGCGCCGCCTCGCAACCGCAAAGCAACGGGATTTGACCGCGTTCCGACATGTCCTGACACGCATCACGTGACTCCTAACAATTGAGGACAGAGCAGGACAGCTACAGGAAGCTCCAAATGTCCGCAGTCAAGAGGGACGTGGCCACGACGCGGCTTTAGGCAGAGACACAGGCGCTCACCATGCTGCCACTGGTTGGCTGCAGAGTCAGAGAAGCCAGAGGCCGCATAGAGAGCGCCTGTATCTGATCAAGGAGCCGCGCCGTGGCCACGCCTTCTTGACTGCGGACATTTGGAGCTTCCTGTAGAATCAGTTCGCTTCTACATACATAGCATACGTCAGTACTTCTCAAAACCAGAGTGTCACCTTTACGAACTGGTTACCATTTGCGAGAAGGTGCCTGCGGAGTGAAAATTGGCTCAGGATGATTACGACTGTATTTTTGTGAGTTCTTCGGAACATTGTTAGGAATGTATCACCACGATCGCATTCCTTTATTTCGTAAAATTCATCTAGAATTCTCTTGAAACTTTTCCCAGTAAGTCATTCTTCCATCATGGTCATTCTTGCATTGTTTTCGTTTCCAATTTCAAACTTCTTATACTTCTGGGGATGTCTATGCATCCACATGCCCAACTGATACCACTTTCCTTTTTCTGGATCGATCTCCCCGATCCCTCTCCAGAGGCAGCCGCTCCGCGAGAGGTGCGGCGCGTGCGAGCGGGCCCCAACCACTGGCATCTCCTGTAGTGAATGAAGTTTTGCTCAGACATTATTTGACTGTATCGAATCCTTATTCTATAGAAACGGCGGATATTGTTGGAATGGGTCTAAACACATCGACTATATAATAGAAAATGTAAAGAACCGAGTCGTTTAATAGACTTGATGTCGACAAAATTGAATTGAGTCCAATGTTCAGCCCTCCATATTTATTCTGCAGACGTTCTCATATGTTTCTTTATGTACTCGTATTAGAGATGGGCTAAGTACATACAGGAAGCTCCAAATGTCCGCAGTCAAGAGGGACGTGGCCACGACGCGGCTTTGGACAGAGACACAGGCGCTCGGCATGCTGCCACTGGTTGGCTGCAGAGTCAGAGAAGCCAGAGGCAGCATAGAGAGCGCCTGTGTCTGATCAAAGAGCCGCGCCGTGGCCACGCCCTCTTGACTGCGGACATTTGGAGCTTCCTGTAGTTGCGGTCTTCCTGAATAGATTTTGATTCACTGCGCTAGTAGAGTACAGGCACAACAATATGTATAATTCAATTGTCAAATGAATTCACGATCCCCCAAACACTAGTAGAACAGAACGAACATAAAGTACAAAGCTTCGTGATAATGAAAGTGGAAAAAAACCTCCCCAAGGAGATGTTCGAAAACGTTCTTAGCGAACCAAGGGAGCAGCATTGCGGTGGCATACAGTGCGTTCCCTGAAACGTACACTGCCATCCTCGCCCCGATCGAACAAAGCGGCGCGTGTGTGTTCAATCAGGGCGCGAACGGATCATTCAGAACGCGAGGAGAGGCTGATCGGCTGTTGCAGCTTCACGCCCCGATTGAACGCACACGCGCCGCTTTGTTCAATCGGGGCGAGGATTGCAGTGTACGTTTCAGGGAACAGACTGTAGATACATAGATACTAATGGGATTTGCAGTTGCCCCCCACCAACTTCGCAGACACTCTTTTCTCATACTTATGTAGAAGGAGAATTCTAATTTTCACTGAAGACAACATCACAAGATGTGACACTTAGGAACTTCCATGCAGCTCCATAACATGTGCTGTTATCAGAAGAGTACATGTCCTCGCATGCACCATTCCCGTTCTTTTTCTAATCATCGAAACTGACTCTATTTGTGGGTAGAACAGGTGGCCGGTTGTGAAGTGCTGATCTTGCTGGTTTCTTTTGTGGGAAATATCCTACTGTACTCTGCTTAGAAAAATCTCCAGCTTAGGATCGGGAACAAATAGTGGAGTATCTGCAAAACCATATTGGTGTGCAAACATACACGTTGTGATGTTCTATCCCTATCTTATTGCCTACGGCTGCGTTCATGGTCTGGATCTGATCAGTTTCCGGATCTTTGCCACGCGACAGTTTTTGTGCTCTTACTGGAAATCGAAGTGAAGTGGACCTGCTCGCACCACCCGCGACGTGGCACGCTGATTGTCTGCGCTTCCTCACATTCCGTTGGTATAATCATCTCCATTGATGTTCGATCTTCCCGTTTCCTGTCCAGGTCTGCCCAAATGCATCTTCCGGCGCGTGTGAACGAGTCCATTCTGTTGAATTCTCTGTGTTTCCCCCATCCAAAAAAAGTGGCCATCGTGTAACTTGAACACATGCGTTTCACGAACGCCCTCATCATTTCCATAGATCTTCCAAGGTGCGAGTACAGGTATACTCGCGGTCATTCTGATTCAATGCTGTTTTCTTTCCGGCCATATCACTATGTCTTCACGCATCCCTAACTCGAGCTAATGCAAGAGCGCTTGCGTAAGCACTGCTGCCCGATAACAGCTTCATTCATGTTCTGAATGAAACATTGGGGGCCGGTAACAGTTTCATACACTGACGAATGAAGCCATCGCAGGCTTACACCGCTACGCTCCCGTCTTTGCATCAGCTCGCTCTACTGATGCGTGATGATAAAGTGATATGGCCGCAAAGGAACAACACTGAATCAGGATGACCATTACTATAGAGATCAATGCATTGAAAAAAAAAGTTTTAAGCGCATTAGTATGCTAGAATGAGCCCAGAAAAAAGGGGGAGGGTGGGGCGCACGTGGAACGTATATATGACATTGAGCAGCAAGTTGGTCCCATTTTTTCGAATGGAGTGTATTACTGTACTGATAACTGTTGAAGCATGGAGAGAGCATACCTGTAGCTACCCTAGCAGAGATACGGCCATTCAATAGGTTCTCACACCTTTGCAGAAGATCACTGTACACTTTGTACCACATCTCTTCCTTTTTATTGTAATGTAAGCGGATAACAAGTTCCCGGAGAGGATTCATATTTCCGCGTCAACAACCGATTTTGGATGAGTCACTTGTTATGGCGCAGAGGGCGATAGGTCTTGCTGAAGTGCGCCACTTGTCTGCATCGCTCTTTTATTAGCACAGGGTGCTTGTCAGTGATTATTTGTCGATCAGGTGCCGATTACGAAACAATTACTACACTTCCTTGACTTTGATTTCCTTTTTAAACATCATCCTTGAGTGCAATTAAGTACTGAGTGGAAACTGCCGCTTCTTTCTGTTAGTATCTTCTCGTTAAACTGCTTCTGATAGTTTTCTTTGCAACTTCCTATTTTAATTCTTTCACAAAACCTCGCTAGAAGTGCTTTCACTCAGCTGGCTTTTTGCAGCTGTGGCTCGCAGATGCCAGGCATGTGATAGGCCGTTTGCCCGTTTATTTTGCGATTCGTCACGCTTCGTACAAGCGATAATGATTGTTTCAGCTGGCTGTCCTATTCCGATGAAAGTGCGAAATGATCTCTCAGGATGGCGAAGAGTACACAATTGATTTCAGTAGAAAAATTGGCAGTGGTGCATACGGAAATGTAAGGTTTCACCCTTTTTTAAACACTTTCAGTATTCGCATCCATCATGTGCATCTCAAATTATGAACACTATTATTTGTTATAAAGTTAACAGCAGTGTTCGATCATCAATTCTGTCATGGAGAACATCTGCCCCACTAACTTCAATGACTCCAAACTTCCGTTTTTTTTTTGAGAAGTTGTACATCGGGGTTGTTGAGAGTGTTGACCTCAACAGTTCACTGTGATAACAGTGAACTCACTGGTTTTCTTCAAATTTATTTCTTTGCAACGGTGTTGTTTCAGAAACTGCAGGAGTTTTCGCAGTAAAATCAACATTTTCTTGTGAAGTTCATATCATACTTGTGTGGTGGGCGCAAATATCAGAGTTGGTTTTCTTTAGTCGACCACGCCAGCTTACGCAGGCTCAATCACGTGCACAAGCGCATCTGACTTCGTGGCGAGACTCACGAGTGTCAAGGGAGCGCGGCGAGATGCATGAAAAACATCATCCTGATTCTGTGGATTTTTCGCACGCTAGTCCAGCGATAGATATGGGTTCCACGTCCCTTAGATCCGAAAATCTGGCAAAATCTCGTTTCCAAAAAGAAAATAATATTTTGATATCTAATTTCGATGGTGAAGCCAATGGGAAAGGACAATAGTAGAGCATACATAACTGTTTTCGCTCTCCCGAGCCATTATCGCGACCATTTATGGCTTAATAATGGTTCGACTGATCATATATGTATATCCATTAATTTTCACAGAAAACCTCTATCATTTTGCTTCCATCTAGAAACCAGGATCATTTACGATTCTCAATAAGTTGAAGTATTTCTTCGTAGTCGATCACATTCATCTTTTCCTAGCTTACACTTCAGGTGCATCCGGGGAGGGCCTCATCCGGCAGAACTGTAGCAGTCAAATGTGCTCGAGACGCAAAAGAAATTGTAGCAGCGCGAAAAGAGGTGGAGTTTTATCGCCGTTGTGCTGGGGCTCGGAACATAGTGAAGGTTGGTTGTTCACAGATTCTGCGGGTGTGTTTTCGCTGTGCTAAAAATTGCGATTTTTCAGTATGTCGGGAGCCAACACAAAAATGCTACCGATCACTCCCCTGAACGTTTTTCTTTCGCGATGGAACGCGCATTATTTTCACTTGACAAATTAATGAAACAAGCCCGACACTTGCATGGGCTCCCAAAAGATATCATAATAGATCTTCTAGTGGATTCGGGTTTGTGTTTACCTTTTCTCCATTGAGCTGGGTTTATTGGTCATTTAATAACAACGTTTCCTTTTTAGCCTCTGCTCTCAATGCTTTGAAAACTCGTGGAATTGCTCATCGAGATATCAAGCACCTTAATATACTTGTTTTCCCTGGATTTCGGAAAGGAAGAAAGTGAGTCTCATTCGTCTTTGATTTTTTAAATTTCCATCATTTGATTAGATTCACTGTCAGCGTGAGCTTTGTTTTAGATCACGGTATCTTTTCAAATTTTGTGACATGGGAGTGTCGAGCTTCGTCCACGAGGGCGGGTTCATGCAAACCTTAGTTGGCACACCACATGCACTGGTTAGTTTTTTCTTGTTCAGCTATAGTTCTACATAGCTCCTTATTTTGTGATTCAATTGATTCGAACGTGTTTTTTTTTTTGCTCTCAGATCATTCCCATACTTCTACAAATTCTTTTAGTGTCCAGCAATGGCAGATGCCCATGCCAACCGACAAGCTAAAACACGTGCCAATTACACTAGAGAAGAGTGCGATTTGTGGTCACTTGGCTGCACCTTCTACTATGTCGCCACTGGAAAATCACCATTCCCTATTGATGCAAAAGATAGCAATGTTTATGCTCATGCGGTTGCGGAGGCGAATCGTCCTGAAGGTTGCAAATGCTTTCGTGCAATAGTGGGTAAGAGTCGCATTTTCTCATTGTTTATTTTTCAGGAGCGATATCAGCGGAAAGGGTCAGCTTTGATGCAAATCGATACATGTACAAATATGGCTACACCATTCCAAATGCATCCTATCCGAAGTAGGTTTTTTGTGTCTGTTAAGTTGGGCTTATGAAATAGGTTCAAAATAAAATGCTTGTTGCGACTCATCTTGAAAGGCGCCAAAACGCTTCCATTTACCCTTCCTAGAAGTGGGTGGGGCTTGGTAATTCAGTTTCTCACGTGACCACACTGAAACATGGTCGACTTCTCCGGTGAGCCCTTGCTGACTGTCTATAGTAGAAGTGATCTCCGAGTTTTCATTATTTTTTTACAAGTAATTTACGTTTTTTTTCCGTCCGTTTTGAGTAACTTACACTTTGAGCGCTCGGTTGAAATTTACAATCGCTTTGTCAGGGTGTAGCTGTCATGAAGATCTTCGAAAGAGAGGTTTTACGTTTTTGTGAATCGCCCTAAGATGTATCTTCACAGAAACACTCTAGTGTGTTTCGGAAATGCTTGAATTTTTAACACTTCCTGGGTTTTTTTTTCAATGATTTATTATGTATTATAGCCGGCGTACGCTAATACGAATTAATGCCAGTTCTCCTTATTGGGGAAAGATGAATTAGCGGAGCTTAGCTGAAATTAAGCCCTGTATCAGATGCTCCAGTATTCCTTCAGGTGAAGCGAAGAATAATCTTTCGTTTTAGGTGGTTCCGGCATTGTATCGCAAAATTGATAGCCACACTATTCAGTAAGGAGCCTACTCTAGAGTCTCTCAATGAAATGGTTTCTGTTCTGGAAAAATCTGTGGAAAAGAAGTACATTTCCATCGAGTCAATGGAAATCTTCAGTTATTGTGATCTGAAGGATGTACCACAGTTCAGGTAAAGCTTCCTCACACAATTCCACTGGTAGAAGTTAGAAGCTTGCGACTGATGTTCATTTGTATGAATATCAGGGGCTGCACCTATGCTCGAGTAATTTTGAAATGATAAGGTTCACAAATAGATTTCACTTCGACAAAGTAAACCTTATAGTCATGGTTATCCGTCGCTCAAGGAAGAGCTCAATTTGAAAGATGGTGTCAAATACCACTTAATTCATGAAGACGGCTTGGTTGCCTTCACTGATGCAGCGGAAAATGAGAAACATCATCAAAACCCACCGATTCTATTTCCTCTGCTTGCTGATATCCCATGGACGCCCAAGATATGGTGGCGCACAATTCAGGACAAAAAAGGTATGAGCATTTTCCTCCAATTTTGTTCACTCAAAGCGGTGAATACGAATCCAGGAACGAGTAAAAATGGAGAAGAATCATCTCGAACAGCTCGAATCGATTTGCATTCACAAGTAGGAGACGCGTTGAACGATTGCGATAAGATCCTGGAAGTGGTCGAGATGTCGAAAAAAATTCTTTGCATGCAGTTAGAGAGGGTAGGTTTTATTGAATTTGGTAAATTTTGAGCTGTTTTCACTAGCCAACGATTTCAGATCAAGAGCAGTCTCGAAACTGTTCATGAGAAGACCTTAATGCCAATCCGCTTCACACTCTACGCTAAGATGCAATCGTTCGCCCTTTTACCGTTCCTCAGCGAGGATGCCGACAGGGTTGGATCTATGATACACTGTTCATATGTTTTCACATTTTATGGGTTTTCAATTTTCAACATTTTCTTTTTTTTACGAAAATAAATTAACACGGAATTGAAATTAAATTAGTATCCTTTCTTTGAAAGTTCAGCGGTTCTTGAATATCTACGTTTTTTTTCAGACAGTGATGGACCGTGTATGTGAAATGGCCGGACGTGCAACGAAAGAGCTTGAGAAGTGCATAGGTGTGTTTGATATTCTCTCATTTTCTGTTTACTAGAGTAGAAAGAAGGGCTTGAAGTGCTACTGAGCAAAGTTGAAGAAAATATTCGCAGAAATGCGAATACAGCTGCAGCGTAACCGCGGATTGGTTGTGTTGAGCGCATATCCACGGTTTCATGTGATTATGAACGAACAAACAAGCAACATCAGTGTTGTCATGTGTGCCATTCAGACTGTTTATCAATTAGTCGCTTCCTTTGCTAACAGACCTATCATATACGTCATTTTACAGCTTTCCTTAATCAATCTCTGGATTCCGCCACGGAATGTTTGTCAGAGCTGGATGGAATACAGCTAGAGCCAACGGAAATTCCAGGCGTTGAAGGTGTGCGAATGAATCGTTCGTTCAGCGTTTGTCTACCCCTATTCCATCCCATTTTGCTTATATTTAGATGAGTTGAATGATCTTCTCAACGAGGATCCTTCCACTGGCGTGTTGAAATACGAAGAGGAGCTGGCGGAGCAGTGCATTGCGAGGAGATCTGATTTAGCTGCTCAATTATGTAACAACATGAAGAGTTCCGTGGTGCGCGTGTTGCTGAGGACAGCTCGGTGAGCGTTTTGGAGTTTCTTCAAATTTACTTCCAAATATTGTTATTTATACATACTGCATTTTATTCGGTTTAGATTTGTCCTGGATATGTCGTCAGAAATCTCAAAATATCGCAATTACATTGATGACTACGTTTCACTCATTGAGAGACCTTTCCAAGAAATGAAGGTAGCTAAATGTTTGCTAGTAGAGAGCTTTTCAGGGACAGGTGTCTGGCTTATACTTTTTTAAAGTAGTAAATCACTACCTTTCTGTTGTTCATTGGCAAAGTTCGAAGGTCTGCTCAAGTCGATTCTTTTGCACTGTTTCAGAATTGTATGGAGAGAATGCAGGCTGAAAACAAACTGGATGAACGAAGCTTCCAGAAAGCATTGCTTTACTATAAGCGGCCAGCTAAGTGGGTAGTCGTTGAATCGCTTCTTCGCTTTTAACTGTTTACTTTTTGCTTCTCTTCTGAATTTATCGCAGAAACTGATTTTTTTGCAGCATTATCGCTCAAACACGTCTCATTCGCGAAAAGGTCTCTCAGGTTTTCGACTTGGTGCAGCAGGTCAACAGTTCCAAGTGATATGCGTGGTAGAGATAAAAATTTGAAATTTTTGTCATATTTATATCTTAACAACGATTCCATCATGTCATTTTTGATGTTAATTTACTACTAGTCGCTGGCTAGAGTTTCTGTGCATCTGTCACTAATCTTCTATCTAATTGTTTTGCAGTCATTTCTTCCGGTTACCTTTCGCCTCTTCTCCCGATGTTTCCCCATTTATTTCCCGATGACAGGTGCCATTCCATACATGTATTTTGCCGAAGATTTAGAAGACATTTTGTTCAGCGTACTCGTCTTCTCTTGTGAGATTTGGTTCGTATTATGCATATTTTTTTTAGGATAAATGTACAGTTTTATCAGTTTTTGTTTGGAACCCTTGTGGGAAACCATGTTAAGCTCAACCTACTTTTCTGTCATTGTCATATTAAGAGATGAACGATGCGAGAAATATGTGAGGCAAGGGATTTAAATGTACTTTGAGCCTCAACAGAGAGATGATTAGGTTGGTAGCAGTCATGCTAATCTTTGGGTCTTCAGAAGAAAAATATTGGGGCGAAATTCCTGATCCTGGTTCACTCGTTCAATTCTGATGCGGAAATGAGCTGAATTTGTTCCAACTCGCTGTAGATGATTTACAACTGGATTAGAATAGCTGGGAAGTCTTTGCGAGAACTGGTCCCGATCCTCCTATTGTGACTAGCCATGATTTTGGGTGTGTATCATCGTGAGGGAAAACGGAGCGTGGTACAGTCCTGTGATTGGTTCGTTCAAATCCTCCTCCCGCCCCAAACGGTTGACTCGTTCTCTTCGCGCGCGATTTCACTATACATGACTACGCAAAATTTGAATGGACAGAGGACGAGTTGATCGTGGAGGGCGGGAAAGCTCCGCCTCGTTTCCCCTCACGATGATACATACCCCATGATTTTACGCTTCATTATAGCCGGTGATTGTCTCTGATCCGCTGTAGTTGACTTTCAAAGGTGTAATATAATTGCGCAAAAGTTACACGAGAACTGGTTCCTGGTGTTGCTGCTGTGATGTAGCGGGAAGTTAGAAGAGTAGAGGGTGTGGGTATACGTAGATTGAAGAAAATAATGCATATACAGCGGAAAAAATATAATTTATCTCAAAAGCGATGATATATAGTTGAGTATTTGTGCAACCACACCATCTGCCTTACCGGTTAGTGCACATTTTGCACAATCTAATGTCTCCATCTTCGTTGAGATGAAAAGGACAATGTGGGGACCAGTTCTCGCAAAAATTTGACTTGTACTTAAAGTCATTACGAGCCTCATTCTCAGCGCTATTGTTGTCAGGGAGGATGGAACACGTGAGAAAATTGCTGCCAGTTCTGAGCAACAACCTACGAAAGGTACGTTTTTTAAAATGTGTATTTTGATTCTGTGGCATTGGACGGAGTCTTCGTTGCTGAAAAACGCAATCAGAAATGATTCATCGCTCAGTGAGTCGTTCATCTAGTTGCTATGTTATGCTACGGATGCGGTAGGAATTTTGCTATGCTTGATATGAAAGTCTTCGACTGAAGATGAAATACTGAAAACAATGTCAGAAAGATTTTTTCACTTGATAGGGATCTTGTGGGAAGATTGCGGTGATCGGCGGATCTATAGAATACACAGGAGCACCGTTCTTCGCTGCAATATCTGCGCTGAGATTGGTGAGTTCTATGCTTAAATGCCTAATTCATCTACAGTTGCGAACAATCATTCTTGCATCACAGAAAATCGCCCGCCTGGTCTGCCGCGCAGCACCACCTGTATTAGTGGGTGCGTGAGACGGTGGGTGGAAACCCTGCTGAACAAAACTTTTTCGGTGCTTCAGTTTTTTGAGAGGAGATATGAGTTGAGCGAGAGGGTACACGATTTGAGCTATAATGGGTTTATCTGGCAAAACAATAACAGCCGCACTGCGCCTACACTGAGATGGAACTGTAGTAAAAGGTGGGGCAGGCCCCGCCCACCATTAAGGTCATCGACTGATCGATGATAACCTGGGTAGGCCGACTAAGAGCTGTGATTATCAGGGTGGAGCGGGATAATCACAGCGTCCAAATGGTCTGATGCGCCGCGTGGGTGGTGCGGCGCGGCAAACCAGACCGGCGGCTTTCTGTGATGGAGTGACTGTATTTATATAGGTATCAGGCAGTGCCGGACGCAGTGAGGGGGGGGGGGTTGCAATACAAATAAAACTTGTTTTAGTTTCTTTCTGTTTATTTTCATTATTATTCCTTGAATAATTTTTATTTGTTATTTGTTATTATAATTGATTTATTTGTTATTATAGTTTATTATTATAATTGATATTTCTATTAATTTTATTTTCCGTCTGGGTGCCCAAAGCGGCGGAGACCCCACATTTTTTTTTGCACACCCCTCCCCCCTTCCGCCCACTTTCGCGTCCGCCACTGGTAGCAACAGATGCCTTTCATGCAGACATTTTTTTTAGAATTGAATTTGTAGTCGTGATGCTACTTATGTTTATTTTCAAAATAGGTTTGACCTCCATCCCTGCACTCCTCTTGCCAATATTTTCTGTTGACTGACAGAAAGGCACACTCTTCAGGGTGCGGATTTGGTTCATGTAATGTGCGCACCGGAAGCTGCACCAGTCATTAAAGGATTTTCTCCGGAACTGATCGTTCATCCTGGCCTTGAACCAGAATCTGTCATACCAGTAAGTTTTCCACATAATACGTAACTGTGGAGAAGTCAAAGGTGTAAATGTATAGAAGCTCGAAAGGATGGATGCTATCGTTTTGGGACCAGGTTTGGGACGAAATCCACGCTTAGCGCCTTTGTTTGGAAACGTGCTGGAGTTTGTGAAAAAGACAGATGTTCCGCTTGTGATGGATGCGGTAAGTTGTAAAGGTATGCTAATAAATATAACTATGGAGTCGTACTTTCTTCACTAGCATTGTCATGGGCGATTTATTTCCTCCAGATCCAGCTTTCCTATTCCTTAAATCCTATGTTTCAGGACGGCCTATGGTTCCTCTGTGAAGCTATACGCGAAGGGGTTCCTCCGCTACCTTCAGCAATTCTCACTCCAAACATTGTGGAGTTTTCAAGGCTATGTGAAGCTGCCCTGGGGATCTCTGATGTCCTGGCAATAAAAGTACAACTATACTTTCGTTGACGTGGTATTTAGCTTTTTCCCCCAAACAAATGATGGAGGCTTCTTCCTTTACAATTTGAGTTAAAGGGGCTACAGCTCGAATACTGGAATCAGTGCACGCGTACTGGAGGCAAACATTATCCACGTAAATGAAGGTAACATTCTAGGAACAAGACAAATTGGAGGACTTGGCTTCACGTTTAAGTTCACACCTTGGTACCTCTTTGTTCGTGAAGGGACGCGTGGACATTATTACGAACCCTGATGGGAAAGGTTGGTTTTGGTTTTCAATGTCCTTTCCCATGTCAATTTTAGGCTCTGCAGCGGCAAAAAAAATATAACTGTGTTTGAAAAAATAACTGTGTGGAAGTTCCGTAGTGATAATATTGAATTTTTGATTACAAAGTTTGACAAATCACTTCTTTCCTCCCCGTGCCGCCAAAGTTTATATACTGTGGAACAGTTTCGGATACTAATGCTCTTTTTTTTTTGCGAAATTCTCAGCGAAAACCAGAAATTGGGCTAATTCGGTAGGTTACGTTTTTACATAGTAGCAAAGTTGGTGGGTATATAAAAGCAGGGACGGTATTTGTACTTGAGATTACTTAAAGTGAATCTGTTGATGTCCATGTTAACAGTGGGGAAATTTGGGGGAGGGGAGGGGGTTTATACGCCGCCTTGAGTAATCTCAAGTAAGTAATCTCAAGCTTGACATCTAGACCGTGGGTAATCTAATACTGACCATGCTTTTATATACCCATTAATCTTGATGGGTGGGAATGTAATCAACTGCAGTAACCCAATTTCTGACATTCATTGGGAACTTCGCAAAAAAAGGGAAAAACTATCAGTTTCCTGAACTACATAGTATTTATCCACTTTGTGGTCAAAAATTACATTTTTATTGCAGTCACTCTTGGAGATGACGAAGGATGTCCAAGAAGATGTGGAGGACAAGGTGATGTGTCAAGTGGAACCCTAGCAATGTTCCTTCTTTGGGCCACGAGGTAATCTACAGTTAAACTCGCCGCTCTGGTAATCGATATGCTATGGATGTTGTCGATTCGGCTTTGGTGAATATTCCTTCTTTAAGAATGTCCTCTTCACACGACGCGAAAAATGCTGCTGGTCTTGCCTGTAGTCAGCTGGTTCGTCATTGCGCAAAGTTGGCTTACGCAAGAGTCGGTAGATCAATGATCACTAGTGATTTAATTGACGAGATTCCTGGAGTTCTTCGTGAGCTGGACAGCAAGAAGAATAAGGATTGCCCAAGTGCATGATCTTTCGCCGAATGTATTTCATGTAATAAATTGTAGATTTACTATTATAAATGTATGCTATCTTGTCCATTTGTAATTGTAGATTTGCTGTAATAAATGTATGCTATCTTGTACATTTGTATTTTTTCTAAAATAACTGCAGCGAGGTAACGAGGAAGAGCGAGTTCTTCAATGAGCTTCAAAGTCGATTCTGGCAAAGTAAGCTAGGATAAAAAATCAAAATACATAATTTCGTTCGACTTCCAGGTCTTGACGCTGGGGTCGTTCTTGTAACGAATGATGTTCAGCTATCCGATATTTTTTCATGGACTCTGTTGTTTCCAGAATTGCCACAGTTTTGCTCTCTTCAAAAAAAAAAAGAGTTTCGTGGCATGGACACATGCTGGATGGTTTTCGAAAGGGATATGTGGTCAAAGCATTGCTGGGAGAGTTCGAAAGTCACCGAATATCTTCAGAGGAGTGAACACGCTCGATAAGTCCGTACTAACTTAGTATACTTGGTGACTTGACGTTTCAGGCCAACTCTTTGTGTGACGTTTCTCGTTTCTCAGGTGCAGTCCGTCACCTTTTGGCTACATAAACTGTGACTCTGGCTTCTACCTGAATTTCTATCTGAAGGTTGTGGCAGAAGAATACGCCTAATTTGCCCGAAATTGGCCGGTGAAGCATTTTTCGCTTGTTTCGGGAGTGCACAATCTAAGACGGGGTACTAGATGTTCCAGATATATCGTATTGGGATATGCCTCACAATGCGAAGCCAACGATGCAAATCTCGAATTCTTTCTCCATTCCTGATGAGCACCATAGCTAAGGAAGTTGCGAACGTTTTTCACAAACAGTGCGAAGTTCATGAAGGAGTAAAAATGTACCCGTAGTTATGCTTGACCCCTAAGGGGGGGGGGGGCTGTCTGGAATGTTGAATTCCATATCTTTTTTGTACGACGACAGCGTTTTGTAGCTACGGTAGATAAGTGTAGAGACTGGAGCTATGTTCTGCGCAAACTTTTCTCACGATGGCATCCAGCGGAAACGGAAAATGGTTTAGAGATCTGCGTAGATGACAGCATATTATGAGGTATAACCAACCAGAATGCCACGGACATCTGATCCCTTGTGAGCACAATTTTGCGGGACTTTTATACGGTGAAAACCCATGGAATTCCGGGAAATATAGTATACATAATTCTCCGAGACTTAGTTGTATGAAATACTAGTAGAGAATTACCAGAGAGATTGCAGAATATATTCAGTGACAATTGAAATTAGTGAATTTGATTATTTTTCAGTGTAAACATGAGAGCGATTGTCTAGATGGATGGTTTAATAGGGTAAACACTATAAAAGCTACGTACACATCTTCCAATGAAATACTAGGTTGAGGAATTATAAATGTCCGCTGCAATCGTTTACCTTTCCTCCTCTATTTTCTCCGATGTCACTATTTTTGGCAGGGCATGTGTATTCATGTGGAAGAGTGCTTCATGGCGCTTCAGAAAATATATAATTTGTTTGGTATCCTCCAATATATTAGTTTTGAAAAACTATTTTTAATTGGTAGCGCACCTATTCAAGGCGTACATGGTAAGTGTGCGAGCCGCTATCGTCCGAATCCTTCTCTGCCGTATAAAAAGTCGTCACTCTTTGAAGCCGTTATAGTGTCAGATAATAGAAGAGTGTGCCTTGAACATGCAGACAAAAAACCATTCCTGCTCAGCGACGAAAAGCGGCCTATTCCGACACGTAAACCCGACAGTCACGAATGGAAGGTGACACTGCGTTTGAGGTAAGATATTAAAGGAACGCCCCATTCAAGTATGATGATTAGTAGTCACAAGTTTAGTGCTGATCCCTCTGCGCAATAGTGGAACCGCTTGGACCTAGAACTCCTTCGTCATGGTATCAGAACAGCGGCTACCAAACTTATCCATGGCATGGTCAGAACGACATATCGTGAAAATGACCTGGAACAGAACCAAAAAATGAGGGTGGGATGTACTGCCCCACCCGCCTCTTAGTCCAGGATTGGCACTATCAGACTGGCACCTGTTCCTGCCGATACAGCGTTCATTGAAGGAGAAGAACTTTAAAAACTGCGGTGGAGCTAAAATTTGGGTGGGTCGTTACGGCGTCTCAAAGCACTGCGATTTTGTCATGGAGGGCACTCGTTCATTCTGTGGAAGAAGTAGAAGAGTCATGTAACAATTCGAGAAATACCCCTTGGATTGAGCTCTTGTAATTTTCTCGTGGTAGTGTTTTCAATTTGAAGGTCAAACGGACATTTATAATTCCTCAACCTAATAATTCTAATGAGCAAATAATAACCTGACGTTAGAATAAATCAAAAGAAAAACAACAGCGCGACACTCCAATCGTCATGATCAGTCTGTGGAACTATGATATGTGCAGGACAGAGATCGAAGTCTCAGAGATGAAAGTCACTTGTTTTTAGTTGGGTCACCCTATTTACATAACAGTCGAAGGGGTTGTTTTCCTATAGGATTCTGCATATTTTATACATTTTTGTCAACAGAGGTGCTGTAAATGCCTCGATTTCATCACCGCTGACCTCAAACAACTCTCTTTCAATGTTCAATTTCAATGTCAAACCGTGAATTCTGATCGCTCATTCTCAATTAATTTCTACTCTCTAAAACATGTGGTTGAATTATATCGCTTCACTTGTGGACGTGACCTATAATATTTGGATCATTGAGTTATTTGCTGCTGCTGGTACCATCAGCCAGTGGATTCTCATTGATGCGAGCGATTACTATGGATTACTACTCTTTGTTCTCACCGCACCACGATGCAGGCCGATGGTTTTGCAAGTTGTTTGGAGCCCGTACTTGTTTAGTCTAGAATCCTTACTATTTGCCGCTCTTTCCTTCAGAAGAAGAAAAAGAAAAGAAGAAAAAAGTGAATTGGCTCCACAGCTAGATTCTTTTCACGTCTCGAGTATTTCCACACTTTGAAGATGTTTCGGAATGGAACGATATTCCACACTAATATCAAAATACTTATAATTATTATAATGCTTGATCTTATTGCAGATTACTCGTGTATTTCTTACAAGTATTTAGGTATTATTTCAAACTTGGTAATGACAATTGTTTATGTTACAAATAGTGTTTTTAAGGTAACAATGGTCTACCACTGCCCTTTACCGCTAGGACCTTTTCCTGTAACATTACCTAATATTGATCAGACATCTTGAAGCTCAAATCGCTCGCTTTCGTAACCCTTTTCAGCAAAAATATTCTCCTTCATACCTCTTATGAAAGCAGTGTCTCCTCTCCAAATCGTTCTCGAGATTCTGTCATGAAGAGATTTTCAAGATTTTGCCATAGAGAGAATCTCCAGGAGCTTCTGCTCACAACGGTATAAGCGCTTCCGTACAGAACAGCCCAAAAACCCGCTTTGATTTGCACTATTTGGAGAGCTTGTGAGTGGAGCTGAGGCGAGGCGAGGACGGAAGCACAAGGTTTCTAGATTATGTACTCTCGGAAGAGCAGCTTCTGACGGGATTCGTACTCTTCGTGAGAACTCCTCATCATCAATTCCCTAACAGGATAGGAAGTGCCCTTCATATGTGTCCAGCGAGGGGCAACATTAGGTATACTTGCACATTTATTCGAACAAATTCGATTATTCGAATGATTCATTCGAATGATCGAATTCATTCGAAAGTTCTCATATTCAAAAACGTCATTTTCTGGACTAAGTCGGAAGATGGAGAAAGTTTTTTCTCTCTCATCTTCGAATTCATTCGGTCACTCGGATATTCGAAATATTCGACATTCGAACGGTCGAATAAATGTGCAAGTATACTGCACAGGGCTCGGGGATCTCGTTTTGCAGAAGCTTCGTACGAAAGCACGTGTACCATTGTGATTAGCAACTCCCGGAGATTTGATATTGATGTTTCTTTAATTGATCTATTTTTATTGTTTTTCCCGCTGTAAATTTTCCATTGGCTCCCTTTTGGTTGTGAAAATAAATACATGCACAAACAAATGCACAAACAAATACTGGCTATGATTAGTTATAGCCGCCTGCGGGAACTTTTTTCTGGTAATTCTAGCGATGTGAGCAACATATGGGCGCACAATCACGGGCCTACCAAGCCACTTGGAAGTGCTCGTGCCAGTACTCCTAGAACGATAATTCGCTCAGTGTCCATTTCAGTTTTTCTGCCCAATTTTCTCATCTCAAAGACCTGTCATATCAGGTCTTACATTGGTTTTCGAGTTCTTTATGCACCAACGATCGTATTCCCCATTCATATTTTCTATTGAATCAAATGACAAAGAAGTCATTAATTACCTGCCTTTTATTCTTCTGATACTGATTGACATTTCACTGCTGTAGAGGAAAAAAAAGAGATTCTGGACTTTTCTGTGAGGAAAACGTAACAGTTGTAAGTAATCATATGGTAGGTTGGGTGTGGTTCGTAGTCAAAAACGGTCCTGTAATTGTATCCAGGAAATGTCTGTGGGTTGCCAAGGCAAAACAGATGTGACATATGAATTAATTTCTGAGCAGACGGTACCTTTCTTCGTCTGTCGCTGTAATGCAAGGCTATAAGAAATTTTCTTAGAATGTTTCAATTTCATTTCAGTGCCTCTGAGGTTTCGAGTGGTCCTCCTATTACATATTTATATCATACCAGTCTGGCCGTCCAGCTGACGCCGGACTTCCAGACTTCTCCTAATGCTCGCTTCGCTCGCATGACTTCTTCAGACTTTCATTTTGTTATACTCACAGCCACGATATATTTTTGCTATAATGCGTACATCATCCCTTCCATTGCTTCCCCTCATGTAAACCTGGACTTATCAAAAGGGATTAACGCTGTTTCTTAGGGCAATTTTATCATTCGCTCAGCTGAAATAGCTATTTGTGACTACATACGTATAACCGATCCAACCTTCAATGACTACGGGAAATGCTTCACCATTTCAAGAAATATTTTATTTTATTTATTTTATTCCATTCATTTTCAAGGAACATCCAAATGCACGCATGCATCTATATGTGTTTTACGTATACATACATGCCTACATACATACATACATTTGTGTATGGATGTACATGTAAATATTTGTGTATACATATTCATAAAAATTCTCATTACACATTATAAGTTTCCTTTACCCTACTGACGAGTGCAGGAGGAAACTTTTAACATAGCTTTGTTTTCGTATAAGGATAATGCACGAAACGAAAACAAGCATTAGATCCTAAATTGAAACATAGAGTTACCACATTTTGTTTGCTATAACTGGTCAAACGATAAGAGCCAGTTTGAACATATAAAAGAGGAGGGTGTGGTGGTTTCATAGACAAATTGGAAGGGAAAACGTGGGAGATGATGTGAAATGGAGGGAGTGACACGGATGTCATTCTACTCGCTCCTGAGGTCTGACATTGAATGTTTCACGATCGATGTCAAGCACGAGGAGACCGAGCGAGCTAAGATAGACCCAATTCATGTCTCGAAATCCAAAATTTCATCAGTACTGAACACCGGCGCACCTCTCCTCCATCCGTCGTCACATTTCAGGCGTTTCTCCCCTTTGGACACCACAGCACCCTTATCGCACAGTTGGTCCCGACTCCAGGCGTTTCCCCACTTTTGGACGCCGGCGCACCCTTATCACACCGTTGGACCAGCCTCTTTCCCCACTTTCGGACGCCGGCGCACCCCTATCACACTGTTGGCCCCAGCTCCAGGCGTTTCCCCACTTTTGGACGCCAGCGCACTCTTATCACACCGTTGGACCCGGCTCCAGGCGTTTCCCCACTTTTGGACGCCAGCGCACTCTTATCACACCGTTGGACCCGGCTCCAGGCGTTTCCCCACTTTTGGACGCCGGCGCACCCTTATCACACTGTTGGACTCGGCTCCAGGCGTTTTCCCATTTTTGGACGCCGGCGCACTCTTACATCAACAGTGGACCCGTTGTAGAGCATTTTCATTGGTCTAGGCCACGCCCCATGAATTTCGTTTCACATTGACAAACGCACAGACAGACAGACATACAGACAGACAGACAGACACACACACAAACGTACAGAGTAAGCCCGTCATTATAAGCCATGATTATTCTTTTCTATCTTTGAGATCTCTATCTTTGAGATCCAAGCTATCTTATTGTTAGATTCAGTGTCTCTCGTTTTACCTCAGAGATCAAATTTGAGGTGTTAAAGCCAGAAGAATCTTCAGGCGGTGCTGATTACAGTAGCGTAGAGATTCCGTCACAGAAGTGCCGGAAGCTTCCTTTCGTACTGCTTCTTTCTGTAGAGTTTGAGATGCCTGTACAGATATATACCATGACGAGTTGCACTTTCA
This sequence comes from Ancylostoma caninum, assembly GCA_037903475.1. Taxonomy (NCBI): domain Eukaryota; kingdom Metazoa; phylum Nematoda; class Chromadorea; order Rhabditida; family Ancylostomatidae; genus Ancylostoma; species Ancylostoma caninum. Next base: position 1,980,853 of record JBAJFG010000479.1, read on the forward strand.
CCACGTTAGGCACCAATACCACGCCACAACTACGCAACACGAGGGAAAATCGTTATTGAACGATGGCTCGGTTTACTACGAAACACATAAACGTTGGCTAATTGCGAGACATACTTCAACTACCCGCTTGACATCTCCTTATCCATATCAGAGTAACCACCAATTCTTTGAGATATTCACGTCTGGAGTACGCCATCGGACTAAATGTCATCAATTATCACTGTCAACCGTCTGTACTCATCATACTTCAGTACTTGTCAAAAACCATTTGCACTATTTGAGAAAGTATGACGAGTATGATTCATAGATTTGTTATCCGAACGCGTGGTTGTCAGTAATATGTTCTACCGGCCAACGTTTCGGAGTTACTGAAAGCTTATTTGCGAGAGTGCTTTACCGTTTTTTGCCCACCTTCCCGATTTCCACTTAGCCGCGAGAAACCTCAGTCCCCTCAAAGATCCCAATAAAACACAAGGATAAAAATGAAAAGAAAGTATCAAGCGATTAACGCGGCCAAGTGGGAATTGATCACAAATACAACACGAGAAAGGCAGAAAACCACTGGAACCTGAAAAAAAAAACACCTCTGCTTGCTCATTTCTAACTATTATTCCGTCGTATTATTTTGTTGGAGTTGAGCACACATGTGTATGTTTCGTAACCACAGACTCATATACTTAGCGCATCATTGTGTGCAAAAATAAAGTAAAATAAAAAAATGAAAACCTTATTTCAACAACGAAACTCACGATTCCGGGTGCAACCGGAAAATAATACAAGAATGAATTTATCGGCGGCTTGCAGTAGCCGCGTGTAGAACAGTTGCAAGCATCGGCACTCGCACAAGATGAAGAAGTGGTACTTATGGATCGTAGGACCCCTCCCTCTTCTGTTCGCAGTTCTTTTTGGCGGCCTTCAGGCGGTGGGTCGATTCAAAATGTTTGATCTGGCGCCGGGTCCCTCTGTGATCTCTCGACCCCCCAGCGAACTGCTCTCATATCCTATAATACATCGGTGTCTTTTCCTTCGTTAGAGCATGAAGGGGTCAAAATTGAGCTATGCTAGTAGCCGCCATACTCTTTACTCAAGCATCGAAAAATGAGGTTTCAAAAATCACAGATCTCTTAAGATAATTGATTTTGCACCTATGCAAGCCCAATAAACGGGTAATATTGTTAGTAACTACCAGACACGTTGTACTATCCCTCGAGTTCTAAGCAATGCCTGTTTTTTAGCCCGTCTTCCATGACAAATACCTTTTTGTGCTTCTATTTTTGTAGCTGACAAATTTCGAAAACTTGCATAGGTGCTCATTCTAGCAGCGATTTGTTCAGATTACTTCTCTCTAAGGTCGCTCCCCCTTCCACAGCATTTATTGAAAGGGAAATTGTTTGCCAGTGACAGAGGGATGGTGCTGTCTCAGCAGGTGAAGTGGGCATGGATCGCGGGAGCACCTGTTCTCTTCTCGCCTCTTCTCTATTTTGGAATGGTACTATTTTCCTTTTTGTGTACGTCAGAGAACATGGAGATTGGGATGCTTCATTTTCAGCCTTCCAGATGTATCTATTGTATACTTCTGATCAGCTCATTCTGGATCGCGGAGGTGGTTCCCATTGGAATAACATCGCTATTGCCAGTTTTCCTATTCCCAGTGCTAGGCATTAGTTCTGCAAAAGAGATATGCCTGGTATACTTCAAGGTTAGCCTAGATTCAAGCGAAATATGAATATTTCTGATGTAGGTGGATGTTCAGGACTCCATAGTACTCTTCATTTGTACATTATCGATGGCGCTGGCTGTTGAGGAGACGAATCTACACAGACGTATAGCGCTGAAACTGCTTTGTAAAGTGGGAACAAGGAAGCAGACGTGAGAAATTCACTAGTTTTGTACATGTAGAGAGGTTACTCGGGAGAAAATCTGCACATTACAGAATGCTTCTCGGATTCATGGCTATCACAGCACTCGTGTAAGTCATTGATTTTTCAGTCACTTTAATCCGGCGCACATGGACGATATTTTGATCATCTCGCCATTTAAGCCTTTCACTCCTCCGGTGTCGGTAAAATTGGTGTCACGAAAGTCCATGTTTGGACAGATAATTAGGTCGATTATGGTAGTTGTACGAAGGTTATGGTAGTATAAAGTCTCGGCAGAAGTAGTGCAGAAAATTCAATGAAATACCAATTTTGCGATCAAATGGAATAATTTCATCAATACAAATTGAGTAATGTTGACTGATAAGCTCATCAAAAAGGATTTTTCTTTGGCGAAACGTGAGAAAACTGTGAGTGATATAGTGTTTACCGAATGTGTGCGGTCACCCTATAAAGAAGGGGATACGTACAAAGTGAGTCACTATTCGTATTTTGCATCTCGTAAGAACCCTCTTCTTCCCACTCCCACGCTATACAGAGTTTTAACAGACGAGCTCGCAATTTTGAAGTCTAAGTAAACTCGAAACTCCACCCAATAAGCCTCTAGTCAAAGCAGTGTTGCACAAACCGATAGAGACAAAGCAGAAATGTTGGCCGTCGTTTTCGAACTATTTTTCAGTCAATACAATCGCACTCATGTGCTTAGCTATTCTGTATGATTCCCGAAATTGAGCGACTCCATATGGTGCCACGACGCTGACATCTACAATCTTACAATCTCCAAGTAGCCAGCATCTTACTCTGACACAAATGATCACATTCCCTCGCTGTTTATCAAAACCACCTTGCATTCAATCGCGAGACCACTAGAATATACCTCCAACCTCAGCTTCATGCACGGAGAGGTACCATCTAGGTGGGGACTCTCGCTCATAACTCCTAATCTAAAAAACCTCCGTAGACATTCTCCACTTACCTTCGTCGATGAGCATCACCTCGATTTTTATGAAGACATTGGAGGAAATACCTGAGACGAAGGCTTAAAGTCTTTTTCAGGGACACTCTATCATTTCTAATTTTTACGGATTTCAAAAAAGCAAATGTACGATTGCGGCAATGTTGCAAACATGGAGTGACTAGACAATAAGACAAAAGATATGGTACTGGTGTGGTATATCTGGGCTTTCGTAAGGCTTTTGACTAAGTTCCTCACGAAAAGCCCCAGAAAATAGATATCGGAATTTATTCCTGCGTCAATTTGGATCCGTCCGTTCTTCTCTCATCGCGTCCTCCGCGTCCGTTTTAACACTACCTTGCCTGAACCTGGGCATGTTCGGAGCGGAATTTTACAAGGAGGACGGGTCTGGACCTCTAGTCCTCTCAAATTTACACTCACGAATTCCCACTTTTCATAAGTACACTAAATGTCAATTGTTCATGTTTGGGCATGACCTCAAAAATTTATGTTAAGATTTCAGTTCATGACGATTAAGATCCTCTACAAATACAAAATACAACTAACTTGTTATGTTATAGGTTATAGGTTTACCAGCCTGGCCGTCCGGCTAGCGCCGGACTTCCAGATTTTTCCTAATACTCGCTTCGCTCGCATGACTTCGTCAGATTTTCATTTTGTTATTCTCACAGCCACGCCATATTCTCGCTATAGTGCGTTCCTCCTTTCCATTGCTTTTCCTCATGTAAACCTGGACTTATCAAAAGGGATTGACGCTGTTTCTCAGAGCAATTTTATCTTCAGCTCAGCTGAAATAGCTATTTGTGACTACATATAACCGATCCAACCTTCAATGACTACGGGAAATGGTTCACCATTTCAAGGAATATTTTATTTTATTTATTTTATTCCATTTATTTTCAAGGAACATCCAAATGCACGCATGCGTCTATATGTGTTTTACGTATACATACATGCATACATACATACATACATTTGTGTATGGATGTACATGTAAATATTTGTGTATACATATTCATAAAAATTCTCATTACACATTATAAGTTTCCTTTACCCTACTGACGAGTGCAGGAGGAAACCTTTAACATAGCTTTGTTTTCGTATAAGGATAATGCCCGAAACGAAAACAAGCATTAGATCCTAAATCGAAACATAGAGTTACCATACTTTGTTTGCTATAACTGGTCAAACGATAAGAGCCAGTTTGAACATATAAAAGAGGAGGGTGTGGTGGTTTCATAGACAAATGAGAAGGGGAAAACGTGGGAGATGATGTGAAATGGAGGGGGTGACACGGATGTCATTCTACTCGCTCCTGAGGTCTGACATTTAGTGTTTTACGATCGATATTAAGCGCCAGGGAACCGATCGAGCAAAGATGGATCCAATTCATGGCTCGAAGTCCAAAATTTTATCAATACTGAACACCGGCGGACCCCTCCTCCGTCACATTTTCAAGGGTTCTCACTTTTGGACGGCGCACTCCTACACCAACAGTGGACCAGTTGTTGTAGAGTATTTTCTTCGATCTAGGCCAGACCCCATGAATTTCGTTTCACACTGACAAACGCACCAAACGCACAGACACACACAGACACACACGCACGCACATACACACGAAGTAAGCTCGTTATTATTAGTCATGATAAGTTTCTTACGCTCTTGGAATTGAATAGTTTTATCCAGGGTATTTTGGCTAATTCGGACAAATTTTTGCAGAATAGTAGAGCGAATACCTCTTACGATGTACGAGGGTAGACCATTTCGCAGCTCCGAATTTTGAATGCAATACTGCTGTAGTCACTATGGCCAACTGACGGTAGAATCCTCATAACAGAAATCAAAAATTTGCTGCTTGAAAAAAAAATCAAGTCAAGAATGTTAGTACCCCTGGTATTATCTTTAACATGTTGAATGTATTATTAATTGTCTATGGATTGGGATCTCCCATTATCTCACGAAAAAGTTAAAATAATACACATTGAGGGAATTGAGTGCTACCACAAATAACATAACTTCGATCAGCATTGTGATGCAATTTGCCACTTAGCTATTATGAAAGCTAAAGGCAGAGTATCAAAAGTATTAGCAACCAGGGACAAATCTGTTCTTCTATTTGCTTCCAAAAGTTATAGAGTCCTTGTTAAAATATGGAACCTTCATCTTCAACCCGTACAAAATCAATACAGCAAAATTTGGAAGATGCAAAACAATTTCACAAAGAAGCTTTTGATAAGAAATCCCAATTTCAATCACAACAGCATTCCCTCTGCAGCGGACAGGAATACAAAATCTGGACTATACTCTCTGTTGAAGAAAAATTCGACCTCAAAATGTTCCGTCAGATTATTTTAGATTACAACTAAAATTGCAATTAAATACAACTAAATTGTAATTAATTTATCACAAGTTCCAATTAGTTAATACTGAGCAGATTGAAGACATTCTATATTTACTAAAATTCTTGGCAACTATCTCAAGTGATGACTACTTCCTAGACGGATATCTGATTGTACTCATTTGTAGTTCTATGGGTGTGGGTCATGATGAGGCAAAAGTGGGTAGGCAATGTGTCTGCGATTGGTTCGTTCGAACCCTCGCCCTACCCTTCAGGACCTACTCGCACTAATTCGCGCGCAATTTCACCATAGTTGCCCATGCAAATTTGAATGTGAGTGGGGACGAGTCGACGCCGAAGGGCGGGAAGAGGCTGGCCCATTTTGCCTCATCATGACCCACACCCTAGTTCTACTTGTGTCAATTTACTAATAGCGTGAGATGTAGCATGTAGATAATGAAAAAAAAATTTATTTGGATACTGCTAGCGGTTGTTCTTGCCTCAAAATCAGTTTTACATTGCAAATACTTACTCATACTTGACCCATAAAGTCTATTTTATGCAAAAATCTTATCCGCTTCAACTCAGTCACGAAAAAAAAGAAAAGGAACGCAAAGTATTGCCATGTGCCTGAAATGCGTGTCCCGATACTTTGACTGATTTTATTGTCAACCGGCAATTATTTAATCCTTGAGGAGGTGGAAATTATTTAATCCTTGGGAAGTGCAACATCCTGACGTTATATCGCACGTCTGAAAAATTGAGATTATTCTGTTGACTTAGCATGTGGACTACAACAACTTTATATTATACAAGTGTAGGTAGAAATCTGTGAAGAAGGGGCTCCCTGAAAATATTAGAACTATTTCATGACCGTTAGTGTTCAAAATGTAATGCACCGCAATCAAATTTCGAATCTTGTTTTTTCAGTTCATTCTTTGTTTCTGACACGGCATGCACAGCACTGATGATTCCAATCGCGTTAGCTATCATAAGTTCCGTCAATGAAGCTACAAATACAAGTATTGGGTGAGCACATGTCTTAATGTTAAGATTGATACCCACTACTTTGAAACCTTTCAGTAAAACTGACGAAACCACAACGGAATGCACAGAGTTGCACCAATTGCCAGGGAACCAACGTGGTTTTTGCAAGGTGATTTTTGATTGAAAGCAATGATAACTGATTCATGTCTCCTCATCGTTAATACTTTATGCGCTCGTTCTCGCTTGTGCTCATGGTTCACTCATTGGTGGGACTGCGATAATAACTTCGACAGGGCCAAATCTGGTTTTTCGTGAACTGATACAGACGTAGGTGAAAATCGGTCGGTAAGATGGCAAAATCAATACTAGTTTGCTTTAGAAAATACGCCGAGAACGAAATAAGTGTATCTTATGTTCAATGGATGGCTTTTGCTATGCCAGGAATGATTCTTTGCCTTCTTGCGTCATATGTTGTTCTCATGGTGAGACCAGAAGTCATTGTATAGCTTTTGCAGTTTGCGTAAGACACCACTTGTAGTGCTCGTTTATGGGACCGCAACATCTATACCTTTGGTGTTCTCCTCCAGCAGATGATGAGCGACACATTTCACAAGCTGTAGGGAAGAGAGTCAAAGCCGCTTATGATTCGCTTGGAGATTTCACGTAAGCCCTAGAGTGCTTCATAAAGTGCTTGCTCAGATACAGATAACTTCGACTGAAAGCAACTTGCCGATAGATGCACACGTCAATTCATGGCTTTGAAACTGGACAGTTGACGGAACAGCGACACCGACATTCTAGAGGCTTCAAATCTCTGAATAATTCGGCGGCCTTCTTCGCAGTACAATCTGCGTGAATTAACTCGACATCTACACAGGAGAAAGGAGTAAGGGCTATCAGAATTGTCTGACACGTCAGCCCATATTTACAGGGGAGCGTCATAAAAATTGACGCCCTGAAGTTATGCTGTAAATAGGACATCGTCTCGAAAACCCCTATATATGCATATCCAAAATAAAGGTCACATCTTAGCAAATACAAAAAATCCACTCCTTTTAGGAGAACGCTCTCTCCTTGTTAAAACAGCCACGAAGATGTCAGTAGAGAATATCACCGATGCGCCGCAACTGAAGTTCGTCCATTCTTCTTCCATATCACAAAGAGCGTAAGCTTTAGGAAAACGGTACTCATAAGAAAAGTATGGCAGGTGTTACTCTCCAAATATCACATGAAAGCACGTCCTTGTATGCAAGTCTTGTCGTGTTCCCGCTAAAGAAATTCATCTATGTTTTACCATAGAAAATTTTTTCCTTTCCTTGTTTCTCAGCCAAGCAATCTTCTGAGGTCACATTTTTCTGCTTATCTTAAGTCTCATCACAAGATGAATTCATAGGTACTTTGGCCAAGGCTTGGCTATTGTTCAAGGGACAAACGTGGTACGGGCCCAGTTTCAAAAATCTACTTGAGGGACTTCAATTTGCCAGAGAATAGGCTCCCTTGTGAGCCGAATTCCAGTCTACGGATGACCTCATATGGATATTTTAGAGGGCAAGAGCTGCGCTATCATCCACAGAAACATCAGGCTCCCAATGGCTTATATATTCAAGATCTGGGACAAAGTCGACCTGAGTTAGTTGCGGCGCAGAGGCTATGCAATCCCTCGTCGTCTCTGTGACTGCTTCTGCAGGGAAGGACCCTGTTGCGAACAAGAGTGCATTCATTCTGATTGCCATGACATGGGCTTTATTCTATATATACCTATTTAGAATGATTTCTCATCTTTGATTCTCTACGACTCATTTTAGGTGCGTCAGTAATTCTGACGCACCCTGTATGTAGAAGATACATCTATGTGGGGAAGACCAACCTTTGCTTCTGAGAATATCTTCAAATCACTCTTGCGAAGCACACATTATGGTGTTAATAGGTAGTCATACTGGTACTGGCAAATCTTTTGAAGGCAGCAGGAGAGTTTAGAGCAGGAGCATTCTTGCTCAGAGACCGCTCCCGCTCGTACTGTGAAGCTATTAGCTCTTACTTCGTGTAGTATCTTATAAACAACATCGAAGGGTCGTCGGATAGATTCAAAAGAGGGAATATCAAGATAACGATTCCTTGTTGTTGCACAAGGGATGTTTGAGTAAGGTAGCTGCTATACTCCTCAGGAGGAGTATAGTACCTATGCGATGCCGGGTTGGCGACCGCTCACAATCGATTTGTTGGCGACCGCTCACAATCGATTTGCACCGAAGCCGCAGTCGCCAACTTCGGCGGCCGCCGCGACGCCCCGCTCAAAATCGATGCACACCGTTCGCCAGCGACGGCGACGCAAGATGCTACACTCCTCGAGGACTATAGCGGCAGTGTAAGAAAAAACTTCCTTCCTAAAAATTAACTTCCTAGTGAAGTTATTTTGTACTTTTCCGAGTTTTGCAATATCCTTTTTCTTACGTGGGTTGAATACAGTAGATTCACACTCAATTAGAGGACGAACGTACACTTTGTAAGCTTGTAAAGGCAGATTTTGATCAGTAGTGGAAATAGCCTTGAATATTTGGAATGTAGACTGTGTGCCTTGCTACACATAATTGAGTAATGTGAGGTAAAATCAAGCTTATGATCATAGTGAAACCGTAAGTCTGTAACAGAGGTGATACTTGGCACTTCTGTAGAGTCAATAGTATATGACCCGGATGAATGGAAATTACCAATCCTGAGATGATAAGTTTCACCTGAAGAAAGTGGTAACTGCCACTTCTTACACAAATCAACCAAACAGTTAATTGCACTTTATTCTTATCTTCGGGTTCACTTTTTCTCTTTACATCATCTGCAGATGTATCGAGAAATTAATGAACCTATTGCATACATCGGACTCCTTTACTTTGCAAAAGTTCAGCTATTTCAGATGTAAAGAGAAGGAATAAGATGAGAGACAAAACCTCGCTTCCAGACAATTTATCAATTGCAGTAGTTTTTCATGGCTAACCCGATCAAATGCTTTCGCGAAGTCGAAATAAAAATATCAGAACAAGATCTTCTATGCAAAACGTCTGATCAATCATTGAGACACTCGAGTAGAATAGTTTCAACTGACCTTCCCGCGACAAAAACCATGCTGGGAAGGTGGAATCAGGTCATTCTCCCAAAGATGTGTCATATGTGTTTTTTCAAGACTTTTTCGAACACTCTACAAAAGATCGACGTTATACTTATTGGACGTTAATTTGAGACATCTGAAGAAGGCCGCTTATTAAGAATAGGGGTAACAAGTGCATGCTTCCATAATTTGGGGACTTCAGAGCACATCATCGACTGGTTGAAAATATATGATATCGGGAAAGCAATAATTTCCGAAATTTGTTAGTAAATATTGGGGGGGGGGGGGAAGATTCTCAGAGGTCATGGAATATGAACTGGTCTTACTAACAAGTTCATATACAGTAAGAGTGTCAAAGTAGAGAAAGTCCTTCATTGAACATTTGATGGGACGACTAATGCAGGGTCTTTTTCCATCATCTTCGTAGTAGGCGGCTTCAACAGCGAGTAATTTGGCTTTCTCTTGGTCAGTGACGGCCAGTATATCATCTTTTTGCATTGTTTCTACAGTCGATTTAACAGAAAGTTCGTACCTTAGGTAGGAGAAGAAGCTTTGTTTTCCAGAACTTATTATCTTTTTCTCTATATTAGGATTATATTTTCCGAGACGTTCTGAGAAAGAGGCCAAAAATTCTTTGTACTCACGCTAATCTCTTGTTGTTTTGGCATAAGCATGGGAAAATTCCTTATGTCAAAGTATTTTTCTTGAGTAGGGTGTTAGGTTGGTTTTATGAGGGAATATGTAGACCCACGGGACAAATATATCTACAACATTGATGCAGTATGTCAATGAACATATTGTATTTATCATTTACAGAAGAGATCGACTCGAAGGAATAGATCCAGTTGACACTGGCAAGGTAGACGTTGGTTGCTAAATAGTCGCATTTAGTGAGTGATCTACGATATACAGGATTGAAGTCAACTCCGCTCCCCAATATATTGAATGTGATACTCATATGATCGCTTGCGCCAACGGGAGCACGAAGGAAAAAGTTATCAATCAATTCCGTTGAATTTGTGAACAGCAGTAGCTTCCTTGATGTACTGGGTAAATCCATGACATCTAATCATGTCTTAGAATGACAAAGAGTTTGAGGGATTATCTGAGTCTCAATCATTTTCTGGCATATTGTAATCAACAAGAATAATTGTGGGTTATGGGAGATCACTGATTTTGTTGACTAATTGATCAGTGAGTGTGGAAAAGCATGTAGGTGTTCTATAAACTAAGCCTGAATGACAGATCATTTGAGAAAACGTCGACAGCAATGATGTCGTATCCGTCTCTGATAGATTCAGAAAGTACGAGCGAATGACATATTTTCTCTCTAAGCAAAATTTCAACACCATCACCCGCCCTCTCGCTGCGATCAAAACGCAAAATCACGTACTTATTCAATCAACTACCAAACATAGTAGACAGTGAATGATGCGACTTCAGTCAAGTCTCCGTGAAGAGGTATATATCAAAATTATCACCAAACACAAGATCAATATGCATTGAGTTCTTAGGTAGTAGGTAGTGATCTAAGATCAGAGAAGCACATCAAGTATGATGAGTTTTTAGTTATACTAGAAGTCCGAGGAGAATCATTCAGTTTTCCTGGATATGAGTGTTATGAGCTGTATGGTTAGAGGACTCAGATCTATGGGCTCGTTCATCTCTAGGTTGTTTCCTCTCCGCTTCTGTGAGGGATTCCCTGAGGAATATTCCTTTCTTCGGGAAGAATCTCAGTAGAGGTGCACTGCCAAGTGCTGAAATACTGCCAAATGCTGAAATATCCGAACAGAGAGAGCAGCTTTAATAAGTCTCGGTCGATTCGACTGTTCACCTAGGCGATACACGGCGGCAGGGAAACATTAAACTTTTAGATGAACTAGAATGTTGAGGACACTGTCGAAATCGTATTGAAGTTTGTCACGAGACTATACCCTCGAGACTCTTTCGTTACAACCATGTGTTTCTCTAATACTGTCACATCGTAAACTGAAACGATGTGATTTAAGGTTCGCTGAGAAATCCATTCTTGGATGGCTCATAGTGCTTACGACATGTTGGATTCTGCGCAAACCTGGCTTCTTCCACGGCTGGAGTTACCTATTCCCAGATGACGGGTATAACTTTTTGGAACTGTTATCATAAATGTTTCCATTGATTGATTGATTTCTTACTTATTCAGAGTCTTGTTAACCGATTCAGTGCCTGCTATCTTAGTTGTCTTCATACTCTTTGCCTGGCCAAAAGATCTGTCTTCAAGCGGTACGTTAGCTACTACATGACAACTACGAGAGGGCAACCCTATAGATGAAAATGAAACCTACTGGGTTGAAGCTTTACCCATCAATGTTTAGCACTTTGTATGATATTTTTGCAATGTACTATAAAGTGAAGGCTCGTTAGGTTCAGATCTCGCTTATATTCGATGTCTTGAAATTATGCACTCTTCTTCTCTGGATTCCAGAGCAAAAAGAAAAATCGAGTGACAAGCAAAATGGTACGCATTACAGTAACACCTTGTCAGACCAAGCAAACCATAAAAGCTCCACTGGAGTGTTGGATGAGTCCGATGTTATGGGCCCTTCAGACGTAAGCCGCGCGAAAACCCCCTATGATTAATCATAGGTGGGCGATATCGCTGCGGCGTAGATCTGGTGGCAGTCACCTTCTTGCCCAACACCACGTAGAGACGTCCTAAATCGAGCTACGATGAGGAATGAAGTGAGAGTGTTTCGTCGCTGGGCGACAACTTTCGTCGCCTACCCATTCTTGCCGCCTTGACGTCGCCGCGGCGTCAAAAGGACCCATCAGTTGAAGCTGATTTCATAACGACCAGTATTATTCTGCAGATCTTCCCCCAATCTTAAACTGGTCCGCCATGAAGAGGAGATTTTCATGGTCATGCGTGTTGCTCATAGGTGCTGGGTATGCCATATCCGAAGGAGTACATGTTAGTATTGATTTTCTATACCTGTCACTGAACCAACAGTTGCAACAATCAAAGCGTAAGCTTTCCAGAAATCTGGGCTTTCATCTCTGATTTCCTGCACGATGAGGGATATTTTCGGACAACTTCATTCCGTGTTTTTACTACGTAAGAACATTTTCTGGCTCTGCTCTACTAGTTCTTCGTTTTTGTTTTTGAAAAATAGCCTTCAGTTGCTGTGACCGCGTCAATAACTTTCACGACGGAGTTTGCGAGCAACGTTTCAACAGGAAGTATATTTATTCCCATCGCTCTGAGCATTGTCAGTGGAAAAAGTTTCGCTTACTGTATGGAAGATAATTGCGCACTGTTTATTGGGTTCTATATTCCCTGCAGGCTGAATCTCTCCACATTCATCCTCTATATCTTGCGTTGCCAGTGACCCTAGCCTGCTCATATTCCTTCATGCTTCCGATGGCTACACCTCCAAATGCTGTTGTGTATGACACAAAAATAGTTAACATGATAGAAATGGTAGGATATTTTGTTTGCCAGTTGTTTTTTCTTCAAACCTAAACTACAAAGAACATTTCAGATAACGACTGGACTAATACTCAACATTTTCTGTATTCTGATCACTGTTCTCAATCTGAGCACGTGGACGTATTGGTTGTTTGATCTGGGAGCATTTCCAGATCTCACGAAGCACCACAATTCAACCATTCATAGCTAGTGATTTCAAGGTCTCTTTCAATATTTTTAGCTGTTGTCCGCTTCCATTTTTGTTGTACTCCGTACTATATGCATTACTATCTATTGTGGTATTACTACTAGATTCAAACTCAGTTGCACCAGCATTGCCCATGAGCAGAAGGTTTTTTTTTACAGAGTACGAGCGATCACGAAACACTTTCCGCTGATTCATTGTCTCTGGTCTGCTACTATTAGGTTTATGAAAAAGTTTCCGCCCTCTAGGGCAAGTAGTTATAATAGATGGTTATCCTTACAAATGCTATGTGAACTATGCTTAGTTTTGCTGGTGTTTTTCAGCCCCTCAAGCAATCCCTCTGTACAAAGTTTCAGTGAAAAAGGCTTTTTTTTGGAAATTTTGGGGCCCCATGTGGAGTAGTGGCTTTCACAAAGCCGTCAAAGAAACGCTTAGAGCACTGCGCTAGGATGTGCTAACCCATGCGTCTTATTCAACAGACTATGCCCCGTCAGACTTCTACTTGTTTCGATCGATTTCCCACAGGCTTTCCGAGCAGCGCTTCCCATCTTTTGAAAATGTCGGAAAATGGGCGAAGGAATGGATGGAGTCGGAGAAAGAGGCTTTCTACCGCTGCGGCGTCCGTCTTCTCCCAGAAGAAGTCGGAAGGTTATGGCCAACACTTTGTTTGATGTATCTGCTTTATTTCTTTTTGAATAAAGACTCAATTTTGCTTAAAAAAAGGCAGAACCTTGTTTTAATATCTAATACTTTACGAGGTTTGAAGGGACACAGGGGTCTGGCGCTGCTGCGCAAATGTGCGTACACATGTCAAACATGCTGTGAAAGACACTCGAACGCCTGTATTTGCTTCGAGAAGAGCTTTGGAGGAAAATGTTTTTTCTCATTTTGCACGCACATTTCGTGCTAGTTACCACTCAGGAAGTTAAATTTGCTATTTGCTTATGCTACACTTGTTGAAATTATGTATTAATAAATTAATGTATTTATTGGCACGAAACGTCATAAGAAACTCTCAGAAGAAGATGTACAGGGCCATCTTTTACTTGTCATCAGGAGTCTATCGCTTATCGGCTCGCATCGTTGTTTGGGGACGGCTGGAGTCGTTTTGCTGGTAACCTGGGCATTTTCTTCTGTGGTTTACCATAGAGTGGATCTTTCGTTTGCATTAATGGCCCAGCCAGGACGACTTCAACGGCATGGCTCCCCGTTCCATTGTCGCCGCTCACAACATTGTAAATTGGCTGAAATTTCAATGAATAAAGCTGCTTTCAGTTGTTTTGGGAGAGCAACCTACACCAAGATCGGTCCTTTTGGCTGCATCGATGATGGATTGCACTGTGCTGTGCTTGTCGAGGAGGCGTTCGTCAAAAATAACACCAGCACCGTTCCAGCCCACATGGGCAACATGCCTGGAAAGTAATGGGGACAGTGATGATCTGTAGCGCCTTGGAGGTTCCATAAACCTACGTGAAATTCCTAGGTAGACTGATCGAATCGGGTTTCTTGCCCTTACCTCTTCGGCGAGTAGGAACCAATGGTGTTTCCGAGACTGAACGAGAAATTTCAAGTGATTCCTGTTCAGCATAGTTCCATGGAGTTGTACACGAACAAAAAAAGCTTGTAATTGTATTTACTCACATGAGCCATCCAGTGAACATCGAGGAGTTCCTGGCGATTTCTTCTCGGCGTCAAATGTAGTCTCTGATCGTATGCTTGACGGGCTAACTTCACCGATATTCTCACTAAGATGAAAGAACCGCTCTCACTGTGTTGAACTTAAACTTCACACATTTTCATAAGAGTCACAGTTATAGAGATTTCTATGAAACATGCCTCCATACAACTGCAAAGAGATTTGTGGATTGCTCCTATCCATGTAAAAGAAAAAAATTCGTCAGTTTAAAAAAAGTCAAAATAAAAAACTCCAAAATTAAGCAGATACAGGAGAAGCGGAAATGTATTTGATCCTTGCATAAGAGAAACTCCTAGCTATACTACATATGTGGAAACTCTATTACAATTTCTGTTTTTTAGGAGTCACTGGTTCCCTATGAGCGAGATGTTCTCAAGTATCCTAGTGCCTCACTCATTCCGAGGTGTACTGTCAATAAAATGTTGTATTTATTTAATCTAACTGTAATTTTGGTTATATAAACCCCTGCACAGGAAAATGACAGTTCGAAATACCGGGAAACGGTCCTTCCTACAACCCTAACCAAGAAAAGCTCCGCAGAACTTAAAATCAACAAATTTTAAGGATTAAAATCAACAAATTTTAAGGAAGTACTAGTATAGTAAGTAGGTACACATACATATTTTACTGTAGTACGCATAAAATATTGTGAACATGTTGCACTATAGAATATACGTAGTAAGTATGTCATTATGTATACTAATCAGGTATGTACATACGACTATCATTAGCATTAAGTACTATTTACATCTACATTCTTGATGTTATTCTTGATATGGCAGCTATTTTTACCTGAATACTACTAATTCTTTTTAACCCAAGCATCGTCAACGCGATTAAATATCTATGAAAGCGCAAGGACGAGGTTTTTTTTGGTTTTCCGGAATTACTTCGAACATACTTTATCCTTGGAAGTGCTGCACTTTTCCTGTGTGTCAGTTGGTCGATCTTTTTTTCGACGTCAGCGCAGAGATTGTGCAACTTGAAGAATCTGGAAAAATTCCACTCCTTCTTGAAAATTTTATTTCTAGATCTTTTGACCTCAAACGGGGAACGATTACCAGTACCTGGCTTCTCTTAGGATCCTCTCCAAGTAGTACTCATCCCTTGGCAGTGGAATACTGCTATCTCGAAGATAGTTCAGGATCAGTGGGAAGATTGTGGAATCTCGATCTATGAACAGATGACCGTGCTAAAATACGATTTCCTTATGAATAATTATATGCACTATGTACTTGAAGCTTCTGGGTTCTAAGCACTTGCCTTATCCAGCCTTTCTCTCCATCCGTTCTGGAACAATCGCTCAAAGTAGGTACCTTTCACTGAGGTTAGCGTAGTTATGGAGGTTTTAAAGAGAATACCTTCAACGTCGAGAACTATGGTTGCTGAAGTCATCCACAGAAAATGTTCTGAATGATAGTGAAAAAGTACTTTAGTTGCACAAAGGCAAAATTGGCACGGGTGAAGCGGCTTATGAGGTGAGTTTCGCCACAAGGAACATTGTAGATGTTAATTTTCCCGCTACTACTACAAAAAATGGGTAGATGCATGTGAAAGAAGGATTTTACTGGAATGAAACGTACGCTCGCAAAACAGGAATTTTCACAGTATTGACAGACGTCGACTAAGTGACGGCGCTAATCTTTTCGAGTACCATTTAGGGCCGAGGCAAACCAAACACGATGCCATATACAAAGACGATGTTGACACGTAACACCCCCGTATGAATTTCTCCACTCACACTTACGATTTGTGAAAAATTTGAACAGGAAATGAAGGGATTTCGATACATTAGCCTACCGTCTTCAGCGTAAAATGGATGCCACTATGGTCCACTCTCTAAACAATTGATTGAAGATTGAGAATTTTCCGAGAAAAAGGGCATGGACACTTTTGAATGGTTTATTTTTGCTGTGACTTCAAAGGTAGCCCACAGGGATTGCTCTAACACGATTTCATTTGTTTCGCACGAAAAGTGATATAAAAAACGAAAGGCAGTAATACATTCCAAGAAAGAAACAGAAATATAATTCGAAATTATTTTCAGGAGACTTTAGCTCCATCGCTGACGGGTTTTGGATGACATTCCCGCAGAATATTGAGATGAACCATTAGATAAGACAGTCAGAAAACAAAAACAAGCAATATTTAGCTCGAATCAGAGTCAAATCTTTTGGAATGTCCAGCAGAAGCCTGTTAGAAAGGATGTGCCCATTTTAGCAACTGGAAAAAGCCGATCGCTGGCTGGCTCAAGAATGATCGCGAAAGACTCTCATCACTGGCGCCAGAAATAGTGAGAATTCTCTCAAGAGTCTCAGAGAAGTTTAGCTACGCAGACTGGTGGGTTTGTAGGACTGGAGACCCTCCCATCTAGCTCTTAGATATCGGATCTACTGCAATTTACAATGTAGAGGCTGAGATTCCGTGAAGGAAGATGCTTTTGCCTTGACGATCGGGGCCCGGATGTCTGATTGGAAGAATGAATAAACTCATAACCACGGGCAGAAGGCGAGCATGTACAGCGTCATGCATTGCTTAACAAGTTGATAGGGGTCAGGTAAAAAGTAAACTTAGGCACGTTTACACGTTCACCATGGGTAACCTTGGCCATGCATCCTAGCCCGGTGACATGTATCACTGAGATTACCCGAGGTAGATTTATTAACACTGCACAAACTTACCCATGGTTAATGCGGGCGTCAACGCGTTCGCCATGGGTAGTGTCGATGCATTCAAGCCTGAATCTTTGCTAGAGCGTATCCACACATACTCGGATTGAGTCCTTGCCGAAGGTAGCACCATTTCGGAACCCGCTATGATATGTTTTTATCCATCGTCTTGGCACAATCATTTTCCAGTGCAGCTCATCCTTCCAGCCCCACGTTAATGGTACCCGAGACGCGACAATCTCAAAGTTGTCATATTTCAACAAAGAGAAGCAGCTATCCAACAATATATCTTCTTCATAAGTGACGCTTTGTCATAAGCTGCATCGGTCGCTTCCTTCCACCATGAGGAAGTAGAAACAGAGCACTTTTGTCTGACGATTTACCAACTGAGTTTCTCAAATACTTGCAATTTTCATTTTCAAAGCTCGAAAACCAGGCAAAAATTCATCATTCACAGACCGATAACGAAGTCCTTGCTAGATAAAGGAAAAGCGCCTTCAAGTGACTATACATAGCTGGTCATGCTTTAAAAGATGGAGGCGGAACAAATAAATTTAAAAAATGTGGGGACTGATTTGCCAATGTATAAGATTGTCACAAAACTTTCTCCACATTCTTTGAACTTTGTTTTCAAAATATTTGTCCTTCAGTACAATAACAATGATGCAATTTTAGTTTGAATAGATTACTGACGAGCCTTATAGATGTTTCTGGTGAAAATCCCCAGAACAATCCCGAAAATTTTGACAATACACGAAAGCAAGTGGCAAGAAACTTTGGGGCTACCTGGTATCAGGTTTTTGCGGAATTAATTGTGCCGAAACGAACACTTCAGTTCAGTGTGTTACAACACGGCTCAAACACAACTTCGCTAATCAATTTAGCATCCATTCTATTCGGCAGTTCCTTCCCAACAATTTAGTAGATATTCCATGCCTTTACAATAAAAAAATGATATAGCGACAATTCAAAAACTTTTGAAGAGCTATTTCGGCATGTTCCAGATCAGCAATCTGCTGCTCTCGCAGGTTTGCCTCTGTGACTTAGAGAAAGTGATATTCTGACGAATAAGGAGGATGGATGCAAATCTCGATGCCTCACTGCACCAATTTTTGCCGGCTGAATTTTTGAGCGAGAGGCTTAGCACTATCTTGGAGCAGGGGAAACCTGATTCTGTTCACTACTGCCTACCACATCTACGGCTGATTTCCGGAGATCAACTAGAACTTACAATACTAGGACCATGTTGTCAATGAATGAGTAGGTTTGAGAAGGCTACAGTCAGTCACACCCTTACAGCACCACCAAACCCTGACGCAACCTCCCTAGAGAGAAACTTTTGTTTAAGAAAACGTAGAAGTGAAAAAAACATCTCTGCCCATACCCATCTGCACTTCTTTTTATCGTACAGAAACTGATCCTCATCTATGGTAATTGTATGATCTAGAAATGGGTCGTTTTGTGACGCAAAATTAATTTAGAAACGCTGTCACGCTAGGTGAGACGCTGGTCATCAGTCAGATCTTGTGGTGTTCACGTCCGCGTCTTTCTTACCCATTGATTGAAGTCAGATGTTTTGAAACTGTAGTATAGTGAGCGTCCACCCCTGCTCTTATCATCCAAATGGTAAGATCCGGTTAAGGTTCCACGGCTGCTCTCAACGCGTGATCGTCCAGCGACATCCCGCGACCAGGACCATATTAGAATTTGAGTCTAAAATTGTAGGAAGAAAACTTCGCGAATCCCTAGCTCACTGTCCATTAGGAAGGCGACTCTGAGCCTAAACAAATGCAAGATTACTGGAGACCTGCGATTCAGAGTGTTCGATTTTGATTTCATTAATCATGACCACCCAAAAATCGCGTTGGCTCATCAATTGTTCGGAACTCCACAAAAAGCTATTGAAGAGACCTAGCCAAAATATCCAAGTGGCTTTTGAAAGAGGAGGAAAAGCCCTTCCAGAAAGTCACACAGACTTGCTTGAAATTAACAAAACAGGAGAGAAGAGTTTATTTGTGCGTACTCAAAAAACGGCAATTAATTTCGCACCGACCTCATAATATTTTCCTGGTAGGTTTTGTTGAGTTAAACACAACCATTTTCTGAATTTATCAAAATTAGAGTGCTTCTCCAAAAGTGCAGCAGAATTCCCACTGTAATGAAGCCTTCCCCTACCCCCCAATCTCCATCCGACGGGTGTTTTTTCTTCAACAACCTTTGGAACAAAGGTCACACCGGGATGTTTTGATGCACTAACGCGATCAATGTTCTCGGCTTCGAAGGAGTGCTTACGACATCATGTTTCAATTATAAGGTATTCAAGGAGCCTCACACTATCTATGGTCTTTACAATTGCTAATTTGTCTATATTGCTGCGATCATGTTGCCGGTGGTAGGAATAGACGTAATATCGAGAAGGGTCCGAACTGCCGGCTTATGTTTAACTTCACGCTTCTCCGAATCGGATGAGTTTCCCTAGTAAAATATCACAAATTTTACGAGACGTCGATTACCTCCCACAATCGCTCTACACACGTAGTCAGTTCGGCCAGAGTATACTTATGCAGTATTTTTTTTTGGAAGAGTTGTCCATTCTAGTGAAGTGTAGAAATTTAACCATATAAAGAACATTAACCGATTATGTGCTGAAAATGAAGGTCTTTTGGGTAATATAAGTGGTGACGGGGTAATGTAGACGGTGTGAACTTTGGCTTGGGTGGAGGCGAATATTCGCGAACAACGGGTGATGGGTCTTGCCCATTGATGGGGGTGTGAATGGGACCAGGTCGGTGCCTTAAGTTTGGACGGCGGGCGTGAATTTAGGCTGGGTCACAGAGAATTTCTTCCGAAATGGATAGTTGTTTGTTGCACCCCGAGAACATCCGTGAATCCCATTAAAGGATGGACATGGCTACCAACAAAAATCGCATCTTTTCAGACAGCATTTCCAGGAATAAAAACAGGGATCACTATGCAGGCCAATATGTGCAGAATCGTACTTTCGCGCCGAGCTATGAAGGAGTTCAGGTGAACGAATGAGTCAGAGTCGTTCGCGTCCGGTCACGAAACTCTAAGCATTAGTGAACGCCGTAATGTCACAACTTGGTACACAGAACGGGCCTTGGTTGCAGTAAACAAGTCATGTCAATCCAAAAAAGGAACCCTCTACAGGATTTCTTGCTCAGCATGCTTGTATGCACGCTGTAGAACACCTTTCCACTAGGACTGCTGGCAAATTCAATCAAAGGAATTTTCTCTACGTTACCCTCAACCCAACCTCCACTTTCAGAACTTCGCTCCACGATCCAGAATCTTCGGCGACGCGTATTAATGGCCACTACATCCATTTTCCCACCGTTTGATGCGAGAAAGCCGAGGAATTAGTCGCGGAGCGACGCGAACATCCGTACATTCAGCAGTGAGGCTTAGTGCGCGGCACTAAACGGCCAGTCAGCGGAGCTTTATTCTCCCGGGAAGAGATGACTTCAGATAAAACTGTCATCTCACACAGTGGAGTGGCGCAGAAGCGATACAGGAGTTCCACGCTGTAAGAAATTCTCACGAAAAGCATCCATTCACCCATATCTACATATTACTTGATACTAATATGGCTGCGCCTTCTCCTCCCTCGCTGTCACATCACATATTTGGAGCGGTTGAGCTCGATGGAAGTATAACTTTCATCTATACAGCTAGGATTTACAACCGTAAGTTAAGTTACCCCAGATTACACCGGTCATTCCAGAGATGGAGAGCGCTTAGAAACATGTGGAGGCGATGTAAAGCACTGAGAAGTGATTATCGGCAATCGATATGCATCTTTACCACTGTCGTTATCATTCCCATCGCGCTTCATTTCAATTTATTTTGAACTCGCAGGCTATGAGGATAACAATACAAGCAGTAAAGAATAAATACATCTTCAATCAATTACGAAGCATAACCATTCAAAGATCAACAAGAACATCAAAAAAAAAAACATGCTGTACAGTTTGAAATACAATCAACTCCAATTTCTGAGAAGAGGTAAACTAGTTAAAAATATTCTATTAAACCTATGACAGGGATTACAACGAAATATAATAAAGTGAACAAGTAAAACTTGACTACATTGAAAAAAAAAAACTAATGAGAACAAAACAATTATATAGTCCTTACCAAAATCTCAAGAATCACCAAGCATCAACATATTAGCTATTGAGTCCACTAGATCGTCGTCATAGCCTATATTACCAGCTTCCTTGTCCACTTTGTATGGATTCACTTTCTCCAAACTCTTCAGGAACTAAATAAAAAGCGATCACATTACGTTTGCGAACCAGGAGAAAAGTGACACCGGAGCGGTTAGGCTTTTGATAGCCACATCCTAATCGACTATACATACAGTCATACAATAGACTGTCGTGCACAACAACCACGCAGCCAAATCTGGAGTTCGAGATTTATTCTATAAAATCTAAACGTTAGTAAGTGTTCGTAGCCTTAGTCAACTTTGGCTAAATACTTAGTTTGAGTTTCAGCAAATCCGTTTTGGCAGAGTAATCTCGGACACCACACTTCGTCCATTCTTGACACGCAGGCATAAGCTCTCAAAATAAAGATTTTCTTACCTTTGTTACATTTGTTGTGGGTTTAGCCAAGTGGTCCGCTTTTTTCAACGCTACCGCTTTCTTATATGCTGGTTCAGTTGGCGGTTGCACGACGTCACGGAAAACATACCTTAAGGGAAATAAGTAAGCATGACAACAAAAGCATGTGTCACAATAAGCTAAACATCTTAAGCGAAAAACTTGCTATGAGAGTGTGAAAAGCTCGCTCAGACACATCTATAAGCACTGATACCTTCGAATGTTGTCTGCTTCACGAGGAAAATGTGTGCGTTATGAGGCAAAAGGGAGCGAAGGTAATCGTTCGTGAGATGGGTAGGGTCCAGAAAAACAATTTTCTGTTCCTAAACTTCTGATTCACTAGGGAAAATTTCCATCAGTTTTATTAATGAAGTTATATCAATTTAGATCGGCATTTTACATCCTACTGCTCTGGAAGTGGACCCATTAATTTCGATTGAAGGAGAGAAACCCGATGGAAATCATACAAAATGAAAAAGCAGAAATTAAGAACAAAAACGAATCAAAAACAGAGGAACTAAATTGAATACTGCATGGAAGACGTATTAAACCTACTCTTCTCCCAGTGGTCCGCAAGGGATGTTCGGCCCTTTCAAGTCATAGAAACCATCGCTGTCAAATCCGGATAGATCACCGCATGAAATGAAAGGAACAAGGACACGGTTCACACCTGTGAGCTGATTCAGTTCCTCATCTAGACAAAAATTAACTATAATTCTTAATTCTTCTTGATCTGGAGAATAACGTCGAACTTCATTCACCATAATTTGCACATGTCATAGCTTTTTTGAGAGTCGGTTGATAGCCTTCAGGAGGTGAATATTGCCGGCAGACAATGAAAGCTTCTGGAATTGATTACTAGATAGACGACACATTTAATAGCAGCCACGGAGAAGCTCTGCCGAAGATCGACACCAGTAGAACTTGCAGTTATGGAATGAGTCAGAATTGCTCACCGCAACTACTTTGACGACTGCTCTTCGGCTTTGCACAGTAGACCTCTTTGAAGAAGAGCTTCAGCTGGGCATAGAGGAGAGTAGCGTTTCTCGCTCGGAAAATCTGGAACTCAGTCCTCAGATAAGACAGCTTGTTAGATATGATTGCGTTTCGAAAAAAAAGACCATTTTTATCCACGAAAGCATTCAGAACTAAAATTTCTCCCGTCAAACACTTCACTTTCACGAGTCCGATAATTTTATATCGTTGTAGGAACGAACAAAATACCTTTGCAACGAATGAACCACCAATCTTGAGAATGTGAGTAGTGATGTTCAGTGCCGACAGGACCAGTTGCGCTTGCATGTACTCATCCAGAGAATGAAGGCCGGTAACTATAAGAACGCGTCAAGATGATGGAATCATCTAGAAAAGGAGGGAAAATGGTTACCATCAGGTGCTCCATCGCATACAACCAAATCGGCGAGAGTACCAAAAACATCAATAATTTTCCGTGCAGTTTCGTTCTGAGAAGCGATCATCATCACATGAACAACACGACCAGCAAAACTTTGGTAGCAATAGTACTACAGCTCTTTTCCGATCCGTAAATGATCTCATATGAGGTGCAAAGCTTCGGTATGCCATTGCACTAGCGAATGCAGGAAGAATCCCAAAAGAAAGGTGAACTAATTTTAAGAAGTAACCTCTGTGATGTCACCTTGAATCTGCACAACGCCATCAATGGGAGACATCGGTTGTAAATCAACTGCGACAATCCTAACATCTTCAGGATTCTTTCCATTTTCAATTAGACGCTTTGAGAGCACCTAAACGTTCTGCTTTTCAATATGTTGGACTGCACACAACAACTTAATAACAAACCTGACTCCAACTTCCTGGAGCAGCACATAGATCGACAGCTTTTGTAACTCCTGGAAGCACTTTTACCAGTTTTAGTAAGTCGACTATTGTACGAAAGGTTGGTGAACACTTGGCATCATTTTTCACCCACAGCTTTCAAATATAATCAGAAAACTACGATTGAGTGGAAGTGGTAAAATATGGATGTAGTTGACGGATAGGTCGTGAGTAGATGCAGGCCTTGATCTCCGTTTCTTGCATACGTAATAGGTGATTATTAATGGACCAATGGAAGCTTTTGAAAAAAAGTAATGTTAAATCAGATTCTTTAGTTTCTATGAATGCATCGCCTCCCTATTATTGACGAACGAACAACAATGCAAAAACCCAGGGTACACTGCCAGAACTCCGACTTCATCGCGGCGCGATGTGCGTTCTTCCTTTTATGCAGCGTAATTCGCATCGGAGGGCTGCGGCTACTTTTGAAGTGTTCACGAGCAAATATAATCGTGAGAGCTCCGTGCATGGGACATTTGCATTCCGACGCTGGTATGCCTGAACACAGTGCCCCTCTTCATTTTTTTTTTCGAGAATTTCATACAGTTGGGACTATCGCCATGTGCCGATCACAATTACATAAATCTGATTCTCCGCATGAGTTTTTAACCTTATATTTTGAGAACAGCCAATGCTAGGTATCGCAGTTGTATAAGAAACATCTGGCAAATACAGGGTTTCTCAAAAACTCTTGCCTCACTCTGAACCGCCCGTCAGCTTAGCCATGTCAAACCACGTATGATAATGCGGCGCGGCTTAGCAAATGGGCGGTCAAGAGTGAGGCAAGTATTTTTGAGAAGGACTGTATAGTGGAGTCGTTTTGACAGTGCGTTTTCCGCGACAGCGGCTCCCTGGCATTGGAGCACGCAGCGCGGTCGGTCAAAAAGTTGACCTATGATTCATCTAGTATCTTTGAAGAGTTTTGTAGCTTGTTTCTCCTTATATTGTTCTTTCTCAGCTCTTAGAACAAATGAAGAAGGGAACAGACGATAAAACCCGTCAAAGAAGCCGGATCCATCGTGGGTCAACTGTTTGACCAACCGCACTGCGTGCTCCAATGCCAGCGGGGCCGCTACCGCGGACAACGCACTGTCAAAACGACTCCACTATACATTCTTGGGCAGGCCATTCTAAGCGCGCTAAGCAGAGAACGCGAGGCAGATGTTTCGGACTTCCATGGATGCTCCGCCCTAACCCTCCACAAAATTAGAAGTTCGAAAACAGGTTTTCATAGGTGTAGACCGTTATATCTGAAGATAGCTGTATCTGAACAGCGCAGAATTTCTGCGAACAGCCCTCTAGTCGAAACGGCCAATCGCACATCGCTGCCGCCCCCTCCATCCTTCCCTGGTATAACGTTGCACACTCGTTTCTAGGCATTTTTCGCAGAAATTATGTGAACCATCGCGACCCGCTTCTACTGGCAACACCAATCACATAAAGAAGTAAAAGAAAGAAAAGTAAGTTGGAGCATCCGGAGCAATGTATTTACATAAACCTTCGTACTGGCAGCAAATGGCAGCGATTACGCCGCTTTCGCAGACGAAATCGCTGCGATAAACTTGCGCTGCTACAAGTTTACTCAAGGTTAAACAAGGCGCACGACATGAGAAAACAAGTAGAACACGTCACCATCCTGATAGGAGTGTTCAAGCGACAAACCTTCAAGGATCCTGAATTCGTCATCAATTTGTAGCAGCTTGAAGGCACTTCTTGCCCTCCATCCTTGTTCCTTTGCCATGCGATAGTAAATATCGCGCTGATCCTTGGCGATTTTACCCATGCTCTGAAAGAAAGAAGATCATTTAGGACTTCGTTTCGTTTGAGCGAAGCATTTCCTTCAAGTGATTGGAAAAGCATGTGAAAATGAAGCGAAAATAAAATAAATAAATAAAATAACTGGAAAAAGGTTTTTCTAAACTCAGAGCAAGAAAATTTGAACGACAGTTACATGAGGTTGTCTGCAGTTACAGATAAGACCTGCTAAGGTACGGCTTCTTCCATCCTCGAGAGTTCGTAATTGTCGGCAATTATTCGCTTCGTTCCGAGTTTCTTCTTCTTTCTTTATAGCATTTGTTTGTTTACTTTTCTACGTCCCAATTTATTTGGAATGCGTAGTTGCTGTCGTTCTGTTTGCGCCATATGAAAACACATCTGCGTCACAAGCTTCGTTGTTTTAGTGTACTACTATTTTCATACACCAGCAGACTTTCAGATAAAATAAACTGCTCAGATCCAGCTCAGGTTGGAATAGGATGTTATGTACGGAAGGGGTTAGTTATATGATCAGTTTGTGCTGACTTTAGATCCTTTCGTTTCTTTTTTTCTTAGTTTCCTTTTGTTCGTCTTTCTCTGAATTCCACAGAATTAACGTTTGAATGATTTGACATAAAACTTCGTTTTCAGGGGTCTAGTTCTCCTTTCCAAGATTCACAACAAACAAGCCACAAAAGAAAAGCTTCCGAAGATTTGTTAGCAACAATGGATAAGAGATGTTTAATCAGGGATTTTGCCTGTATTTTATGCCAACGAGTTTGTAATGTTCCCGTCGCAACCACGGTTAGTCACTGAAGATTCTATTTGTTTTTAAATAGTTATGCTTCATTTTTCATCGTTCTTAATTTTTTCTGTTTCGCTATTCTTTTCCTGTATTGTTTTTCTTTAAATTGTTTTCCACTGAACTATAATAGCTTGCCTTTTTTCTGCAGGTCTGTATGCATAGATTTTGTGAGAGTTGTATGAATCCGCGCATTGCGGTTGGCAACCTCCGATGTCCCCGGTGCAACATGCAGCTTGATCCACATCAACCTGTGTGTCATGATTCGAATTTCCAAGATATCATTGCCAAGGTTCGTTTTATCCCTTATTCTCATTTCTCACCTTTTCCTGTTTTTTTTTTTCATTTGTCTTTCTCTCCTGTTTTCCATGTTAACAGATTAACTTACCAGTTCTTTCTCTTTAGATAGGATTTGATCTGAATACTGTACACGACATATGTTCGCGGAAGCCTCATTCCACTTGTGAGTTGCTTACTCACGAGATTTTCTGCTTTGCCGTCTATGGTTTCCTTTGCACTTATAGCGAGTGATGAAGAATATATGGACATGTGTAACGTATCAGAAGAACGTCGGAAGATTATTAGGAAGAAAACTACTCCTCATTGCCGAATTCATCCCTTAGCAGCCGAGCATGGTACCCGTTTTCCCATTATTTTGGGTGTCTTAGTGTTGATTCGCTGTGGTTATATTGTTGTTTTTTGTTTCCAGCCTTTTATTGGGATCGTAAGTTCCACGGGAGCAATGTGCTGGTGCAGCGCTATTTGAAAAAGATGGGATTGCCTCACTCCGATCCGCCTGTGACTTTGCCTAAAATTCCTGAACACGATGGAATTGACGCAGAAGAACGTCGGCCGTTTAGAATCTATGGAAATCTCATCAATCATGTGTGTGATTCTAGATTTTTTTTTATCTTTCTTGTGCGGTATTGTTTACTAGTGTTTCTAGGTTCCTCCACCTCTTCGCGATAAACGAATTAAGGATTCTGGATGCAGTGGATATGATGCTGAGTACAAGCTTTTCGAGGTTGCTTCCTCTTCCTTTTCATCATTTACTCCTCTATAGTGCCTTTTTCAGTGCAATAAGGATCACATTTGGCCTACCATTGAAAAGAAGGAGCCTAATAGATTTGGAATCACCGCAGAATATAGAAAGAGCCTTGTCAAAGTACATCGTATGCTACGATCAAAATCGAAAGCTGTCGATGCCATTGCCAATGATCGCGCAGGGTCGGAATCTGGAGACGAGAAACCTTTGAGCTGCTACCTAAAGTCTAGAACCGGGGAAGCACCTGACAAATTGGATTACGAGGTTGTTTCACATGTTAGCACATGGCTTTCTGTCGTTTGATGAGATTTTTCATCTTAGGGAGATATATTTTTGGAAAAGGAAGCGAATGGAGAGTCATCAACGTCGGATTCTGACGATATCAAGGACTTGTTATCTGTGAGTGCTTCATGTTCATCAGCACAAGCTGAATGTTTTCATTCAGTTTACTTTTTTAACTAGTAGTTGCTTCCTGGATTTGTTTTTTCCTTGTTTTTTCCTCGGTTTAGCTCAACTTATGTTGATATTTCCCGATTTTCTCTCCTCACTGTTTCGACTTGCTTTCATTTGATCTCTACTTAGAGAATTGGAAAAGTTTTCTTCTATTCATGAGAAAGCTTAAGCATGGTATTATCTCAGCTGTTTTCCCAGTGAGTTTGAAGAGAGTCAAGAAGAGTTATTGCATTGAAAGCATTTCCAACAATTCTTCCGCCATTTTCGTTTCATTACAGAACTGTTGTTTGCCCATTTCAATTCTACATGAACCTGAACACACGTACCACTTTTCGTAAAAATATAAAAAGTATGAGTTTGGCAGTATACACGAGTAGAATTGTGTGGAAATCAGCTTTGCATCGTTTTTATAAGATCATTCTGTACTCCAGGCTTTGTTCTATCAATAGATTCCGAGTGTTAGCATCAGCGACCCGTCATAGTCAAGTTGTGAACGTCCAAAGAGTGCAACTCTCAGCTTTTCTAGGATTTTTTTTGGCATTCAGGTCCACTTAGCGACCTCTCAAAGAGTTGGTCAAAGTTTTTGATGCTAGCCTTAGACTAGATATGTGTTCAAGACGGACTCTCTTCAATAAGGATGCAGGCATAATTGTTATTATTATAATAGTAATTGTTGATGGCGTGATGTCAAAATTGAGTCGGTTATTGGAAGGCAGAATACTGATGGTCTGATTAGGTGGCGTGGGGATTTCATGTCCGTGTAGATATCAAGGAAGCGCGATGATGGGAAACAAAGGTGTATAAAAGGCCGCTGTTTGGGGAAAGGCCGCCGTTTGCGGGCTTAGGTATGTCTCTGTGGAAGTCAACCTTGAGTCGCAGCCGTTCAGAAAGTTTGTGTGTGCGGAGACAACAACAATATAATATGACTTTAACTTTGTATCAGCTATTTATATTGAAAAATAGAAACAAGGACTTGGGAACATACTTTTACAGAATTATCGTTGCACTGATTTCCTCAATATTTGACTTACTTATGGAGGTGTACCCACATTTAGGAGCGTCATCATCTTTATCTCAATCGGCAGTCAACACCATCTGTGGCTGTGATTCTTCGCCCTAATCGGAATCCAAAGTCGTCATCTCGACTCGTACCTCCTCGTGAACTTCCGTCATTTTACCTTTTCGTTGATGAAAAGGGAACTATTGCACATATAGAGCAGTTTATAATGATGCGGATAAATTCCAAATATCCTCGAACGAGTGGGAAGGTTGGCAGTTCACATTTTGATGTCTGCATTACGACAAATTTATCAAATACTTTAAGGTTTCTATCATCCTCAGTAATATTCTTTGGGAGTGTAAAGCTGCTCGCATGGCTATGCTCCAGTGTATGCGCGAGGTTTGTGCAATCTTCTTCGTTTCTTTTTGTATTAGTCATAATTTATCGTACCGCTTTAGAATGGGTCGCATCTTCCGAGGAAATCACCTTTGAAAAGTGGTTGGTCCTATTTCATCAGTGTTCCATTCAGTCTCTATTGCTTTCAATCATTTTTGACTAATGAGATTTTACATTACAGATCTAGCAGCCCTTCCTGGTGTTAAAGACCTTACAAATAGTACTGCTTATTCAATTAGCACGAAAGACGATGAGAGCACTGTCTACGCTTCCTCATATCCTGTTAAGAAGCTAGAAGGGAGTCTGCTACTATGCGAAGTGAGTGATTTTAAACTTATTTTGCTTTTGTGTGATTTGTTATGTTTTCAGTTTTCATAAAATCTCTCGTAACATTCTCCATATGCGTTGATTCTTGAATCTGTACACGGTTCAGTGACGAGTTCCCATATTAGCCTGTCAGAGAAAGCATCATAAGATCCATTATGAGAAATCGAAAGCTGACCGTTTACTCTTTCGAAATTCCTACACTCTTGTTGTCTTCGATTGAACAAGCATTCCTCGTATCAACGCTTATATTTCCTAACTGTTTCTACGGTTCTTGAGACTATTTTGCAAGGATTCTGTATCCAATCTCTATTGGCTTTAAAATTTTGTACTTCCTTCACTGTTGATCCTGTTTCTTCTCTTCTCAAGGCTTATTCTGCACAAGGGTCAGATTCTGGCTTCGCTCACCATCCTTTTACTTTATCTTATGGGACCTAAGAGTGGGTCCCCTGGGACTTAAGAATGGGTCCCCTCTTCTTCGTAGATTTCTGCTGCAACTAGTTTAGTGACCAAGCGCATGACGTGCTTAACTGAGTCATTTTACTCGTGACTAATTCATTTGATTATGGAGTCAGTCTTGTTGCTGTTGTGGTTTTATGTTGTTTGCTCTCAACCACTGTTCCAAACGTTCTTTGTAGTGATGGGAGAACTGCCTTTGTCATGTTTCGCAATCGTCTTTTCATTATCTATGTACGCTGAAAGATTAGTTGGGGGACGTTAGAAGCATCATATGAATTGGGCCAGTTTTAGGAGAGGTGTTTTTTTTTCAGGAACCTGTTAATATGATGGGTAGTTTTTTTTTCTCGATAAGCTTCCTTTCATTCACGATTTGATTTTTTTGGTATGAAATCCCGCGCTTGTTAATCCATTGGGTTGTGATCCGGTTTTACTAATTTTTTTTGAAGAGATCAGCTGCTATACACTAGCGTCCCACGGTTGTGGCTAATTTTGATCATTTTACATGATAGAGGGAATATCTTCACACAGCAGATGTACTATTTTTAATTAAACGCGGATTAAATATATGGATTCTGCCACGGTTTTCGCTACCCCTAGGGAGATGTATTCCCTTCTATTTTCTCCTAGATTTACGGGGATTAAAAGCTGTGCAGTGGTGATTAGATCCTGAAAAATGAAATTGCCTTTTCAATCATGTGTAGGCCTTCGACTTCTCCCTCATATGAATTCTAAACTGGGGGTCGAGGGTGTTTATTGCTCTCTTGAACGACAATTTACCTCGCAAGTCTCGAATTGTACTGAATCGTTTGTACCCCCTTCTTATTTTGAATGAAATGGCCTGCATATGAAATGTGGACTATAAAAGCAACTGCATCTACATTTACAAGAAAGGGTACCGGTTTTGGTCGTTCTGATCAATCGAAGTTGTGCACGTTTTGCGACTTGCAGAACTAGGCTATCTGTTTTCGCTGGAAGAGAAAAGGTTGGGAAAGTTCGTTTTGCTGAATTCTTCGCTGCCAAAGAGTTCACTTGGGGTAGACTAGCACGCACAATTCAGTTTTTTTTTGCAGAGTCCTAAGGGAGATGATGTGGGATCATCAATCTTTAGTAGTTTTTCTGCTTTTTTCTTTTTGTTTTACAATGACACCAGTTGCTGCAAAAAAAGTCGTAGGGCAAAAAAAAATCGGACGAATTCATTTCTTAGTATAGATTGTTTTTAGGATTTGCTTAATTGTCATTGGTTTTAATAGATTGATTATCGTATTAAGTATTACTACTACTAGCATTATTATCCTGAGCTCATACGAACCATACGCTACTAGTTACTTCTCGCGTATAGTGTAACGCCTCGCGTCGCCGTAGCTCAGGCGACGGTGATCTAGGTACGTATTGATTAACGGTGGCGTATACTGGCGAGGCACCTTGCCCAAAATCAAGAGGTATCAGGGCCGCTGTGCTATACTCCGCTTGTACCACGACAGTAGTCGTACCTAACCCGCTCGATGCAATAGATTTTTTCCCTTCGTTTTTCGGTTAAAAATGATCACGGTCAGATTTTTTTTGGGTTGCATGGCATGATTATCCCTTCGCTATTGAGCGCGGATACATTTGTGGAAGGATAGATGCATACATGTGGGTATGATTACCGAGTCATAACGCCTTTTCAGTGTGGGTGGAGTTTACCACACGCTCAATGTCAGGTAGGCAATACCCACCTCTTCACTCATCCACTTGTGGATACGCGTTTTGATGGGTCACAGGTTATGGCTTAAAGGCAGAGGGCCACCTCGTTCTGCCTGTTGGATTTACCAGCATATCCTAGATCTTCTCATCATGTTGATCCCTGGGATGTACATGAACAGGCACAGAAGCGACGAAATCCCCATTTTTGAAAGGCTCGAACTGGATAAAAATTTGGAGCCCGGAGGCGGATCGCTCCAAGCTGTGCTGGCTGCCTGCCACGGCTGCAGCGTTGGCCAATGAGTCTTGGCGTGTTCAATCGATAAGATCAACGCTTTCACATGTCAACTCGCGTTGGCAAACTGTTACAGACCCCGTCCTGGAAGACGGGTTTATAGACCATTCTGAGACAATTTATGTATACCGTTGGAACCATCGCGCCGAGTAGATGCAGAATCTGCTGTTAGCTGAACTACGAAAATGAGGTGGACCCCTGCCTTTAAATTGGGGGCGTTCCATCGTTTACTATGGGTAATCCCAATGATGCATGCCAGCCCTGATTGGTAGCGGCTGGGAATAGTCAACGCCACGTATGGGTAAAGAGGTTGGTGGGTATCAGGTAAAGGGTAAATTTGGTACCTTAACACTTCCTAATCATAATCCCAACAATACATCTAGATCACCTTGGTTAGTTTATGAATAATTATTAATTTGTGAAATTTCCCATGCAGCACCGAATATATCACACAAGATGCTTATCTCGTGGCTTATTTATTGTGGACCTATCCGCAAGGTTCCAGTTTTTTTATTCAAAAAGCTTTTCAAGTTTGTCAGAAAAAAACCAGAAAATCCCTCATCTTTCAATGTCATCATAGAAGTCATTGAATTGTTTCCAGGTGCGTGATACGGAGAAGAAATCGATCGTTTCTTTATTATACACTGTGGCAACGTCAAGTGACTGATAATGTGTGTTCGAGGCCAAGTGCACATTGCCTTTTTTGACTAATCAGATTCGTTTTTATGTTCTCCTCATTTTCTTCTGATAGTTCTCACGTTCCAGTCATTTTTTCCTCATCGCATTTACATCCATATTGCCTGTGCTGTAACCGATGTGCGTTTCTCATTAATTTTTTGCTTTAACTATAGCAGTCTCTACTTCAATGAGGGTCTATTAGTACTGGTTGTGGCATCAGAGACGCTGTATTCCACTTCCTTTAAGATTTGTTGTTTGGCTGTTTCCTATTCTCATCTGGTGATACTTATACTATGGATATGGATATACCTTGCAATGTAACACAGAGTTTATAATTTTTGTCTCATTGAAGTGCATAGAAGTTTACCAAATGGTTACTGAATTGCCATCACTTAAGATTGAGATTTTCATCTTGTTTCCCTGTACATTTTAATGTAGGATATTCTAGAATAAAGTCTGCAAGACTATTTGTTGTGCAATACTTCAACAACCTTTATTTTCACTACAGACGTGGAGTGGTCCTATCAGAAAGCATTCTTTAATTCTTCTACTGGGGAAGGATGTCTTTTTCAAATGATGGTTGTAAGCTTTGCAAAATAGATGTTTTATAAACGATGTCACTCACTGTTGACCCCTTCATTTTGCTGCGCAGCAGCGAAAACTGGTCCCCAAGTGTTGTCGTGAGGTAGCGCTCTTCTTATAGACACCTCTTATGGATGTTTTCGTTTCGAATTCTGCTGTATTTGTCCTAGGGAACTCCTCACATAATAATGAAATGGAAATGCTGAGAAAACTTGCTTCGGGACCAGTTCTCGCAGAGTGAAATAGGCGTTTTAAGGCCGCGTTTTATATATGGAGAAGGAATTTTCGTTCATGAAATCGTAGAGCATTCTTTGATGAATGATATGTAGCAGTTCTTCCTGATCGGTGGCTTATTTGCTTCAGTGGTGTGTTCTCTGTGATAGTCCTGCGATGCTTCCGCTACCTTAGATTAAGTGGTAAGTGATTTAGGTGTTAGAAATTTGCCAAGTTTATGGAATTCTCTATTGGGAATGAGTAGGACCTTCTGAGGCGCATGTGGTTAGCTTCTCCCCTCATTCATCTGTTCTCAAACCGCTGTGGTTTCCTAGAAACCTGGTAGTCCATGTCCAGTCACAATGAAGCTATGCGGAAAGTTTTAATTTCGTTTTCTTTTCATTTTTTCTCAATTCTTCTCCAACAGTTTTCTAATTTGATCTCGATAAACTTCAAAGTGTTCAACTCGTAATTTTTTTTATCAGATCGAAGTTCTTAATGCAAAAAAAAACGTGAAGAAAAAGCGTGTACTTCCTATAAAAAGTGTCCGATTTAGTTTCCTATGGAGTCGATACAGAAGCAGCAGTGTAGCCGAAATTTTCATATGACCTTGATCACCTGTAGCGTAGCCCGTGTCGAACGCGACGATGGCTGACTATTTGCACCCATTCCCTATTTTTCTCGTTGCACTCTTTGGTCGCAGCACACTTTCCTGGTGTCTTTTTTCTCTGGAGTCATTCCAGCTGCCATTCCTGGAGCAATATTCCAGACATTGTGGCGGATTCATTTCTGAGAATAGAATAAAATTTCTGCATCTGGATCTGTTGCAGTGACTTCAATGGATCGTTCTACATAGAAATGGTAAGAATATCCGCAAAGAGATTGCGTGTCCAGAGGGGTGGAGCACATATGAAATCTGGCACTGCGACGTAGGGTGTAGGGTTTTCATTACAGAGGTTTTCATTACTGATTTGTATTACATTTTTCCTCCAAGTAAAATTTTTCCTCCAAATAAGAAAGTGCAAGCAAATTCCCTTTTGAGGAGTAACGAAATTTTTATTTTTGCAGTTTCTATAGTTATAGGACATACTTTCATAGAGAAGATGCATCATTCAAAATGAACAAACCAGAATTAGATCCAATAGTATTGATTTATTGATTTATTGATTTTTGAAGAGCGGAAAAAGAACCTGACGTGAATTGCGAGGTTGATTTGATTTTTTTTCAGATATGTCGTTCTATTTAAGAGGAGGGATGAGTGGGCCCATTGATTGCCCGAGAAAATTCGAAACAAGAGAAAAAATGAGGGAATTTCCTTGAGAAAAGAAAAATGCAGAGCAATACTGAGTAAATCGAGGTTCTGCAAAGTCTATCACGGATTTGCAAAGTTCTGCACCGACTAATCCAAGCCGTATCCCCGTTGTAGCTTAGTGCATAGGCCGAAAAGCTGTCAGACAACACCTTGTTCTCGTAAATCTTCCGCATGTCTATTTCCCCCCGTTCTGCAGCGCCATCGCTCCATCCCTTGTGACCCTTAGCCTTTCCAAATCCCTATCACGTCAATCGCCGTCCAGACACACGCCTCTAGAGACTCTACGAGTCAAGGACTAGTAACCGCCGAGAGTAATGTTTTTTTGTGGTTCCCTGGCACATTCCCACTGGGATTCCCGGCTTCTATTTTCAGTATCATACTATTTACTTAGAGTCCCTTTAGAAATCGTCCCTGTGCGCTGTGGATTTGCTCTTGAGTTTTATTTCTGCAGAGTCATCCAGAAAAAAGCTTCATGTGTCGTGCTGCAAACAGACTATCATCTTTCAGTACGCACGCACGTCCCAGGAGTTTCGCACGTTCGTCCTGGGTAAAAACATTTGAATACGACAAGAATCATTGGATGATAAGTGACAGGTTGCCGGTTATTTGGTTGACCAAGGTTCAAATGGAAGATTTCTCCGAAGAGTCCCCTCAGATGATTCGCTTATTGAGAGTATTGCCTTACTGTAGGCTACTCTATCCCTAGAGCCGCTTATACTTCAGCTATTTTTTGCAAAACAAATCTCGCAGGCTCGTAGTAAACAACCGGATCAAGGCTTCCAGACTAACAAGACGTAGTACTCTACACATGACGCGGTTCTGTGAGTCATATAGCGAGCAAGCTGCTCATTAGCGCTTCTTCTCATTGATCCTAATCTGGCTTAATACTACGTCTCCCTCGTAGATGATTTTGAGAACATGCCTCTGTTATATACCTCTGTTTGCCCAGCTGTTCTCGTAGTAGAATTTCCTCTGAGTCGGAAAATATTTCTTCGAGAATTTCGCAGATTTAAACCCACACAGTTAAAGAAGCTGATTAAAAAAACGCAACTGGCAAAAAACATAAAATTGCTATATATCTCTAGTGAGTTCTACTATATAATAAGTTCATATTAATCCGTGGTAAATGCTTCAATATAGTAAGTGAATGAATCGTCTTCTAGTTTTTGTCGATGAGTATGGGAAATTACGTCCGGTCAATAATCGAATGAATTAAATTGTTTACTCATTTATTTAGGGCTCAATCTGAACATTTTGATGGTTTAAAAAAACGGTAATCCATAAATCCCATAGGTTAAATCGAACTTTTGCATAAACCAAATATAAACCAACTTTCTATATCATCACTCTATATAAAATCCACCAAAAATAAAAATAATTAACATTAAGAACCTAATAAAAGAAGCAAAATCAGAAATTAATAAACCCAAAAAACAGTGGTGCAAATCATCCATCAACTGATTATTATCTATAAATTTAAAATTTTTAACTTTATAAATAAAATTTTTAGCCAAATAATCATTGTCGTATTGGTAGCTCTTCCTCGAACATTTGAATTTTTGACTTGTTTGAAATCAAGGTGTCGAACTCGAACATGTGCATCTCATGCAGTATTCGATCTTAGGTATAAGAAAAACTCTCACCAGCAACCGTCCATGTCGCTTTACTTCGTGGATGGCTTCATTCCTAGAAATCGATGGAGTAATTCTCCCCTTCCAACAAGCCAGCCGAGGGAACGGTTTACCTGTTGGAAGTTTAAGGTCTTCAAGAAGTCACCAGACGGGTAGTTACTGAGGTAATTCACCTATTGAGTTTTATGGGGATACACCTAAGTGGTTGACTTTCGCTTATTCCTAGTAAAAAAGAACACATGTAGAGTTCCACGACATTATGGCCAACATCAGGAGAATAGTTCTGGCTGTTGTGCAACATAATGAGTAAAGCAAATTAATTCAAGTGTTCTGTTTTACCTAGAGTTCTTTATTCAAACTAGTAACCTACTTATGAGTGGGAATTTCTCGAAGAATTACCAAAGCACTGTTTCTTTCAAAAGTTGTTCCATGGAAAAATAACGGATTTCTATTAGGGGAATTCAGAATTGGTCTCTGAAAGATCCCATAACCAATGCCAGGTTTGTGACGTAACAGGAATACACGAAAGCTGAGGAATTATCTTTTTTAGTTCTGGCAACCACTCCTCGCTACATTTTCCTAGTATCATATTCGTGAGAAATTCTCAGTGTACTTTTCAGCCAGTCCTGAGATTTCATCCTGAGTTGTCAGGAAAGACGATTTTCCATAACCTCTGCATTCTCTTTTTTCCCCTTCATTCTCTGTTTTTCGCACTTTTTCCAATGGGCCTGAATTTGTTCTCTGTTCCCGACATGTTCGTTGATTTCTGCACTGTTGGCAAGTGTTTGTCTGCCATTTGCCCTGAGTATAACGTCCCAAGTGCATTGTAACATTATGTGCAGCGCAGCTGAACTGCAGAATGTTCTGGGGGAGTAGAAAAAAATCGTTTTTTCTATGTGCTGTACAACTGATGCTTGCAAGCAGCTCGTATCCCCACGTAGCCATTGTGTAACAAAGGAGTAAGAGAACGAGTAGCAAGCTCAGTTTGCTTACTGCTTATTGCTTCTTGTGATATAGTAGACAGAAGTAATAAGAACAAATGAAACTGCGGAAATTCCTTTGCTTGAGGCTGAAGACTTCCATGATCTCTCATTGCAGAACCTGTGAAGCACAACACTTAAATTCAATCAAACAAGTGAGGACTTCATTTACGTATAGGACTGCAAAAATAAATTATAGAAAAAAAAGACTTATCGCTCCCTCCCCCCCCCCCTCTACCACTTAATTACTCCACCACCCCCACTCATCTTGTTTTGCTGACTACTACATGCAAAGGTTGATGTTTTTTTTGTTTTTGCTTCACTCCTTACGAGTATTCAACAAGTAAACAAAGAAATAAATATGTTTTGTTTTACTCCTTACGTGTACAAAATTAAGGTGTCTATGAGTGCCGCCGCGTATCTCTAGCCGCTCTAGCCCCCTTACGGCGCTTTGTTTAATACATTCCACAAGTAAATAAAGAAATAAATAAAATGACAAGATGAAATAAGGAATCTTAATACAGTATTTCTTCTTGCAACAGTATGTAGATGCGGCGACATTTTATTTTTTGAGTTCTGCGGCATAGTGGCGCGGAATTTCAAAAAGGCATTTTTTGTCATTCGGATTTCCCGAACTTCCTTTTTCATAAAAGTTGCGTGAAAATCTATGCTTCTAGAAATACCTTGGACCTCACAATGTCGCCTATTTGTAGCACCCACGTTTTACTTTGAGTTTTTACTTTTCAGTTGTGTACTTCGAACTCGACTACAAAACTGAAAATTTTGTGAGAATTTGGGTGTACATATGCATGTCTTGCGAATGCAATTTTGGGCAAAAGTGAATGTTTATTAGAGACAATGTGTAATCAAGATCGAAATGGAAACCGGCTGAATTCATCAAATTTGTAAGCAATTCAGGAATAAATCAGCAATAGAACAGAATTTATTCTATTAGGTGCGTGCAAAAGTTCCGGGGCAGTTGGTGGTATTTCACCGTTCAACGTCGTTTTGCTCCTTGCGTTTGGGATATTCTGCAACAGTTTTCATGTATGCCGGTAGCCTAAGACCTCTGCTACCCATACTACTTTTGGCTCGGGTCTACGTCACAGCGTTGCTCTGTTTTGGGTGTAAAACCAATGTTGTGAGCTGTGCAATAATTTGAGGAATTTCGCTTTATGAAATCAAATCTAGACGATCAACAAGAGGAGCGACCCATAGCATCAGTAATGTGTTTGTGGAGAATATGTTCTCTAAAACGCCAGGTGCTTGAGGGTTCCTTGGAATTCTGAGCGGAGATGAGAGCCTGGAAAATGCTTCACAAGTCGGTCAGAGATTTGGTCATCGCAAAAAGGCCAGGAAAGAGCAGGTTGAACCAGACCTTGTGCAAAGTGCGCAAGACATTACGGGGAACTTAGTCAATAATATCCCGTCACTTGAAGAAAATCGGTAAGAAAGGGAAGGTGAGTAGATGGATTTTGCGTGGGTTGAGCGAAGAGCACCAACGTCCACACTGGCAAGTCTGCAGGTATTCGACCTTCAGATTTCCTAACAATTCGTTTCATGGAAGAATTGTTATTGTTGATAGAGAATGAGTCAGGTACAACGATAGGAGGAGGTCATCCCAAAGCCCGGACTCCTGCCACCCACCTAAAAAATGGCCGAACCATCACTATCTTCCTTTAAAAAATTTTGACCTTTCATGGTCAGCAACGTGACTCATTTGCAATGAATTTCTTTTTTAATGAATGCACAATAATCGCCCTATAGTATTTGGTTTTCCCTAAAATAATCACGGGAAACCTCTTAAGCATAGGGCCGACACAGGCGGAAATATGTGGTCTGATCCGGCTGTGGGATAACGCGCACCAGCGCGTTGCAGTTTCAAATGTATAAAGAACTGGTCTCTCGTGCTCTGAAATTCTAGCCTAACTTATTTTACTCCTTATACCTGCCCCTAACAGACTACCCTTATTTCAACCTTCTATGGCTTTACCTCCATTGTAAAACTTCTAATGAACAGACCCTACTGGAAAACGACGTGTGCCACTATTACAGGTGTAGACCTGTCAAATTTTTAGCTTCTGGAAAAATTTTTCTATGCCATATTGACAACTACATGCAGATGCTAATGCTTTTTGTTTTGAACAAAATTGCTTACTTTGGGTCAAGTTATGGCGTTTTAAAAAATTAGGTGCAACTGCCCCGGAACTTTTGCACGCACCTAATAGAAATATTCAGACTAGTTCGAAAGTCCAATTACCCAAAAGCTGGAAAGCCGAAAAAGTCCGGATTTTGGTCATTTGAAAAACGCAGGTGAAAAATTGGATGAATTCATGGTTTGGTTATTCAAAAAAAAGAATATTCTCAAGTATTATGCTAACTAGCCTATGTAAATACATATGTGATAGTCCTCTTAGTCTAGTTTTTGAACCACATCGGTCCTGATCGATAAGCTGTCTAGCCAACTTCGTTCTGTAAGCTTACATCTAATTTGTTTTGAAAAAAACACTATCCCTATCCCCATATACGGACTTGTTCAGCTCCAGGCCTACCTGCATGTATTGCACGCAAGCGAACAAAGGGTCAGCTCTAAAGAATTAATTTTTGATGATTAAGTGAAAATTTCAATGATCCTTCACCTGGTAGAAGCCTAGACCTCCTGAGTTTCCTGCAGTGCTACAGAGATAAATCTCGACTGCTTTTTGTACGGTTGTAATCCACAATGGCGGTCGTTCGTAACATCGCATTAGCCCTGGCACTTTTAGCCATTTCTTTTGCTCTGCTTTTTCCGACACTTGACGGGTTTTTTCATTCTTTCCGTTGAGTGCTTTGTTGTGAGCAATAGCGTGTCAATTGCAGATAAACTAGTAAATAAACAATCAGTAAAGAGCAGAAAATTCCCCAT
This sequence comes from Ancylostoma caninum, assembly GCA_037903475.1. Classification (NCBI taxonomy): domain Eukaryota; kingdom Metazoa; phylum Nematoda; class Chromadorea; order Rhabditida; family Ancylostomatidae; genus Ancylostoma; species Ancylostoma caninum. The sequence continues at coordinate 2,021,144 of JBAJFG010000479.1, forward strand.
GGGGCAAATCGGAGTGGTGGAGTAAAGTCACTGGGGAGCGCGTGAACCGCTAACATTTCAGTCTAAAAGTTTGTATCCAACTCACATTTCAACATGTATAGATTTATTTATATCTACCCTCTGGCCTCAGCACATTTTCGTCTTCTTTTTCCGATCAAATAAGATTTTTCAATTTGTGTAATTGCACAGCAAGACATTAATTCAGCAAATGGTTTTTGTTGTTGTTTCACATCTGCCGCCAAAATTAAGAGTGCTTGGGGGGTTTTTTCGAAATTAAACATGAGACTCCATGAGCCCTCTGCTTGCATCTTAGGTAGGCCCGGGTGGTCCGCACCGCAAGATAAGAGGTACAATACCAACGGTGTCGCTTGATGAAACTGCGCGATGTCTGCGATTTCGCGTTTTTTTTTCGTCGTTTCTCCGTAACTTCCTTCAGTCTCAACCATTTTCAAAATGGAGCAGACATTCGGAATCAGGATGACCTTGTCTATAAGATAGCATGCCCGAAATTCAAAAATTCTGAAACTTTTGATCATCATCTAGCAAAATCACCTAAGGATACAGTTAAGAGAGACTCGCTGCATCGCGTCTCTCCTAACTGTATCCTCAGGTATTTTTCTGAAAACGGACCCCGCTATTTCCTCATTTTTGTGAAGAAGTTGTTACACTGCACTAAAAATCCATTTTTACAGCTCAGAAAGTGTTTAGAAGAAGAATGGTACCTCATACGACCATCGTAGGATTTCCTAAGAACTTGAATTCAAATTTCGTCGAGTTCAACCATTATTTTCACATTTTGAACTTTCTGAAGACAACAAGATTCGTGAAGTCCTCGAAAATTAATCAGAAATCAGAATTAAAGTAAATATGCGCGGCAGCCAAACGTATATCCTGCGTCTGTCCTGCGTCAGAGATGCGTCAGGACTGCTACTAGGACTATCCTTCATAATATAGACGCATGCGCATGCACACTTGTATCTGATATAATATGCTCTTGTGAACTTTTAGACTCATTCCAAATACCAACTTGTTTTTCACACAATGGTTTCCAGCATCCCAGGATCTGCGGTCCCCTCGTGTTTGCAGAAAATGTCCCATCTACGGATTCGTATCGTATCGTACGAAACGTTCCCATGTTAGCTATTCATGTCCTTTGTTTATCGCGCTCTGATTGCGAGACCTTCTTGTCGTGGCGCTGCCCTTGTACCAGCCAAGAGCAGCGCGTCCCTTCGTAATCTATTCAATCTGTCCCGCACTACACCTGCTTTAAATTTACATATGATCGCTGTTACATCACGTCGCAGCACGCAACGCGCAAAGGAAATGAAACGCTCGCTGACATTACGATTTGACATCGCTGTCGTCGTCGCCCCGGTCCTGGAGACGCGCCAGCGCTCGTCACCAGCGCCGGCGCCGGCTGTAACATACTTTACGCTTCGAGATGTGCAAGCTGCACCAACATGTCAGTACTTGTTACACAGCAGTTGTATTTCACTGCGTTACACTTGGTCACTCATTTTTATTCCACAGCCCACGTCGGTTAGTCGTTTTTGTGCTTTTCTGCATTTTTCGATGACTCTCGCTGTTGTTGTTATATGCCTCTGATTTGCCGCTGCATTCGTTTGCCAGATTTCTGGAACATTTTCTTCGCTCAGAGTGAAATTTGGTTCAAACACTGAAGTTGAAGCCTAGTGCCACTTCCCGAGTGGGCGGAGCTTATCCTTGTCCCAATCTGCCTAAAACCTTTGATGCTCCACATTCTCCAAAATCTTAAGATAGTCTAGTTATGAGATGAATTGATTGATGACGACAATTATTAGGTAGGTGCAAAAATAATGCGTACTCAAGCGTACTCAAACCTTCACTTCTAAACCCTATAACTCACTCCAGAACCAAGCACTTCTGTTTTGTCATCTTTCGTTCCGAAATCAAAAATTCACCAAAGGTGTGGATTTCGTTCAAAATAGGTGGGGCGACTGAAAAGATCATGAAATACACTATACAAGCATATATAAATTGTCACACAAGTCATAGGAGGGACCGGAAATTTTCTGCACTGAAAATCATGCAAGAAAAACGCGCATTGTTTTTTAACTAACCTAATATATCAAGATGAAACACTCTCTATTGAAGGACTCGAGATAAATATTTTTGTGTTTTCATACGGAGACATCAATCGTACACAGACGAAGGATGAGGAGGGGTAAAGAGGGGGGGGGGGGGAGAAGAGAAAACAATGGGTGAGCTATCACTCAGAGTGGGCGGATTTTCAAAAATGAAATTATTGAAAAACCAGTATTTGTCAACTATTCTGTGTAGTAATTTCAAAAATCACATGATTCATTTTTATCGGACGGACTCCGCCGCGTCTGACTCCTGTTTCTTACCTGTGTTCGTTGAGAAAGTTCTTATTTTTTCTTTCATATTCACTAACATTTTATTAGATTTGGATAGGGACTGGATATTGCTGAAAACCTATCAATTTAAAGGCATTGGCAGTTGGATTGAGTGAAGTAGGTTCTGTAACCAAACAGTGAAATACTCAGAATCATTAAAAAAAAGTCAGAAAGCGTTCTTCATGAGTAGTACAATTCGCAACTATGAGGAAATATCAAGGGCCGCATGATGACTCGCTGGATTTCGTGTGTGCAGTCGCGTACACTAGGCATCAATGACGGTGGCCCATCCGCGGCCTGGAGAAGAACGCCCACGTCAAGAACCGCATCGCGTGCGCCATAACCGATGTCTTCTGTTGCTGTAATGCTATTTCTAGCATCTTTTCTTCCCATTTTGAGGATTTTCGACCGAATCGGGAGGAAAAGCGCTTAGGAATAGCATTCTGGTGGCAGGTGACACCGGTCCCGGTGCGCGCGGCGCGGTTGCGCGGCGTCCTTCTCCGCGGACGGGCCACCGTCATTGACGTCCACTGTACGTTCCAATTGAACAAATCAATCAGTAGTAGTACTATTGGTCGCTAATCCATGCTTTACCAGAATAACAATGAGTTAGTATTCTTTGAAGTACTAAATATGTATATGCGTATGTTCCAATTTAAACGTTGCGTCCGTTCGGAGACCACTCGTAGGAGAATATTCATGAGTAGTTGACAACGAACGCAAGAACGTCTATCCTGAATGCGTCCGCCCGTTCGATGTTGTCTTTTCGGGTGGGACTCTCTACCTAACACACAATCGTAGCCAAAAAAGGGGATTTCCGAGAGAGAAGGGGATTCACTTTGAAAAGCGTGGCCAACCTATCTCGGAGTCGTTTCTGACCAAAAGGAAAGAGTCCACGAGTTGGTGATTGCAACGGTGTGCAATCTCCCATACAACAGCGCCGAGGAAGCAGCTTACGAGCCTCAATACCTGGGGAGCTTGTGGGTGGAGTCGGGGCGAAATCAAGGTGGAGTAACGAGGTTACTGAATAATGCACGCCCGGGGGCGCATCTTTTGAGGAATTTGGTGGAGAGTCCAATACTATCCACTACTCAACAAGCTAGAAGGTGCGCTCTATATCTGACTAGAAGCTGGTGCATTGTATGAGTGTCAAGTGTTGGCCACGCCCACAAGCTCCCCAAAAGTTGGGGTTCGAAAACGGGTTCATTAGCAGTATTGTACAAAATCACGTGCACCATTGTGATCACTAGCTCTTGCTCGTTCTTTTCATGTGATAATCTTGAAAATGATCCTGAGATGGTTCGGTGTCTTTGAACTTGTGCATGAACCCTCTAATTCGCAAAAGGCGTGCGGGACGAAGGATCCACGGTTTGAACTAGTGAAGAATGCTTCAGTCGAGGCAATGGCGAATATAAAAGTTGAATAGCAAATAAAATAGTACTGGTTGGGATTGTTAGAACAAATTTGTTTTAAAATTCGAAATAGGAAAATGCAAGATCGTAGAAGAAGCTGTAACATTGACCTAGGAAGTAGCTACCTGATGACTGCAGTTACCTTCACAGAAATCAACAAGTAGTGGTGTACCCTAACCAGAAGTTTGGATCACTTCCTAAAATCAATCGCGACGATTTATAGGTCAAGAAAAGGTGGTCCATGACCGTATCGCTCCCCAGTGACGCTGCGCTTACACCTTTGTTTATTTATATGTATGTATGCGCGGCTACGAACATAAGGGTGCACTCTGTGGATCGCGGCGATATTTTGTATAAACACTCGGCGATTCATGTATGGACGCTGCATGTTGTTTGTTCAGATTGTTTCACGCAATGCAACAATGTAATTGAGTTCTCGCGAGCCTTATGAGGCTACTCTACGCCTCATCGCGCATTCTCGTATAAATTGAACCTCGTTCTCTCATAGCATTTCTTACTCGCCTTTTATGTTATGATCTACAGGCTCGTAGTGATTTGGTATTTCTATTATCGTTACAATGGATATAATTTGTGAAGGCACTATCCGCTTATTTCTTCACTTCTGAGATGGTCCCTGTATGTCCTGGATTCTTCTACATCTAGATTCTGGATCTGGATCGCTATAGTTATATCGCTCGATTTTCAATCTTAGTATTAGGTATGAATTCCGAATTCTTCTCCCATTGTGACAAGACATCAAATCCAAAGATTTCGTATGTGCAGCAGCTACTGCGAGCAAGATTTTTGCACAGTTTTTAGCGACTAGCGGAATTCCACTTTATTTCTATCGGCTCCGTCACCGCCGAGGCGTAGCTGAAGACTATCCAGGGGTTCTGACTTGGCCCCTATTCATAATCCATGCGCATATCTTAGGACGGATGCAGCTTTGTAGTGAAGATTAGGCTAAAATGGACGGACGCTGCTGAGTAGACTTTTGTGTTTGCTGACGTGATCCATTCTTACTGGTCCATGCGGGGGTACGGTGTAAAATCCAAAATGAAGCAAAGAAAGACGGTCCTCATTTCGGTTGGTGAACAACAGGGACGGTACATTGTTTATTCTTTTTCCTGCTGGAGTACTCACTGATAGGCCTCGGTTTCACGCACATTCGATGTATCCCTTTTTTGTTCGCGTAACTTCTCCATCCTATGGCAAAGCTACGACCTTCCCGGGGCCGTTCATACGTGCCAGGAACTCGACCTTCGTTTTTTTTGTGGAACTCTGGGGAAGTGTTACCTCGAGAAATCGAACCCAAAAGCAACTCGTAGGGTAGAAAAGCCCGCAAGTGCTGTGCTCGTCGTTTTTGTTTGTACTCACTCAGAACTGGAAGTCATAAAACGTGGCCGCCACGTACATGTGTGAGCACGCGGCTGGTTTTTTTGTATATTTGTTCGCGACGAACCTGCGTAGCATATCCCGGGATGAATTCCTTACTAGAAGTGAGTAAACATTGGGATGCTTATATCTAAGCGCCGCACTACGCTGTTAAAGGCAGAGGTCCACCTCATTTTTGTGGTTGAGCTGGTGGCAGATTCTGCATCTCTTCGACATGCTGATTCCAACGGTATACATGAATTGTCTCAGAACGGTCTTTAAACCCGTCTTCCGGTAAGGAGTCTGTAACAGTTTGCTAACCCGAGTTGACGTGTGAAGCCGTTGATCTTATCGATTGAACACGCCAAGACTCGTTGGCCACGACGGCAGCCGTGGCAGCCAGCCAGCACAGCGATAGAAATTTGGAGCGATCCGCCTCCGGGCTCCAAAAATGTAGCCAGTTCGACCCTTTCAAAAATAAGGCCTTCGTCGCTTTTGAGCCTGTTGATGCACATTAGTGGGATCAACATGCCGAAAAGGTCTAGGATTTGCTGATACTTCCAACAGGCGGAATGAGGTGAGCCCCTGCCTTTAAGGGAGAGAGTACTTGGGAACAATCTTGAGTATAGACAAAATTATGTAGTTCACACTTCCTGTTATAACCATATGCTGGCTTTTAGCCCGTTTATTCATTGGTATATTTTTTATGTTTATTTACTTATGTAGACTCAAGAGGTGCACAAAACAAAGAATTCCAATGAGGAGTGATTAGGGAAAGAATAAAAAATGAGTTTAAGAAAGATTTTATGGGTGAGGGTCATGATGAGGCGAAAAAGGGCGGCCCATGTTTCTGTGAATGGTCCCTCCACTGAGTGATCCAATCACAGAGAAATGAACCTCGTTTCACCTCATAATGATCCGCACTCCTAATTTATCTCTGTGTTTGACTGAATTCTTACTAATTTGACTAATTTGGGAATAGTGAAAGCGGCAAGTGGTTGCTCAAAAAGTGGAATTTTTCTCAAACCGAACAAGATCCAAGGATTAGTTGGGGATTAGTACGCAGAAGAGGTGCGTCGTATTTTTTCCGGGTAGTCACATGGGGATGGGGTTTCCTCTCTGCCCAAACTTCAGACAGTAGAAAATTGGAACGATTTTCCTATGTGAAACACTACTGCCGGAGTCCACGAGTTTTTTCTTTTTGGGAAATTTTCAGTCATCCTTTCGTCGAAAAATGCTGGTGAGCAGTAAAACCCACGGAACTCTGCCCGGCAGCAGGTCTAATCAGTGTGCAATTAGGAGGGACCTCCCGGAACCACTCGCCATCCCTTTGTGGCTCATGATGATTCTGTTCCACAGAAGGTGAAGACACTCCCTAATGATGTCTTTGTTTACTATCTGGAATGTATGATGGGACAAGTGCTACCACGGCTCGGAAGGTTAACAAATTTTTAAGGAGCAATAGGCCCTAGAATTTTGATGCTAGAACATTCTTAATTCAAATGTCTGATGGTTTCCGAAAAGGTGGGTATTGGAAAATTGATGAGGTCCAACAATTTGAGGTTCGAGTAGATTAAAACATTCGAATACTCAGAAATTTGAGCGTGGCGCTCTTACACTCGCCCAATGTCAAGAACTGGACATCCAGGATGCCATTTGTTGACCAGTCCATTTTGATGGGAAGCTGTTCAGTAGCCTGGTCTTTGTCTTCCAAACAATCATGAATAATGCAGTAATAGCAGTCTTATTCCCGCATCAGTGAATTAGACGTCTTGTATCCTTACAACTTTGATCTTTGGCCTTACTTGGCTCCGGGCATGCAGTGCACTCCTAGCGGTAAAAATCCTTCCTGATCATCGGCTTTGTCATAGTACGCAATCGCAGAAAAAACAGTACTGCTTCCAAAAAGACGTTAGCTGTACGAAATTAATCATAATGTCGTAGATTTCCATGTGTTATTGCGTAGTAAACCAATATTATTCTTGCTAAAGCTGCAATGTCCGTGATTGCGTAGTCTATTGATAAATTTGCCCGCACGGGTTGCAGAAAAATCACTAGATAAATTTCCGAGGAATGGCAGTCAATACGTATGGCAAAAAATTAATGATTAGTTGTTCCGTACTATGTAGTTTAAACACTGATAATTCTAGGAAATACTGACAATTTTGGCACTCTTGACATTTCCTTTCGACACCTACTGACATCTGTTGACATCTGATGGCAGTTGCTGACGGATTTCTGACAGCTGCCTTCCTTTTAGAGGCATTGCTGACAAGGCAGGGCACAAATTTCATGTTTTTATATGTTATGAGGTGACCTTCGTCCTTCTCACCAATTTTAGCTCAGGTAGGGTTAAGGTTACTAGGTTATAGCTTCTTTAAGTGATACCCTCAGACGTGTATGGCCCAATTTTAAGCTCCAACTTTGATGAAATCAGCGAATTTTGAGATCTTTGACGGGAATTGTCGCAGAGTTCTGCCCTCTCGTTGAAAAGTTAATATAATTTTAATTACATCTATGGCTATAGCCTGGATATAATTAAAATTAAATCTTCGGTGTAGTTTCCTTCGAATAATCGAGCATTCGTATTCTTGGAATCGAATAAAAACCGAATGAGTCAATTAATCCAACTATAAATTCAGAACCTGATGCGAAAAACTCGAATGTTGAGTAAAGAGGAAGCTCTATATTTCTTGTTAGCGCTCCTTAAGGTCATACTCCTTTCTCTTTGACGAAAATGCAATATTTCAATTGTTCGAAATTGAATGTTCGAATATGAATATAGATAATTTATTCCTCGTTACTGAATGTGAGCATTCGTACAAAGGAGATCTCTCTTCGGAGACAACTTAAGATTTTCGACTTTCTGAACAATCATAAATAGTCAGCTGAATGCCAATAAAACTTCAAGTTTACTGTGTTCAAAACTCTGTCTCTGTAATCTATTCTATAGTTTTCAGTTCCTATGTACCTAGAAAATTACAAAGGGTACACACGGGTTCATTTCATTCCTCATCATCGCCTGGATGTCCAATCTTCTCACCATAAGATTCATATTTCTTCAATAAAGTGGCGAGTGTGGCCGAGCTAGCTGATACTGCCTTCTTGTGGAAATGAAGGGCCATTTTTATTTTTACCTAGGAATTTTCCTGGAATGGTCCGTTTTTGAACCGTATGATACCAAAACTCGGTTGTTTTGGAAGCCTTCAGTAGAAAGTTTCTACTGGTGTGCTGTTTTGGAGCAAGTATTTAGGGCTACTGAGTCCCAAGTTTAGGCTTGGCTAACCTTTCGTGCAGTTGCTTTGAAGCAAGGCACTTGATCGGCTTGATTACGCATTTTGCACCCCCTCCCCCACCCCGAGAATCCAAGCGTTCGCTATCTGTGACTTTTAGTGTTGCATTCGTCGCCGCTGCAAAGACAAGGCCGATACAGCACAGAGATAAGAAAGTAAACAGTAACTGTTAAGATGGTCTTGACGTTAACGTGAGCAAAACCCAACAACAAATAGGAGACCTCTCGAGGTCGTTTTATGTTTTGTTTACTGAGCTTTTTCCATTTTCTACATCTCTCTAGGGGCTGCGTGACGTTTTTTCCCTTGACTACATGTTACTTGGTAACCCACCGCGATTCCCACTCACGTACGTAGTGTAAGGCTTCCAGACGTTCTTAGAGATTAGTGATCCTCAAAACAGAGACAAAGATCCTAGGAATGCCTAAAAGTGCTTGGGTCAGTGATCATCTGAGCATAATCCTCATGAGTTGGGTAAATGATCCTCGCGATGTCTATGGAGGCGACAGCAACAGCTGAGGATTCATGGAGGCTCAAGAATGGCGTTGTTTTGAGGATCTTTGGTTTTGGGTGTCCAAACAGCGGCGTTGCTGTCCATTCAAACATTAAGTTATGCAGAAATTCTCCATTCTATTCCGAAGGCACCATTTAATAAAGGTTTAAACGGTTGTAAAATCCAAAAACAGGACAACTGTTTCTGAAATAGTGGGCAGCTCCAGGAATACCAGCGGCTCTTCCGTTTTGCTAGCGGCACTAGAATGATTGCGAAAAAGCTGACCCGCTTGACAGAGCGGTGTAACTTTTAACGATGTTCGTTTGTTTGCTCGTAAATGGCTGCATGAAACGGTCACAGTGATGTTATTGTTAAGCACCTTGTGCTCGTTTAATATTTTGAATAATGGTTCAGTTACCAAGTGGTGGAGGCGTTTTTCAAGAAGAAGAAATTTAGCTATGAAATCTTTCTTTAAATCGAGTTGAAATCAGTATTGGAGAGTCGCTGCGAAGATACGTAGGTTCCACTGGTGGATAATGGGGTGCAGGGATAATGAACTTGAGAAAATAGTTTTATCATGGGGGGGGGGGTGGTCACTGTTCCATGATTTGCTCATTCAAACCACCTTCCGGCCCTCCTGTTTCAACTTACTATAGCAGCTCCTCTACGTGGTACTTGAAGACGACTCGAAACGACAAGTGCACATTGAAGGGCGGGAAAGCCTTCTAAATCGACCAATCGTAGAACAGTAGGAACGCCCAGGCCTGAGACGATGCACTTCATTTAGATTTTTTGAATACTTCTACATTGAAGAACAATTTTTGTTTTCTGTAGGTGTTCCTATGTTAGGCAGGAAATCAAGTTAGTATGTAGATAGTAGTGCTGTAGGTGGAAGGAAATTACTTGGCAATTAAGTGACCACATCACTTTGAGTGATGAGGTGATGACGTCATCATCGAGTTTTGTGGTCCATGCTGCTAATGTAAATGCACGTACATGCGGTTGCATTATATTTTTTCTCGAAGTTTTTGCGCTGTTTTGTGTTTGTAGTGAGCTCTATCGCTATTGGTGGTTGCAGGGGCAGGCCATGTGCTCACCAGCCAATCACAGCTGTTGAAGCCTTCATCGTCTACATCGATCGAGTGGCAGCGTAAGCGTATTGGCATTTGCTTACAATGAACACAGAACAAGACTAACACCACACATTTTTCTCTTTGTTCTCTTATTTATATTTTGTTCTAATGAAATCAACGCTGCTCAAGAAAGCTGCTTTAGAATGAATATCTCCATTGAAGGCCCTGCCACACATGCATCCTCGTTTTTGCCTCGAATCTTCCGGAAAAGTTTTTCTTGCCTTCTGGAAAACATCTTCTCAAGCATCTAAGTGATGTAAAGGATTTTGAAGTTGACTATCTGTCATTTCAGAAATGGAGCGCTGGACAGGCAGTTTCAAAATACTTCCATATTCTTCCCTGAGGAGTAAAGTTCAAGGAAATATGTCATTTTGCTAGTAAAATTAATTCTGGAGGAGTTTGGATGAACACCCAGATAATTGAGAATTCTACTGTATTCCCATACGTTTCTAGAAGACGACCTCTGAAATACGCGTGAGGCATCTATCTAATTAGTCATCCATCCAGACGACCTCCGCTCACAAAATTAGATCTGTGATTCGACGTTATTTGGTGTTGTTTTTGCCGCCTGGCGGTGGCGGTTTTGGTGGTGTGTGATCTGCGGCAGCGATTACTACGGAGTAGTTAAGTTAGTGCTCACCCTAACGATGTGTTTCACGAGTTCCGTTGACTTTGTTTGGCACAACAGCAGCGAAATATCACACCAACCAGCCGCTGCGTGTTCTACTCGTCATCCATCAGCCGCCAGCAACTGACTCCAGCCCGCGGCGGCGGCGGCGGTGTCCAGCCGCGGACGTCATTGCGGTCTCCAACCCGCTAGTGACATACTCGGTAATGCATGGATGAGTGTCGCGCGGCTTCCATCGTAGTCAACGGCGGAGTTTTTTCGCTTTGATGGCTCTTTGCATAGCTAAAGTGACGGACTGGATGGAGTGAACATAGTATCGGTGTTTTTGAGCTGCTTCTGGAGGAGGAGTTGGTGTGTAGACAAGCAATGTAGACGATTTATCACCTCAAACTTGGGTAATTAAACCCCTAATAGGAAGCAAAGCAACGGGACACATAAAATGAAAGTAAAAGGAAACAGAAAAACTGAGTTTGTGGTAGAGGCACCTACTTATATAGCGGCAACTGAAGTGTAAAGTGCGTCGGCATCCGATAAAGAGCAAGACAGCCTCGATGTTCTCACAACAAACTCAGCTGATCAAGTCGAAATCATCATAAAGATCGTGACGTCATTGGAATCGATCTCTATACGGTGACGTTCACGGGCCTTTAATGGGATTTCTTGATTTTTCAGAGCACATCATCAATTAGGCTCTATTTCCATCAAGGTGAATCAGGGATAAGATAAGGACTTGACCTTCCTTTTTTTATTCCTGAAATGATTCTCCCTGGAACCGTCACGCCACATGACCCATCCTATTTGTGATTTTGAAACTGGGAAGATGGAATAAAACTGGATGAAGTCCTCGTTTTTGCTGCGGAAGCACCGTAGACCTAGCCGTGCTGAAATTCCCAATTGTTTTGTTTACTCACTGTGAAGAGGGTCATCAATGGTGTGTTTGACTTTCAATCCACTTTCTTGCTCTGTCATCCGCACGCTTTCCACATCCGCAAAAAGAATGCGATGTCTATTCCAGGATATGTGATGCTTTATTTCAACATAAGTTTTCAAATGTTACTTATTCATTCGGCAGGACTTTCTGGAACTATAGCGATTTTTCTGGGTTATTCTCTGATTTGCACAATGTGCTAAGGGGAAATAGCCTATAAATAGTTCGAGTATATTTCTTGCGGATATTTTTCAAATATAGGTTTGACTTCTCAATTCGTAGCGGTTTACATATGTGCTGCGGAAGTACCGAAGAGACAATTTCGCCTGCAGTTTTAGATGTAATGATCCATCAGGTAACAATTAGTGAAATTATCATGGACATCAGTTCATTTTAGAAAAATGGAAGGGTAATGATACTGGAAATATTAACCTTACGCTAATTATTTGCCCATTGCAATTAAATGTCGTCCCGTTCTGACAAGCCGGCACCTCTACAATTGCCTAGCAACGCTTCATTTGCTTCTCTACGATTTTAGCAAAGGCTTCGTAGTACTATCATGAGGTTAGCATATAAGCTCTTATTACAGTAGGTAGCGGTACTGTAGTTGTTCTGCGATTGCAGACATAACCGCACGTTTTTTAGTGTTCCAAAGGTACTAGACCTTCATTCTTGGATAACTAGTCCCTGAAATTGAGGTTTTCACGGAATTCCTCCGATTTGGGTACTATTTCGCAGCTTAAACTTCCCTCGCCTTCCTGCTAGCTATGCTATTGAAGTTCAGGCCAGCAAAAATCTCCATCTACGCTGCATTTGCATAACTTTTGTGATTTTCGATGTTTGGTCAATTAAGCACGTTGGCTAGAAAAATTTGTCCCTAGTTCCCTGATTTTTGCTAAAACAATCGTCGTTTTCTTTCACAGCAGTTCTCTTCCAGGTAAATGCGGAATATCAATTGTATTTATTATACGCAGAATTTTAATTGTATTTCTAAGCACACAAAAATCTCGCAATAATATGCAAAATACATGGGAAATACTGTGCAGAGTCGATTCTCTGTGGGAGGTACACTTCTAAGCTCTAAGTCTTGCAGCCAACTCCCGCTGGTAACTTTTTCATGCACCAGGGTGGTTTTTCTGGATGCAAAAAACTGTGGCATGTGCTGCCCTTTCTACTTATCCAACAGCTAATCCTTGCACTTTTTTTCTCATGTTCTCAGAGCTAATTCTCTGTAGTCGAGCAGCTTGCTATTCTAGGATGAGAAGGAATATCCGTGAAAGTGCATGGATATTTTCCTGCTCGCCCGGCAAAATAGAATGCAACATTCTATCGGTAGAAAAAGAGTGATGTATGAGCACGGATGCTATTCTTATCCTCGAATACCTTCGGGAAATTTCAAAAGAAAAATTGGGTTTCCCGGAGAGTTCTTGATGAATTCGAGGATATAAGAAAAATGGAAATGTGGAAATGTCGTGGCGTGTGGGATAACGTGGTGTGGGTAAGGTCCCAAGATATTCGGAGGCCACATGCATCACTGAGATTACCCGAGTTAGACGTGTTGGCGCCCTACAAATTTACCCATCAACAGCACGTACGTCAACATGTTTACCCTGGGTAATCTCAGTGATGCATAGAGGCTCAGGGAGCTGATGCATCACTGGAAGGACTGGTAATCCATTACTCATGAACATGATTACCCAGGGGTAGCAGCTGGATATAGAGAACGTCATATGGGTAAAGGTAAATTGGTGAATTCTAGGTGAATACTAGATCTGAGTACGTTAGCAAAATTGCAATAGGTAATTTCTGGTTTGAGGCCCAGAAGATGTACCTCCAATGACTGTGGGCTTCTAAAACGGCGAGCAAATTTAAAAAAAGAGATTAATGAAAGTAAAATGATTCATGAAGTACAACTAAAATAGATAGTAGAAGCATTAGAAGGTAGTAGCAACGCAGTTTAAACAAGTAGGTCATATAAAGTAAATATAAAGTTTAGAAGTAAACAAAACTAAAAACAATCAGTAGCTCTCTTAGGCGAAAATGCTCAAAAAAATGAATAATGTCTCATAACTGCTCCAATGGCATGCGCTACGTTCTACCTGGAAGGGGCGTTACGGCCCAGCTCTGCGATAGGTCAATTCATCCGACTAGCCAGTCGCAGAACTTGAGCGCGCCGCCCATCCCACGTATAGCGCTCTACATCCGCACAGTGGCCCTAAATTTCCCCAAATTTGCAATTATTTAGCCTTCTTGTCTTCGCAATCGCGGATTTTCTCGTTATCTTTTTCGTACATGCGTACTACATTCAAAAAGCCAAAACAATCCACAGGAAACTCGCCTAGCACCCAACGACTATCGGAAATTCCAGTCTGCAAAACCACTTCCTCGCCCCGTAATACGTATAGCAAGAAGCGGAAATGAATCAGAGTGATCGCCACAAAAGAGCTTCCGGAATTCTCTCACCATAAGAAAATGACCAGTCGGGGGTTCTTGGGAGGAAATAGCAAATTACGCGCTGGTCCTATAGTAGTCCTTGTTGAATGAGCGAATAATGGCGATTAAATGTCGTAGAAATTTCTGGAAAACTTGATTGGTAGTGAGCAAGGGCACACATAACATCGTTTGCGCATTTTTCTGATGTGGGAAAATTTGGAGTAAACCCAGAGCATATTTTCAAGTTGAATTCTTCATCCATCCATCATTGCGGATTCAGTGAACCTGCAATTTTTGTGATGTATTCGCTACAATGAGTGGGAAAATCCGGGATATCCATGAGAAAATGTTTATGCGAAAGGAAAAAAAGAAAAGAAATTGAGGAAGTAGAGGTTGAAAGTTTGGTGACTTGCAGCCGTTACAATCGAGATGAAAAAAATACACGGAAAAATTTTTTGTGTGTATAAATGAAATAATCCTTCATTGCCTTACTGTCACATTTATTTATTTATTTATTTATTTATTTATTCTTTCATTCGTATACTCACTAATTCATTGACCGTATTTATTTACCTGATTATTCATTTTTTCATTCATTTCTTCAATCAGTCATTCATTTGATGACGATTGATGACGAAAATGGATCAGTTAGTGAGCAAATAAACTGATAAGTAAGTAGGTAAACAAATAAGTAAATAAGTGGTAGAGACACAAGAGGTAAATGAGCAATAAACATACCATTTATGTATTCATGCAATTCATCCATTCATTGTTTATTTACCAACTCATCCATTCATTCATCCATACATTTATTTGTTCATTCATTCATTCATTCATTCACTAGATGATTCATTCACTCACTCACGAGATTGCTCACATGTTTTGAGTGATGTCATAGTATATCTAGGCTCCAATTTCGGGTCTTCCCCAGCACAATTAGCTAAGAGACGAAAAGCGCCGTCAATCCAAAGACTCTCCAGAATGCGAAAATATTCTCATCGTACCATTGCCTAACTGGTCAGTGGGGTGGTGTGAACCCTGCTTATTTGAGCGTGACGCCGAGCGCAGGCCACTACCCTATTTATGACATTCATGGGACAGCGATCAAGTAGTTCCTGACCAGTGCTGCTGGCCGGAAGTAATGCTGTTCTTGGCGTCCACGAGACAAATTGCTACAGCTCCTAGGAAATAACTCATTCAGCTGGGTTGCAATTACTATGCCGTTACTTCCTGAACCGTAGTTCTTCTCCATGGGGAGTAGGCGTCCTTGGTCGCGTACTTTTCGTAGGACAACACTAGGCGCGACTTCCTCAGGACGATAAGGCGTGCTCGATTTACTCGCGCGGCTTATCGCCGCTATCTGCAATTCCGCGTTTGCAAAGCTGCTTCTGGCGCTCTTACGCTGTTGACATGCGCGCGCGGCGTGCTGTGCTCTCTGCACCGTTGTTTATTTACAAATCACTTGGCGGTCAGTCAGCCGGGGTAGCGGACCGCCACTGACACCGCCGCCCCGGGTTCGCCCCCCCTCCGTCCGCCGCGCACCCGGGGTTCGCTTTTTTCGCTACCTTGTGGACAGTCTATTGTGTATTGCTCGAGCGTGAAGTGACAGCGCATTCACTGTTGCTGTTCTCGAGTGGTTGGTCGTTGTTGTTCACTTCTGAAGAACAGCGGTGCGGGTTCACCTGGATCGTGACGGCTCCAGATTTCGGCCCAGCCGTGTCACCCGGGCCGCAACCCGGGTTCGATGAACTGAGACCAGCTGGATCGCTCTGCTGGTCGGCGTGTCCAATGTCTCGGCGCTGATCTGCTCGTCCGGGGTCTCTCGCTCTGGCTACGTCCACTCTCAGCTGACGATCACTCGCCCCGCGATGGCCGCAAATTGCACGCTCACCCCCATACACCTCGTCACATAGTACATACATCATCAGAGCACGCTTCCACCCCGCTCTTGCTCCCGGCTTTTTCCAAAGTTCAACGCAATTTCGCCTCAATTGCTCATTCATAAGGACGTTTTTGCCGTGGCCTTGGCTTTTTGCTCACTTCTGCAAATTCTGGACAATCCTGGATTTCCTTGGACTTCTATTTGTTTATTTAATATTTAGTCCTTATTTCCTCTTCCATTAATTATATCCTTTTCTCTTTTTTTTAAAATGATAAGTTGTTTTCCGCGTTCTCCCTTTCTTGATTTCTCCTTCTGTAGTCCTTTTTCCTTACCGCACACCTTAGCATATAAATAACTGAATGATAAACTCACAACCAAAAAAACAATGGGCAGCGATAGAGGTTTCACTTTGCTGGGTGAAGGCTTTGTATTACTATACTACTAGCACCGACATAGTAGTTACTATAGTAATAGTTTTATAGTTATAGAGTGATCTGGAATAAGACGTCGCAAATCAGACAGATAACATATGGTAAATAAGATCGGAAATAAGTGGGACTAGGTAAGATATATGTAGATAGTTATGTAGTAGTGAAAGGTATAGTGTGTAAGGTGTAGATGCTATAATTTTACTATAATTTTTGAACCCTTGCCCAGTCCTTCACTGGTGAACGGTCCATATTACCTCTTTTCCCTCTTTCCTCCTCCCTTTGCTCTCCATTTTGCCATGTCTATTTGTTTACCTTCTGTTCTGCTTTGTTGTCACCGCTAGGCATCGGGCAAAATTGGACCGAATTATGCACGAGTTGTCAGGAGAGCGAAATATTTCAGAAACATAGTGAAAACCTCCTTTTTCACCGCCGCAGAGGTGTACATAGGCTTTGAACCCCTTTCGTTTGTTTGTTAACAATGTCCTTGACATCGTGTTGAATTGATTCAATTTCGTGTGTACGGCTATCTGTGTGCGTGAAGGACGTGTCGAAAAAGTGGCCGTTTGGATACTTAAGTGGATGGAAAATTTCTTGGTTATTTGTCCACATTTTCGATATATTCAGGACGGAATCCGGGTAGATTCTCAGTAATTTGATTAAAAGAATGAAATTTCTGCGCTTTCCTTCAACCATAGGCAATTTTGCTTCCTTTGGGATCCACATAGGCTAGATACGTACATGGTTCGTCCTAGAACTGCAGTTCCGGATTTTCTTCCACATCCCTTACTTCTTCCATAAAAGCCCTCGTACTATGTAAAAGCTCTTGGATGGGAAATATTCGTGTATTAATTTGTTTACTATTTCATTAACTTATTCGAATCCTTTCATTTGTGCACCATTAAACCAGGAAATCCCTGGAAAAATTAAATTAGAGATGGATACTAATAAAAGTGAATATTCCTCCGCTAAATTATGTGGTTGGAACATATTTTTTTCACGATTTCTTTTCAATTTATTTGCTTTTATTTATTTATTTATTCACTCATTTATTTACTTATTTATTTATTCATCCATTCATTCACTCATTCACTCACTCCATTCATTCATTCATTCATTCATTCATTCATTCATTCATTCATTCATTCATTCATTCATTCATTCATTTATTCATTCATTCATTCATTCATTCACTCATTTATTTATTTATTTATTTATTTATTTATTTATTTATTCATTCATTCATTCATTCATCCCATTCATTCATTGATTCATTCATTGATTCATTCATCCATTCATTCATTCATTCATTCATTCATTCGCTCATTCATTCACTACTGCTGGTTCATTTCTGATGGTCTATCGATGATGTGGTCAAATTTAAGTGGTATTTCTTTTATAAAATGTGAAATGGGCTGCACTCTTCCACTTTTTGCTCGGACAGCTGTGATTTCTTGGCCGCAAGGCACCAAAGTAACAACACATCTACAACACAGCGATGTAATTTCCTGGAAACGCCGTAGTCCCTGGAGTATCGTCCAGTTTCCCAGCGAGTGCCCTGCTTTTTCTTCTGAAAAGGCCACAAATCTTTGTCAGAAGACATGTTGCCACTGGTGATTCGCGGAGTTTTGTGAGATTTATTCAGAAATTCACTGCAAAATTTGCATATTTCCTGAAAAATCTCTGATTTTCTGGATTTTGTTGACGTAAGCCATTTCTTGCAAGATTTACATAGCTGTAAACACTCCTCATATATAACAACCAGTGGAGATTTATGTGCAAACAAGGGATAGACAATTTTGGTGAAGTATCCGGCCCGTTTCGCATTTATCGTTTCTTGTCGTTCGCATTCACTCTGTTTTATGGAATTTATGGGAAAATTGTCGGAAAACTCGCATATTTCCCGAAGGAAATTGCACCAGAATGTTTGATCTTCCGGATTTTATTTCTGGATTCCACTCTTCCATCATCCTTTCCTTTTGCAGGAGAAATTGCTGAACAAAGAAACTACTATGATAGTTGAATTTCTTCTCTAAAGTAGTCTATTGCAGAATTTCAGAAAACTTCGGAAAGATGGTCTAGTTTACTATGAAATTTCCAATTTTCCATGAGATTTTCCACACGTAGTGGAAGCAAAAAAGAAGTACCTACATATGGTGAGCTAGGATGAACCTGGCCAATTTCCGCAACGCTTGCCTTGCGTCCACATCGTTTTCTTCGCCTGCGTATCATCGTGAAGCGTTACCTCTTGATACTTCTAATATGAAGATCAATAATTGATTGCTAGAGATAGCAGCGCGGAGGGAGGGATAGCGTTGCGGAAATTGGTGAGCTTCATCCTAATGCACTTATTATCCTACGTCTAACATAAAGACCAATTCAGACTGTATCTATAACTACCATGAATAGAGGAAATATCCAGTTTTTACTGGAAATTTCCTGGAGACATCCCAGTGAATCCTTGGCTGTTTCAGCGCAGCTTTCACCATCTGTTCCTTTGTCTCCACCCGTCACCCACTCTTTGATCTACTGTCGAAGCGTCTGTTTGCGCTTCGCCATAAATTCCCAGCCAAAGCAGCGCTAGCTGTTCGGCAGATCATCATTCATTACATACGTGGTCTGCTGAACAGTTCCGGCTTTACAACGTGCAAAATCCATCGATCCTGGGGGGATTTCGCGCCCAGCGGGCGAAAACTCGTCCATTCCCCACGCGCGGTGCTCACTTGTCTGGTCCAGCTGTGACCGAGCAGCGTTGTTACGTCCATACATACATAGATGACGTGATTCGGGTTGAACGATGTGCGCAAGCGCTCCCAAGGCGCTGCGCGGCGCGTTGTTTTCGCGGCCATCCACAGCGGCCAGTGATCCGAGTCCAGAAAAGGGCGCTGGACCTGGCCTTGGACTCGTCGCGGGCTTTGTTTGTCCCGTATGTCCGTCGATCGCCAAGTCAGCTGTTTCCCGTCGCGCGTCGTTCCCCCGCGTTGGCAGAAAAAATCCCCCGCCCGATCAGAGCTCGCAATCCCTGTGGCCGAGTGAATTTCGCGGTAAAAACGCGCCACCGTCACCGCTCTGTCAACGACGACAAGGTCGTTGCCAATGCGGGAAACGAACACACCGAACCTGTTTCGTGCTGCTCCATGACAATACACCGTTTCTTAGTCGACGCCGCGGTGTCATCGCACACCCACCGGGTGGGGATGAACTCGCCGGCGCGACCTTCCCGCACGAAATTCGTACTAGGACGTGTTTAAAGTGAAATTTTCGCTAACAGCCGAACAATAGCTGAGCAGAAACCCTGCCTCATCCAAAAGAAGGTGAAGGCAGCTGGAATGGACCATTTATTACTACCACTTATGCTTAGGACCGATTAAAATCCATATAACTTGGTAAAAAATTCTTGAAATAGAACCCAATTCAAAAAAATTTGACTGTTCGAAAAAGTACAAGCTCCATATTCCTACTTTCCTCGATGGTTGAGCTGATACCTCTTTTTGAACATCCGAATTTTCAACTCATTCGAGTTGGAATTTCGAATTAACTATCTGTAATGCATTATTCGGTCCTAGTATGCTGATGCTCACGTTTGGGTAAGGGTATTGGTGGATGTCAAGGAACAAAACGAGATCTCTGTCAAAAAAGGAGCCATGTCAACAATAAAATTCCTTTGAATCTGTTTAAATGTTGAAAAAGGGAAATCTAATTTTAAAATGAGAGTGTTGCCACAGAGTTCTTGTATTTCATGGAATAACTTTGTTCTCGGACCGCCACTATTGATTTGCAAGTGCGTATTTTGTACTCAGTTGATTCAATGGAATTTTTTCGAGTGGTTAGCAATTCGGGGAACCCGGTTTTTCGACCTTTTGGAGTAATGGTATTTCGAGTTGCTCGATTGTCGGGGTTTTTCAAGTATTCGATATTTTTAATCGCTAAATTTTCAGGTTATCCCTAATAATGGGTGCCTCTAATAACTCTAGAATCAATTTGTTCGAAACTTATCTCGATTTGAGTAAGTCGAGTCGAATGCCCAATACCTGAGACCACTTGAGGTACTCAACTAGAATTTCGATCGAATATTCGATTTTGATTATTTGGTTAAAGAACTAGAATATTCAAAAAATAGGCCTAAAAATTCTCTTTTCCTTCACTCCAGGATTGTAGCGCACTCTTTTTTGAGTATTCGAATTTTTGACTTTCTCGACTTTTGACATTGAGTTTTCATTTTCTTAAGAGCTCAAAGTTCAGTGCTCCTTGATAAATCGAAATTCCCGTTTTTGTGGGTTAAGGCTTGATGACGTGGAAAAGCGTTGGTGATTAGCATTTTATAAGCTTAGTTCACAGCCGCGGTTCACATTGAGCCTGAAAATATGAAAATATATTGATGTAAAATATTTTTGTGTTGTGTGCAGTTGTGTTTTTCACGCTGACATGGCATGCCAATCTTACTAAGAGATTTGGAAATTCTTTGGGATTCTCTGGAACCGTGGCTATAGAACAGCTAGAGTTAGCACTTTAGTATGATTTGATGAAGAAGTAATAAGTAAATGAATAAATAAAATTCTCATTCCACCAATAAAAATGTGTGCATGACAAGAGGACGGCGACATTATTCTTATATTATGATGATACTAAAATTATTAAAAGACTCCTGAACTTTACATACTTCCCCTTACATCCTCGCACTTACTTGTAACA
Source organism: Ancylostoma caninum (assembly GCA_037903475.1). Lineage (NCBI taxonomy): Eukaryota > Metazoa > Nematoda > Chromadorea > Rhabditida > Ancylostomatidae > Ancylostoma > Ancylostoma caninum. Next base: position 2,042,233 of record JBAJFG010000479.1, read on the forward strand.
TTATGTGTATAATAACAGTAAAACCTCTGGAACGCTTACTTTTGAAATGCTGGGAGAAAATCAGTATTTGCTAGTGCAAACCAGTGATAGTCCAGAAAAATTCAGGATATTGCTCAGAAGGTTAAACCAAGGAAATTTTAAATTTAAATTTAAAAATTGTTGCAATTAAACCCTTTTACAGCGAAAACAAATATTCTATCTGAATAAATTACAAAAATGAAAGTTAGTTGAAGGAAGATCTCCTGGAGAGAACTAAGAAAATAACCGGAAACCCTTAAGAATAGAAAACTTCACCGGATTCTCTACGGATTTTCCGTCATTTACGGCTTCAATTCCAGTTAATCGATGAGAAACATGGCGATGTTGGGAATCAGCGATATCCAGTGCTGTTCAATTGTTTCCACAATAACTTTTTTCGTTAGTGATGCGTGCCATTCGAAGCGTTTCAATCAATCAATGCGAAAATTGTCGTAAAAACTCCGACAAATCGGATTCTGTTTCGTTTCGCCTCTGTGCTGATTCGTTTCCGACGTTTTTCCGGATTCTCCTGCAACAGCTGGGTCTCTAACCACATTTCCTTTTCTGTTCGTTCCCTTAATCAGGTTATTCCCCCTAACTATACATACTGGTCCCAATACCGTATGCCAGAGCCGCCTGATCAGCGCGTACTACGAAACATTGAGGCTAATGAGGTTGCCGATCGAGTCGTCTAGTCAATAAAACTTTTTCGCCATCGCCCGTCCGGCCTGATAATTAGGCTCGAGCCTTTGTAACGTCATCGACGTGTGTCGCCAACAATCGTGCGCTTCTTCAGACCGCAATTACGGACTTGAAACGCGCCACGCGTAATTAGCAATAGGGAACACGAGAAAAACGTCACAAGTGGGCTAGTAGTGGCTTAGTGAGGAGCCGTAATTTGCTATGGGCTAGTTACCTATTCTCTTTAAGAGTAAATAAATTTAAAACAACAAGGGAAGGGAAAGGAAACCAGTTAGTACATGCCACTGGCGGCCGCGGGGGCGGGGAGGGGGGGTTGAAATTACTTTACAATACATATAAAAATCTTGTACTTGCTTATTTCTACTTGTTTATTTTTAACATTATTTTTAATATAATTTTTATTAATTAATTATTGTTATAATTGATGTTTTCATTAATTTTATTTTCCGTCTGGGTCCCCAAAACGGTGGAGACCCTACTTTTTTCCCACGCCCCTCTCCCGCCCACCTTCTGCGTTCGCCACTGGTACATGCCGATCGATAAAATCAATACAGTCAACACGTAGAAAACGGTTTCATCATGGGGATACTTCTGCAGGACGGACATTATTGATCTATTGATCTGATTTAATTTTCAATTCCTGATTCCATAGTTTGACTTGGCTCCAATAATTTTGTCTCTTTAAGGAACAGTAATGTTCCTGAGCTTGGATGCATCATTGAGATTACCCATGGTAAACGTGTTTGGCGTGCCTAAATTTACTTCTAACAAGCTTAGGGGCCGCATGCATTATTGGGATTACCCAAGGTAAACTTCTTAACACCACAGAAGTTTACCCATGGTTAACACTTTCGTCAGCACTTTTACCCTGGGTAATCTCACTGACGTATCCAGGCCCAGTGTAGGCCAATGCGATTACCCAGGTTAGACCTGTTGACGCGCTAGTTAACGATGAGTAAACTTGCGATAACGCCTGGTTAATTCCAATGATGCATATTGTCTCTGGCAACCGTCAACATGTTTACCCATAGGTGAATGAGACTACTCGTCGTTTCACGCGGCCCAGGAAAGCTTGTTGGATTTGCAACCAAAGCAAAGAACACTGAAAATCCAATTTACCGCGAAATCCCGGAAAAACCACTGCTTCGTTCCCCACTCCTTTATACGACCGAAGCGTCGGGTTTCGAATTGAACCGGATCCAATTGATGGGAAAGTTCGCTGAGAGACCCAGTTTTTGACTTGCTTGGCTCTGAGGACTTATGAATTCATTCCACTTCATATCCAGGCATTCTCCCATTTACATTTATTTTCATAGTGAGGCATTCAGAAGGAAATTCATAAAAGATCTCATTATCCAGGAAAATTCCAAATTTTCCCTTTTCGAAGAAGGTGAATCAATGTAGAGGGTGGGTCGCTGGTAATCACAATCTCTGCGTAGGATGTTTTGGGTAAGAGTCGAGGTTGGCTATTATCACATAGTAAACAAGAATAACAAGAGATACTCAAGAACAACTGGTAGTCATCCAGATATAACTTAGTTATTTCATGAGCCTGAGTAGCTGTAAAGTCAACCAAAAGTACTAGAAGAAACTAGATTAGTGGATGCTCATAAAAATCGTGAAAATACACTCATGTAAAAATACCATTGACCAACTTAAAGAACCATTAGTGTTCAGATTCTGGGGTGGATTTACTTACGTATTACTCAGACTAATAGTGGAGAAACAAACTAACAACTAATTGTTGTAACATTCTCAAATATCGACTATCTAAAATCAACAGTCAAAAGCTCCTAAAATCAGTGCATTTTTTGGAACTGAGAGATCACCCAATTTTTGGGGTGGTAATTTAATTCTCCAGAGCTTCCCAGACCAGAAGTTCGGGTGTCCAAATTGCCTACTCCTATGAACGCTCGATCAATCCGAACACTATCAGAATAAGCAGAATTATAAATTAACTTAGTATGATTTAACTGATTTCGAAGTACACTACCCTAGCTAAATTCTTAAAAAAAACTACACGGGGCCCGCGAAGTAGCGTTCTTTTCGTTCCATCCTCTATAATTTGGTGGAATGCAGTCTATCGAAAGTCCGCATAAATCACGGAAACCGTACATGTCTGTTCGACCCACCTATAAGAAATTTGCGATAAATTTCATGTTAAATTGTGAAATTTGAGCGTTCTTTATGTTGAGGGATTCCGTCGCGAACAGCGCGCGATGTCGCATGCGGCGAGCCAAGCGATCCGCGACAAAATTGTGGTGAAGCGAGGACACTTAAAATTTCATGATGAAGCTGAAAACTGTTACCTCACCTTATATGGGGCTGATTTTTGGATCAGTTACAGTTCTTCCCATCGGTTTTGTTTTGCCGTATATTGTGTCTCAACAAATTTATAGACATGGAACGAAAAGAACGCAACTTCGCCGAGTGTACATTTTTAAAGAATTTAGTATCTTCCTAAGTACTAGTTTGTAACAAGTGGTCTTTCATCCCAACAAATTTAATGTATTCAATTTTTTGTTGCTTGTATTCATTCTAACAGGTATAATTTTTCTGTTATCTCCGCTTTGCAAATTTTAAAAAAAAATTTCAAAGACCTTGGATGCGGACTGCACGTTCCTTGTCTTTGAGAAATCCAGAAATCGGAAACAAAAATGGAATCTAGTTTCAGGCTACTACAATAATACTTAACCCTATTACTTTCTTATTATCCATCACGGATCTAAACCCATAGCTATGGTATAGCGTGTTCCACCCAGGAATTTAGTTGTGAAGATTTTAGAGAATGAGAGGACGCGAGGAATAGTGCCGTATTCGGGGAGACAGACTAGAAATGCAGATCGTAGCCAAAGATACTAAAATATTGTTATTTTGAAACAATCTATGCCTAATATAGGCACTCAAAAATGTTCCAACACTGGTTAAGTGCAGGGCGTTCGTCAAGAAAAATTTTCTCGTTCGTCAAGAAAAATTTTCTATCATGGGAATTCGGGTGAGAATCCCGAAAAATTGATTGTGCCATCGCTGTTCTTTGCGCTCTTGGCCTCTTGGTTCCCTGTAACTTGGCGTGACGAAGGCAACAGCGTTCGTCTGCTTATCACGTCTGCGCGATTCCGGTGATTTTATCGTGTGTTTGCCGTGGGAATTTCCTCGCTTGATTTCTTCTCAATCACGTTCCCATCGCTGTGTGATGCCATTTCGGCGCCGATGCCGGTGTCCTGCCTGGCTTATCCTGGATGTTGTGAGAGTATGAGCAACATTACACTCGGACTATGTTCCCTGAGCGTCGTGTGAGATCATGCACGCAGCTCGCCTCCTCATTGCGGGGTTCGCCACGGGACTTGATGTAAATCCACGAGTTACTGGAGTAGGTGGGTACGGGGAAAAAGCCCCATAGCACTTGACAATTGAAGACAACAGGGTTTGTTTTCAATTTTTTCCCGTCTCTAGAAATCGTTCCGTAATTTTGTGGAATGACGTTAGCCCTAACAGTAATGACGTTAGCCCGTACACAGTGGTGTTTATTAAGATGAGAACAGGATTGGATTTAAGGACAGCCCAACCTCCAGGCCCCTCTACCTCCGTACGATTCATTGTTTTCTGCTAATTACCACTGTAGTCATCTCCGCTTGTCTGTTATCCACGTCCTTGCTTCCTTATTCGATATGCTTTGCCTCCGTTCTTCCGGGGTTCTAGCCCTATCAGCATGGATTTAGTGTCCTTACTTACTTTACTTATTTTAGCAGCCTGAGAGAAAAGGGTGTGTATTATGATGAGTAAAATGGAGGCGTTAAGTACCAGGCTACTGTCATTGGCGCAATTCAATCAGTACACCAATCATGGCAGCCTGGTAACGCCTCATTTCTTCTCACAGTGATACACACTCAAGAGGAAAATGTCGAAGCATAAGGCGAACGAAACAGGTAAGGAACAGAGCAGTGTTGCTCTTGAAGGGAATTCTTCTAAAATTTACCCCTTTCCTTAACAGAAAACCTTCATGAGCCTTAGAGAACCCTCTATGTACCTTTTAAGGAACGTATAAACGTCATGGAACCAAAAGAACAATTGATATGCTCTACGTTATCCTTGTTTTTATCCCTGAAATAATCTCTCGTCATTTGAAACCAAGGCTATCCCCCCTGAATTTGATTTTTCCAGAGAAAAAAAAAACCCGAATTTTACTTCAGAATACCATACTTTTTTCGATTTCATGGCTTAAATGGTTAGGTTCTTCACATTTCCAGCATTCTTTGCACGAAATGACATCGGTTTCACTAGCCAGATTTTATGCGAAGGAGTGTGGCACTTCCTTACAAATACTCTTATTCTACCTCCTCATTAATAAAATAGTTGGAGGCAGATCTCCAGGACAAGAAAATTCCAAACAGCTCCTTAGGAATCCAGAATCCCTTGCTAATCCGCGTGGAATCTCTAGCATTTCCATGGGACCTGGGCGGACAATCACGAACAAGCCTAAGTTCCAAGCAAATAATTCTGAAAAACTGGGAAACCAGCTGGAATTCCACAAAAATCCAGAATTGAACGATTTTCCACTCGTAAGAAGAGAACAAGTCCTGGGTAAAGAAATTTGTTAAACTTCAACGCATTGGCCCACATTCTCGATCGAAAAATCGCCGATTATGCGAGATTAAGGGGAATTAATGAGAGGCCTTTGCAGACAGGCATTACTGCTGCAATTTGTGTGAAAAGTACACTTGTACTGTTGAAAAAACTATGGATATTGGCTGCAAATCGTGCTGGCCTCGCATTTTTTCGGGAAATATCGCGTTTTTTTACTCCATGTGGAGCACATTTTTTGGATGAATATTTTTTGTGCCTCTTTCCTATATGTGTAAGTATGTGTAAGTACAAAGGAGTGTTAAAGTGTATGAAAAAGTAAGAATTACAAAGTAATTCTATACATCTTCTGTAAATTTCCTGGAAAGATAATAGGGCGACATCTAACAATGAGATTACCCAGGGTAAGCGTGTTGACACCCTTGAATTTACACATCATTAACATTTTTACCCTGGGCGTAGAAATTTTTTACCCTGGGAAATTGCAATGATGTATCCTTGCCCCGTAGTATTGATTGTGGTGTGAGATGTTCAAACTGTAGTAGATGTCACCCAAATTCCCTTTTCAAGATCATCTTTTTTCCTTACATGGCTCCGCCCCTCCTATGGGGGCGGAGTCTTTGAGGAACACTTGAGCCATGCGCCTTCATTGCTACAAAGTGCGACCCGATCGAGAGCCACTTACTAAACGAGGTCTGAATTCGCGCAAGGTCGTAGCCAGGCACTTATGTGGAAAGTAGGATTTCGACTTGACACACCTTTTGAGCCACTATACTTCTGATATCGTGCTGCTGAGCAATTTTGTTTTTCTAGTCTGTAGTTTCCACGGGTGCACTCTTACCCATCTCTCTTATGGCTCATCTTGTAGCTTTTTTCAGTTTATCTAAAAAATCGAAATCATCCTGAAAAATGTTAATATTTTAAAGCAGCTACACCACTACATCTCTGTTATCGCGCCTCTGAGCAGCTTTTTATTGTTCGCGCCGTATTTTTAACAAGTATGCTTTTTCATCTGCTCTTATAAACTCATCTCATATATAGTCATATCCATGTGATAAAATAAATTCACCTCATGGCGAATCACAACAGTCTGATCATTTTGCAAGCACACGCTAGCAGGTTTAACAATAGAATTCTGTGAATAAGAAGGGTTTTTGGGGCTGAAGTACTGCTGTCGCACTGCGGTACTCCCGATCTATTTCATTATTGAAACCAGATAAATAGCGCGCTATATTCCTCATTATTTATTTTCCCGAATCGTTTTTTATCGCTAGAAAAACTTTCTATTTGCTCACTTATTGGAAAATTGGCAGTTTTCCAATTTTTCCCAACTGCTGCGGTTCTTCCGGCGTGCTTGGGTGGAGAATCATCAGTTCCTTAAGCAGTTGGAATGGACTAGGCTACAAGAATTATACTGAATTTGTATAACACTTATCTGAAGGTATTCTCTTTTTTGTTGAATGATTTGCTGGAGAGTCAGGCGAGAACTGTTCCCCGTCAGTTTCTGATCCAAGTGAGTTCCATGATTTACAATTTTCGCTGTTTCCCATCATCTATTCTCATATCCACTTGAACGCTAACGCTTATACGTTGCTTTCAAAGCTGACGAGATCCAATATGCACGTTGGGGACCAGTTCTCGCTTAACTCTACGACTTGCCTTCAGTTTAAACTAAAACAAACCTCGTTGTGTCCTCGAATCCTAATGAGCCCCGGCATTAACGTCATTTCTATTTTATGCGACTTTTTACCTATGCAGAGCGCCTGGCACAGCATTACACTGTTATACTAGTAAATACAATTCCATCCCTCATCTCAAAGTAAATCAATCTTTGCTGGCCGCCCTGCTAGAAACCTTGAGAGCGCTATCTCTAAAGGGAATCGCTTTATGGGATTGCCCTCCTATTCAGGGGTGTCTGACTCATAAATCCTGCTTCCTGCGATTCTTATCATTTTCATTGCTCTGTGTACTTTACGCTTTACGTTCGCCAGCTTATTCATGGATTTGCTCGTTTTCCTCCCATTCACCTTCACATTTGGGTTAATGTCCTCCAGCTACAATTGGGATTGCCTTGTTTTCCAGCCTGTTTTCGCCGTTTTCGCCGTTTAGCCTGGATTTTTCTTTATTTCCCTGTTTCCTTGGAGCTGTAAAGACCCGAACTTAGAATAGATGTATACAAGTAATGTAACGTAGTATGTAAATTGATGAATAACTGGATAAATGATGATGATTAGAGCCTAGGATTACCGCATAATTATTACTACCTAGGAACTGACTAAAAACCCCGAAATTCTCCGAATAACCTGACTCTTGAACTCTGGTTAGTACCTATAAAGTGAAATTGGTTTCTTTACCATTTCCGGATTAACCATGGATTTCCACCGGATATTAACTGCCAACAATAATTCTTCGAAGGCTCCGTCAAAGCCCATTATGGCAATTTATTGCCCGAGGGCATAGAAAATAAGCCATTGCGTTGGATGACGTGTATCCCAACTACCACCCAATTTAATTAAGGTAAGTTCCCTGAACCAAGACTCAGAATACCGTAACCAGAGCATTTACTGGACTCCCTTATGAATCATTCTTCTTAGTCATGGTCATCGTAAATAGGAGGAACATTAACAATCTGGTTAAAGAATGACGAATCCTGTACACGTGGCCGTAAAACGGCAAAATTACGGGTTTGGAGGGATGGAGAGGTCGATTTGGGGCGAGTTCCTGGATTTTATAATTAGTGAATCAGGGGTTGGGAAAAAAGATGTTCTTTGTAATATATTCACTTATCGTTCATTTATTTATTCACTCATTTCTTCAACATCTCAGAGGAAATACATAGGTGTGCAGGCCATTGCAGAACATTTAAAGGTAGCTTACTATTAAAGGGGATGCAGAAAGAAATTGATTTTATAATATTTTTTACCCGTGGCAGCTCAGAAGGCAATTGCTTCCAAATCCTCTCATCAAAATTTTTGAGCGATTTCATGGCTAAAACTGGGAAATTAATGACGAACAGGCTTTTGATCCAAAAATCATTCCTGAATTCCTCCCGTGCAGGCTATTTGTTTTGTCCGGAGCCCTAAGTAGGATCTTCCGGCAGCATTCCGTGAAGGGTTATCCTAGCTGGCTCCGCTGGACACACAGAAATACCGTTTTTGCGGGACAATCCTATTTCTGGGTCACATCTGTTGGAAAACGGATCGTTTCCAGGTGCATCTGCTCCTTGAGTGAGGCCATTTTTGGCTAAAATTATCCTTTCGGGTTCATTATCCTAGATTATCGTTTGAATTCACGCCTCCTTCATTGGCTGCAGATACTTCTGTTTTTTTTTCTCAAATGCGAATGCTCGAATAATCGATTTCTTTGACCCATCAATTAATTCGAACGGAGCATTGTACGAACGGATTTCTTGCTGATCAGCTGCTCCCTCCCTTTGATTCGAGTAATCCGTAACCTAGACCTTTAACCGCTACAATTTTTAACCCTTAAACTGCGATAACTTTCAACTGAGATCATGACCTCTCAGGACCTCAGAAGCTCATCTGAAAAGGCGAATTTTCTTGGAACAAAAAGCTAGTCTCTTTTACTGTTTTCTAGGGATTGTTTGGCCTCCTTGGCTCTCTCTTCTTTCGAAACCACAAAGTTCAATCCATTCGGAATCGAATAATCGAATATCAAATATGCCATAATCCTCCCCTTTCCCTGGATCTTTAGATTTCACCTCCAAATTCCATTTTGGGCTCCTCGCTCGGCCGCGGCCCGCCCCACCGCGTGCTCCAGTCCGCGCCGGCTTCCCGGCCCGCCACTCGGTGATGGTGGCTTTCCGGTCTACGAGACCGGTCTGTTCGGAACGTTGTCGGGTGGTGCTGGTGGTCGGGGGTGGGGCGGGGCTGGCGCTTATTTGGAGCCGCGCCCACCTTACATTGATTCCGCGGCGTCGTGGTCGTCGTCGTTGCAGCAGCAGATCAGTGGCGCCACGAACACCTGGCAACTTTTCCCATTGTCTCTCTGGATCCGATCACTCTCAGCTCCTCATCCGTCCGTTCGTTCGCGTCGTGCACGGGGCTGCTGGTCCTCAGTGGGGCTGGCAGCCTGCTTGTTTTGCTAGCGTTGATAACCTGTAATTTGTCAGGATGTTTAGTTTCAGGATGCCTCCTCGGGAGGAGTCGCCATACACTACCTTGGGAATAGCGTCAAATTCAGATGAGACGACGATAAAGAAAGCGTGAGTGATTCCGAATGATCTTCTTCCTTTTCTGGATTAACTTCTCACTGTTCGTTCGTTGTTTGGTGTTTTGTTGTTCGTTCTTTGTTGCTTTGCTGCTGCTGATGTGTGCACTTTACTCGGATGCTCTTCTGGATGTGTTTACATTTGCGAGTACACCCTCCTTATCGTCCACTGGAACACTTCTGAACAGTTTCTGAACGCAATCGATGTAAAGTTTGTATGAGACCGTGGTGAACCGGTTTTTCTAGAGCCATCCTTTCACTGGTTTCCCTACAGCAGCAGTGCAACAGTCCATAGAACCACCATTCGTGGATTACAGTGAAATTTCCAGATTTTTTGCACGGTTCTTGCCGAAAATTCCCAGAGAAACGGCGACATTTACTACTATTTCATATAGTTTATGCAGCTACGCTCATTGCACAGAAAATATTCGCTGAATCAGCTAGAACACTAGCCGAGTCCCTTCTCTCTATCGGCGATTGTTGTACTTTGTGTGAAATATATTCAAAACGAAGACTTTCGCACGCATGAAGACGCCTCGATGAGCAGCCTGTCCTAAAAACGGCCGTGCTATAGTCACGGAAAGCTCACGGACTTTTTCCGCCCGGATTTGCAAAGTGCATTTTGCACGTGAAAAAACCGCTGAAGCGCGAGAAAATCTGGAAAAAGTAGCCTTTAGGCGAATTAGTTGCGGAAGTCCCTGCTGAGGGTGGGTCTAGCCGGCCATTAAACGCTTGACTGGCGTCGAAATGCACGCAGAACTCAGGAGATGTCTATCTCAGTTGATTTTAACTTGTTTTGGTTGAGCGAGTCGTGGTCGAGGAAGCCACTGGGACAACAAGAAAACAACATAGCGCTGTGGGAAATATTCTAGGAAGACAACAATAGATGGAAAAGCAAAAATATAGGTGTAAAAATATGCGCAGAAATTCCCCTTGGCACCGTTTTGTGCTCATTTTTGACGAAAATCGGCCAAACTACCCTTCCTGAAGCGTGATTCCTGGAAAGGGATCCGCGATTGGACAATTCGCGCAAATGACCAATCGCACAACTTCGCCACACCACCATTTCCAGGTACAGCGCTCCACACCTAAGATTAGAAAGATCTGGACGTTTGCAATCTCATCACCAAAAATCACGAAGAAAATTCCTTATGGGGCCCTTGTGCTTTTTTTACTCGTCTAATACCCATCATCCTGCCATGAAATCGTTACAAATGTAAGTAAAGAAAAGTGTGGAGCGTTGCACTATGGATGAATGCCACAGCCGAGCCCTGCTATTGGCCATTGACGAGAGCCAACCAATCAGCGAACTCGGCTATGCGGCCTCTGCCAGGTCCAGCGCTCTACACCAGTTAAAAAAAGTTAGATTAGATTTATTTTCCTTTTTTTTGTTTTTTTTTGCCTTTCAATTCGACTCTAGAGGTGCTCTTGCTAACTCTATTCGAATGTGTTTTATAATTTGAAAGGTCATTAACTATTTTCGCATGTGTGGCGCATTTTCTCATGGAAAATAATTGTGGTGTCCATGGAATCCACCCATTTTGGGAACTCGTTAAATAGTGTCTAATGAAAGGTTCAGGTTTTCCCAAATTTTGATTTTCATGTTGTCTGCATCAGTTGCCTTAGCCTTGATTGTCCTTTATTCATTATTTGATAGCCTTTATGTGATCTGCTCCCTTGAAACCCGCGGGACTTCAGTCAAAATTTTGTGGATACCTCGGTTTTCCTGACAGTTTTCTCCCATATTACCTTTGTATGCACCTTTTGGCATGCTCAATTCTTAATTTTCCATCCAGTAGTTTTCACTCATCGCTGGGAAACCTACTGTTAATTTGATCTACAGTTGTAGATGACTTTCCCACGGCGCTAGGCTCTGCTCAAATTGATCTACAGTTGTAGATAGATTGGCCTCGCCCTGTAGCTTACTTTGCAACGTAACGCGAACTCATCTGCAAAGTGAAATGTGTACTTAGAGCTTATCTCGCACAATAAATGAATCTAGGACGGAGCATTCAATATTTGCTAACCAAAGGTTACCCAAGGATAAGAGGGTTAGGTGTGGCTGGTGAAAAACCGTTCTTTACCCGTCCGTTTGCAGGACTTTGAACGCGCTTTTCTACATCGGGAGGGGAGCGCCTGCGTCTCAGTTCTTAAATGATACTTTGAATTGAATTGCGCTGGCGAAAAAACGTTGAAGTGAGTCTCTTCAATTGTTCAGCGGTTGAGCGCGCTTGGATTTCTTTTGTGGTCGGCGATTGAGGAGCGTGGCTGTAGCATGGATTTCGAAGTGATTCGCGGTGGTTTTTGGTGGTTTTATGGAAGGTTTTGTGCTCAGAACTATGTATTTTGTGGGATTTCAAGGGAATGGAAAAGTCATGACATTTTAGGAATCCAAGTCACAGCATAACCCGATATCCAGGAGTGCAAACCCTTGGCTAATCCATTTTTCTTCCCTGTTTTCAAAGTTTGCTGCATTCTATTAAGCGAAATTTTCTACCAAAATCCACCGGGCTAAAAAGCCTCGTTCCCTTTTTCCTGTCCTGAATTTCTCAGGGTCTTACAAATCCAGTGCATCACCATTCTGACACCATCTATTTAGAACGAGCTGGACGAGAACGCAAAAATGATGCATACCTGCAGTTTTCCAGAAAACGTAACCTTCGCTCAGACCATTTTCGGGATGTCCAAATGCTGAGCAGTTTATCCAGCCAATTAATTCCGAAAGCAATTTATCCACCTAATTTCTCGTTTCAGCGCTACAGAGACTTATCCAATCAATCAATATTGAGCAATTTATCCAGGGTTTACCATTCTTAAATTTGATCTCGAATGGGTTGAAAACTTGAGCCTTGTCAGAAAATGGAGCTATACTCTGGCTAAAAAAATAGAAAGGCCTTGGCGGCTACATAGTTCCTCAGATGTTCGGGTTTTTCCGCAAGCAAACCACTAAGTCACGTAAATTCAGGCTTTTATTCAGTGTAAGTGTCGATTTTTCCCTTCTCAAGATTCTGTCCCAGAGGCTCAAACCAAAACCTTGATCACGTCATATGGATTCCAGAATAGACCCTTGCTTTTTAATCCCTGGTTTTCAGGAAATCTTTTCCATTTATCCCTACAAGAATGCAAAGTTCGTAACCAACTGACGTCACAGAACTTTCTCCCACCCTCAGCACTCCCTCACTTTGGCGCATAACTTCCTCCTCTTCTCGTCCCGAAACTTTTTAAGCTCTGTCTAAGCAAACATCCAGAGCGGTTTTTCACCGCCTCACGCTGTACGCAGCCGTATTTCCGTATCCATGGCAGCTGCCGCAGCTCCAGCGGTTCTTTTCAACGGCATTTCTACGCCTATTGAGCTGGGGTGTTTTCCGGAAATTGCCTTTCCGTATTTTTTGGAGTCTTGACGTGTGGTATTATAAAGTGCTGCGAGTGGAGACGGGATTGTGCTGACGATATGTCAGCAGAATGAAAGAGCGCTCCCAGGAAAAATGAGCCCATGGGGATTTTCCGGAAGGCTTTTGAAAGGTGTTAAATATGACCGAAGGCCTCCTGGAAAGAAAATGATGCTTTGGGGATAAATGTGCTTTGCGATGACTGCTTGGGAAGAAGTGACCTGCGCCTGTGGAAAAACCTCTCTCCGTCGCGAAAATGGGCTACGATCAGTGCGAAATGTGAAAAATGGGTCGCGTTTAGTGGTGATTAGGGGATTATTTGAGGCCTAACCATTTGGTTAGCTTCACTAATCTTCGAAGTCCTAGGGAAAGAAAGAGGAGAATAAACAGTGGGTTAGGAGCAGCGAGAAGTCTCTACAAAATTCGCAGTAAGGAGTATTTCCTGGTCACTTCTCCGATAAATCAAATTTTGAGGAAAAAAATCTGGGAAAGTGAGTCCTCAGGTGGAAGGAAAGGGTTTGAGAGATTCCAGGACAGCAATAATGGAATCCAAAAGGTTTATAGATAGAGTGGCTTCTAAATGGTAATCCAAATATGGATAAAAGTCAGGATGAGGCTACTTTATCTATCCATATTTTTATTGAAGCACATCATCAAATTCTTGTTTCATTTTCGTGATCAGAGGGCTCTTGAAGGAGAATCCTGGATCATCCAGAGATGGGTTGAAACTATGGAGGGAGATATGTTACTTGGAGTTGTCAAAAGCTGGGAAATTACTCAAAGGTATGGAAAAACTCCAAATTTACTGGAAAATTAAGGAAGGAAAGCTCAAAATTTGCTCACACTTAGCTGTCAATTTTTGATTGAAACTTGAGTTCTGCACATATCATACCCGAAACAAATCTTTTCCGAGAGTCAGTACTAAATGTTGATTGGGACCGAATTAGGATTTCCGTCTCATTCTAAGGTGGCAATCTGAGCCAAATTTTTGGAATTTTTACTACTTTACTAGTTATGGCCGAATAATGCGGTAAATACTGTTTTTTCGAAATTTGAAGATTTGATTTCGAAAAAGTCTACAGTTCGGATGTCTGAAAAAGAGAGAGCTATGCAGTTCTTCAGGAATGATGAGGAAGCATTTAGGTCTACCTCTTTTTTGAACACCCGAATTCTATAGTACTAGTCCTGGATAAATGATTAAATAAATTGAGTTGTTCGATTTCGATTCGGTACTGTTACCCTTGCGTAATAGGCGTTACTATGTATGTCTGGAGAATCCCAAAGAATTTCCAAGAAATTAAGGATTTCGTGGACTAGCCTTGTCCCCGCTCTAAATGACGTCATCACATTTTTTCATTCATCGAAGTCAGCGTTGTCGATCCGTTTTCCAGCCGACCGACCGCGCTCATCTTGTCGTCCCCCAATCAATGTCACACACACACAGCTACGAAGCCGGTTCTACCGCTAATATTCTCTTCGCCCTCGACTCGCCTTTACATTTTGGAAACGGCAGCGAAATAGTATAGGTGATTATGAATCGCGGCAGGACCACACCCATGCACCCTATTTCACGATGTTGTTCTACCAGATGGCCGGCCACCTTTAGAGTGGGCTGGTTTTTCTCGGGGCCGCTTTTTTGCCCGGGTACAAGCGAGACAACGCCCATATGATAGTTCTTCGGGGGTTTCGCCGGAGAATAGGGTGATTTGCGACACTGCGACCGCGGAGAACGACTGTTACCATTTCATTTGGAGGCGAAAAAGTGGTCAGAGATGTTCAGAAGCTTCTAGAAGTGTGCTAAATACTATAGGAAAGCCCCATGTGATCTTAACGCGAGACAACGGGGGAAAGTGCATTCCGGATCGTCGTCTGGGATTGCGTCCCCCACGCACAAATTAGTTCTATGGAGCCGGCCGGCACCCATATTCCATTGAGGACGCGTGCCCTCGCGTACTCGTTTTGTTTTTCCACCACAACCACCACAAAACCAGTCACGTGCGTTTGGTCCCCAGACGGATGGATGGATAGATCCATGAAGATTTGGATGCAGAAAGTAGGTCACACCACACCAAACCACAGCAGCGTGACAACTCGTCCTTGAAGTCATGTGAGCATCGAGATACTCACCACAATCGCGCCGCAACCACGGATCTGATGGGGCCTGAGCGCTGGCTAGGTTGGGGCTGGTTCGCGCTGCGTGGTTGCCTGGGATTTTTCCAGATTTTTCCGTGGAAGTAGTTATTTTTGACCCCGAACGCCGTGTTGACATAACCGTACTGAATCAGCCAGTCAGCGGTGCATGATCGTGATGTCTCATGGTCACGAAAAACTACGACTCACCAAAACATGCGATTCCAGAAAGGCACAGAGCAGCTGTTCTGTGCACATAGAACGATGCGCTACGACGCTGATGACGTCATTCAGGGAAATTTTCCGTTTGGAAAGTATTCCTCCTGGAAGAGTAGCACCGAAGTAGTCGAAGGGAAAATGACTGGAACCTGTCCAAAGAGAAAGTGAACCTTTCTCGCGATTTTTTTATTTTACACTACTTTCTCGGAATGTTTCCTTTGTTTAAGCTACTATTTGAAAATTTTCGCTAGAATAACGTCTTACCTACATGGAATGAGATGCTATTTGTACCCTAGTCACGACCACCTGTGAAAAATCCGGCAACAGTTCAAAATAAGAAGAAAACAGGCCACAATCAAAAAATTCTTGAGCAAATGCGGATCTGCATGGTCACAATAATCAGCAAATCTTTTCTGGTGCTAACCTGAATTGAAAATAATGGGAATAATGATAGATTTCTCAGGAATAATAATAACAAAATAATGGGTACATCAGACGCAATTGAGTATAACATCATGAATTTTGAAACTTGGGAAAAAATGCAGTGGTACTGTCAGCAAATTTCAATTTTTATAAGAACCTTTGATTATTTCTGGGCCCGATACATTTCCCCTCCTCTTTTTCCTGATGATTTTTTGCCATATGTTTTCTTTCAATTGCTTGCTATACAAATTCTTTCCCAGAAAATCGTTAAAAAACCTTTCCTTTCTTTGTTCTCTCCATTCTTGTCATCCTCAAATTAAAATGGGCTAAGGACAAGGCTCACCGTTGTAATAATTCCTAATTTTTTCAAAAAAAAAGTTCCCTCGCATAAATTTTCCTTCCGCACAGGCATTACCCTTCCTTTTTTGGTCTCAGATATAGTAGAGACTCTGGATCCCAAGGATCAGGCTTGCCTATACAGGTAATGGAAATTCGGTTAGGAATTGAGTGCATATTACCAGTTTCCGACCCTTGCTTCCTGAAGAAAAAACGTCTGGAGGTTGCCAACGTTTCCTACTGTTAGGATAACATTTTTAGTGGAAGAGGCTCTTAGAGGAACTTCACTTTCATTCCGTTCACTACTGAGATGGTGTTTTCAATTCGCTAACGAGTATCAATTAACGATTAACGATTGTAAACACCTCGACCCACAAAAGCTCAGTGTGCAACATGAAATCCTCTTATATAAATCATGGTAGTGCAACAAAATTTTCTAGAGCGCAGACGTAGGGGACTAGCACGTAATCGCATGCACTCGCCGTGAGACTCAGTTATAGACTGTGCCTCGCGAGGATGCGAAGCTGATGGGGCATTCGGCCAATGTTTCGTCATAGGTGCATAGACGTAGTGGAAGTTAGGTGCATTCGGGATTTCGCGGCGGGACCAGCGGCTAGCGGTCTCGAGCCCTCCAGGCGAGAGAGTGTTTACAACGATTTGACGATGCGTAGCAGTAATGTACGGAGCAGAGTCGCCCCTCTGTGGAGCTTTGCTGCTGACTTCACTCATTTTGGAACAGTAGACGATAACCACTGCGAAAGAAGTGTGCATACCATGGGGGATGTATCGAAGGATTCACTCGGTGCCCTCACTTAGGATATGCTTCTTGCGCACCTCTCTTTGAGGTCCCTTGGGGATTATGCACCTTGAGGATTCGTCTGTTTTTAAGAAGTACAATCAAATACACAGGATGAAGAACGCGTCATCATAAGCTGTCGTGACATTTTCTGAAACCAGTTGTGCAACTTGTGCAGTTGATCAAACTTTCAAATATTTCCTAACTTTGTTCCATCACTTTCGAGATTTGCAAGGAGTGCAGCTGCATTGATGACGGACAGATGAGCCGGGGCCCTGTAGTCCAGAAAAACATCCCGATAGGTGTTCACCGATCGAGAAAGAGTCCGCCGTGGCCCAGTAGTGAAAAAACGGCAGGATACGGGTCCGTCGATGGAGAAGGGGTCCGCCATGGCCAAACACTGGGAAAATGGCAGGGTATGGGTCCACCGATGGAGAAAGGGTCCGCCGTGGCCCAGTACCGGTTGAAACGCCAGGATAATGGATAGATGGATAATGGGTCTGCTCTGGCCCAATACTGGAGAAAGCGCCAGGATACGGGCCCACGGATGGAAACTGAGTTAGCAAGGGGCCGATTAGTTGGGAAAGCGCCAGGATACGAGTCCCACCGATGGATCGCGTTTGTGCTGGCCAAGTAGTGGGAAGAACGCCAGGATACAGATCCAAAAATGGAGGATGGGTCTGCCCTGGCCCAACAGTGTGATAAGCGCCAGGATGCGGGTGCACTGATGGAGAACGGGCCCGTGACTCAATAGGGGAAAACACCAAGATGAACGTTTGGCGGTGGAGTAGGGGCACGCTACGCGCTCATTCGTGTCTCAGTCGACCATCTCTTCTTCCTCTCTGTTGACTGTTCATGATGGGTCCATAGGCATGTAAGAAAAGTAACAAAAAGAGTAGGTATTATCATTGGAAATTAACTTTACGTGTAGGTGCGGGATTAAGAATTTGCAAGCAAGGCTAGGATTTGGAGAAGACTCGAAGGCCGACGTTGGCGAGGCGGCCAGACCCGTAGAGTATACGCAACTCATGAGGAGAATTTCGTATCTGAGCTCAGCTATTGATTAGTTTTGCTTTTTTGCTGATTTCCAAGCATTTCACACGTGTGGAGCTTTTCTACCTGTCTCAAGTGGTTGCCCCACCCCACTTTCTAGCGTCCCGAAGGGGCGCTAGTCGTTGCAATCAGATGAGAGTGAGACAGTTCCATGAATGGTGTGCGTCCTTCGAACCCTGCTCCTCTACTTCCATAAAAAACGTGAGTGTCAAAGAAAGCATCGTATCGCCCTCAGGCGCAGTTATACAAAACTAATGAAACAGGAAATTCTTCACGAAATTTGAATAACCCAGAAAATCGTCACTTTCATAGATTTTAGTAAAACGATTTCAAACAAGGGTGTTCTCATTTTTTCTCCCATTTCTGCACTTTTTTACGGTAACCGATTACCAGTAAGGCAGAATTAGGAATTAGTTCATCTGGCAATTGGCTGGAGAATACCTTAGTGCAAGCGCACTCTTTCGAGAGCAGTTCAAGGGCATTGGCCGTGTTGAGAATCCGCTTAGCGCAGTACGAGGGTGCGGTGCTGGGGTTGGGAAAAAAGCGAATGACCATTAAGGAGGCCAGTGGAGGGTGCGAGAGCCGAACTGGAACCTGCTCAGTGAACTCGCCCGTGCGACAACCTCAAGAAACGCATTTGGTTCCAGGGAAAACCCTGCTATCCATTCATAACTAGTGAATGGCGTTTTTTACTTGGCCCCTAATGACATTTTCATGGACCCGTGCAAGTCTTTACATTTTATGGGTGTTCGTTTAACTCCTAGTTATTAATAGGTTCTTTGGTAAGAGCTGTACCCGTATTCATGAAAGTTCCCGGAAAGGTTTTACCCTTCCCACCAGAGCCTGGATGCATTATTGAATTTAACCATCGTAAAGGTGCTGATGCCTGTATGAGCGGTGCGTAAATTTGTGCGGTGTTAACTATTTCCCTGGGTAACCTCAATGATGCATGCGGCCGCAGGTGAATGAGTTTCGCTGGTTAGAAATTGGTATTCATATAGTCCGTTCCAAAAACGACGATAGTTGAGTATTTGTGCCCATGATCTACATTTCTCGCCTGCCTCTCCGAATGCTGCACTATTTCTTGCATTTTCTATTTCTCTGGTATCTTCACAACCATGTTCCCTGGTCTAACCGGCATAGCGGGTCAATAAATCGGGAACTTTCTTCCCATTAGCGGACTTCCCAACTTCTTGAAGATAACTTCCATAAATAGCTTTAGCACCTATGTACTCATCTGATCCCTTTTCCAGTTCATGGATACTTGGTTTACACTATGGCTTACCTTTACCCGGATAGCTAGAAATGTTCCCCCGGGAAACAAAAGGAGCGAGAAGAAACCACGCGCATTCAAGCTCCCCTACATATTTTCATGAATTCGGTATCACCATCAGAATCCATAATGAGAACTAAGGGTGGGCAACGTGGAAGGAAGGCGGTTTCTAGGTTGATGAGAAGAATTAATTAAGAAGAGCTGGACGTGGGTTTCAGGATCATCAATATTCTCTATTGATTTTGGCCTGTAGAAGACGCTATATATCTGTTTTTCCGTGGTGTGATCCATTGTTCCAAATTTATGAAAGTATGAAACAGATTCCAAGAATGTTTTCCCAACACTAAATCGTTGTCCGTTTCTTCTTCAATAGCGACGCTTTTTCAAGTTCCTAATGCTTACCTTTATGCTTCTATCATTCCCAAGACTATTTATGGTGGTTTATTCTGTGAATATGATTTAATGTGATGGCTGAACCTTATTCTAAGAATCATTCATGGTTTTTTTTAGTAATTCTTCTTCAAATGTTTGAACTTCTCTGTACGCTTTTTTCTTCCTAGTGAAGAAAGGTTTATTCTATCGTGGGGGTCAACGAGGCATTACAACCGTACTATTATTGGTGCAATTAGAAAAAGTTTTTCCCCTTCAGTATCAGTTCCTCCACCTCTCAAATGCAATGGTGGTACATACAACTTCCAAATTCTAGTGAGAAACTTAGACGGTTGACACAAGTTGGCGGCCTTTTTGCTTTGTCCAATCATGGAATCTCGGCTATGCTCTCAGTTTTCTTACAAAGTGCAGTGCTCTCGATGTTTTGGTGCTAAAAATTCAATTGATCTCTATGGGGTGAAGTGTTCCAGATTGGACAGATAATATTCGGAAATCTATCCACAAACATTTTGTGGCCGGGTGTTCTCCTAGAGCTGAAAAATTATCCTGATGAAGGAGTGAATGTGCATACTAGGCATTGTTTTTTAGTATTTGAGTTGTTATTAATTGCCTACTTTCAGATATCGAAAATTAGCGCTAAAATGGCATCCAGACAAACATACCGAGGAGAAGGATAAGGTAATTGCCGAAAAACAATTCAAGAAAATCGCCCAAGCCTATGAGATTCTTTCTGATGGTACGTTGAATTTTCTCCTTTAATGTTTTACTTTACGAACCTTTGGGGGTAGAGCGTTATACCTAGAAAGGAAGCTTCAGCCGAGTACTAGGATTAGGCAATCCATCCAGCCAACCATAGAAGCTCACCAGTACCGCCCTTTCCGGGTACAACGCTATTCACCCTGACTTTTTAGAACTAAATTTGAACTGCATTTTCTTATTTATTAATGAATTGCTCACTTGTAATTGATAGCTGCCGTGCTTCTATGAGCCGCGAGCAGTTTTACGCACCACAAGTATTTTTTCTCATGAAAAAAAAGCCCGCGGCCCCATGACGTCTGGACCGGTTGGCGCCCGGGCCGCACTTCTCCTCCTGGCTAGTACCTGCTTCTTCGGCCAATATTTGCCCAAATGATGAGTCTCGTCGGCTCTCAGGAAAAGTGTCTTTTCGCCCGATTGATGATGACTACTTTCTCCTCACTGGGGGTTGGAGGCAGCTGCAGGACGATAGATTCAAACGAGGGTTTGTTGCAGGCGAGGGTGACCTGCATAGTGACTTCGCCAAGTGCTTTGCAGATGTTTACAATGATTGATTGTGCGTGTGTTTTTACGGAAAAGACGGATGAGTCGACTGCAAAACATACTCCGAGACACCTGTAGTGCAGATGGGCTCGTGCCAGCTGCCACGCCGTCCATCTGTTGCTACTCTTCCGGATTGATAACGACTTTTTGGTAGATAACTACGAGTTATGGATCGTAAGACCATCTGAAGTTGTCTAGTTGGCGAAGGTGCACGGTCGTGTTTCGTTTATTTACACGTGAAGTGCGCCGCTGCGTGAAGAAAAGCGGCAAAACACCATTAAAAACAGCGTCAGAACTAGTCCAGACATTGTGGCCGCGAGGCAAGGGATTGGCAATGGAGCACGGAAGTGTTTTTTGTAGACAGGTTTCAGCCAAGGCGCAGAATGCTCTACAGAACGAGTAAAGCGTGGATTTCTCATGTTCTAGAGATTTGTTCTCCTTGTTATTTGTTTTAGATTACAAAAAATGCTTCTTGAATAAAGATTGGTATCGGGCAAAAAATTGATGCTCCAAACTTCTTTATCAGAGACTGTCCTTCGGGCAACCTTTTGCATTGGAGCGCGCAGATATTGCATGCCATATGTATTACATTGAAGAGCAGCATATTTTTGTGTTGAGCGCACAGATGCAAATGGAATTATTTGACATTTTTGTGTGACATGTCACATTTACGTGCAATAACCATAAATTTCGTCCATGAAGTCGAGATTTGCAATGGCGCACGTATTTGGAAATGGAGCGCTTTTTTTGTAAAAATTTGGAAATAGCGGAAAATTATTATGACGTAACGGGTGTTCAGTACTCAACTACAACAAAGTTGCGCTATGAAAGGCGGAAATTTCCTTGGAGTATTGGAAATTTATAAGATCAAGGTAAAAATTGCTTAATCCGTGAATATTTTCCCATTTTTTGCCTACCGCCGTACCTCAGCGCAAATAATCACCGTCTCATATCTTACTAGGTTTTTTTTTGCGACGTACACTTCGCGGAATTTCTCCAACAAATCGAATCTGGCATTTTTTCAGCCGTATCGGCGAATTTTCTCCCTAACGTTGCCAAGAATGCCGTTTTTCCTTCGCATTATCAATTGAGCAGGATACGATCAATGGAGCGTGAAAAGTGCATTCCACGGAGCACATGGCATTCGTTCTTTAGTGTCCAGTGAAACGCGATACTGCCATTTTTTCATGGAAATGAATGGTTTCGTAGTGCAAAAAGTGCTACGTAGCCTTGAGAGCGTCGAAAAAGCGAGTCGTACAAGGTCTCAGTGGGATTCGATTAGGGCACGCCTGTTAGTGGACAATGTTGGGGTAGTAGAACAAGAGATTGAAAGGAAATGGATAGCTCTGTCAAATCCTTGAGCTGGGGTTGTTCAGACTCCAATTTGGGATGCTGCACTTGTTTTTATAATGTGAAAATATCGCAGAAATTACCAACAAGAACTTACGGACTTACCACCATTGTATCGCCATTCCCTGAGTCACGAAGGACTATTATTTCTGCTCTTTATCCGAAAGGGACCATCAGACGCTTAGCACCAGTGCGTGTCATGCGCCGGTTCCCAACTTTAAAAATAGTACAAAATATTATCCAAAAGAATAGTTCAAATTCAGCCCATTAATTTGGCTGTTTTCCAAGTGCTGTTTGCTCATCCAGCTATCAAAAACCCTTATTTGTACAGTTTCAGCAGCTCTCTCCCTAAAATTGGCTCTTTCCGCTCAGGTACACAGAACGTAATCCTAGTTGTTTTCAGCGAAGAAGCGTCAAGAATTCGACCGCTCCGAGAACCTGTCGACATTCCGCTCGCGCCGCGGACGGATGAGCGACGATTTCCGCTCGCCGTTCGACATTTTCCGCGAATTCTTCGGGAATCGCGATCCATTCCAGGTGTGTGCTCTTGTCGTTCCGCCGCCCGTCGCCGGCTCGTAATAGAAAGCGCCGAGGAGCATAGTCACTTGTTTGGTTATAGTTCTAGGCGATCGTTAAGCGGTGTTTTGTCGGATTGTGTACGTTCCAGTTTCGGAGCGTGGCCGGGTGCGTATACGTGTGTGTGGCTGTGTTTGTTTTGTCGCCAAAATGGATACAGCATGTTGATCGTTCCACAATATCTGCCATAATCAGCAAACGGTGTACAATTGGAGTGCCGAAACTAGAGCAAATATGTATTGATACGGGAAGGGTTTCTGAGGGGAGGGGGGGGGGGGGGAGGAAGGATACCGATACTGAGATTCACAGGAAACTTTCCTGGATCCCTGAAGATTTCAAAGGTCTCGAATTCTGGAATAGTTCTGCTGCATAGAACAGCAGTTTTATGGATTAAAGCTTTCGAAAGCCTAATACATTGTATAGCTTCAGCAAACAGATAGCGAAGATGGCACTCTTTTTCAAAGAATAGAATGCTTGAATTTTCCTTGAAAATTTTGAAGGAGGCAGTGATGGTGTCCTGCACAATTATTCTCAGTTTTGATATACCGCAATGAAATGAAAGTTTGGTGCTGTTAGCAGGAGATCTCACCCTAATTTCCGGGAGGCAAATAAAGTATGGTTCGCGCATGAGGTTACTAAAGACAATCAACTAGGAGATCAGAGTCTATCAAGCGTCAAGCCACCTAGGTGGTCTGGACCCATTGTGCTCAGAAGTAAAGGAAATACTGCCTGCTCACCAGATTGAACTCCTCATAATGTCACGCCCCCCCCCCCCTCTCCCGGATACCTTCAAATGTCCTAATCTTTTCACTCTGAACAATCCTAAAAAGACTCCATTCAAACTTGTGAAGCTACCGTGATAAATATCGCATTTTTTCGCAATTAGACATCGAAAAAGTGAGCATATGAGGCTTTGTGACAGCACAATGCTTCAAAATCATAAGTAAATCGTGTCCGAATAAATTCACTGCCTTATGCATACCTTGCTGTTCAGGACCTCTATCATGGCACATTTAAATAGTACGACTGCAGACTTCCCTTACTTTCTAAGCGAAAAGCCACTCTATGGGATTATGCCAAAGCTAAGTACGTAGTCAGCAGTTCGTTTGAGGAAATGAGAATGGATTTGCTGTCAAGAGTTGAATGGACTTCTGGAGCGGATAAAAGAGAGGTTTTTTACCTTGCAAAGGGAAAAGATTCTCCAGTAGACGTAGAACTTTGCCTTGTATAAGTGAAAGAGGATCGCTATCCATTTGAAGATCCTGGGAATCGTTTCGTGAATGCTTCAAGAGCAATTCCTGATACAGGCAGGAACTAACTAGGCTATGAAAAAATGTTGGATATCCATTAACCATCCTTTGCAGAAAAGTTGCAAAAAATACAAGTAAAAAATATTAAAAGGAACAAATTCTTTTCTAGACGCTCGGATATGGGTTGCATCTATAATTTAAAAAATCTTCAAGACGTTCAAACAGTTGCGTACCCAGCCATATAAAGCATTAAGATTCTCTGGATCTTCTTTAGACTAACAAGGACCATATGATGTCTATAGCAAAGGCTTCATTAGACATTAGCTTTTCAGGACGTCTTCTTCGACGATGCGTTCGCTTTCCCGTCAGACTCGTTTATCTTCAAAAGTGAGTTTCTAGAGAATTTCCTTTTAACTTTCTGCGCGTATTATCCAAAAAATCTCCCTTCAAAAGCACCGCCATCACCGAAAATTCAATTTCCTGGATGCGTCGACATGCCTCTGTTGCTCAAAAATGCGTGGGCACATCTCTTCCTTGTTTTTCACGTATGACCACGTGACCTTAGGCGCCGAAAAATGAAAAATGGCCTGCCAGCCACTTTTTCTGCGTCTCAAGAAACATTTCATCGCCCACACGCAGATGAATATAATGGATTTCTGCAGTTTTTCGAGGAAAATAATTAATATTGCCTCTCCAGACGAGTTTTTCCAGGCGTTTCCCGGATTTGTACTTTTATGTGGGTGTTCTTTCCCCCTTGGGAACCAGTTCCCAAAGTTCGCCATGATTCAATTACTGCTTCTTTGCAAAGAATGCCCGAAGCTAGTTCGCCTGCGCCCCAAGACGCCGCTCACCTTTGTACAGTCGGCGGCAGCGCAGCTAATTCCGCCGTCACGAGGTCATCTGAAGTGGAAACTACTGTTCATTCATCTGAAAAAGGCGAAAAGTAAAACGAAACCGGTATCCTGAGGGAAATTATTGCTGTTTTTGTTATGAATGATGGATGGAATAGTGTCTAGGCGTTGTTCGTGAGTGTTTTAGTCTTTTCTGGCTTTCTGGAACCAAATTTAACCTGTCTTGTATGGCGATGGTAATGAGGTAGGAGAATTTGATGATGATGGATGACAAGAAAAAATACCATAGGTCTGGTTCCAAATCGGTGAACTGAGCAAATTTTCACGCTTTCTCAGTTGGTTTATGGGTAAGCTGGGCTAATTTTCAACTAACTCCCGTTAAATTATGGGAAAATTCAGGGGAGATGTGCTCCAGATCATTACCGTTCGATTAACCAGGAGTACTGTGCTTCTCTGGAACCATCTCTTGATATGACAGCTTGGATTTAGAGCAATTTACATATGCTACAGCCCAATACGGATTCAGAAGAGTGAAAGAAAATTCAGCATCATTCCACTAGGGATTCCAGGGCTCGGATGCATCATTAAAATTACCTAGGGTGAATATTAGCGTACCCAAATCCACATTTCACCTGGCACCCATCGACACATTTAGCTATACGTGACGTTGCCTACATATATTCAGATGCTACCCTTGGGTAATTAAACCCATGGATATGCGATCACCCATCCGTCTAATGACGCATCCGTGCCCAGAGCCTCAAAATGTTAGAGAAGACTTTATATGAGGTAACAAGGATGATTTGAGATGCTGAGCCCAGATTCTATTTTAAACTTTTTGTGCGGTTACGATGGGTGTACTGTGAATGCCGTATCCCACAGGGCCCTTTTGAATTTTTCAGAAAGGAGATAATTCATATGCTGGTCTTCAAAAATTACCACTATTTTGCACGAAGACGTGGTGCGCATAAAGAAATAGCCATTTATAATGGTAGTTTAATTTCCTGCTCTGAATTTTTGCTGCCGCCAAAGTGGAATGGTGGCAAAACCTCTTCCGATAGTCAAAAGTGAATTCCAACTCCTAGATTTGGACTCCCTATAGGGCGCTTTCACATTAGCGAGGGTGTCTCACAAAGGAGAATGAGGTGGTGTTGCAATATCCGAAAAAGAGCACTCAGAACAGGACCTGGACGAGTTTTCATTCGTCATATAAAGATTGCATTTCGAAGAGAGGAATCTTTCAGGAAGTAGCCATTCATATGACCTTCATATGACAACTCATATGTATCAAAATGCAACAAAGTAATATTTCAGATCTTCTTCCATTAGGGATTTTCCTCAAAACTTTATATAAATTAGTATTTCTCACCAGTTTCGACGATTTCCCTCTTTCTGTGGGAGAAATCACGCACAGTTTGAAAGGAAAATTCCTCAGACTAGTTGAAACAAGCAGTTTTGTCACTTAAAAATATTGGTGTCAAAGCGTCTACGGACACTTACCACCCGCACGCGACGCGTTAGGCCGTTTTGCATTTTTGAACTTGGGGAAACAGTCAAAAGTGGTTGAAATGATGCTTTGACTTTCATTAGCACCTTATTAGTCATCTTAGGTTGAAGATGATCTGTTCTTTCGAGTAAAGGACTTGAAACAGCGCCCTTCTATACATTGCCTTACCGGAGCCTGACGCGCGCGGATGGTAAGTGTTCGATAATCGCGTCAGAGCGCACTGTCACACTAGAGCAGATATTGGTCGTAGAACGCGACACGAATATGAACTGGGCTATTCCAAAGTAGGCAGAAGGGAGGGTGTTTGTGGAAGAAAAAGGAAAAAAAAATTCCTGCGTTTTTCGCAGACCTTTCTCTTTTGGAGCAATAATTCTCTTCCGATATTCCCTCGTTCTGCAATTGCAGGAAAACGGGATTATCTGCAAAAACGCAGAATTTTTCAAAAGTGAGAAAATCAAGTAGAAATCCCTTTGCATTATTTAGAATTCCATGAATGACCAACTTTTCCTACAGAACACAAATTCCCGTCGAGCCGAGTGCACATCTTCTACGATGACGAGAGGAAGAAGAAAGATGATGACTGGTGAGTTGTGGCTTAACTGTTTGATCTTTGGTCCTCACACAATAGCCTCGTTTCAGTCATTTTTCTACCGTAATCCGCTTCACATCGGCATCAGAGCCTGGGAAGAACGCGACTGTCCGGAAGACATCCACAACGACAAAGATCATCGACGGTAAGAAGGTGGTCACGAAGCGAACGGAAAACGACGGCGAAGAAGTGGTCGAGGTGAGTTGGACGAGTTGTCTTGCCCATGGGGCTCCGTGGACGAGTTGTCTCTATTGCAGATTCTGGAAGATGGCGAATTAAAATCGCGAACAGTGAATCCGACAGTAGCCGTAGCCGCTGGCGCCAACTAGGCAAATCTGTACATAGTCTGCACACGGGCGATTCGACATCTTACCGTACCTCGTACACTATTATCGTTGTAGGACCTACAGTACACATCACAGTGTCCCCGCAACACTACTAATATCACTATTGAAAATATCGGCACTCACCACTAACCCCACCAACCAATTCGTGTTCGTCTGTTTGTCCAGAGCGCACTTTTTTCCAGTTGCAACACTCGTCGTGTTTCCCCACACTAGGCGCGTACTTACTTATGTATGGATTGCTTCTGGATTCTTCTTGTATCGATCACTAATTGCATTCCCAATCAATCGATATTTTGTCATTTGTATTTATAGGCCGCTCTTCTTTCTTCGTTGTTCCCCAGTGTGCTTTTCATAGTTCTTGGGCTCATCCACACATTGTTCCTAGCCTCGATGACCATTTGCCATAGCCCAAGAGCGCCGCCGCCGTCGTCGCTGCCGCCCGCCTATCTGCCGCCGTCGCCCGCCCGCCCGCAGTAGTCCCCTATATGCCGCGATGCTCGCCCCATGGAGTCGGCCGTGTTGTCCCTGAACCGTCCCCGAGTGGGGCTGAGCCTCTCGGTACCGTTGTTCTTTCAGTGTGTCCGTGTGCGACTGGGTAAATTATGTGCGTCCTTGAAATAAATTGCTATGTGAATTATGGTGTGGAACAGGTGAAAAATGAAATATGGGGAAATTGGACAGGATTTCCCATTTTGGGACAGGTGGCATCAACGTGAGAGATCGTAAAAAGTTCTCGGTGAAATTCAGCAGAAATTATGGCTTGGCAAATGAAGATTGGCTCCGTCTTAGCTCTTTCAAGAAGACTTCAAGAAGACCAGGGTTCAGGGCTCGTATCCGGTCAATTTAGCCATGGGAAAGAGAACCCAGTGGGTGTATATCCTTTCCCACCAGGATTCGGGTGATCGCATACTGGGGACTCACTCTCGTTCTTGTCAAGGAGACGCATTTTCTACGGTCTTTACCCCATCGGTCTTTACCCACCGTGCTATTCAGTGGAATTTATCCATTCACGTATTTACTCCTGGACGTACTGAAGTCTGTTGATGAGAAACATTATGAAGTGAAGACGGAGTAGAACATGGATCGTCGTTATCAAGTGGAATTCAACTGGGTTAAGGTACCCTGCAGCGGAACAAATGGACACAAATAGCCACGGTTATGTTTTTCCTGGATAACAGAGTTTCTACTGACTGGATCCAGACCACGACAATTTGTTCACTAGAAAGCGTTTATCCTACTGGATAAAATATAACGGATGTAGAAGCCCATGATTGAAACCAACAATTCGAAATAAATTAGTACAGCTAGAGTACTCATATGTTCATATGCGAAGTTTTTTGTGGATTCTGGATTTTTTTCCTATGTAGGGCATCCATAGTACACCAATATGCATACATACATGTATGTACGCAATATCAGGCTCTTTTTTGAAAAGTACACGGAAATCTATCACCAGGATTTGGCATGCACTCAAAGTGGAGCGTGCATGGAACGAACTCCCAAGGACATTTGCCCTTGAGATAGTAAGATCTGGACCGGAAAAGGCTCCGGAAGTACGTGAGGTGAAATCTTGCCTCAAACAGAATTTCTTCTCGGTTTGAATAAGCAATCCCACATGTTGCGAGAAAAAAGAAAAGAAAATAATGGTTGAAAATTCAAATGACATCCTTCTTTGGCATTTTTTTACTCCGAATCCCTCTAGAAGTTCTGCTATATGACCAATCTATTTCGATGAAAGTAACTAACCGCATCTGGACTTTAGTTCCTGTTCTGTTGCTCATTATTAGCTAAGTAATAGTAATAATAATTCATTCTTTTTGCTGCTTGAGGCATACGTGGGAAATTGGAAAATGAAACGACGTTACAGAAAAGATCACGAACATAGAAATCAAACTCAATAACGCAATATTTGACGGTTACATTCAATAAAACTAATAGGTCAGCAATCGCTCGGAAACCATGAACAAAAAACAAAGGCGATGAAGTTCGAAGTGGAGGGAGTACAACTATATCTCAATGATAAGTAAGAAAAACCAGTTCGGCATGTAAAACCTACACGTCTAATTGTTGTTTTTGGACCTAAATATGAAATTTTCTCCGAGCTGTCTCTCATTTTTGACTGAACAGTCTTGAAAAGTTTACTAATCACTAAAAAAACCACTCCGAAATTTGATCTAACGCAGATTGGACATTAATAAGCTCATCATCAGAGTCGAGACTCTTGTAAATCCTCACGTCGTCAGCAAACCGTTTACAAATAACACCATATCCCTCCAAAAGCGCCGGGAGTTCATCAGCAGTATAAAGCGCAAATAATACGGGGGACAAAACAACTCCCTGCGGCACCCCACTAGGGACACTCCTGCAAGAAGAAAAACAGGAATTAACCTTAACTTGAAATGTTCTATTGGTGAAGATCGAAATATATAATGTCACAAGGTTTCTTGTCATCCATGTAAGCTCTCCAATCATTGCGACATTCTAGCAATTTGTTTCAACCGATTCACTCTGAAGAAACCCATTTTGATTATGTGGTAAAATTTGATTTTTCTCCAGCGAGTGAACTTTCATAACTTTCTCGAAAACTCTGCACAAGAATGATGTGATACCAACTTGCATATAATTGTCAACCTCAGTTGCTGGTTCTTTTTTCAGTAACGGAGTAATGAACGAGTGTTTCCACCTGAGTGGCACTTCACCATAGGTTAATGATTGATTAAATAATATGCGAGAAGCGCAGCTATGACGTGAACGATGTTTTTAACGAACGATGTATATAGGTATAAAATCTGGGGTGACAGAGTAAGATGTCGCCCACTTCTTGATGATCTCATAAATAGTGATATAACCAAACCACGGAAAAGTATCCATAGGATATTCTACATCCGGTTCAAATTCCGGGGTTCCATTAATCTCTTCAGAGAAGAGAGTAGTGGTAGAAGAACTAACGTCAGTTCAAACTCCACTATAATCAACCGATGGGTAAACAACGCAGTTATCCCGTAATCAAACGAACTTTGCTCGTGGAATCGCTGTGACGGATGAACAACTCATCCTTGTACAGAATTTCTCAGCAATAGCGGTAAACGGTAGCAGTTGGCTGCCTTATCTTGGTTTCGCGACAAGAAGAAAGTTCGTAAAGATGACCCGAATTAAATGTAGAACCGCTTTTTGACTGCGATCGCCATTTCTCTAGTAGTAAGTGACTTTCTTCTTCTTATTAGGTTTTCCCAGAAGGCTATAATTGATTACACAATAGATTACACAAACACGTTGTATCTAACACGGAAATGTTTTCGGTCTAAAAAACACATGTAAACCAATTTGTTTTGAAAAGTGTTTTTCTGCAGCTTTTTTGACTCCAGTAACAGTAATTTTAGTTTTCTTCTTTTTAATATTCATATAATATGGCTGAAAATTGTCGCTGATGCTGATCATGATAGTTTTCATCTCCAAGAACTATGTATCTCAGTACTGAGCTGACTGAGTTCTCCACCTAGGAAAATGCAGCTCAAAAACGTTCATCATTTCTGGGACAAGCTACTATGTATAATGATTTAGCGCAGATATAGATAGAGAATGTTGGAACAAAAAATGGGCAGAGCTATGTACGTACATATTAAGGTGCGTTTTCAAAATCATAAATGTTTGGTTAGAGTAACTGTGGGTGAATCCGATTTTGAAGCCTCGTGAATGACACAGCTATGTATTTCATGCCATGTTTCCTCTCAAATATCAGTATTACCTATTCGTATTCTTTTGACAATTTTAACAATTTTAAAAAATTTTAACATAAA
This sequence comes from Ancylostoma caninum, assembly GCA_037903475.1. NCBI lineage: Eukaryota > Metazoa > Nematoda > Chromadorea > Rhabditida > Ancylostomatidae > Ancylostoma > Ancylostoma caninum. The sequence continues at coordinate 2,073,339 of JBAJFG010000479.1, forward strand.
AAGCATAGCAAAATATATGGCTCCCGCTTTCTTCATTATCTCCATCAGACGGAAGCTTTTAGCCAAAAAAAAACTATAGGAAACTCACGTGTTAAAAAAGTTATAATTTACCCGTTAAGGCTTTTGAGTAGCAGCAGATGTACGTAGTAAAATAGGTTAGCTCAAGTTTGGGTAAATGAACCAGACGGTAAAAAAATGTTTGTGACTGAGTGAGTAGAAGCAGTTTTTCATGATCGTACGCTGACAGAAGTGGTCAACTCCCAACGGTATTTGAACAATTCCACTTTTTTGTAAGGTGTTCCGCTCCTTATTTATATTACAAAAAATTATAAACAAATTTTATATGTCATGCTATGTATGTAATTCTTTATATGCTTTATATGCCACAAAATTTGAACATTTCTCCACCTTCTCCCTCGACCACATGTTTTTTCCCTAGAAAAAGAAAACAGGCCGTGGTGGTTTGCGGATGGTGGTATTCTGGCAATTTAGCCGTTCTTCATATGGCCCTGTGTACCTTGTAGAGCCCTAAATAAGTTGATCTAGGCCAAGAAAAGTCGTTGCGAGACAGTGTGCTGTGGCGAAACCCCACTGCCACGAGATCAATCGCTCTTGCGTAATTAGAAACAAAAAATTGTTCGCTGGTCAGGACGCAGCAAAAAATGTGCACGGGTGCCGTTGCTAAAAAAGTGATATCAGCATGTCAGGAGTGAAGGATGGATGGTGGGGGGGGGAGGGAGATGGGGGGGGGGGGGGCTGGGGCACATCAATACGTCCAAGACGTCATCATGGTCTACAGTTCCATGGTCTGGGTGGTGTCAAGTTAGGGGATATTTATCATGTGGCTACCTTTCATATCAACTATACACTCTTTCGCCTGAGGTTCTTCACCCATATTGGCTTTTTTTTTTTGCACAGAGAAACATATTTACCCCACAACGAATTTTCTCTCTGTCTGACATACGCACAAGCACAGTAAAAAAAGGCAAGTTCACTTAGCAGTCCGTTGGAAATTTTCACCAGTACCTTCTTGTTGTTTTCAAAGTTCAATAAGGGTTCTGCTTCACTGATTTCCAGTCGGAGTCACCGATGCACAGCAAGGAAACAACGAAAAAACATAGTGAAACTTGTTCACTTGCAGCGCTGCAGATATAATGCATACTTGAGAAGAACTGGGCAAACAACAACCACTTTCACTATAAGAGGTGACAAGAGGTATTCTTCCCCGGCAAGCCGACTGTGACTTGTCAATAGGTAGTCGAATTTTACAATGCATCAGAAAAAAAGGTGACGAAAATGCTTGCGAAGGGGGAATCAACTATGGGTGGGGGTGGCTCGATTGAAAGGTGTATGTTATTTGCCAGTGGTGGAGGCAAGGGGGCGCCCCCCCTTAGAACGGGTCGCCAAATTTTCGAAATTACTTTACAATACAAATAAAAATCTTGTATTAGTTTATTTTTATCTGTCTGTCTTTAATATTATTTTTAATATAATTTTTGTTTATAATTTGTTATTATAATTAATATTTTTTACTAAATTTATTTTCCATCTGGGTCCCCAAAGCGGCTGAGACCCCAATTTTTCTCCCACGCCCCCCCCCCCCCCTCCCGCCCACTTTCTGCGTCCGCCACTGGTATGTGCACATGTACACAGAATGCAAGATGTAATTAGAGTATCCTACAATACAAGCGGTATCTTCCTTAAAAACCACGCGATTTAGGAGGATTCGCGTTTTTTGAGTCGCCCTCTCATAACTTCGCTCATTTTGGAGTAAAAGAAACAAGAAGCATGCCATTCGAATCAGCACGCGATCTTCCGAGCGCACTATCAGTTCATTCAATTCTTAGAAATTATGGTCCAGCTATCACCAGCTATCTTAATTGCACGTCCGTAAGGTATACGATAGAGGGTCATGACAATTACCGTTCCCCTCGGCTGCCTCCCACTCCCTCGGATTGAGATATTTTATCAAGTTTTCATGTAGTTTTTCACAGAGATTTGACTTCAGCAGATCATGGTAAATGATACCAAACTTGAATGGTGAATTTCTACAAATTCGGTACTTGGAATTCTTAGTTTTCCTATAGAATGGTGAATTTCTACAAATTCGGTGCTTGTAATTCCTAGTTTTCCTATACCTTCACTGATTTCAACGCAAGCTCGATTCCAGTGGTGTGCTTCTTGTCTCTCTTATCCACAAAGAACGATGTTATGCGAGGGCGACGCATAAAATGCGGCGGGGTGTGCGGGCTCGGCTAGAAAAGAAGTGAGGACGGTGATGTCCTATTGATATACGAGTGCTACGATGCTTCTGCTGACAGCTACACCGACTCACATGAAAGGATTTGAAAGTCGCGCGTTTCGACTACTTTTACTAACTAACAACGATGAATTAATGCAGACCATTCAAGATAAAACTGTCATCTGAAGGGTTCATTCGAAAGAAAATGTTCGAAAAGTTTTAATAAATCAAAGGGTAGTAATACGCTTCTGAATCGGGACCAAATACGATGTCATGGAAACCCCTGGAAAATTGTGCAGCGGGGTTATTTCACGTGCTGAACACAAAGATTAGGTGTACAAGTGGATAAAAGTGGCCTCATTTGACAAAATGGACATAGACTCTACGATCAGCACAGCAAGCACCCTTCTATGAGAAAATTTTGGAGGGTTTCGAGAATTACAGTTTAGGAATTTCACCCCTCTGCATGAGCCTTCCTGGCTGTCACTTAGCGGCTTTTTTAGGCTCTTAGGCGCACTTTTTTTTATCTGAGCCCAAACACTCACACTCCGCAAGAAACGCGAATCCTCTCAGATCACGTGGTTTTTAAAGAAGATACCGCTGCTATTGTCTAACAACGAACACAAAATATATTTATAGTGATTGTATTTTATATTGGTCATTGTGCTGACGCTCGATAAGGAGTCATTTATTTTATCGATTTCTAGAATGAACGGATTGCGTTTATCTTTTCACCTTTTTCTCAATTTTCTTTCCTCTTCTCTCATTCCATCATAATTCCGTAGGCGTTTCTGCAAAAACATAGTGTAAGGGTTCTTTCGGTAGGTGTTTGCAAAAGTTCCGGCAAACTTGCACCTACCTTTTTTTTAAAACGCTATAGCAACGCTATAGCTCGGATTAAAAGCAACATTTTTGCTCGGATTGAAAACATTAGCATCTGTGCATTGTTATCACTGCGATTCTGAAGAAATTTTCCCAAAAGCCTAAAATTCAACAGGTTTGTGGTCGAAAGAGCGGCACCTCTGTTTTCGATTAAGGTTTATTCTCTGAAATTCTTGCAGCGGATTTGAACCCATAGTCTTGAGTAGGTGGCGTATGATGGAAAGAGGTCTATGGAGTATACATGCTACAAGGTTGAAAAGCTTTTTTTTTCGGAAAAAATCGCAGAGACTGACTCTAGCTGCAGATCAAAAAACTCAAGCAAATTCTCGAGGGCACAACGATGGTTTGCTCAATTTTGAATGGGTAGCTGAAGCGTAACACCTGACACCACATCTATCCATTGTCGCACATGACCCGTTTGCCACCAACAATAACAACCCTTTCGAGAAACGGATCGTTTAGGTATTTGAAGATAGAATAAGTGACAGACTTGTAACCTTTGACGGTGGTGTTCTTCGCCTAGCTTATGTAAAATCCGTCTGACCTCGTTTCATTTTTGCCAACTTCCTTCAACCAACCGAACATGGTTGCTAACGTCACGTCAATGTTCTGGAATTTGAAGGTTTTCTCTGTTATTTTTGTTCAGTTCTTTCCAGTTCTTGTTCAGTTCTAGGGAGGGGGGGGGGGGGTTCGCCATTGGACCACATTTTATATTGAGAAATTTTAACCAAATCACGTGGCAGATGATTTCGGGGAATCGAAACGAAGAGAATGAAAGGACTATTAGATAACGCGCGCGCTCGTCCTTTTCGTATTCCAAGAGTGACTTGCCCTTGAAGATAAAGAAGATCCTCTAGGGACACCTCTAAGAAGGGTCAAATGCTGTGCTAGACTTGGCGTTTGCATGGCTGCGGAAGATGAATGCAGAATGCACTTTTTACGTAGAATAAAGGCACAGGAAAAGGTCTCTGAACAATTTCTAATTTCCCCTACAGCAAACGAGTAATTCAGTGCCGCGATTCTTGATACCATGACTCTGAAGCACTTATGGTGAGATACGATGTTCCTGAGGAGAGCACAGGGAGAAAATCACTTTTATGTAGTCAAATACAAGGTTTTCAACCGCTGTACATATTCTATGTGGAATACATGGTGGAAAACGAGGAAATCTCTCGTCAGGTTTTCTTCACCTGTTCACAATTCCGGTGTATATCTCAAAATGGGCAATTTTTTTGGGAAACAATAGTTGACCTTTGTTATTTTTTTTTCAATACGTGAAAGAATAAACACGATTGGAATTTGAAAGAGTATCTGTCTTTGTTACGGCGTCAAAATAAAACTTGCCGCAGTCGCTAGCTTCATAGCCGGTCTTCACGGAACTGACACGATTTGACTATCCTATGGTGCATTCGTGATTTTGAGGCTCAGTACGAGTTCATATGGAAATTTCAAGAGATTAAGCAATAGAAGTTTATTTGTACACAACAAATATGATTCCTCCGTAAAAACTATGAATGTCAAAGATCACTGAACGATTCCTCTTCTTCTTATCGTTCTCCATTCAGCATCCGTAACATTATACCAGCCTTGCACAAAGGTACAACTATCTGCTTTCTCGTAGATTCCACATCCTGAATGTTGTTCGCAAAAGGTCTTGGTAATTCCATTCAATTTGCATTTGCACCTACCTAGAACGTAGTATTTTCCATTTTCAAGCGAAACAGGACATCCCAGACTTATTTGGAGTGTTTTAGGAGCATCGCGTATGATGGTGCGTTTGGAGAACCAGTCGTATAACGTCTAAGAAATGTTTTTATGTAGATAGCTTATTAAGATATTTGAATAGAGAGAGTATCATGTGCGACTCAGACAAATCCTCGTAAGTGCCATGTATGTACATGATTGGGGTTACGCCGCGAAGCGAAAGTTCTTCATGGCAGAAAAAAGTACGCAGTACGGAGTGACAGGAAATCATGGAATGGAAGGAGCTTTCATTCAAATTTCTTGTGCTGTATCACCCGTTTCGTTTAGTGGTTGTGATGATTTTAACAAGAAAACATAAGCCTTCTAGCATGATGACACTCAACCCCCAAATCCTGAAATACACAAAAATTCAACGCAGGGAATATTTCTGTTCCGTCACCCAAACACCACATTGCAACATAGGGTGATTCATCGTCGAAATGACCAAACTTATACCTAATAACGTATCTTTTCTGGAGCATGCTGAAGTTAGCTAATCGATCAAGAACTTTTTTAGGGGCGAACAAAACTTCGGACAATGCCTGGAACGAATTTCCATGTTGTTCCACAAGGCAAGGGCGGGGGACGACTTTTCAGAAAGAATAAAGGAGGGCGTTCAGGCAAATACATAGTGGCCGTTATGAGAGTTGTATCCTGCACAAACACATACGTTTCCGTAGGTTCAGTGAAAGCATTCCGCTAGAATAGTAGGAATAATTGCGAACCCGTTCCATACATAGTTTTGGTCACCCTGTACAGATGGAGAGACGCAAGCAGCTAAAGATGCTCGCTTCTGCTTCTGATAAAGCGCAACTTTGCTTCGGGTGCAGCAAAGACGGTTTTGACAGAGGAAACTTCTTTTATGGAGAAAAAGGAACGACCAGAGACGTTCTCTCGACGTGCACCTCAGCACGACTTCACCCATCTGAAAAACGAAGCAGCATGGATGGGCCGCCACTGGCATGTGGTCCGTGCGCGTTGTTTTCGGAGCGATTGTAGATAGAGTAGTCTAATAGATGTTTGTACTAAGGTGATCTATTCCGAACAGAAACCCGGTAAGGAATGTTTGAATCACACAGGAAGAATCAAGATCTCAGACATTCGTGGGGGTCGACTGCAGGTAGAAAAGGGGTCCACCCCCAGTTGCACCTGGGGGTGGACCCCATATCGCGGGGCACCTACCCCCCACATATGGCCGACGTCCCCCCACGTGTCCCCGGCCGACGTCTCCCCACGTGCCCCCACAGACGTTCCCCCACGTGCCCCCGGCCGACGTTCCCCCACGTGCCCCGGCCAACGTCCCCCCTCCCCCGCGTGCCGCGGCCGACATGCCCCCACATGCGCCCACAGATGTCCCCTCACGTGCCCCCGACCGACGTCCCCCACGGGCCCTCAATGCTACCCCCTACGTTATCACCATAAACCATATACCCCCGATGACATCTACATCCTCAGTAAGAAGAACGCGAGGCCTTAAACGCAAGGTCCGGGCAAAATTCCATCTCCCGAATTTCCACTTAATTTGTAGCCCACGGCGACACCTTGGACGAAAACTATAGAAAAATCCCTGAAATATTCCCACAATAAATGCCTTCCATCGACCAATTTCAATGCGGTATTTGCGGGTTTGCGGCGTCCGTGCTTTCAAATGACGTCATACGGCGCGCCCTACATGCTGTCCGTTGTGGCGTCGTAGGAAAAAAATCATATCAAGAGGACCGGTGGTCACCTTGATGGGGTGGGGAAGCTTATATCTAGCGGTAGAGCTTATACCAAGGTCTCATACTTGAGATACGTGCTACACATATGGTTTGGACTCCACGGAGCAAAAAACCTAGGTGGGTAAAATTTTGACCGGACCTTGCCTTCAAACGCGTGCGTCTGAGCTGCGTCGGCGATGCGAGTAATCCATCATATAGACGAACGCGCGTCAAACGCACGCATCTGGTATAAATTGTATCATCGACTGATCGATGACCCTCGTTCTATTCTCATTACTCCTAATAAGGCACGCTTTACTCACTATTCTCCTCGCATTGCTCATACCCGTACAGTCAGTAATGAATATATCATCTACTGAACCACTACATTGTATATTCGGACAAGGTAATGTCCAAGGGTCTAAGGCGCAACCATCCGCCACATAAGTCACCACAAATTGCCTTTAAAGGCAATGTTCAAAGGCAGTGTGCCTTGCGGATCGCGTTCGAGATCCTCACCTCAGCCGAACATATGCGAGCCGCTGAGCGCAAAGGTACACTTTAGGTCTTAGAGTAACGTCGAAAACCCTATAAGTTAGGGATTCTTCGGCCGAGAATTGCGAAATTCTTGGCCAGTGGACGGGAGGTTTGATTCCGCACCAAAAACGTGCTGAGGTGCGGCAAGGTTTTCCAATACGATAATGCTTATCCATTCGAGAATGGCTACTGCTGAAAAGTTCATTTTGATGTGCAATCACAACTCCTCAGCTCCACTTTTTCAGCTTTCCAGCAAGGAAACTCGTCCGCCCTACTATCAAATTTGGCCTCCTAAATATTATTTTTTGTCCGTCCTTCCCAATTTCAAGCATATCGCCGGAATCAGCAGTCGAGTAGGACCGGGTTCTGTTGATATCCCCATACCCATCATGACTCAGACAATTTCGAGGGCAAATCCCGTTCCGAACGAGCGGGGGGCGAGGGTCGGAACGAGCGTTTGGGTGTTTTCGCCCGAGAAGTAGTCGCGTTCAGGCCGCTGTAGGGCCGCTGAAAACGGGGCTTGCATTCCTATCCGCCCGAATACTGACCGCGTTCAGGCCGCCATGAGCCCGCAAACCACCAGGCGCTACTGCTCCCAATCCAGCGCACAAGGCGGTATTCTCCACAATTACCTGTCAGCTGGGCGCCGGCACCGTGACAACCTCTGGCAGCGTGGTCACTGCTTGCGCACCGTCTCGCATGGATGAGCGCCGGGTTCGAAGCTATTGTGGATCCAAAGTGTCCTCCACCGGAGTATAAAAGCAACAAAAATGTGCAAATTCATTCACAAATACGAAAAGATGGCTGTTTGCAAGGCATATCCATGGTTTCGTAGTGCTAGCCTTCTTCTATTACTGAGAGGATTCGAACCAACCTGACCATTCTTTATGAATGACTGAGAGTCCGCTGCTTTATCCACTAGGCCATCCAAGCTGCTGATCTCTTCCATACCGGTGTTGCCTTCATCCTTTATCACGTGCGTACTACCACCTACCAACCATTCCGACCGAGCCATTTCCCTATTGAGCCGAAATATGTAGTCGTTCAGGCCGCTTTTTGAAGATATTTGCGGGCGATCTGTGGCCGCAGAAAGCGGGCCGATGCCCGACGGTGGCGCTTTGGCCCGAATGACTCTGCGTTCAGCCCGCGATTCGCCCGACAGCGCGTTTGGCCCGCAACATGCGTGGTTTCCGCCCGCTGTTTGTCCGCTATTGGTCCTCGTTCAAACGTTTCGTCGGGGATTTGCCGGCGGTTGGAACGGGATTTGCCCCCGAATTTGTCTGAGGAGCTGACACATTGCCTAGTTAAGGGTTCTTTACAGTTTTGACCCGCCGCGCCACACCTTATGCTTAAGCATAGGCAGCGTCAGCGCAGTGCGAGCTCGCGCGAGTTCGCAGCGTCATCTGCGGCAAGGGGTCTTTTTACAGTTTCTGCCGGTGCGCGTTAGCTTGCGAGCTCGCCCTGTGGGCTGCGGCAAAGAATGCTTCGTGACATTCTTCGCCGCTGTGGCAACGCGGCAAACTGGAAGTTCATTCGAGGCAAAAAGAGAGCTCGCAGCGGTTCACTTCTCGCACCGTGCCACGCCGCACAATGCTGAAAACTTTAAAAACCCCTTTACCCTTCAATGAGGACTCGTGAACACTCACCGCCGCTCCAAGGAAGTTGAAGGCAGGGGCTCACCTCATTCCGCCTGTTGGAAGTATCTACATATCCTAGACCTTCTCGCCATGTTGATCTCGGTTATGTACATCAACAGGCTCAAAAACAACGAAAGCCCCATTTTCGAAGAGTTCAAAGTGGCTACATTTTTGGAGCCCCGAGGTGAATCGCTCCAAAAAACAGAGCGTTGTGCTGGCTGCCTGCCACGGCAGCAGCGTTCGCCAACGAGTCTCGGCGTGTTCGATCGATAAGATCAACGGCTTCACACGTCAACTCGGATTGGCAAACTGTTACGGACCCCGTCCCGGAAAACGGGTTTAAACACCTTTTTGTGACAAATTGCCTATACCGCTGGATTCACAGTGTCGAGGAGATGCAGAATCTGCCATTACCTCAACCACGAATGTGAGATGAGCCCCTGCCTTTAAGATGAAACTCATGGTGAGAAAAAATGGAGTTGTTGATTAATTACATATACACGTGTTATCACGGTCCCGGCGGACAGCAGCACGTCGAGGGGTATGAGCAGCACGTTCTGCTATAGCAGAACGTCGATACACGTTCCCCCAGTTCAAAAAGTGGGCGGGGCGATGGGGGTCCGACCTGCTGTTCGACGGCACAATTGTCTGTGATGGGATCCGTGATGTGATTGCTCCCACATATTAAATAGCATCTGCGATTAATCAGGATCAGAAAATTGACTTTGATACTTCGATTGCCCTTATGATGTAGATTCCCGTAATGATTTTTGAATTAGATGTGTTAACGGTACTTCCTTCACTCAATTGCGCTGGTTGTGCAGTCAAGACGCTAGTGGTATGCTAACGGGTAAGATTCTGCGAACAGCATCGCTTACCAGTACGTTAAAGAGTGGAAGGAATGGGAACAGAAAAACATCGAAGTGACTGTGAAAGACTACATACCACAGTTATGAGATCTAAGACCAGGTAAGTATACACCAAAATTACGAGCTCTCCGAGGGTGTATATCAGAACAAATCACCATCACTCACTACATAATAAGGGAAGTAGTTCTCGGAGATTCTAGACGGGAAGTTTATAAACATAATGTGCTCCACTCTCTGATCTAAACACTGAAAGAGATGTGGAAATTGCCGTAACAGAAGTTTTTCCGCTGGTTTTGCGTTGGAACTTATGTCCCCTTCTTTGTAATTACCATTCTCAGCATCCATTCATGTGGGTTTCTTGGCCTGGTATTCTTCCAAGAATGGGAATTTATTTTTCTATCAAAAATGTGTTTATTCTTAGGGGAAAATGCTTCCAGAAAGATGGGTTTATCCGCGGAAAGACTACCTCCACGCCACCGTAGCTGCCCATTTCAATTTCTTCAGGTCTCGCCGAAATTATGAGGATTCTTAAAATATGGGGTAGAATATGATCATAAGTCAGTGAAAAATATCATATTCGAGACAGAATCGTATACCTCCCTTCTAACGCTAGATATGGATCTCCTGATGAGTTTTCGTATTTTTGGACCTTGTATTGCATGCCGATTTTGGTCAGTACTCCTTATTTTCGTCACCTTTATATGCTTTTAAAGCGCATCACTGACCGCGCTTGGTGGTCTCAAATTTTTGGAGAGGGTGAGGGAAACGTAACAGAAAATTATGCCGAGATAACTTAAAGTTTAGCAAATTAGCGAATTTGCGCAACATTCACTTACAGAGGAAAAGAAATTATTTTTCAGAATAAGAATACATTCCTAAAATCCTCCAGCACTAGAGAAGATTCAATTGAAATAGCCTATCAAGAAAGGAAGATTGAACATTTCAACAAAATGAAAGAAAGACAGAATAATTTCTCATATAAAGATTCTCTAATATAAAGAATGGTAGCGTATTGATTTTCGTTTTGCAGACGTTGAGGGTCCGTCTGTTTCCTAACCCTTCGTCATATGAAAAAGTGCATAGACAATGATGGAGGGTGGATGCGCAGGTTTGCAACGAGAACCGATTGATGGACAACGCGAAACGGGAGTGCGCAGACAATGTTTTAGGCCAGGTCCTCGCGGGACCTGCGATTTTATTACCATCCTATACACTTCCATTGGAATCAACAATTCTTTCATGAGAAATTCATTGCAACCGTCTTGGACCCGCGTCTAGCAGTCTCTCAGCCTCCGGATGAGATAGTGTTTACAAGAATATACGGAACAGAATAACCACTCTGCAGTCTTATTGTGTAGAGGCAGACTGTTCCTTTGCTGATGGTGATGAGACTCTCGTTAATGAGAGTGCACATCCTGAGAGCTTCCAGGGGAGAGTGCTGCGGTGATTCCCGTCGCATTCTCTCACATGGGGCACGTTCCTGTCCTAGCATCCGTCCGAAATTTCTGAGCGGTCCTGCAGCCCCAGAAGGAGTTCGTTTTTAAGTCAGATGCTCAGAAAGAAAAACGCCATCAAAGGTCGTTGTGGCATTTCTTGTGACCAAGTACGTAATTAGTCAAAATTTCTGCAAAACTTCTTAGTTTCTTCCATTGCTTTCAAAATTCACAAAGGGTGCGGATGCAGAAATGGGCTACAGGTGTACCATGGGCCAATAGTGCCAGGATACGATTATGCCGAAGAAGGATAGGTCCACTGTGACCTGGGAATGAGGAAAGCCAAGATACGATTCTACCGATGGACGTCGGGTCCGCTGTGGCCTGGAAGTGTGAGGAACGCCAGGATGGTGTTATGCCGATAGAGGAGGGGTTCACTGTGGCTTAAAAGTGTCCTGCACCTTCTATTATATTATACACTACATACACTAAAGGCACAGAACCATCATCCCCAATAGAGACAGTTCCAGAAAAAGAGAATTTCCCCCTTGTTATTCTCCTCACTGTCAGTGCAAGACTTACATCCGAGCTTGTTCAGTACTATTCAATGATTAAAGTAGCGCTAGCGCTTGTAACACACACCGATCTTGCTGAGCATGCACCATTATCTCTGCGCTCAAACGAATTTTGCTAGGGGCGTCCAGCGAGGATTTGTTTGAGGAATGGTCCAATACAACAACGAAATCGTTGACAAGCGAGAAAACAGCGCTTCAGTGTTCTCGCAAAAATTTGAAGAGGAGGTACGTACCCAATAAACATCCGTATACCTCACGTTGTAGTATTTGTAGTAGTTGTCACTTGTAGGAACTGACTCCACTTTAATTGCTGCCACTGCAGTAAAAATAGTCTATACACAATCTGGTCATAGAAACTGATTTTTTAAGAGCATTGCATCCTCCACTCTAGCCCATAGCTATGCTAATAAACTCTAGTGCCAATTACAGAGGATGCAATGTTCTGTACAAATTGGAAGATCTAATGCATCTTTTCAGTAGAGCAACACAATTGAAAGAAGGATGGTTTTGGAGCCCATGAATGACCTCAATTCGTTATGCGAATTTTTCAAAGCAAAGGCACGTTTCATAGCGCTATCACTATGTACACATATAATAAGATTCATCTGTTTGTTTGTTTGTTTGTTGGTATTAATATACATATATTATGCAGTAGCGGTCAAAAATGTATGACCAGCGATCGTATTGATAAAGGACCTTCTGCTATAACTCACCTCTGTTAGCCAAATGCCTAGAAAAAAGAGGAGAGTTGATACAGACTGGGCGCATATTTACCTGTTATTTCCACCGGAATATTACTGATGCACCTGTTTTTGCCTACCGGAAGGACAGAATTGATTGATTAAATTTGCCAAAAAGTCTATCTCATTGTATCTCAAAAATATTAACAGCATTGCAGTTTTCATCCGAATATTAGAATATGTTCTTGTGTATTCAGAGTTTAGGAAGCCGACGCCCAATTCCAGCTCGCTGTTAACTTTATTTTGAGATTATTTATAACGCACTCTCCATACTACATATAAAGTGCTTACCAAAGGCTGCATCATCAACATCCTTTTGTGTTATAGTGGTTGTCTTTGGGCAGATCCATTTTGCAGCTCTTGCCGTGGCATGGAGAACCAGTAGAACGATTAAAGCTCTCATCCTATCACGTGGCTGAGTTTTTCACTAAAGCAGAAAATGAATTTTCTGGTATGAGAAGCATTGTGGGATAGGAGAGAAATCCTGGCTTCCACTCAACTTCGTAAGCGAACTCATAAGAGCTAAAAAATGTGGGAGGTACTCACTAACAGTAGCACGATTGGAAAGTATAAGTATAAAGAGTGACGTACATTAGGTCGAGGAAATACAGGGTTGGCCGAAAATACGGTAACAAAGAAAAGGGCAGCCAGAAAAAGGTTTTCAAGGCAATTTGGAACATTGTTACATGATTTATGTTCAATAACTCTCAACGAATTCGAATTTAATACAAGAAAGCATCTCGAAATATCCTCCATTTGCTAGGAATCAGAGCTCTAAACATTAGATGAAGTCACAAGCCTCGGTGCGCAAGTGATTGAGCAAAAATTCATTTCCTATTTTTGAAGTTCCTTTCCGGAGATTCTCAACTCCTTGGAGGTTTTGAAGAAGCTTATGTCCCAGGTGCCGTGAAAACCTACTACCACACTTGAGATAGTTCTGTGCAATCGAGTGGCCACTCGACAAAACCAGTTGGTCCTAAAATTTATTGTTTTCCCTGTTCTGAAGCAGACGAAATCTAAGTTCTTGAGCACTGTCCTAGTAAAACGTCCGGAGACGGCCTTTCAACTAAACTTGACTTCAATGCGGAGCGTGCTCCTTTAAAAGCAAAACACGTCTTGTTACCGTATTTATGGCCCACCCTGTAGAAACGTCCGTTCGAGGAGCAAACAAATTTTTTTGTCATTTTTGGCCGTCCGCCAGAAAAAAAAAGTTCAGACTTTTCCTAAGCTAATTTCACTCGCATTAATTCACGTTGTATACAGAATAATTTTGCTTCTCAGTGCGGCTCTATAATCAGCTCTTTCAAATTAACTAAAAGTAACCGCAAGCGATCGATTCAAGATGGGATTATCACTAGGCTTCTTTTTTTTTCTGCCGTGGTAGATCGAGTAGTCTGTTTTGCACAGACACAAATGGCAATGGAGAAACAATGCAGAAGGGATGGCATACAGACAAAGTCAAACAAATGGTACCCTCTACACACTACTGAACGCTGGCATTTGACGTTATCCCTCTACTGCCCGGCGCCAGCAAGCCCACAAAGTAAGGATGGACCAATGCTTGATCTCCTCCCCGCTCCACTCTACCACACCACACTCGTTTCTAACTAGTTTTTATAAGGACAAAGTGGCCGGCGTTTATCAATCATGTTTGTGGGATGGGCCACATATTTAGCACGCTGTCAATTTTTGGGCGATCAATTGACGAAAATGTAAGATCCGTATCTCAGATTTAGAATACGATATCCGAACAATATTCGAGATATAATGGGTCATCGTGTTCTCCTTCTCCCGTCATCTTTGCTAATCCGAAAAATGCTTCTGGATGGAATTGCACTCATTCTTTGCATTTAGGGCTCAAAAATGCAGTACTTTTGGAGAAATTTCCGTTTCCCATATCATTTTATTGAGTCGAGGAGAAATGATATTTTACTCTTGAAATGATTGCGAATTCCGCCATAGCACCGCTGCCACACTGTTATTCACGGAAGAACAGACATCGTCAACAGACCTTAAAAATTACGGGAAAATGGATCTACAAAATCTACAAAGGATCTACAAAGATTATCACAAAGCGCACTTCGGCTGCGAATTTTTCTCGGATTTGTGCTACTAACAGGCAATCAAACAATCACAGGAGAATCCCCACACCTGCATTGTTCTCGGGATTCCATAATGAAATTTTGGACGAAAGCGACGGTTTGTTTATATCCCTAGCTCCAGTAAGAACGGAGAGTATGGTAGTAGCTTTCATAGCAAAATGATGAGGAGGCAGTGGCGGACGCAGAAAGTGGGCGGGAGGGGGGGCGTGGGAAGAAAAGTGGGGTCTCCGCCGTTTTGGGGACCCAGACGGAAAATAAAATTAATTATAATATTAATTATAATAATAAACAATAAATAAAAAATATATTAAAAATAATAATAAAAATAAACAATTAAAAATAAACTAACACAAGATTTTTATTTGTATTGTAAAGTAATTTCGAAAATTTGGCGACCCATTCTCGGGGGGGGGCGCCCCCCCCCCCCCCCCCCCCTGCGTCCGCCACTGTGAGGAGGGTCATGCTTAATTTTAATCACCACTTCATTTGTAATCACCTTTGCAATTTTAATCACCACTTCCATATGTAGATACAAAAATTTCATAGAAAATTTAGGGAACCGACGAAAATTAACTTCAATTTTTTAATGCAGTGTCCACCGACTCTGTGCGCATGGTAGGCTACAGGGAGGAAGCCCCATAGAGCCTCACCATATACTCGAACTTGGATTGGATGACTCATCTTGAGGCTGAGATGTGCAAAAAATTTTGACGGTCAAGATCGTAGGTTTGTTAAATGTGGCCGCCACTGTATGTGACCTCATATGAGCATCGCAAAGGGATTGCATGCGCATGTACCATCCGATGTACCAAGTCAGCTCTCCATCCTCCCAGACCCTTCTGGTAATAATTTACCGAGCCCGGAGTGATGAAGCTTGATTGGCCAGTGATCGAATCGAAACATGCACCGTGTGCAGGGCGCAGCACTAGGTGGTCAGTGGCCACCAGGACTTAGTAGAGTCCTGCAGATTCAGGGGGCTTAGCACCAGTGTCCGGGGCGTAGCCAACCGCTAACTGTCTACTGATGTTAGAGACAAGCAGATTTCAGAAAGGCACTTCTGGAGGATCATCAAGCTCGTGGCTGAAGACCACCGTTGTTCTACCATTTACTCCATCCCTACCCTGCACTCTGGTGCGCTCCAGTGATAATCTGGTGTTGCTCAACCTGTAGGAGACGTATCATGTTGGAATTTTGATTGTAGCTGCGCACTATACCAACGAGTATCCCCCCAAAGTGGCACCTTTCGTTTATGAGAAACCGTCTTCGTTTTTGAGAAAAACCGTCGTTAATGGTCAAAAAGTGGTTTCTGACCATTTTTTGACCATCAATGACGGTTTTTTTCGAAAACGAAGACGGTTTCTCAAAAACGAAAGATGCCACTTTGGGGGAGAGTTGGTACCACCTAGGTGCATTTCTTGGAGTTGACAGCGTATCGGAACACCTCCCCAAACGAGAGAAAGAAATTTTCTGGGAAAGATCCGGGTTTTAGAGAAAAACCACGCTCCAATGACAGTTTCTTGTATCTGACAAGTCCTATAACAAGTTTCAACGAGTTCTAGCGGGATCAAACAGTTCCGTACTGAGGTCGGTTTTTCGAGGATTTTAGCTTGAATTTGAGATGATTTAGGCTGTCTTCGCTAAATGGTACGCATTTCTTGCTGAGACATCATTCGTCGTCTCACTAACGCTTATTTAAGTCACTTTTTTAGTGCTATCTGCTTTTCCTAAAAGAACCCTAATATGTAGGTACTTAGTAGCCCATTTCGGAATCCGACTGGACTTAGTACTCCCCAATCGACACTGACCACCTAGTGCTGCGCCCTGATCGTGTGAGCGAACAGCGGGCCTCTCACTAATGTGTTGCCCCCCCCTTTACAGATACACCGACGGGACCGTTCATAATTTTCAGATATTTAAATACAACCCAGGCGTTGTAACCGAGGAACCAAACAGGAGTAAGTTTAAGACCATCAATGCTGAGAAATCGTTTCTACGAAAACGATGCGTTAAGAGGCAGATCAGATTATATCTAGGAATGGAAAGATGTCAGAACAGTGGGAGCGGAGCGGAGTGCAATGATTCCGTGAACTTGCAATCTGATTTTCCTGTTAACAGTGGGTCAGGGCCTCTACCGCTGCTATGTGAGGGTCCACCGCAGGCATATGCAAGAATAACTGCAATATCAGCATTTTGAGCTGATTCTCAAATTGCATATTGGCAATTTCTTATCGAATTCACTAGTTAATATCGTGATAGCCAATTTTGATGGTCTCATTCGTACCGACATGAACTAACATTACGTGTGCATGCGTTAGATATGACTGAAGGCAGGAACCCGCCTCGTTTCACGTGTTGGAGGTATCAACGTATCATAGACTTTATCCCCATGTTGATCCCACTAGTGCACATCAATAGGCACAAAAGCGATGAGAGCTCCGTTTTTGAAAGGGTCGAACTGGTTACATCTTGGAGCCGGGAAGTGGCTCCAAGCTGAGCTGAGTATCCGCTGCGGCTGCAGTGTTTACCAACGAGTTAATTGGTTCGGCTTGTTCAATCGATAGGACCAACGGTTTCACACGTCGATTCGTTTTGGCAAACTGTAACAAATCCCGCCCCGAAGCCGGGTTTAGTCTGGAATCATAGTGTCGAGGATATGCAGGATCTGCTGTTAGCTCAACCACGAGAGTGAGGTGAGCCCATGCTTTCGAAGAGTAATTTCATGTTAGATAGTTCGGCGAAAAGAAAAAAAAAGAAAGGCAGTGTTATGATCGCGTTCCCTCTTTGTCTTCCTAATGTTTGTGCACCCAAGGATTAGACCTGCAGCTCCACCGTCGATGACAGTGGTGCTGCAGATCTGCTGCGCAACTTTCATTTCTGGTTTCGACCACGACAGCTGATTTATTGCGGGGCACGCGAAACCACCGTGGATTCACAGCGAGAAGAAACTTCAAAGTGGTACGCAGGTCTCCTATTAAACGGTAGTAGCGTAGCTTTTTACAGAACTTTTCTTCCTGGTATTTCTCTTTGGTTGCTCACATTACTCTCTAGAACTAGCTTAATCAAATGGTGACCAAGGCTGTCCGCCCATGAGGTTCCTTGAACATTATTAGACCCGAGCCAGAGCGCCGCTTCGCGGCGCTCTGACTCGGACCCGTGTGCCACGTTACCTCCGGGCTAGGTAAACTCTGAAAAAAAAACTACCCCGAGCCAGAGCGCCGCTTCGCGGCGCTCTGACTCGGACCCGTGTGCCACGTTACCTCCGGGCTAGGTAAACTCTGAAAAAAAACCCCCGAGCCAGAGCGTCCGGGCTAGGTAAACTCTGAAAAAAAAACTACCCCGAGCCAGAGCGCCGCTTCGCGGCGCTCTGACTCGGACCCGTGTGCCACGTTACCTCCGGGCTAGGTAAACTCTGAAAAAAAAACTACCCCGAGCCAGAGCGCCGCTTCGCGGCGCTCTGACTCGGACCCGTGTGCCACGTTACCTCCGGGCTAGGTAAACTCTGAAAAAAAAACTACCCCGAGCCAGAGCGCCGCTTCGCGGCGCTCTGACTCGGACCCGTGTGCCACGTTACCTCCGGGCTAGGTAAACTCTGAAAAAAAGGAACCCCGAGCCAGAGCGCCGCTTCGCGGCGCTCTGACTCGGACCCGTGTGCCACGTTACCTCCGGGCTAGGTAAACTCTGAAAAAAAAGGAACCCCGAGCCAGAGCGCCGCTTCGCGGCGCTCTGACTCGGACCCGTGTGCCACGTTACCTCCGGGCTAGGTAAACTCTGAAAAAAAAACCCCGAAGACCTCCGGGCTAGGTAAACTCTGAAAAAAAAACCCCGAGCCAGAGCGCCGCTTCGCGGCGCTCTGACTCGGACCCGTGTGCCACGTTACCTCCGGGCTAGGTAAACTCTGAAAAAAAAACCCCGAGCCAGAGCGCCGCTTCGCGGCGCTCTGACTCGGACCCGTGTGCCACGTTACCTCCGGGCTAGGTAAACTCTGAAAAAAAAACCCCGAGCCAGAGCGCCGCTTCGCGGCGCTCTGACTCGGACCCGTGTGCCACGTTACCTCCGGGCTAGGTAAACTCTGAAAAAAAAACTACCCCGAGCCAGAGCGCCGCTTCGCGGCGCTCTGACTCGGACCCGTGTGCCACGTTACCTCCGGGCTAGGTAAACTCTGCGAGCCAGAGCGCCGCTTCGCGGCGCTCTGACTCGGACCCGTGTGCCACGTTACCTCCGGGCTAGGTAAACTCTGAAAAAAAAAACTACCCCGAGCCAGAGCGCCGCTTCGCGGCGCTCTGACTCGGACCCGTGTGCCACGTTACCTCCGGGCTAGGTAAACTCTGAAAAAAAAAACTACCCCGAGCCAGAGCGCCGCTTCGCGGCGCTCTGACTCGGACCCGTGTGCCACGTTACCTCCGGGCTAGGTAAACTCTGAAAAAAAAAACTACCCCGAGCCAGAGCGCCGCTTCGCGGCGCTCTGACTCGGACCCGTGTGCCACGTTACCTCCGGGCTAGGTAAACTCAAGAAAATCACTGTCATCCACACGAAGCGCAGCTTCGCCGCGCTTCGCGGATGACAGTGATTTTCTGCGAAGCTGCGTAGCTCCTAAACGGTTTGGAGGTTAACTCTTATTATGTTCAATATAAAGAGCTTCTACATGGTCCTTTATATGAGTAGCAACACAGGTCTTCACGTGGTCGAGTCGTTTTCATTTGGGATAGCGCTGAAAGTCGAAATTGTTATGGTTCGGGCACAATTAGCTTTTAACAGGAATAAACTGCGTAAACGTTCTATTCCTCACAATATTAAGCTCATGGAGTGCACCATTTGTTCCCCTGACCGTTAATTTCTAATTGCTATTACTAATTAATGCTTTACAATGAGTGCAGCGAAAATTTCCGTACAACTCTGCTGTATTTGGATGATTCACGGCTCTGATTGCGAAATCACACTCGCTTCATCAGTGGTTCTCCCATTCTGCTTTAAAGATCCAAGATATTCCGTTTTCGTTGCAAATTAGATGTCCTAGTTGACGATTTCCATGTTGTACACATACATATACATGGGCGTGTCATTGGGCGTGTCAATTTTCGCAATTGAGCCCGTGGCGGCGGGCAAAGGAGGTGGGGCGAAGCGGGTGGATCAATGACAGCGTGACCTGTCATCCCTCGCGTGGCGATGGGGGGGTCTGCGCTTTATATAGAGTAAGATGGGACAAACGAAGACTTGGTTGCGCCTAAAAGAGCGCATCTCCGAATTAATCAGCGCTTCTGGAAACAATGCTTTACCGATTGTGTCAATGATTGTAGCGGTGATAGGGTCCACTAAGAAACACCAATTAAACTTAAAATGGGGAAATTAAGAAAAGCGATGAAGAATAGGACATCTACATGTAGATGATATGATATACTAATTTGAGGTGGTAAGATCCCCATGGGTTTTATATTCAGGCTCATTGAAGCTTGTAAACACAGATTCTACCAACATTTACAAGCGGTTTCCAGTTCTACATTATCCCACTTATCGCCTATTAATCCAGAGTGGATTTGCATATCATCTATTTCAAACTAAACTATTGAAGCATTGAGTGGCAAATGATGTTACAGTTAGTCACATGAGGTGCTAATCTCTGTGTTTGATATCTCTTCCAGAAAAAACCGTATTTTGAAATGAACAACAGAAAAATCCCAAAAATTATGCACTTTAGCTATTAGGTGTGCACAGAAGTTCTACGCAATTACCTCTGATTCCTCGATTTCTCGATGTGCCATTACTCGGATCAGAATCAATGTATCTGTCCCAAGGAGAACATCATCAGCGACTAGTCAAGCTCTGTCAAAACTATGCCTAGTGATGAAGGATAACGGGACTACATCTCAAGGTCTTAAGAAGGAACGTATAGAGAGAAATTCCTAGCAAAATCCCAGAACTTCCGCACTCACTATAATGATGCACCCAGGGTCAAGCGTCTGTTGACATATTATCAGCGGGGGTCCTATGGTGGACGAAGGAAGAAGGAGTGAGAGGGGGGGGGGTCGTAGAAGGGGGAACGTCGTTGTCGTGGAGAATTCGTGTACTTCTTTCAGTAGTAGTGTAGCCATGCATCGGAATGAGGGTGGATTTCGGACAGTCATTTTTGTTAATAAGTATTGCCAGTCCTGCTTGCCATTGGAAGCCAGAAGAAGTCTAATTATGGAGGCTACCCAGCTGTGCTTTGCCTTCACGTTTCAGCTTCCCAGCATCAGTAGAAACGATTCAACAAAGGAATGACGGAAGTGATGTTTAATCAATGAAAATGGCCTTTTTTACTTGTTTTCATCGAGTAGACCGAAGCAGGAAGGATGACGACTGCGGAAAAGTGAACTGAGACTGCTTGAGAGCACTGCTGAGAGCGCAATTACTAGTTAAGACTGAGAAAAAACCGACACATCAACCAGCTGGATCCCCTGCTATCCATGTCCAACTACAACCATGCCTCCGAGAAAGCCAAAATTTTAGCCAAAAATTTTTGCACGTTCGTACTGCCAATCCTGCCAAGTCCTGCGAGCCGATAAAAAGTCATTCTGCGGATCCCATCCAACTGTGCGCTACCCCCGAGCTCAGATCTTCATATTTAAAAAAAATATTCAGCACGAGAATTACAAAGGTGGAGTTTTGTCGATAAAAATGCCCCTTTTTTACATGTTTTTATCGACGCAGTTAAATCTTGGTGGAGGCAGCGAGGCAGCTGTGAAAAAAAAGCTTTGCAACCTGAAAGCGCAAACCTTCCACTATTCAAAACTAGGGGAAAATCGGTAACACAACGGGCTAGATCTTCCGCTATGGGTGTCCAACTACAACCATACCTCTGAATGAGCCAAAATTTTAGGTGGACCTTTTTGCACGTTCGTACTGCCAGTCCTACCCATTCCAGCAAGCCGACAAAGTGTCGTTTAGTGCACTACGTTCGATTATCTCGAGTCCACCAAAAGCGTGCGGTATTTTAGGTGGTGCAAAAATTTTAGCCTTGGAGTGGATCGAGATCGAACCCTTGACGATGTAGATGACCTATATCGATATCCTTCATGACAAATTTGAAGCAAATCGCTTGAGCAAGTGTGAACTCATGTTTTCAGAGCGATATTCGCCAGCTGCATACACTTCAACTTCTTGCAAAAATTCTTGCTAAAGAGGGTATCGAATCCTTGACGGTGTACGCGGTGGCTACTCCTACTGCTGCTATAACGCTTGAATTTGAAGTCGGATAGTGTCTGCATTTTCGTCCTCATTTCTCATCACATTTGAAATTTGTGTACGGAAGGGGGAAGGGGTTGGGGGGGGGGCATATTTTTGCGGCCGAGAGGGGTAGACTTTCTATCATCGTCATGCTTGACCCTGAACGCACCAAAGCAGAGTTGTGCGTGGACATTGGCATTTTGTCATATTTTCTCTCCCCAGGTTTTCTTCGACGCGTCTCAAGCCAAAGTGTGAGTACCAACGGGATTTTGGCTTTTAATATTTCCATATTCCAACTCAGAAATTTCATTTTAGGCTGTCGGATGGTCAAGGATTTGAGTGATCTATCGTTTGCTGATATCGTAAAGTTGAATCTGTGGAAGCAGCTAACCTCCTGCACTCTTCAGGACCGAGTTTTTTAAGCTGATGCTCATTCAGACTCCGGAGAAAACGAAAGGCTGCTGACCTGTTAAGGTCCAGATTTCTTCCATAATAAATCAATTGCTTTTAGCAGATGCTGCAAAATTGATAACCAGTTCAATTGCTAACTTCTAACCCCTGTAGCACCCAGCCGATCCGTTTGCTCATCTTCTGTTTGATGACAAACATTTATTTGTTTATTGTTCACACTTTTTCTATCACATCGGCATGATGGATATCAGCCTTACGTGCGAAGAGTTCGGCTGATTCTTCACATCTCCATCGAACAGTTTCGTCCAATTGCCAACGAGGACCTTTACACAGCAGTTCCATCCTTCCCGCTCCTGATATTCTTGTGACGTTAATGGTGACCATGTCAAGAGAATCAGTCGATTGCTTTGACATACGGCCCAATAGCGCCAAATGCGTATTGGACCGGGTCCTTGCACACAGGTTGTACTAGGGGTGGTGGAGGCAGCGGCTGGAGAGGACCCTCGGTCACACACGGTGCAGAACTATAATTGTTAACTCTGGTTCCCAATATATAATACCAGTCAGGGAATTTCGTTTCACACACACCCACACACACGTGACAGACTAAGCCCTTTATTATAAGTCATGATATATTTATATTACATATTGAGAAAACGAGTTCCTGAGACGTCCATGGGAAGCTCACCGCAACCCCAGAAACCTATATTTATTTATTATGACTAATTTATCACGTAGATAGCTACAGTTATTAGTTGGCACGCTATGCTTTACGACTATAGTGACTCCAGGGCCTGCATCCATCATTTAGATTACCCAGGGTAAACATTTCGACGCCTGTGTCAATGATGGATGAATTGGGGGGGGGATTCTTACACGTTTACCCTGAGTAATATCAAGCGTTGCTGACCTGTAAAGTTCAATAAAAGTTTTTGGGAGGCCTTTGCAACCGCTTACGCTATTCGCAGCTGGTGCGAAATCTAACCAGCGATCCTCTTCCCGCCCACAGTTTCCTCCAAATGATGGAGCACGGTTGGCTAACAAACACTATGTCCTACTCTCACTATGACTTGTGTAAGATGTACCCAACGCTCATGAGACGCCGTTGCCAAGCTAGAATCACTGGCCTGCTCTCCTCACATCTTTCAACCTCTCATGTCTGCTAACAAATCAAGAGAAGCTAAGAGTTGCTGGTGGTGGCCGGCAGGCGTGGCGGGGCAATGTTATCATTCCTTCTTGGCCCATGGAGTGGCGGAATTGCCCATTTTCCCACCCCCACCCCCCTCCCCTGGCTAGGCAAACCCTACGTCCAGCACTGGCAGCTACCGATTTAGGACAGTGCATTTCCTAGGCGCAATATTGATGTTGTTTTCCTTGTTGATCTTCTGAATATGAATTTCTGGATAAATATTCCCACGATTGCACTACTGTATATGTCCTTAGTTCAAGTCCTAAAAAACAGCCACTATGGGGTATAGGTCGAAAGCAAAAATGACGTGGATGGCTGGGGTTTCATAGTACCGATTCATACGAGCTGTTTCTTATACAATACAATAACGAACTCTCGTGCAGAAATACGGAAGCTTGATAGGCTTCCACGCTAGATTTTGGGTAGATACTTATGTAGGTAGTTTCTGACTCACATTCTATAGATATCGATTTCTATCGATTCGCCATTTTATGGCATCTTCATTCCATGGATTATAGTTTTATCGATTCTCCATTTTATAGACTCTTCATTCTATGGATTCTACGGAACATTCTAAGGATTCAGTGTGAGTTATGAATTTAGTAGCCGTACACGAGGTTGTTAGTATGTTTTTATTGGTTTTGATTCTATGGATTGTTTGGTTTCAATTCTGCACATGTAAGAAGGAACCTACATTACCGACAAAATCTAGTTTGTGTGAAAGTGTATAGTGTGTGAAAGTGTATAGCGTTGCGAGGCAACGGCTGCGATGTATTAGGATTTGTGGTGGGATTTCAGCCAATTAAGGTCAGACACAAATGTATATTTAGATTCACTCGGCTAATTTACTAGGTTCGGGGAATGATTGGGGCTTTCCTGATTTTGATCGGTTTTCGAGTTTTTGCTGTTTGTTGGAAACATTGTGCACGCTGTAATAAGGTAAGCATGTGCGCACAACACCTGCAGCCATCTCGACAGATCCAA
Organism: Ancylostoma caninum; assembly: GCA_037903475.1. Taxonomy (NCBI): domain Eukaryota; kingdom Metazoa; phylum Nematoda; class Chromadorea; order Rhabditida; family Ancylostomatidae; genus Ancylostoma; species Ancylostoma caninum. Next base: position 2,097,584 of record JBAJFG010000479.1, read on the forward strand.
CATTGCGGGATTAGGAATCAGTGCAATACAAATCGAAAACTACCAGTCACCAACCAAAAGTCGTCAATGTTCGTGAAGTATTCCTTGACCAGAGAAGTGCTTCAGCGACCAGATGAGCTAGTATTTGGAAAGCTTAGGTGTGATGATTCGGAGAACCATACAGAGTTATACAGAGTTTCTATTTTCTTTTCTATTTTTTAGTTTCTATTTCTCCGGATGAAGAGTCATCAAAGCCAAATGGTGGGGTTTTTTTTTTCTGAGCGCGAAGTACATACACATTGGCACCAAGGATGAGCGGAATTCCGATTTCCGGAAGTCGGAAGTTCCTGAATTCTTGCCTCATGCGAGCTTCTGACTCCTAGATTTCTGGACGATTAGCAGTCCTTGGGTCCCGCCAACTCAGACGTGATGCATCCATCGCTCCAAATTTCGCCAAATTTCGAACTTCCCCCGACTTCCGACTTCCGGTCTCATGCATTACTTCCACTCATTCCTGATTGGCACGGTGACACTTCTTATCTCCAACTCCTTTGAGAGCGACTACCTTTGCACAAAAGCTTCTGGAGCGACGATGAAAATTACTTTTTTTTACATGTTTTTATCGACGTAGTTGAATCTTGATGGAGGCAGCGAGGCAGCTGTGGAAAAAAAGCTGTGCAACCTGAAAGCGCAAACCTTCCACTGTTTAAAACTGGGGGAAAATCGGTAACACAACGGGCTAGATCTTCTGCTATGGGTGTCCGACTACTATGGGTCCCGCCAACTCAGACGTGATGCATCCATCGCTCCAAATTTCGCCAAATTTCGAACTTCCCCCGACTTCCGACTTCCGGTCTCATGCATTACTTCCACTCATTCCTGATTGGCACGGTGACACTTCTTATCTCCAACCCCTTTGAGAGCGACTACCTTTGCACAAAAGCTTCTGGAGCATGTTCTGTCCTGTATGGTCGTAAATTCATTAAAATTTGATATGAACTAGTAGAATAGAATACTTTAGAATAGTTTATTTTCAGTCGAACAATGCAGGAGTAAGGTAAATATAGCGACACTAAAATGTACCGATTAGAATGGGATAATTTAGAGGGAGTCTTTGAATCCAGTGTTTCTAGTCCACCGTTGTTCACCTGTCCTATTGCGCGACCGGTTCTATCCAGGCCCCCCTAACTAGTAAAGATGACAAAAAATTACCAATATATCTATCTATCTATTCATTTATTTATTTATGAGGATGTAAACAAAACGTTCACACGACAAACACATTCTAAACAACTTCAATAACAGATTCAGCATGTATGTAGCACTTTTCAACCTCTAGCAGTAACTGGTTATAACAACAACTATATGAAAAGAACTGTCGGTAAGAAGATATAAAAAAGATTTCGAGTCAGGAAGTTAGTGAACAAGCTCTCGAGATAGCTACATAATTTTTCGAAAGAACGAAGGGACATGCGCATCACTTCATGGTTAAAGGATTTGTAAATTTCTGGAATGATTCCAATGGGAAAACTCCTGGACTTGATTTGCGCTTTACTGATTGGAGTAATGAGTTTTATGCTCCCACCCCTGATTTTGGAGTTGACCAAGGTGAGAAAAAAAGCGAAGTGTTTGCCTCTGTCTTTCCTGTGACTATTTTGAAAAACATTACTCAATCATTTCTAATTCTCCTACACGTTAAGCTGGGAAGGCTGTACTGCTTTCTCCGTTACTCTCCATTTGGATTTTCTCGCTAGGTAACCCACCGCTAGGCATCGCAAGTTTCCGTGTGAAGTTATTCTCTAATTCTCTACTAAGGGTATATTTTTCTTTCTATAAGGAGAGAAAACAGTAGTCTTACACTCACCAATAGGACGCACATATGTTTTATATGCCGCATGAGTGTATGAGTTTCCTTCGTGCGAAGCACCTTGAAAAAGCAATATACTCTTAATTTCACTTTATTGACCAATGTTCTACAGTGGTTTCGAAAGCATAGATTTTGTCATTCATCAGAATACTCAAGTCTTTCACCTCATCTGCAGCGCTAAGTGGAACACCGCTAATGTAATAATCAATAGGTCGAGGGATAGTGTTGTTACCTATATCCAGAATGAGAGATTTATGCGCTGCCAGTGGTGAGTCCCAAAGGTGCGATTATTCTTCCACATAATTGATAGAATGTTGGAGAGCTTCGTGTCATCCGATTTTACAATAGGTTCATAAACTTTGATGTCGCTAGTTAGATTGTTAGAGGCCCTCTGCTAAACTGGGGTCAAGTAAGCTTCGTAGATGTCAAACAGTGATCAGCGCATGCGAGGTCCATGTGGCCAAAATCACTGGAAGGTGGGCCTCTCGTCAGCACAGGATGTTCAGTGGAGAATTCCTGGGCCGCGAGAATAGCCTGCCATGAATGTGGGCATTGCTATGGGCCGAAATTTTGAATGCCGTGGATTTCATTGAAATCGGCATTATTCGATAGATTCCGTCGAAACAAGTGGAATGGTGTATTCAAATTTTGTTGATATGTTCTAAAAACTGTTAAGTCACAATTCAGTGGAAATATCAAGCACTTGTGAAGAATTTACAACCGTGGATGCCTCAATTTTCAACGTTAGCTAGTGTTCGTAGCTAATTTCGCCTGCTGATGTTGAAGCACAGAAATCGTGCTACATTGTCTTTTAGTGGCAGCAACAGTACATCATCCCGTGATTGCTCGGATACACGTGAACATTGGAACAGAGCACCATATAAATGCCATATCGTGAAGTAACCTTATTTTTCGGTTTTGAGGAACAGTAACTGATTCTATTCTAGTAGTGTAACACTCCAATTGCACCGAAGCGTATTTGCTGATTTTCAAGGAGAAATTTCTTCAACTGGACAAACAATGCGCTTCAGAATGGTGAAAAACAGACGTATCAAAAAAGAAATTGAAAAATTCAAAAGCCTGGAGTTCTAGCTGGATGGGGCACCAAAATGCTCGTTACGAGTACTAGATTACGAAAAAATGTTATGCTACGTTCCTTGCATAATCTGCATGTCGAGTAGCGCATATCCTTAGGTTACAACAATTACAGTAATCGCGTGGTCTCGCTCACTACTACGTACTCGCTACACGAAATAGCTCAATGGCGACGGAGTAACTGTGTGGGACAGCCAGTAAAAGCAGAATTTTCCAGATACAAAAGGAAGTCAAAAATAGATTCATCTCACAACTCTAGGAAGGAAGCTAAACAAGTGCGAGTCAGCTATGCGAAAACGGGAGGATCCCTTTGCGAGAGAACACATTGAGAAAGAATGTACTAGGCTGAACGAAAATCGGCTCAAAACCACATCGCACATTTTCGGATAACGCCGTGCAACTTTACGATGCAGTTACAGTAACCACGGTAACTGTCAGACAGAAAACGGAAAAGACGCCAGTGGATTCTATGCCCGGAATCACTTCCAAAACAGTCAAAAGCAGACTCGCTCGAAGAGCGGGTTTTTTCATGTTGTCGATGAAGCCACAAGGAATGCTTTACTAAGAGTTCCTAAGCAGTGGCACCACAATGAGGAGGAATCTCTGCGCCACCCAACCTCAGAGGTTGGCAGGTGCCATCTGTGAAAAACACCCAGCACGAGCAAATGCTCATTTTCTGCAAGATCATGCTCACGCGCACTTTGCAAACGCAACTTATGAGAAGACTCAGAAATGGGAATTTCTGTCACACCTATCGCATTCGCCAAACCGCCCTGTCGGACTGTCACCTTTTCCCGACCGTGAGCAACCATCTCCAAAAAATTAGGCTTGGCAATTAACAGGAACTCGAAAATGATGTGTCAAAGTTTTTTTCGGTCCACAGCCTCCTGCGTACTAGCAGAAAGGAAAAGAGAAGCTGCCTTAAAGAAGGGCAAAGGAACCACACAGTAATATTGAATGAACCATTAACAACGATTTTTTTCTTTAAAGAAATCTTTTTCCAAAAATTTTGTTGTGAGTGTTGCAGAACTTTTCACCAAGGTTGGTGCAAAATTAATTGCCGAAACAGACACTGCACTTCAAGGTGTTATAACTCGACTCAAACAGAACGTCTTTCATCGGTTCAATGCCCGTGCAGATCGCTGAATCTTTCCTGACAATCATAATGGTATGCCTCTAAAGTGAAAACTAAGATCGCAAAAATCTACAGACTTTTGGAAGATGATTTCGACATGATCTAGATCAGCAATCTTTTGTTGTCGCAGGTTTGCATGTGAGACTCGGAAAAAATGATATTCAGTAAGGGAAAGGTCTGAGGAATGAAAAGAATGAATGAGAACCTCGATGCCTCACTGCGCCATTTTCACCGGGTGAGTTTCTAAGAAAGGCTTGGCATAACCTGGAGCTGGGGAATACCTGATTCTGTTAACCACCGCCAGCCACATCTACAGTAGATTTTCGGACATCAACTCGAAATCACAATGCTAGGGCTTTGCTGTCAACGCTAGACTATGTTGGAGGAGGCTGCAGCGGATCACACCTTTACAGCACTACCAAAATCCTGACACAAGCTCTCCAGAGAGAATATCTGGTTCACGAAAACGTAGTATTAGGAAATTGTCTCTACCCATGCCCATTCATATTTCTTGTTATCGTACAGGAACCGAGCTTCATTTACAGTAATACATATTATGGCCTAGAATTGAGTTGCTTTGCGACCAAAAACTAAGCTGGTAAAGATGTCACACCAGATGAGACGCTCATCAGTCAGATCGTGTAGTGTTCACGTCCGCACCTTTCTTACCTTGTTGATTCAAGTCGAATGTTTCAAAAGTGTAGTGTAGTGAGCGTCCAACACTGCTCTCATCGGCCGAATGGTAAGATCCGGTTAAGGTTCCACAGCTGCTCTCAACGCATGATCGTCCAGCGACATCCCGCAACCACGACCATGGTTACATTTGAGTTTGAAAACGTAGGAAGGAAATTTCGTGAACCTCTAGCTCACTGCTGTTGGGAAGGCGATTTCAAGCGAAAATAAACACAAGATCACCGAATACCGGTTCAAAGTGATTGAGTTTAGAGTCATTAACTATGATCACCCGAAAATCGCTTCGGCTCAGCATGTGTTCGCGGGTCTACAAAAAGGTACTGGAAAGAGCTACCCAGAACATTTGAGCTGCTTTTGAAAGAGAGGTAAAAGCCCTTTCAGAATGTCACACAAGTAGTTTTGAAATCGCTCAAATTCCACGAAAGAGAAAAGATTATTTGTGCGTACCCCAAAACGGCAATTAATTTCGCACCAACCTAATGACCCTAAATTTTCGTGGTAGTTGGATCCAGCTGCTGACTCAGCGGAAGTCACTACAGCTTTTTCAAAAGGTAAAGCTCGCTTTTCCGACGAAGTTGCCAGGTTCCCTATTCCCTGACTTCTGGGTTACCCTGTAAAACAACAGAACGTTGTAGGTGACTGCCAAGTTCGGCCACCCTTGGAATATTTTTCATGCTCTCATGTGCGCTGGCAATTCACAAGAACCTACTACCCCCTGCTGTTTCACAGGCTGACACAGTAGTCTTTGAAGCGCTGAAGAACTCTAACAAACGAAGAATGATAACCAAACCATATAAGTTGTTTAAAAAAAGGAACGTGTAATATAACGAAGAATTGTCAGCGAGATCACTGTTCCACTTTTGCGATTATCATGCAGGGGAAAGGCATCACAGCGGCGTTGCCCGTGGACGTCGTCATCCGGTCATATTTTTCCCAGCCTTTTTTCAAGGCGGTGCTCAGATCTCAAACAAAGGTACGAATGCCAATTGCATTTTCTCTTCCAGAGTCCTCATATTTCAGCTTGGAAATTTGGATTTAAATTTGGCTGTCAGCTAGGTCAACGATTAGAAGAAATGGGTGTCCATTACTTCAGAACAATTCTGATATTTGCACTTAATATCCCTCCTACAGAAACAACAATCGTTTGGTATCCTCGTTAATTTGAATCTGTGGAGCCGATTATACCCCTGCACTCTTCAGAACTTGTGTTCGCTCACGCTCAGCATAGATGGAACGGGTCGATTCCTCATTAGTGGTTCAAATACGAATCCATGAGCCAGTATTGCACGGATTGATCGCTGTAAGCCCTTACTTCCAGTCCCAAAACACAGCAACTGTGTGTCATAAACAAAATGGTATGGTCGCACTACCACCATATGAGAGCTGCTACAGCACAAGGCTCTTTCCAAGTTAAAGGCATTCGACGACTGCAAAAAAAAGTATCCCTCAACATTTCCTGATTATAGAAGAAGATCATTCAAAACATGGAAATTGAAGAAGTTCAGCAGCTATTCACTAGAATAGTTTTCTATAGATGCTTCCCCGACTCCTCTCACCCCCAAGCAATGTCATGCTAAAGAGAGCGGTTAGACATTCTCAGACCTAGAAACCTCAAGTACACAAGAATGGTAAATCACCTTGTATTTTGTTTCCGTATTATTCGCCTGGGAGTCAAACTACGAGCGAGTAGGTAGTGGAGTTTCTGACCATGCCATGGTCGGAATAGTATCTTTGCTTCACATTATCCTAGTATGGGTGCGGGCAGTGTTAAAAGGCTCGCTGTGCACGCGCACGGTGATGGTTGATGGCACCAATGGCTAATCAAGCCATCCATCCCTCCGGGGGTGAATTATTACTAGAGTCATGGGAGGATTAAACAGTGACTGGTTCATCGGATGTCCTCCAGCAAGTCAGTGAATTAGGGTACACTCTCATTCAACGATGTTCAAACTCTGATGTTCATTTGCGATACATTTGGCAAGAGAATGTGTTTGGCAATATATTTTACGGGATAAAATCTTGCTTGGCAATATGATTTACGGGAGAATGAGTGAAGAGCCTGTTTGGCGATACATTTGGCAAGACAATGAGTGAAGAGCCTGTTTGGCGATACATTTGGCAAGACAATCTGTTGGCGATACATTTGACGAGGTTTGCTTGGTGATACAAATGGCAAGGTTTGCATGGCGATTCATTTTACGGGTGTTCTTATAAGGCGTTCATTTCATTCTTAGTTGGAGGCTTAACCATCGGCAGTGTCGATCCGGATGGCTCGGCTGGTAAGGCAGCGGACGCCTAAGATTGGTATCATGGTACAATTCCTGATGATATCGAAATTTTTGCGCAGTTGACAACCCTTTTGTTTGACGATCGAATTGGCAAGGCTCTTGTGGCGATACATTTGACGGGGTTTGCATGGCGACACATTTTACGGGACTTCTTGTTTGGCAATACATTTGACGGGCTTCGTTTGCCTAGGTAGTTAGCAAGCTCGTCTGCGAGGTTGCCAAACAAACCTCGCCAAATGTATCGCCAATGAACATCAGAGAGTGGACTATAATCGATTATATATCTGGCCGTCCGGCTGACGCCGGACTTCCAGACTTCTACTGATGCTCGCTGCGCTCGCATACTCCACATACGATGCAGAAAAAAAGGTGGACAGATTTAGTAGATCCCGTATCCTCTCGAGTAAGTCCATCGACTTTTGGAAAGCTCTCGATAGGGTAATTTATACTAGCTGCGTGCGTCAGTCGCGCATCAGTCGCACGCATCCATTTGCAAGGGATTTTCCATGAAGACTGGTCATCATGGCATGTATATCCTCAATGGAAAGAACGCGCGGCAGCCGCGAGGCCGTAAACGCGTGTGTCTTGGCCGCGACTGCAATGCGACTGTGATGCGACTGGTCCCTATTCTTCATCATATAGACGTACGCGCGTCAGTCGCACGCATCATGTATAAATTGCTCTGATCGCGTGAGCGGTAGCCTTCCTCCATGTGGGAGAAGTAATTTCTTTTGATTGGCCCTAGTGGCCGTTGTTAATTGGACGTAGCCGATTCAGTGAAAATGCTCTCTTGAAATAATCTATCTTTAGCAGGTTGTTGTGGTAACTCAAGTGATAAGGGTCTGCCCATGTGTAAAAACAGAGTGAAGGGTGGAGTCGATTCAGATACAAATGGACTGGAATGAGGAGGAGAATACCGATTGAAATCAACGCTGGACCGTCGTGCACCTAGGTCACATAGGTAGAAGGAATTGTCGAAACGGGTGCCAGGGCACCATTCATGAAGAAATTTACCTAGACCGTGACGAACTTCCTTTTCTGGACGCGGGCGTTCTTATCACAACGCTGGACCGTCATGCGTTTCCCCACTTCTGGGCGCCGGCTCAACCTTATCACAGTGGTGGACCCGTCTCCCTCACTTCTGGGCGCCGGCGCACCCCAATCGCAGTGGTGGACCTGTCTCCCACACTTCTGGGCGCCGGTGCACCCTTATCACAGGGTGGACCCGTCCTCCCCCACTTTTGGCCACCGGCGCAGCCCTTCTGTATTGATTCCAATGATGGACCCGTTGAACATTGTCCAACCGTCTCCTCGATCTCATCCCTACCCCATTCAACCATACCACACCCATTCCTAGGCTTTTATATGGTCTCACAGTCACGATCACTGACCAATTGTAGAATTTCGTAACGGTCTGACACACATACATACAGACAGAAATGAAAACAGACTAAGATCGTTATTATAAGTCATGATATATATACAGGTTGCGTGAAAAGTATTGACCGTCTTTTGTGACACATGAATTACATAGAAAATCGAAAATGGATAGAAGACCAAGTGTGACCGTTTTGTTGCCAACAATGTGAAACTAAGACATGCATTTATTCAATCCGTTTTATCTCGATTTTTGCCAGTTGTCAACAGACAAGACGGAAGAAGACTTTACTACGGGTTGTCATCTTTGACCTGATTCAGATTTTTTTCTGAGAAGCTTTCGTGAAATTGAACAGTGCTAAGAAATAGTATATGCTAAGCCACCCACAAATCCACTGATGAAAAGTATCAGCTACTCCTATCTGTGCGATGATTCGACTTTGTTTCCGTATTTGTTAACGGCGCAGAATAGGTTCCTATCATTATCTATGGTTTTAGCGCCAAAATCAGCATGTGGCCCAAAAATGGTACTCAGTGGAAGCGCACTGCCCGCAGGATCAATTATAGGTTTACAAGTGGGCCGTTCCTTTTCTGAGAAGATTTTTCTCTAGCTCACAACGTAAAGACAGCGAAGAAATGTTGCACTAGAAACGATTCTCGAGCCATTCCGTTCCAAGTTACTGCCCACCTTACTCCTCCATTTTCAAATCGTTGGATCGTACCACGTGTGCATTGTGAAGGAGCCTGCATGTGCTACACCGTACCGCAGTACGGAGTCGCATGTGGATCGTTCAGAAGAAACAAAGGATGAAATCCACGACGGTCCATACGGCGCATCACTTATGTCTTTCCTTGTGTTTTCCGCAGAGCTGCTCTCGAGATTGGAGATAAAATTGGACGGACATAGTCTCATATTGTTCGCCATATTGTTTTCTGTATGCCATGAAGAAACTCGTCACATTCATGCGAAATACTGAGGTTTTCATGGGCCATTTCAAGCTGTCAATATTTTTCACGCACCCTATATATATATATATATATATATATATACTAGTCTGGCCGTCCGGCTAACGCCGGACTTCCAGACTTCTATAGGTGCTCGCTTCGCTCCCATACTGCACGTTGAAAGCAAACACAAAAGCGTAAATTGAATTGATAAAACCGTGTATCCTTCCACGCCGTTTTATCGCTATCCTGAGAGGCCCTCGATCCCGTAGGTGGCAGCTTTTCCCCATATGAACAAAGTTATGCCCTCCCATATAAGCGAAGTTAGTGGCCGTGAAGAACTGAGTGTAACCAATTCAGTGCAAATGTTATCTTGAAATGATTTAGGCTCAACCTGTTGTTGTGGTAATTCAAGTGATAAGGGTCCACCGGTGTATATAAACGGAGAGGGGGTGGTTCATTCAGACACAAACGGAATGGGAAGAGAACACGGATACGAAAGGAAACAATGCACATCTAGATGACTTAGGTGGGCGGGTCCGCCAAAACAGGGTAAGCGTACCGGTCATGCAGAAATAGACCCGCCTAGCGAATTCATATTACATATGGACGCCGGCGCACCCTTATCACACCGTTGGACCCGACTCCAGGCGTTTCCCCACTTATGGACGCCGGCGCACCTTATCACACCGTTGGACCCGACTCCAGGCGTTTCCCACTTTGGACGCCGCGCACCCTTATCACACCGTTGGACCGACTCCAGGCGTTTCCCACTTATGGACGCCGGCGCACCCTTATCACACCGTTGGACCGACTCAGGCGTTTCCCCACTTATGGACGCCGGCGCACCTTATCACACCGTTGGACCCGACTCCAGGCGTTTCCCCACTTATGGACGCCGGCGCACCTTATCACACCGTTGGACCCGACTCCAGGCGTTTCCCCACTTATGGACGCCGGCGCACCTTATCACACCGTTGGACCCGACTCCAGGCGTTTCCCCACTTATGGACGCCGGCGCACCCTTATCACACCGTTGGACCCGACTCCAGGCGTTTCCCCACTTATGGACGCCGGCGCACCCTTATCACACCGTTGGACCCGACTCCAGGCGTTTCCCCACTTATGGACGCCGGCGCACCCTTATCACACCGTTGGACCCGACTCCAGGCGTTTCCCCACTTATGGACGCCGGCGCACCCTTATCACACCGTTGGACCCGACTCCAGGCGTTTCCCCACTTATGGACGCCGGCGCACCCTTACCACACCGTTGGACCCGACTCCAGGCGTTTCCGCACTTATGGACGCTGGCGCACCCTTATCACACCGTTGGACCCGACTCAGGCGTTTCCAGGACGCCGGCGCACGCTTATCACCATTGGACCCGACTCGAGGCGTTTCCCCACTTATGGACGCCGGCGCACCCTCATCATACCGTTGGAGCCGACTCCAGGCGTTTCCCCACTTATGGACGCCGGCGCACCCTTATCACACCGTTGGGCCTGAATCCAGGTGTTCCCCCACTTTTGGACGCCGGCGCACTCCTACAGCAACAGTGGACTCGGTGTAGAACATTTTCTTCACTCTAGGCCACGCCCTCGAATTTCGTTTCACACTGACACACACACGCACACACACACGTGACAGACTAAGCCCTTTATTATAAGTCATGATATATATATATATATATCATGACTTATAATATATATACTAGTCTGGCCGTCCGGCTAACGCCGGACTTCCAGACTTCTATAGGTGCTCGCTTCGCTCCCATACTGCACGTTGAAAGCAAACACAAAAGCGTAAATGGATTGATAAAACCGTGTATCCTTCCACGCCGTTCTATCGCTATCCTGAGAGGCCCTCGATCCCGTAGGTGGCAGCTTTTCCCCATATGAACAAAGTTATGCCCTCCCATATAAGCGAAGTTAGTGGCCGTGAAGAACTGAGTGTAACCAATTCAGTGCAAATGTTATCTTGAAATGATTTAGGCTCAACCTGTTGTTGTGGTAATTCAAGTGATAAGGGTCCACCGGTGTATATAAACGGAGAGGGGGTGGTTCATTCAGACACAAACGGAATGGGAAGAGAACACGGATACGAAAGGAAACAATGTACATCTAGATGACTTAGGTGGGAGGGTCCGCCAAAACAGGGTAAGCGTACCGGTCATGCAGAAATAGACCCGCCTAGCGAATTCATATTACATATGGACGCCGGCGCACCCTTATCACACCGTTGGACCCGACTCCAGGCGTTTCCCCACTTATGGACGCCGGCGCACCCTTATCACACCGTTGGACCGACTCCAGGCGTTTCCCCACTTATGGACGCCGGCGCACCCTTATCACACCGTTGGACCCGACTTCAGGCGTTTCCCCACTTATGGACGCCGGCGCACCCTTATCACACCGTTGGACCCGACTCCAGGCGTTTCCCCACTTATGGACGCCGGCGCACCCTTATCACACCGTTGGACCCGACTCCAGGCGTTTCCCCACTTATGGACGCCGGCGCACCCTTATCACACCGTTGGACCCGACTCCAGGCGTTTCCCCACTTATGGACGCCGGCGCACCCTTATCACACCGTTGGACCCGACTCCAGGCGTTTCCCCACTTATGGACGCCGGCGCACCCTTATCACACCGTTGGACCCGACTCCAGGCGTTTCCCCACTTATGGACGCCGGCGCACCCTTATCACACCGTTGGACCCGACTCCAGGCGTTTCCCCACTTTGGACGCCGGCGCACCCTTATCACACCGTTGACCAGGTGTTCCCCCACTTTTGGACGCCGGCGCACTCCTACAGCAACAGTGGACTCGGTGTAGAACATTTTCTTCACTCTAAGCCACGCCCTCGAATTTCGTTCTACACACACACACACACACACACGTGACACACAAAGTAAGCCCGTTATTATAAGTCATGATATATATATATATATCATTCTATATAATAACGGGCTTAGCCTGTTTACATGTGTGTCTGTATGTATGTAAGTATGTAAGTATGTAAGTATGTAAGAATGTGTGTCAGACCGTTACGAAATTCTACGATTGCTCAATGATCGTGATTGTGAGATCATATAAAAGGCTAGGAACGGGTGTGGTGTGGTGGAGTGGGGTAGGGATGAGATCGAACAGAAGGTCGGATGGTGTACAACGGGTCCGTCAATGGAGTCCATGGAGAAGGGCTGCGCCGGCGTCCAAAGTGGGGGGAGACGGGTCCACCACTGTGATATGGGTGCGCCGGCGCCCAAAGTGGGGGGAGACGGGTCCATCACTGTGATAAGGCTGCGCCGGCGCCCAAAGTGGGGGGAGACGGGTCCACCACTGTGATAAGGCTGCGCCGGCGCCCAAAGTGGGGGGAGACGGGTCTACTGCTGTGATAGGGCTGCGCCTGCGCTCAAAAGTGGAGGAGCGCCTGAAAATATAGCTACCGATGTAGGAGTGGTGCGCCGGTGTCCACTATTCAGGGAAATGTCGTGAGTCAGGTCCATATTTGTTAAACCGATTCGATGGCGTCTAACATCATCGTTAAAAAAAAACTAGATGTCAGACCACTGCGCGGATTAGTATGCAATCCGTGTGAATCCTTCCTCCTTACGTCCTCCCTCGCGTTATTCTCTTCTCATTTGTTTATGAACACACAGCACCCTCCACTTTTATATGTTCTAACTGACTCTTATCACTTGACCAGTTATAACAAACAAAGAATGATAGACCATTTTCTGCGGTCAATCCAGGTTGAACCGGTTATATTTAGTTACAAAAAGCTATTTCAGTTGAGCAAATGATAAAATTGCTTCGAGAAGGTTAATCCTCTTTGATAAGTGCATTTTTACATGAGAAAAAGCAATGGAAAGGGTGTGGGACACATTATAGCAAAAATGTGGAATAGCTGTGACTTTATTTGAATGAAGAAGGGATGAAGCCATGCGATCGAAGCGAGCATTAGGAAAAGTCTGGAAGTCCAGCGTCAGCCGGACGGCCAGACTGGTATATATATAAGAGACCAGTCTGGCCGTCCGGCTAGCGCTGGACTTCCAGACTTTTCCTAATTCTAATTCAAAAGAAACATTCTCTCAACTACAGATGAGGAATGTGAGTCGAGGTTGCGATACTTGGCAGGAAGGGAAGTTTGGAGTGGAGAAATTTAGAAATGTATTAGCAGAAAATTATTGTCAACCGTGAAGTGCGGAGAAGCTGCGTTTCGCGAGGCTCACGGGTTCAAATCACTTGGCCCCGTGGAAGCGGCACTTTGACCTGGGTTTCATACGTTTCCCGAGTAAAGAGTAAGGTGGGCCCGAAAGTAACGTGGTTCACGGGTCCTCATATGGTAAAGCACTAGCCAAGTACATATTGTGAAATGGTCTGTATCTCGCAGGGTGACAATCACCTGAGGGAATGCCAATTTTTTTTCGTTCTGGAATTCTCAGTGTAAAGGAGAGGAGATTCTCAGAAAAAGGCAGGGGAAGATGAATTAAAGGGAGCACTCACGGAAATGTTCGCTTCTTGGATCTTGATCGAATCGTAATGCGATCGATTGTGGGATCAATTTTGCAATAACAATATCAGCTATAACTTTTTCCATCGCGAGTAATAACAAGTAATACCTGGATCAGCAGGATCAGTAGGAAGTAAGTTCTACGAGTTTCCGAGCTAGCATTGCTCTCCAAAATCTTCTTCGGAGCGCGCAAAATTGCAACTATCAGCTGATTGGGCGCCGGCTTCAAGTGGCGATCTCGTACGCTAACCTTTTCTTCACTAATTTCGGGCAGCTCTACACCATCATGATCTGCTTGCCCCAACGTGCTTCCGTTTCATCCATTACTGCTCTATATAATCCCTTTTCTCTCCAAGAACATCCAATTCTCAAGCATTTTATGGTTGCGTTACTTCGTCTACCATGGAACTCTGTTTTTTCTCTTGATTCAGGCAGAGATCACACAAGTAGTATCACTCGCCGTTGCTATAAGTGTGACGGCCGAGAGACTAAATAGCACCGGAATCGGTAATTTTTCCATCATCTTTCAGCACCATTTCTTTGAATTTCACCATAAGAACCTACACTTATCCGTAGCTATATAACTTATTTGTGTAATTCGTAGATTTTAGGTCTTCTCTGTGGGAGACAATTTTTCTACATTGCTTGGGAACCAAGCAGGTGTCATTATTCTCTCAACATTACTGCTGTCCTGAAAGACACAGTGCTCGGGAGAGGGAAGCTCCACATCATCCTAAACAATATAAAGAGTTTGCACTAATTACCAGGCTGATTCGTTTCTGAAACAAGTGGGTCATTGGGAAAGGATCCGAAAGAGCATAACATCTTGTATTACAAGTCATACAGAAAAGCTAGCTATCGAGGCGCCCGCCTCTAGTTCAGCACAGCTTTCTGGATCTCCATAGCACTCCATGAGCAGTTCTCGCCCTACTTTTTCTGCATAGCGTTAACAGCTCAGTTCCCTGCGCATGCTCACTCACTCTATGGTTGGCAATGCACAGAAACATGTAGGCTCTATCGGATTAAAGACAGTACTTGAGGAAATTTTCGCTTCGATTTCAGATTTCAGATTTTTCGATCGAGATTTCACGGTATATCGGGGTTTTTAGTGTGCGAATACTACCGATGGAGAATGTACTAAAATGACAACTTTGAAGCTTCAACATGCCATTGTACGACCGACTAACGAAATCGTAATAAAGCTGGAAGGAACTGTTCACTGATGCCGAGCACGCAAACATTGCGCCAAATTTAACAATGTCCGCCTGTTGAGTTTGTCCTTCTATTATCTCGAAACTAATAACGACCTTTCCCGATGGGATAGCATTGTGCGGATCTCGCTGGCTCTCAATATTGCACTTGCACCCCTTACCAAATATAAACCCCTCTTCACATTAATCCTTGCTGGATCAAGCTCATGGACACGGCCTGATCAGTCACTTGAACCAGTGGCCGACTACGGTCTTCTTTTTCCTCTCCTCTATGTTCTATGTTTATGTTTTTTCCTTATCCTAATTGAATGCTCTTTTTCCTCATCCTTATCTGAATGAAGTTTCCTCCTTCACGGTGTTGTTTTCTCTTTCTTCTGGAAATAGATGAAATTCTCTCCCGATTATTTTCGTAGTATATACCCACCTTCCTCGGGTGTTGTGATGTCGTTACCAAATGTTGGCTGAACCGATTTTCTTGTTTATTCTATCTTTCAGAATAAATGACTTCTCTAATCACATCTTTAAAAAAAGAAATGCACGGATAGATTAAAACGAACCTCTGTCCATCGTTCCCGATCGACCTGCTTAGATCACTGATCGTGTTTCACTTAACCGTTCCTGGATTATTTTTTTTCCTTCAGCACCTAGCACTTGAGCCCATTTTCAATAATGTACAAACACGATCTGTCACTTTCATTCCCAACTGATCTGTATGGTTATCAAAAGGCACCTCTCAGAATTACTGTCACTTCAGTTGGACCACCCTGTACATACTTGGTACGGACTTCATAATTAGTGCGTGAGAGCAGAAGTTCCGCTGAGACTCCATGGTTTAGCGACAGCTGCTCAAGCAGATGTGTTGTCCTGTCTCAGTGTTGGTAGTATGGAAACTCTGCTCCATAAAAACCCAAAAAACAAATTTCGGTTGAGCTCTATACCACAATATTGCTGTCTCAGGACTAGAAATAAGGGCTTACATGGTGATGCAATGTGGGCAATACATCTTAGCGAATTTTATCTGAACTTAGATTCTTGTGATTCTGAACGGGACTTGTTTATGTTGTCTTTAATCGTCTCCAAACAAACTTTCGGTACTGCCACTTAATCATCTCGGCACCCAGCGATGGACCAAAAGATGGCTCTGTGGAAATTCCGGAGCACCACAGAATTCCATAAATCGAGAGAGAATGATTCATTATGCAATCAAACATAACTCGTGTAATAAGGCAAATTCCATTTGCATGAGGTAATGCTATGCAGGACCAAAATATTAGGTTACCAACCCAGCAGGAGCCCTATATAACCCCATTAATGCATTCGTTTTATCGATCCGACTCGAGCAGAAGTGCCCTCTGAGTTGCTCAGAGATTCTGGGCTAACGCAGGCCGAACACGTTTCAGCAGATAGTTACACCGCGAGGTGAGCTTATTTTGTCGCCCCACAAGCCGCGTTCGCCCCAAACAGACTGTGTTTCGGGGGCGACGAACTGGTTTGCATGTCTCGAACCTAGGATCACAGCTCAATGTGGGCGCAGGGCTGTGTTCGTACTGTAGACTTGGATAAGTGGATGCTTACCCAAGTTCATCCAAAAATAGTCCCGAACGGGTACGCGCTTTCCACGGCAGAGCTTGGGGGGACACCGCGGCCCGAGGGCGGTCTTCCAGATCCACACCGCACCCGCATGCGTCGGCACCGCACGGATCTCGTCTGACCGATTATTGCACTGGACCACGGTTTTATCCGGGACTCAGCCGGCCTGACGAGTCTCACTGGGCTGCCCTGTCTCCGCCGAAACGGAGATACGACTAAACTTTGATGCACAACCAGCGGCTTATATACATCCGCAGGGGGCGTGCCCCCACGTGGCAAGGAGCAGGCCGAACCCAGGTTGAATGGCACCACAGTTCATCGGGCAAAAAACGCGGCCGAAACATGGGGTTTGCTGGTTAAAGTTTAACGCAACTGAATAAATACCTATACAACTTCATCGTGACAAATAATAAGTGGGGATGATCAGAGAGCTGGTTGACGGACTCGTGAAACAGATCACAAATCAGAATAGATCCAGTAATGTTGAGTGGAACTACTGAAAAGTGATGTGGTATGGGAATTCCAATCGACTTCTTATGGGTGCATATCCTATAGGTCCGTGAAAGCTTTTTTATCATTCTGAATATAGCTGGTTACAAAGCAATGAAACAGCTATTGAAGGAACCACAACTGGATAAATTTGTCTCGAAGTGCATTTGTTGGAAACAGCAAAACAGGATGAGTATAAATATAGTGTATGCGTGCTCCCGTAGGACTCATCCCCTCTTCTCCCTCCCCTACTCGACCTCCTTCTAGTTGTCCCATGGGCGTACAGTAGAACACTGTAGGGTGTGATCAGAGCCCATTTTAGCGATTGAATTCTCTGCTAAAACTCACATCAGGCTTGAGCTAATCCTGAAAATGCTTCGTTAGGCTAACCTTACTTTCAACACAGCAGAGTAGGGCACTCAAACGTACAGGGTCTGTCAAATCAATTGTGAATCTGTAAGAACAACAGTTGGAATCACATCCACGCAATACTTTGAATGATGTGAACGTTCCCTTAATTGGCTGAACCAAAAGCAAATCCCGAAATCCGCAAACGCATCCGAATTAAAGTGCTAAAAGAAGTCCAGAATTGAAACCCATTATAAACCGTAGCAAAGTGAAGTTTAAACAAATACCTATCACAATTTGACGCAGTGACTAGGCAATGCGTTCATATTCCGGCAACAAACAGTGATATTGTTACAGAAATCCATGTGTGTATGTACAGTAGCGAGCAAAAAAATTGCAACTTTTGGTTTTTCGTCTGTAACTCCGTTTAAAGCAGAGCACGGAGGCTCAAATTTTTATGAGAGTTGTAAATACTCATGAGAGAAAGGAAAACGTTAGAAACTCCTTATTCGCCAGACTTCTTTTTTTTCAAGAAAAATTTGTTTCGCAGGAGTCGAAATCGGTAATTTTTCATCATTCGCAATACCTCCGAAAATGACATCAATCGTTGATATCTGACTGCGCATTAGTTCTTTGGTGCAGAATCAACCCGTATACGCTGGAAAATGTGCAGGCCTACACCACTGGTTGATATTTGCGAAGACTGTTTCACGATGATTCAGCAGTGAATTTCTATGAATGCTTCTGTAAGCCTGGCTCCTTCCATCAGCTTTGTTTAAAAGGGATAGGTGCTGCCGACACTTCTATAAATTTAGTTACAGGTTTTCGGCTTTAACGCATTTCATCACTCCTCCGGAATTCCGAAATATTCCGGCTACTTGCAATGCAGCCAATTGTGCACAACACGGAAAATAATTTTCGGAATTTTTTCTATCTCGGAGAGGAAGACAAGTGAAGGGTCTCATGAGTAGTAAAGATGCTACAGGATTCTTAGAATATTGCTGTGCACATGACGGTTCATGTCGCCTTGGATTTGGTGAGGTAGGTCTGATAAAGGTGCATTGAAATCGCAGTGAAATCTATGAGACACCGCCAAAGTAGGATACGGTGACCTGGCACTTGGGAAACTGGCTAATTCAGTTTGGTTTGAATGGAGCAAACTAAGCGCGACATTTTTAGATCAAAAAGCTTCAGATTAACTGTGGAAATTCATGTGTGGAGAAAGAGGGCACAAACACTCGTGTTAGTGACCAGCACTCCTCACTTCGAGTAGTCCTTTTACGATAAATCCGAGGCATCATGAATCGTCGTGTACTTGGCAATATTCCAGGAATCCTGTAGCATCTTTAACACTCATGAGACCCTCCGCGTGTCTTCATCTCCGAGATAGAAAAAATTCCAAGACTTATTTTCCGTGTTGTGCACAATTGGCTGCATTGCAACTAGATGGAATATTCTCGAATCCAGAGCGAGCAATGAAATGTATTAAGTTCTAGCAGCTGTAGCCAAACTTTGAGAGCCATCAGCAGCACCTCTTCCCTTCAAACAAAGCGAGTAGAGAGTGCCAGAGAGGCAAAAACATCCATAAAACATCACTGTTGAGCTAACTTCACATAGTCTTCGCAAATGTCAGCCAGTAGTCACCCCATGCACATTTCCTAGCAAATACGGGTTGATTCTTACGCAAGCAATCAATTCGGGGCTCAATCCCAACAATCGATGTCATTTTGGAACACTTTGCGTATGGTACCAAATTACAGATTTTGACCTCTGCGAAAAAAAAATTTTTTTAAAAAAATATGAAGTCGCAGGGGTGAAAAGATTTTAGATCTATCCTACCTCAGATGAGTACCTACAACTATCATAAAAATTTGAGCCTTCATGCTCTGCTTTGAAAGAAGTTATAGACGAAAAACGAAAAGTTGCAATCTTTTTGCTCGCTACTGTATGTCATAATTAGTGGGTGAGTGCGGAAGTACCGGTGGGACTTCAAGGTTTGACGTCAGTTTGCTCATGGATTCCTGTTGTTCCGTTACAGTTCTCATAAGATTTGGTAGTATGGACGCTCTCCTATCTACAACATTTTCACTGAGGCTCTACTACTAGGTTTCCGGACTAGAAATAGGGGCGTATGTAGTAATGCAACGACAGATGGAAGCGGATCCCGTGACTCTTCAGCAAACCCGTGAGTGCTGCTTTTACTCATGAGACCCTTGTCGAAAACGATGTCCTCCGCTTCCCCGATACCAAACCTGTTTTTTTTCTAGCTATCAGAACAGGTTCACTGAAATCGGATTCACAGCGTTGCTGGTGTGCTGATGGTTCCTTTTCTGTGTAAAAGTTTCGAATTTGAGCCGAGCAATGACATGTTTCGAAATCAGGGGTAATTGCCTTAGAACTTTGGACACTAAATGTTTATCCAACATTCAATTCCTCAATTAGTGATACAGATTGTCATTTAAGCCAGATTTATAGGCTATGAGAGGGATAATGTTGTTGAACTTCGAATGTTCAACACATTTATAAACTTGTTGCATGTGGACATTCCCATTCATGCTTGCTCCCCTATTTTCGGATGCCATGATGTGACCTCCATATGACGCTAAAGGAGATTTTTCTCAAATTTCCAGCGTACGCCTCAGTTGTTGTTTTGTGAGTGGACATATTCGTCAAACTGTTTTAGTCGCCTTCTCCTATTTTTCTTCTCCCCAACTCTCCAAACTACAAATTAAGTTGCGGTTCCAAGCCTTCCATGAGTTTCAGAGAAAAAGCTGACAGATATTACCGAGACCCAGCACCGTTAGATTACGTAGTATTGGGTTAATGGGTGAGTTTTGTTCGGACACTTCTGAAAGCTTTCATCATTCTTGAAATCAATGGAAATTTGCTGTCTTTCGGTTCAAAATTAGCAAAAATCGACACTGATTGTAATCAAGCATGCATATTACAACATGTCGTCCTTCTACGGATCGAGAAACGGCCCCGCACAGCGACATACCACGTTACAAGATTGGACTCCTGATCGAGCTACAAAATTCACGTTCACCTTCTGTGACCCTGGCATGGCAATTAGTGAGGCGAAGGTATATGGTCCTGCTACCCCCTGTCTCAACCGTTTAGTTTTTTTTATATCATCTCATCGCTATTATTCATTAATTTATATCTTTAATCAATCGTTTAGAGGTACCCATCCCTGCCAGTAACACCTCAATATATGAAACTGCAACTCACGGTGTGGCCTAATTAATTCCCACAAACCTAGTGGAAAAACATTACTTTTAGTACATCTTAATTGACAAACCGGGAGACTAGTATCGCTACTGTATCGCTAGACTCCCACTGCTCAGTCTGATAGCAGGATAAAGCAAATACAGCAGAACCTGCCAGGTCACACCCCACACGAAATGAAAGGCAGACATTGACACATTGGGGTAGCTGCTGTCTGAATAACTGTGGTGTCGTTCAAGGTGCATCATGTCCCTCATGTCCTGAGTTCTAGCTGCTTCTTGCCAAGTGGCGACTCGCTCCCTGGGAGGTGTATATAAGCCTGGTTGTGCATCAGTCGCGTCTCAGCTTTGGCGGGCCAAGGCGAGCCCCACGACTCGTCAGGCCTGCTGAGGCCTGCGCAAAATCGCAGCCCAGTACAACAAAAGGTTAGAAGAGCGGTAGAGCACGTGCGGGTGCGGCGCTGATCTGGAAGTTCGCCGTGCGACGGCTGCGGCCAGCGAGCGGTGCAGCGGAAAGTGGAAGCACGTTCGAGGACATTTTTGGGCAAGCTTGGGTAAGCATGCACTCTCCCAAGTCTTTGGTAGAAACACAGCACTGCGCTGAGATTGGACTGCCGTCCTATGATTGCCGTGTGCGAACCAGTTCATCGCCCTCGAATCACAGCCCTTCCGGGGCCAACGCAGCACGTGGGGTGACAAATTAAGATTTGACCTGGCCGTGTAACCTGTCGAAACGTGTTTGGCCTGTGTTTACCGTCCCGTAATTTCTGAGAAAGGGGTCGTTCCGTAGCTGAAGTAGCTGATGAGATGAACAACCCCTTATTTACTCGAGGACAAGCTAGTCTGTCTTCATTAGGAGCCATATCATCATCATCAGATTTTCTCATAAGCTAGTAAATGAGAAATTGTAAATAACCAATGACGGATGCTAGTCGCTCGCACTGTGTCAAAGTGACTAAATTGACAGTAAACCAGTTTTGTACCAAAATCTCTGCAAATCTAGCATTCGATCTATCACTCAAGTTATGAGGGTTCGAATAATCAAATATTCGAATGATCGAATCTTCCGACTTTACGAATGACTCGAATATTCGAATAACGAAACTACGAATTATCCGAATGTTCTTTCAAAAATTTTCGAATGCATAGAGTTTTGAACCATAGTAACGGCACATTATATCGTATCCGTTTGGAATGCTTCCAGCTAGTTGTGTTTGATATTATTCTATCCATTGATGGAGATTTTGGACACCGCCCCGCCCATTCTCGCTTTTGCATTTCTTAAAGTCTACTCCTTTATTTTTGTTCTGCCAACATTCTTGTAAATTCAGTTGTTTCTCGCTGCACCTTGAATGCATGAAGTAAACAAAAGAATAAATAAGTAAGTAAATGCACAAATGAATAAGTATTCCTGCACGATAGCACTGATTATTGGTTGAGATCCAGTAACATGTTTCGGATAACCTTCCTTATGAAATCAGGACTTACGACTATTATTAGCATACGCTTACATGTCATATGAGGATATGTTGAATGAAACTCAAAAACAGCACCACGGCACTTTCCAGGCTAATTTTTCGTGAAATTGCTCAGCCGTTACTCGAATCCAAGTGATCCCACCTCGACGATCTTTCAATCAAAACCAACAGTGCGAAAGTTTCTCGTACGGCATTGTGTAACATCCAAGAAATGACAAATCTTGAAAAAAAGCAACAACTTCCGGGTGAACTTCCAGCATGATCGGAACGTACACCCTTTATTTAGAATCTTATGACGCCTTTACGACTGCTATTTCATGCGAGCGTGAATATTGATGTCCTTCCACCTCGTATTCATAATTTTGTTTCCAGCAGTACTGAAGTATCTAAGAATTTTCACTTTACTTCCGTTACAGTGGCAGAAGTTCAAGGAGACAACAAAATGAGAGCAGCTGTCATCATTCTACTGGCCATTTGTGCAACTGCTAGCGCATCACTCTACCGCTTTTACTGCCCAATAACCTACAAAATCACAAAAGACGGTGTCGACAAATCAATGTTCGGTAAGACCCTCTTTAGCAAATGCAGGCACGAGTCTAAGAACCTCTAGCACCCAGCAAACCTTTGTTTTATATGCTAATCTTGGAGGCGCATATCAATGGCCATTCCATAAATACATACACATGTGTAGAGTAAGAGAAGCTGCCACAATTAGAGGAAAGGACTCTTCGCTATTGCCATCATAATTTTGGTCCATCTTGGGCCCCTAGTAAAGTGTCATGGCGGTGAGATGAACTCCAAAGCCCACCACCACATCTTGGGCGATTATTGCATGCCAGCTCACATTCACGAAATATAAGATAGCAGATCACTGCCACCCACGTCACTGCCAGAGCATGAAGAGATCATCGCCCTTCTGGAGCTGATCGCCTTCTCATGCTGTGGAAATAGTGCGAGCGGTAAGTGGACGCAAAGTGAGACGCTCGGGGTATCTAATTCTTCGTCTACTTACCACTCGCACAATTTCCACAGCATAACAAGGCGATCAGCTTCCAGAAGGGCGATGATCTCTTCATGCTGTAGCAGTTACGTGGGTGGCAATGATCTGCTATCCTATATTTCGTGAATGTGAGCTGGCATGCATTCATCGCCTAACACGTGGTGCTGAGTTTTGGAGTTCATCTCACCGCTATGATACTACGGGCCTTGTAGTTAATTATCAGTAAAGTTCGCTTCCAGCTAACTCACGCAGAGATCAAGGTAGGCAATCGCACCTGAAAATATTTCCAAAATCACCCGAATTCGAGGCACCTATTGCTAGCTGGCCTAGAAACATTCAAGAAATACGCACTTCCTTCACCTTAGCACGACGATGAAGAACGCTTCTGCTCTTCCAGCTCTGCTCTTTCTTGTATATGTAAGGTTTCAAGAATTACCCACATACTACTACTTACTTCATACCTGTAGCCCACTGAGTTTACTGAGCGAGGGCACTATATACACCTGTGCACAACCCCTACGCCGTGACGTCCATCTACATGGGCGCTGTACACTGCACTTACGCTTAGCATGATTCAATTTCATGACTACTGCAGACAGTGGAGCGCGATGGTAATTTCGGAGAGTGTCATTTTCTTCCAGAAACTCAGTTTTTAAGAATAAACTGCCAATAAATCTTGTTTATTGCAGTGGCGGAAGTTAAAGTGGAGTCGAGTAAACTAACAAGTTACTGGTCTGGCTATTGGTATGACGTCAATGTGAAGTATGAGAAACTTCTCCGGGTACGTGACTCCACTTTGAGAGATTCACAGAAATTTCAGAGCTTCATGTGTGATGTCAAGCTAACTTATTAACATTACATGGTAATCATTTTAGTGGTGGCACTATTGGCTGTCTGAAGCCGGTACGTTGGATTGGGTTCCTAAAACAATCTATATCAGTTCAAAATGTGGCGTTTATCTAAGGCCTGGGCAAAAATACATTATAGGTAGGTCCGGCTGCGAATGGCGGCATCAAACGAAAAGTCGCTGGGAACGAAAAATAGAAAAATCGAACTACCATTCAGGTTGCGATTCGTCTGATCGATGCAACTTCGCGAAAGTTGCAAGCACTCTGACAGCTGAGGAGAAGGAGCTGGTGAAAAAACAGTGAAATGGCCATGAACATCATTATTTTTTGTACGAATCAGATGTTCAGTGCTCAAAAATAAATTTTCGCTTGTTGTGAAATTTGAAAAAATTGTGAATGTGTGATGCTATTACGGTGTAAAACTATGAACGTGGACATACACAAACTGACTAGGATGACCAAAGAGCGAATCCAACCGAATAGGAACTACCCCGATGCAACGGTTCCATGTTTTGTCGTCATCCTTCATTCCATCGCTGCCGGCAAAATCTTGGTTTGGTTCAAATCAATCCCGTACCTCCTTGCAATCTCTCTGTCTGCGCGCAAGTTGGAGGTTGCAACAATAAGTACGATAGCGGTGAGACAGGGGTGAAAAAAGTGAAGGTTGTTCACCAACCATTTCGATGAAGTTGAGGAAGGTAAAAAGAGTGGAGTTTACTCCAAACACTCCATCAAGCGCGATGTCCCTAAAACACTCAAAGTGAAGAAGGGATGTCCTGTTTTCACCGAATGAAAGAAGAATACTGGAAAATACTATGTTTTAGGTGGGTGCATATGCAAATAGTGTGAAGTTAACGAAACCTTTTCCAAAATACCATTTAGGTTGTGAATACTATGACCAGGAAGCGAGTTGTAATATTGCGAATAATTGGTATGATGTTAGGATGATTAATGGAGAACGATAAGAAGAAGAGGCATCGTTGACAGATCTCATCTTGATTTCGTAGAAATAAACGTTCTTTCAATTACGATTTTCTATATGAGATCAAAATCACAAACGCACCACAGAATAGTCGAATCGCATTAGCTGCGTGAAGAGTAGGAATGAAGGCAGCGACTGCAGCAATTTTTATTTTGACGTTGTAACAGAAATCCGTACACTTTCAAATTCCGTGCCACTTCATCATTTCACAAATCGACAACTATAGCAAAAATCATTCATAGTTCCTTAAAGAATTTGCACACTTTGAGATACAACCGAAATTGTGTAGGAGAGAAGAGAACCTGGAGAGAGACTTCCTCTCTTTCCCTTCCTGTATTTCGAATAGAGTACAGCAGTTCAAAACTTTGCATTTGACTACATGAGAGTGAAATTTCTAAAAATTTCCCCCTAAGCTCTCGTCAGGCACCGCGTCTCCCACCAAAAGCGCTTCAAATGCAAGGAAATCACGGAAATCCTATTGTGAGAACAATCGCAATAAACCCCGTGGCCAATTCTCGCTCAAAGATCGAGGACACTAACACAAATCACTACAATAATGGTACCGCTTCTTACGCATACCGATCTTGCTGGGCGCGCATCCCCACTTCTGAATAATTTTTCCAAGTGCTGGTCTAACCTGTGCGGCCTGAAGGATTGCGACGGATCTGTTTGAGGAGTGCGAAAAATGCCAAGCAACGAAATCTTTAGCGAACGAGAAAACAGTGCTCAGCTGTTTTTGTGAAGATTTGCTAAGAAGGTACATACCCAATAAACAGCCATATACTTCACATTGTAGTAGTCTTAGTAGCGGTCATTCAGATTGGCTGATTCAATTTTAATTGCTGCCACTGTAATAAAAAGAGATTAGCCACGGTTCAGTCATAAAAACTGCGTTTTCCAAAAGAATCATCACTATATAATAAAACTCATCTGTTTGTGGGTTTGTCTGTAACCGCTTATATCTCACGAGAAAACGGGGTTGGCGTGCAAAATAATGGTGGTTTTCGTGATCAGCGCCGAAAAACCCACTACGCAAAATATGAGAGGGTTTCTTGAGGTACCATATCTACAGTACCGCCACGGTGACCATAAAAAATGGGGTCACCGTGCAAAATTTATATTTATGATTATGGTGGACACGATATTCTCGCTCAGCACCTCGAATAACCCCGTACGTGAAGTTGCAGCCCAAAATTTCTTTGAAGATTTTGGGGCCAGTAAAGTTGAATGGCGCAAATACTCACTCCTTTCCGAGTGCGATCGATTCTGAGTGAATCATCTGGACACATTTAACGAAAGACTTATGCAAATATTTCAGTACAACAAGTGCGCCCACTCGCTTTCGGCTAGCCTCGAAACTTCCCGCACCACCAATTTTGATTGTCAATAAAGCTGCATAAATGCTACATCAGTAACAAGGTCCCGCGAAGCGGGCAAGTGCGATACTCGCCGAAGGCGAGTCGGAGCACTTGTTATTTAGTGCTGTCCATAGCAGTGCTCATGAACTCGCCTGGCGCCACTTGCAGAAGACGCAAAATTTTGTACAAATGAAGAGATCTAAAGCTTCTTTTCAGTAGAACAACTCAAATGAAAGAAAAATGGCAAGGGCGGGGTCAAAGGACCTCAATTTCCTATGCGATTTCTTTTAACAGAACTGTTCCATATGAACAGTTAGCTAAAGACAGAGGCAGAATCGAGCATCAATTCATTTTGAGCACTTGAAATATTCTTGCTCTGCTCCTTAATCATATTCGTATAAGAGTCGACTCCTCTAAGATACCCCACCACTGCGTAACTGAACCGAAATTTCAAATGTCCATCGAGTTTCCAGTCGTCCTCGTCTTCTAACCTCGGCTGCTAAGTCGTCTTTATGTTTATCGTGTAGATTAGACTTGGAGCTATAAGGCTATCGCTTGATTCCGTCCAAAAAAAGCTCAAAAACCGTGCCGAGCTCAGAATTTGGACGAGTCGCTATTTTGCCTCTTGACGCAGCAACCTCGATCAAGGGTTGGTCCCACAGAAGCGTATTTACATATAGTTTTATGCCCTGGTATTTTTGAATGTAATTCACCCACGTTAGATGTATCAGATAATACATTAACGTTAGGTGTATCAGACCGATGAGTGTACAAAACCTTCTCGCTGCTTGGCACAACAGTAAGACATAGGGAGTTCAGCAAAAATTTGAGGTGCTTTCGAGAGGGAGAGAGTCATCTTGTTGTACAGGGTGGCTATTAACTATGGATCGCTTAATTTTCTAACCTCTTGTTCCAAAAAAAAAGTGCAAGATATCGATACAGCATATCTGCTACGGTGCAAGCCCTCGGTCCCTCCTCAAGTAGGATTTCGGTT